>OY744551.1:25406906-25434406 GCA_963556195.1 Sepiola atlantica
TCACAAATTAGTTATATATATATATTTTTTTCCTGAGTGGTCATGGTCCCAGAAGATTCAAGAGATGTTCCAACATCTTGATTGTCTGGATTAATGAAGAAACGACCGTAAAAAATAAATCATTTTAATGGAAAAAATATAGTCGCTTGAATCTGCTTTTCATACGTTGTATTGACAAGTTTTTTAAAAGAATATTAGTGTATAGTGCCTGTTATTAATCTATTAAACACTTTTAATATATATATATATATATATATATATATATATATATATATATATATATATATATACATATATATATATATATACAAATGCCAGAAGTCTAACTCAAATGGCAGTAGTAGTTTCGGAAAAAAACTGAGCCTATTAATAACGGACTTTATATAAATATACTGCACTTCTTTACAATAATCGGTTCTCTGTAGATGACTCAATTCTGTTCAGAGAAGAATCCTGCGTAGTATCTAGGTGGAAACCGTATTTTCTTAAATCAGTGCGCTACCCCCTGATGTGAGCGAACATATATTGTGTAAATATCATCATCTACAAACATTTATTCTTTTTCAACCCCCCCCACACATATATATATATATATATATATATATATATATATATATATATTGCATTATAATAAGTATGGATCACATAATAAGATTGAATGATAGTTAGAATTTTATTGAATGACAATAGAAGTTGTTCATGGTTTGACCGGAACGTGATTTGTATGAGATTGGTGGATTACAAGGGTCTGCTCTTCCTAATCCACTATTCAGCTGCAACATTACCTATTTGTAAATGTCTTATATATATATATATATATATATATATATATATATATATATATATATATATATATATATGTGTGTGTGTGTGTGTGTGTGTGCATATATATTTTTATGTGTGTATATATATATGTATATATATATATATGTGTGTATACTTATTTTCACTATTACCTTTGTTATTATTTACTCACTAAAAGTGCTTACCATAAGTCATATGAATGATCACTCACTGACAAATACAGCTGATGTTTATTCGGAATATAAGTGACAAAAAATCACATTATATTTCATAACTCTCCACTCTTTTCAATATCCCGTTTCAATCACTTTGCGTTATCGCCATCGCCATTTACCATTGCTTTCTCGCTGATAACAACAGTTGTCTTGCTCTGGAATTTGAGTAGCAAAAATCCTTTTCATTATTCCTGTACCTCCCGTCTCCTTCCACTCTAGGTCTAGAACATGCTCTTCCTCCTCGGTCTTTCAATCCTCCTCAGTCTTTCCATCGCCCATTTTGTGTTGAATCAATCGGTATTATATTTATATATAGATAATACTTTTCCCTAGACAATATTGATCTACCCCTCCCTGTTTTAAGGTTTATTCAATGTGATGTGAGCATAAACATTGATTCTGTGCAGCAGATTTTCATGTTTTTGTTGTGCAATGTCATTGGCTAGAGACCAACGTACTTCGCTGCAATCTTTTTTATTACTTAATCCCGTTTGGAGGTGGTAATATGTTTGCATTTTAAATAATCACCTTAAAAGAAAGATCAGCTAAGGGGAATAACTCTTACTAAAAGTATAAAAGTTATTAACTTTGGCTAGTAGCGTTCCTTACTTGAAATGTTTACAAGACAACTTTGAACATAAATAATGTCTGACAACGTCGTCGTTTTTCATCTCGAAATACCTTACCTCTTTCCCTCCTCCAACTTTTTAGGAATATTCGATGTGACGGCAAAACAGATGCGACAGCAAGAAAACATGCGGAACACACGAAACAAATGCGGCCTTATCTATGAAACATTTGTCAAACTTTGGACTGAAAAAATAAAAAAATAAAAAATATTCGTAAATTTCGTCTATTCAATCACAATAATTCCATGAACAATTTATTTCAAACTTGTCCGTGAGAGACAAACGGACGATCGGACGGACATATCCTTTTATTGTTACTCGGGGACACATCTAAATACCATATTTCAAACTTAAATGTGCCCCACTTTCACGTAAGCACTCAAATATATCAGTTTGTAGTAAATTTGATACATAAGCAATGATTCTTTGAATTTCAATTTTTTTATTAAGTGTCGTTAAGTTTAACCCTTAAATTTTGGATATTTTCTTAAATAAAATTCATGCAATTTAATTCTTCTAGTCTACATTATAAAATTGAATTTCAGAACTATCGAAAATTCCAATAGATATCGTCATCAGAATTATATTGATACGCACCGTCAAGATAACCTTTAAATTTGTAAGATTTTTACACTACATATTATACAGCAATTAATATTCACTAAATTTCAGTTTCTTTGGGGTATTTTGAAGGGGTTTCAGGACGAACAATATTGGCGCAGCTTCCCACCTAAGCATTACAAATACATCGGATTTGCATTGAAATTGATCGATATTCATTAGAAACCAATTAACCAAAACCTATTACGCTTAATTCTTCAATTTTAGACATTCATCTAAAATTAAAATCATCTGATAAATTTTTATCAAAATTAGAATAAGGGTTCTAGACATGATCGTTTAGTGTCATTATATCTTGATTTTAATCTTCGTTAGGGAACATAGAAGTGATGCAAAATTGTTCTGTACGAGTAATTAATTTTACCTGTCCTGGGACGGGTATTAATTTCGTATATCTCTAAATATGACGTGTGATACTAATGATATCCGGCGTCGTAAACTAAGGGATATCGCTTTTGTCCATATCGTCAACAAAACGATAGTCTAGATTTATTTTTCGTTGGGATTGCCGCGTAAAAAACGCGTCGGTATCTCCGGGTTTTAATCCTAATGTGTTTTCCTTGTCGATGTAGGGCTTCCATATGGTATTTACATCTGAGCCGAGTCTTCTGAGGGGGTCATTAGAGGATAACATATGGGCTGATTCTTTTAATCGTCTGATTTTGACGTTACTGTCAGTTCGTTTTTTATTATCCTGGCTTCATTCCACAACGCTTGTTGACCTCCTTTTTTGTTTCTTTTTTGGAAAATGAGTACAATTCAGCCGTATATATATATATATATATATATATATATATATATATATATATATATATATATATATATGTATATGTATATATATATGTATTTGTATATATATATATATATATATGTATATATATATATATATATTTATATACATATATATATATATATATATGTACGTATGTATATACATATATATATACATATATATATATATATATATATATAAGAAATATGTATAAAAAAAGAAATATAAAAAATATGCAAATGTTTATATCTTATGTTTATATCTTATGTTTATATCTCCATTTATTTCTTATTTGTTGACGTATAGGAATAGAAAATGTCTTTTTTTTTTCTTTCAAACGAACAGAATTATCGGCCATTCTCTTCAGCTTTCCTCCGTGTATTCCGATGTGTGTGTACGGTGGGGTGTGGGTGGTGGTAGCAGGTGAAAAAAGTATAGCCAATATATATATATATATATATATATATATATATATATATATATATATATATATATATAAGTTAATTAAATAAATTCAGATATATTGATAACATGAACTTAAAACCAATATTTTTCAAAGGTGCTCAATAAAAATTAGAGCTTTTATAAATAAAATTAAATAAAGATTAGAACCAACGTTTCGATGCTTACACGTCTCATTAAGGACTTGTTCAGTCCTGAATGAGACGTGTAAGCGTCGAAACGTTGGTTCACCGCGTAGACTGTTTCTAATGTTTATTTAATATATATATATATATATATATATATATATATATATATATATATATATATATGCATGTATGTATATATATATATGTATATATATATATACATATATATATATATATATATATATATATATATATATATATATATATATATATATATATATATATATACAGAAGCCGCGTGGTTTAGTGGTTATAAGCGTTAGCTTCTGAATTCACCTTCGGTCCGGCTTCCGCATCACTTTTACTGATACTCTTGGTAAAAGTTATGAATTCATATACTCCCCCCTCCCCCAGCGATAGGTGTAATAGTAGGGTAGATTCGAATATTTCAATTCCAGTCTTCGTTGTCTAACTAGTCTAAGAGAAGAAAAAACTACAGTATCACACCGACATTTCTCTGTTTATTTCCCGCATTATTTCCAGTGGTTCTGGACTTCTGCTTTCCACTGGACTCAGTGGATTCAAATAAGAACATTTCAGGACAGGTGCAATTTCGGATAGAACCCACTTTTCCTCACATCGTACTCATATTCACATGAGGGATACCCCATGTAAATATGAGTACGATTGTCTCTCGAAATTGAAAAAAGGGCAATATATATTATGGATAACTGTATTTTATATTGTCCGTAGCGATAATACATCGCTCAATAAGTACCGGGACTAAATTAATAAAACAACAACTTTTAGGCAAAATTCGAGTTTGCCGATTTGACTCCGGAGTGAAGTGGTGGATATTAATCCATTTCATCCAGTTTCACATATTGAGACAAATACTCGTTTTTGTTACATTATAACATTTGCCAACAGCGATCTGAAGTGTCGACGCATTGCTGTTTTTGATCGACTGTGAGCAAACGCTGCACCCACTTTCAACATAGCTTGCTCATTGACAAATGTTGATACAAAATGGGGAATAGACTTTCGCCTTCTGATATTTTTTTTTACCTCTTCTGCCATTTTACACAACTTCAATTTACGGTCGGACAAAACGAATTTGTAAACATTTTTTGATGTTTTCCCTGACAACTGCCGATATTGGATTTAAAGCCAGCATTCCACCTCCGAATTGTTGAGTTTAACGGGGCAGACTTCTGTGCCGCAAAAGTCGGGGCCCGGTCAGGATAGGAAGTGACTAATCGACAAAGACAAAAGAAAATACGGGATAGGAAATGACTCATCGAAAGAGACAATAGACAATTTGGGAGTGATCAATTTCCATTGTTCAGGTCACTAAGAAAATAACACTGGACACGACATTTTAGGAGTGACAGTGTTTTACGACACCTGACTACAGTAAGGTAGGTTAGTTTTACGACAGTTGACGACAGTAAGGTTTATGACAAAAAGTTGACGAGTTGAGTTTTCAGAGAGAAGACGAACAGTTAGGATCTAACCTCCCGAGAGAGCGCATCGGACCGGGAAAACGATGAGATGAGCTGACGACTTTAGCAACAACAATGGGGGTCTCGACAGACCGCGTCGGTGTCACACACACTCATAGTTCTAACTAAATTATACACAACGTATATGTGTTTGTGTTATTTATCGTGAGTGGTGTTTCTTTTATTTTAACTTGTGGACCAGTGCTGTGCCCTCGACGATTCGTCAGTGTGATAGACGACACGGCTAAGACGATGAAGACAAAGGAGGCCACGGAAACACAACGTTGGGGTCGACGATCGTCGGGTGGTGCAGCACGTGGTTCTACACTTCGAATCAGACTTGTGAAGCTTAAAAGGTATTTTTCCAGCAGATAGTAGTGCTTTATCAACACAGAAAATTTAAGTTGTTTCCATTGCAATTAAATAACTAATTAGCAAACTAATAATGCGATAGGCTCTTCTATATTTCAGGTGTGGAACTTATTAAGTGATGTGTTATATATGTGCATGTGAAGGAGATAGGATATCAAATCTTAGACTGTTATCTTATTCTACTATATTGTATATAATCTCTCTCTCTCTCTATATATATATATATATATATATATATATGTATATATATATGTATATATATATATATATATATATATATATATTTTATCCTCTAACGTAGTGCCTTTTAATCGACTTTTAACGAAATAATTAAATTGAATTTTAATCGCTTCGACGTTAATTTTGGCACACTCAATTTCCCCATTTGCTCTTTCTTTCGACGTTATTATTAATTAAAACTATCGATTTTCTCCTGACGAGATGATAGTCGAAAGGGCCTTAGAGAGATATCCGCGTATTCTTTTTAAATGTATCTATAAATTTTGTACCTCAAAACATTTATTTATATATATATATATATATATATATATATATATATATATGTTAATTAATTGGTTGCATTCCGTGAATAAAAGAAAAAACGTCAGTCACCAATCATAATGTGTATTTCGTTTTTTGCTTAAACCGGTGTGCTTATTTGTTATTATTTAATTAAGGGCTCTGATGAGCAGCCCGTGAAAATTAAATACTATATACTGTGAAATGTTGGGTTGTGAAATTTTCATAAGACGGATAAATATAAACATTCGACAGAATAAAAAAAAAATTTTTAAATTATTATTGTGGACTAAACTTTTTTTCTTTGATCAGTGGAATGCAACCAATAACTGTATATGCTCTGAAGTTGGAAGCATAACTTCATTGAGCTTGTAATCTCAAACAAGTTTGATGTATACATTAAACATGTATATTATTTATATAAACCAAGATAAATATATATATATATATATATATATATATATATATATATATATATATATATATATATATATATATATATATATAATTTTCAAAAACGTAATTTTAAATTCCTTTATAAAATTTATAACTAACTGTTACAATAATTTATTTACGTCTTTTTATCCTCTTAATTTTTTAAAAATTATTTTTAAATTTCCGTGAATAAGGAACTTAACAGACTATTTAGTGCAGCTATGAATTAAAGAAATTTCGATTTCATATATGAATATCATTTCTATATGTGTTTAACTATTACTATGCCCTGTTAGGAATATTGAACATCCCTCTTCGTATTAGGTGTTACCCATATATATGAGAAGTTAAACTCTTCTTATACCGTTATAATTCTTTTACGATGCATGAGTCCCGATTGAAAAAGGACGAAACGTATACGGACATAGATAATAAACAATAACAAATATTTATTATTTGTCGCTCCTTGAAAGTAGAGCACTGTAATTGGTAGTATTAACACAGCATGACGTCACTTGCTTATAATGCATCATTCCTTCCCTTAATAGAAGTAGAATGCCTCGACGTCAAAGCCGCCGTTAAAGTGTTAAAATTATCATAGTTTATTCGCTGTTTACAATTGGCCCAGTGATTAGCGACGGACTGGAGTTGAAAAATACTTGAGGTCCGGGGTTTCGAATCGCATGACCGGTAGTGAATAGTCATATCTCTATGCTGATGAGTCCCGATTGAAATAGGACGAAACGTATACGTACATAGATAATAAACAATAACAAATATTTATTATATATATATATATATAATATAAAGAATAAAGAATAGTCAAATAAAGATATAGTGTATACCTTCAAAGTAGAAACTATCATAAAATAATTAATGCTCGATATACGGGATAGAACAATTATATAGACCAGTAAAAGATGAGAATAAAGATTGCAAAACTACTATATTTATTAAGTCATCAGTTGCTCAAAACAACCTGTTTCAAATTATCTGTTTGTATTCCTGTGACGATAAGATTTAATTTTTTGAAAAGCCATGGCTTCAGGAAGGAAAAATCAATTTAATTTTATTTGAAACACCTTAATTTGAGCAACCGATGATTTAATAGATATTGTAGTTTTACTATATTTATTCTCATCTCTTACTTGTTGATATATATATATATATATATATATATATATATATATATATATATATATATATAACTTCCCGAAACAGTTTTTCATGGTAAACAACTGATGATCCCTTAAATAATGTTAAAAGCAAACTAATATAATAACTGAAAAAGTTAAATTTACTTACATGAGTGATTTTCCACTGAACGACTTGGGACTCAAGTTTTTTTGTTTTTTTAACATAGTTAATATATATATATATATTACAAGAAAAATACACATCTCGGGACGAGTAACATTTATTCACCGAATAGAACAATGTTGTACCACTTTTATGCCCCCTTACGACGATGTAAATCCACATCCTATGTTTAAAATCTTCATTCCAATTTTTACCAAAATTCATTAGATTATTTTTATTCTAGAAAATGTCTAAGATTTAAAACTTACACTTCAGAAGATGTTGAAAATCAAGAAATCTTGCCTGATTGGTGTCTAATGCCGATTGATCAAATTCAATGCAAATCTGATATATTTGAAATTTTAAATACTTATGTTATATTTCCTAAAATTACTCCAATTAAACTAAAATTTGGGGAATGTTTATTAATTGATGTCAAATACTTATTGTTAAAATTTCGCAAAAATCGGAGGTTTCTGAATTTTCACGGATAGTTTCCACGACCTTCCCTCTTTAATAAAACTGAATAAAACTAAATATATCCTACATCAGCACTCCTTACGCCTATTAGCTGTGTTACAAAAGTCATGACGATCGCTTAATTTGTTTAGGGGTTAATACGGTATATACAAGTATATGAACATACCTAACTTTGTTTGATCGCAACGATCGTTCATATTAAAGTATTTACCATCGTATATAATATTCTGACAATATATACAAGACGTATGTATTGTACGTACATATAGGGGAGGGGCAATAAATTGTAAGCTATATGTAATAACCTTTCTTCTTTTCGATGTCTTCATTTCGGCGCTAACATGTTTTCGATTCGAGGACCAGTACAATATAAGACACGGGGTAACGTTACATTCGGTCTATCAAGGTAGCATTTAAAATATCATTTCTCTTGATCTGTCATGCTTAAGTTTGAAATAGCATGTACGCCAGTCTATTTTTACTATTGGGTTGCCACTTCACAAGGCCGAAAGCGAGGATAAGTGTTTTGGGGATGGAATCATTGTCAGCCGCAAGATGAGGAACATTATGAGAGTAGTAACATTGATCACTTGTATAAACTGCGTTGGATTACTTATGTGGTCGTCTATGACAACAATTTGTTGACATTGCATTCGAAAACGCCGAAGGTGTAACTAACAGCGAAGCAGTCTCGCAGTAATGTGTTCAACGGGCGGGAAGTTCTTGCAAAGAATCTCCGTCGATGGAAAATCCGCCTGACCCTATGTAGACGGATGTAGAAATAAAAGTATTTTCCGTTTTGGTAGCAAGTCGAATACTTGCAGTGAATGTCTTACAAGGAGGAATCAACGATTGGAGCCCAGTCGAGCACATTCTATGGAAATAATGATAGAGCAGAAAGAGACTAGCAACATCTTATTTGTGGGAAAGAGGTTTTAGAGAAAGAAAAAAAGATGATCGCCATTAGGCAGGAAAACGTGCGTTTAGCGGTACCTCCCCATATGTGGCAGTTGTAGTTTTTGGACGCATCCGTTTATATAGGTAGAGGATTGCATCTGGAGTCAGATGCTTTACGGGTGAATGATCCAGCCATTGTTCCAGCGATTTTAACGACAGACTGGATATACGTCTTCTAGTTTTGATCTGGAATGAAAGTCAGAACTAGAAGCATATAAACACAAGAGGCTTCTTTAAGGAGTTGGCCATTTATTTCGACTGGAACAAAACAGAGATCTGAGAGTTAGTCGTAAAGTATAAACAATAATGTTCCCTACGAAGCATACACATTGACTGAACGTTTCTTTGTAATACTTGTTTTTTTCCGGAGACTGTATCGTGTGTTTGGTTTCTAATCCTAAACACTTGCTTTGAACTTTTACTTTGAGAATGAAGCCATTATTGAGAAAGTAGCAATTGGAGAATTGTTGCCACACCAGGAATGGTGCATAACCCACTAGTCTCCCCCATTTAAACAGACTGATAGAAAATAATTTCTAACCTGATAGGTCCTGCACTGTCTGCCAACATCCAGCTTCTGTCGCATCGCGGTAGTGTTGCATACCTGTGCTGGTGTTACATGTATTTCCACCGAATTGATCACATGAACATACTGCACGTGTGTCCTGTAAACAACAAAAAAAACACATCAACCAACCCGAATCGCAGCAAAATCGCGCCACTTTATTGTAGAAGTGTCTAAATTCCAGATAGTTGTAACATAAAGAGGGCCCTGTTCGAATGGAAAAGTTTGCGTGACACATTTTAGGGTCAAACGTGACTGCAGATGGAAATCGTGAAACCACGTGTTTTCCAGGTGGAATTTTGTTTTCTATTTATCTGGCGATATTTCAAGCAGGAAAGACGTGCAGGCATCGCATACAATGTTACGATACGAGATATCCATATGTCTGTCTTTTCTCTCGCTCTCTCTCATCTTTCTTTCTCGCCCCTTCTCTCTCTCTCTCTCTATCTATCTCTCTCTCTCTCTCTCTCTCTCTCTATATATATATATATATATATATATATATATATATATATATATATATATCTTTCTCCGCGTACGAAAGTAACTCGTTCCTCTGATGTTTTCTGTGACTTTTATTCTATTTGCAATAAACCCTTATTAAAAACTAAACATCGGCGTCCGAATGGTTTTGCATCGAAAGACAAGCAAGAACCTATTTCTTCGGTCCGCTTGCCTTTGGAATTCCCTTTCTGCTTCCCGTTTCCCTAACTGTACCAACATGCAGACATTTCAATGTAATGTTAACAAATATCTTTCTGCTTACCTTCCCACCTAGGTTGTTTTTATATACACATGCTCCCTATCACAGTAACCCTTACCTTGTTTCGTAACAATAAAAGTAATAGTAAAAAAAATAATTTCATGTAACATCCATCGTACATTCCATATTTCATTAGCTGATGCCTGAAAATTTACCGAATCAATGTTGAAAAGAAAAAAGACGCCATTTTGTTTCTGTCCCAGTCTCGTTTCCGGCGAGGTTATGTCGCCCTTAATTTAAAACACTTCTACGGATTTTTATACATTCAAGAATAAAGCGCAAATACCCCTGTCTAGGGCGTCAGCTAATCACAGACGAGCGCAACGCGACCAGTTTTTCACTTAGAAGGTCTCTCTTCCTTTTTCTGTTTTCCAGCGTTCTCAATATATTGCAATTAGAGCGAAATGCCATTGCGACCCGCAAAAATAATAATAATAATAATAATAATAATAATAATAATAATAATAATAATAATAATAATAATAATAATAATAATAATAATAATAATAATAATAATAATAATAATAATAATTAATATATAGAATGAATGAACCACAATTTACCAACGTGGTTTGCCGAGGCGGCTGGCATTGGGCCATTGTCTAAACTATTGACCCACGTCTGGCATCTAATGGTCAGTAATTGATCCTTACGATAGATGACCGCAAAGATAGTGGTTTTCGAATGAACATTTTTATGTTTGGAACCCCTTGAGAGAGAGGGAAGAAAATGTGCACAGATGATGGAATGGGAAGGGGTAGTGCAATAACACAGTCGATAGCGTTCTATGGCCGCCATGTTTTTTCTCTGCGTCTCTGCGATCAGGGTCTTTTAACTTTATTGTTCGTTAGCCTTTGTTTATCTGCCCGTCTCTCTATCTGCGTGTATATGCATGCATATCTATCTATCTATCTATCTATCTATCTATCTATCTATCTATCTATCTATCTATCTCTCGCTATATATATATATATATATAAATATATATATATATATATATATATATATATATATATATATATATATATATATATATATATATATATATATATATATATATATATATATATATATATATATATCGCCGCTTTAAATGTGTTAAGATTATCATTGTTTATAAGCTATTCAGAATTGGCCGATCGGTTAGCGACGTTGGATTTGGGTTGAAAAATACTTGTAATCCAGGGTTTCGAATCGTGTGACCGGTAGTGAATAGTCATATCTCTATGCTGAAGAAAAGGACAAACGTATACGTACATAGATAATAAACAATAACATATATATATATATATATATAACTATTTAATTGTCTTTCTGTCTGTCTATGTATCAGTCTATCTATGCACCTAGATATGTGTCTTTTCATCTATCTAGCCACCTATTTCCATGTTCATATATCTAGCTATCTGATTGTCTGTTTAGTTGTATATCTGTCTGTCGGTTCGTCGGTAAATCGGACGCATGACCGGAAATCGAAGCTGAACCCTTGAGATGTTCAGTATGACGTTCTGCGCTTTTTGCACTTTCTCATAAATAGAGCTTAAAACATTCCCTTAAAAAATAATTATAGCTTTGGCGTGACGTAATAGATTTATTATTAACCTTATCATTCAAAACATGAATTTAAAGATAAGCGATGTTTACCAATTATTTTATTTATTATCAATAACGTAGAGAATTCTTTTAATAGTAAAAAACAATTTATTTATCTTTATCTACATACTGTATGTAGTTTTTTTTCACAATTATATAATTTTACACAAGTAAATAGGAACAGCCTCTCGAAAGTAGCGAGAGAGAAAGG
Organism: Sepiola atlantica; assembly: GCA_963556195.1. Lineage (NCBI taxonomy): Eukaryota > Metazoa > Mollusca > Cephalopoda > Sepiida > Sepiolidae > Sepiola > Sepiola atlantica. The sequence goes on from OY744551.1 coordinate 25,419,237, forward strand.
TTGACGCGGTAGCCTAGTAAAAATATGCGACCGGAGGGGATATTTATTTGCTAGTTTAATTGTCTATGTGTTTTACTATGTATCTATTTATCTGTCAGACAGTCTGTCTATGTATCTACCTATATTGGTCTGTTCATATATATATATATATATATATATATATATATATATATATATATATATATATATATATATATATATATATATATATATGGTGTGTGTGTGTGTGTATCGCTCACACACACATTATCTGTCTCTATGTTGTTAATAATATAAGTCTTTTCCAGTTAGTGAAGTGGACAAGATACAAGAGAGAAGAAAAAACGCAAACAACGGGAGAAATGGAAAGAGTATTACTTATGGAATGAATATGAAAAAGGCTTTAAAAAAACACGGATATAATGATCAATTGGCATTTAATAATAATAATAATAATAATAATAATAATAATAATAATAATAATAACGATAATAATAATAACAACAATAATAATAACAACAACAATAATAATAAAGATAATAATAATAACAATAATAAGAAAAGAACAACAATTATAATAATAAAGATAATAATGATAAAAAACATGATAATAATAACAAAAATAACAATAAAGCTGATAATTATAATAATCATAATAATAACAACAATAATAAAGATAATAATAATAACAACAATATTCATAATAATAATAATATAGATGATAATAACAACAATAATAATAATGATCACAATAATAATAATAATAATAATAATAATAATAATAATAATAATAATAATAATAATAATAATACTAAAAAGCAAAATAAAATATGGTTTAATTCGCCTTATAACAGAGATGTAAAGATATTGGCAACACATTCTAAGGATAAGAGCTTAACACTTCACCAAAAATCAGCAATCAATGATAACCAATAGAAATAGCATTACACATTGTTATTGCTGTCCCATGGAAAATAATTAAGTTTAACAGTGGTACCAATGCTATTTACGTCAATCATAATACTAACTTATGTAATTGTAGAATAAAATATAATTGCCCACTGATGAATAAATGTTTAACAGATAATGTCATATACAAATCAACAGTAATTAATAACATAAACAATGAACAAAAAGTATACATATTTATCAATATATTCTAATTGTTATTATTGTTACGTTGTCGTTACCTATGCAATACTGTACGCCACTCTTTACATTTTACTCCTTTTTTGCGCGTCTTTCGTGTACATTAGTTCTTTTTATTTTTTACTCCTTTTTTTACTCATCTCTGGTATATATAGTGTGTGAAATACCCTTTTCTCTCTGTTTTTTCTTATTGTTCATAGGTGACTATCTGCGTGTGCAATCTCTTGTTTCGCCGTCGCAGTCGAAGTTTTCGTCTTCACTGCTGCGTTGATTCTTATCGTCTAATGGCTGCTTTTTCCATAGTATGGCCGTTGATCGTCTCGTCAGTTTAGCTAGATTAATATAACGTATTATCGTGAACAACAAAGGAGACTAAGATGTTCGCTGAAAGTTTCCGGGTTTAGTTTGTAGAGAAATAACTCACACATGAGAGATCGACTAAGTTAACACTTAATTGGTTATCTGAACAAGGGATACATAAGGGAGAATAACTAAGATACATTTTAGAGGCAATAATTTCGATTTCTGACGATTTTAACTTTTAAAAAGTATTACACCATTATTGGCGGTTTTAACCGTTTTTTAAGTATTACATCCTATTATTAAACATCAGCTTGGCTTCGGCTTCCACAGGGAACTGATCCTAAAACCTTTGTTTACTGTCAATTCGACATCTGTGACATTTAACGTATTTAACCTCATACTCTGTGTTTCGACATGACAGGTCATACCTATTTATGATTCATTCTGGGAACAAGTTTGTTTTGCAGATTTCGTGTCATCACGGCCTGCACTGTTCGTCTGACTAAAAGATGTAATCGCTATCCGGCATAAGGCCATCAATAATGTAACATTATAATCACCCCATCATTACATTCAAAAGTGAAAAATACAGAAATAGCACCATATTATTTTAATATATATGGAAAGAAAAATGAAAAAATATTAGCTATAATATTGATGGGAAATATTGAAATTAGATTCTCCTTGCAACGTAACTAGTACAAACTGAAAATTCTGCTTAGAAGCAAAAAATAAATTAATTCATTAAACTAAAACAAAGTAATTATAGAAAAATGCAGACGAATAGAAAAAAAAACTTTCTTTGCTTTTTAAGTTGATATTACGTATATAAAACAAAATATTTATATAATGTTAAACCGTTATGGTGTTTTGAGAGTTTTCTGTTTATACGCAAATAGAATCACGTGATTGGTTGACACAAAAGAAATAGACATGAAACGTATCACTCAAGTTTTTACGATGTTTATTAATTTAGACATTAATATGAGACGATATATACAACATATAGATATTACATAAATATTCATTTTTTTTAACAAAGTCATCTTTATTTTGATAATCCGCAAAAAATGGCGACAGAACGCTTATTCGGCATTCATTTAAAGCGAATTATTTTTGCTTAAAAAATTATTTCTAATATATATATATATATATATATATATATATATATATATATATATAGTAATCCAGGTAAAGTAGACATCCACGGAATGAAAATCCATAGAATTTCAACGGGGCTTATAAAATGAGCTGAATAGTAAATAGAGATATTTATATAATTATTTTTTTTATTTATACAGACATGTAGGGAAAACCACTGCACTGGCATGTCAATGTTATTGATCAACAGTTATTAGAAACTAAGATCTCATCAGGTGGAAAAAGTCTGATCTTTTACTCAGATTTTCATATTGGGAAAGCTTTAGGCTTTCCCAATATGAACATTGATAACATCCATAAGCCAGTGTAGCAGCTTTTTCTTCATATATATATATATTCTGCGAGCCTTGTTTTTCTGCGAATCTCATTTTTTACTCACCTAATACAGCCGGTCCAATTTTTGTTTTCATTTTTATAAAGAGAGGTTGTTACTGTCGAAATGATTACAGTTTCTACCATTTTGGACCTTTAAATATTTAGCAGTAAGCCCACCATTTTACAATTTACTGTCTTTATATTTAAAATTCATTAAATAGGAATAAATTGATCCGAGATTTACCGTCGCTTGTCATTCATTTTTGTACATGCGATATTCCATTTTCCGTCTCTCAAACATTGCATTGCTCCTGCCTCGGAATTCCCACCTTCGTACTTACTTGTTCACCAACAATGCTTCAAGCAAACTACCAAATCCCTTATATATATATATATATATATATATATATATATATATATATATATATATATATATATGAACAATTTTTTTTGTGGTACAGAATTTTATAATGGTTTTAAATATGATGAAAGGAGTCATAGCGAGTCGAGGCACTATCACAAGAAAATAAAGAGAGGAAATATTAAATAATATATTTAATCGTCGATTAAAAACTTTAAAAAAGAATAAATAGATCGACTGAAATAAACAGAATAAAAACTAATTCCCAAGGTACCTTTCGGCCAACACATTGTCAAGAGAAACGTCGGCGAATATCGCTTAAAAACGGGAAAAAGAGTAATGTGGGGAGAAAAACAAGGGAGATTGAATAACGCCATTAAACCGAAAAGGAATAAATGGACATAATAGGCAAAGTATTTGTTTTCCTTTTTAGAAGTCTCTAAATAAGTCTAATTTGTGAGACAACTCTTTTTGCCTATATATATATATATATATATATATATATATATATATATATATATATATATATATATATATATACATATATATATATATATATATATATATATATATATATATATATATATATATATATATATAATATTATAGAAAATAATGCTCCCTTTCAGTCTGAAGGGTCAATAAACACCCCCTGGCAACGTTTCTGCGCGCGAAATGTCTATTCAGACAAGCATTGTATGATAATCAATCGCACCTGTTTGAGTTATGACAATAAAGCAAAGAAACTCGGTGTTATTTCGGAGTTTTCCTTCTTCCAGACTAGTTGCACATCCACCGCTTTAGGTTCTAGTCTACCTTACTATTTAATCGATAGCTGAAAGACAGGTATATGAATGCATACCTTTCCTAATACTATTAGTGAAAATACTGCAGTAGCCCGACACAACTCGAATCCGGTACTCTGAGTCGACTGTTCGCACCTCTAATCATTACACCACGCTACTTACACATTGTATTTCATGCCTAATATTTTAATATCTTTCGAGTTGCGGTTATTAATCATGTTAATATGCTCCCTTTTTTCCTTTGTTGCGAGCAGAACAAAAAAGCTGTGACGGGTGTAGCTGACTCTTACAGAAATTCCGCCATGTCATGGCAGGTTCTTTTGTGGTTGAAGACCTAATTGTGTCCCATGACTGTCAAATATACACTCAAGAATCTAAGCTTCTCAAGTGTTTTCACCTGCAGCGTTTTTAACCCTCGAATTATTTATATAAACAACAAAAACATTCAAAGCGTATTTTAGTTTGTTTGAAGCATTGCTGCTAAATAAGTATATAGGTAATTAATCAGGTTGTTGATTTTACTGCGGTAAAGACTGTTACTGCGGTAAGGGCTGTTACTGCGGTAAGGGCTGTTACAGTGAAAAGAAGACGAACAAAAACAAATCAGTGGGTAAAATATACTTTTATCTTCAATAAAACTTTCACTTACTATTTTATAAAGTCTAGTATGATGGAGAATAGATATTTTGATATTTCGGAAGAATCACTCTGAAAAATAAACGTTATTTTCATTTTCTGAAATATATACACATACGCATATAGATATATGCCTATGTTAAAAATTAAAATAGCTCTCATATCAATTGTGAAATCTCACAATTAAATTGATACTTCAAGGGGACTTGAAATATAAATTTAAAAAAAAACTGTAAATATTTTTTAGTGGAAAAATATCAAAGCACAAATTTCAAAATCGAAATCTATTTATTGAACAAAATACAAGAATTCATAGCAAACACATAAACACACACTTACTTTACTATTTAATTGTATGATTAATACAGTTATTTATTTACATATTATTTTCATAAAATTACCAGTAACCGAAAGAATTATATTCTTTATGGAAAGATTGATTGACGCTAAGTAGAAACCCTTATTTAATCTACAGAGAGCTCACCCCCCCCCACACACACAGAAACACACACATATATATATACACACACACATATATATATATATATATATATATATATATATATATATATATACATACATATATATATATATATATATATACACACACACACATATATATATATATATATATATATATATATATATATATATATATATATATATATATATATAAGAGCATATATCTTTCCATTAATTATCAGTGTATAAATGCCCACAATACATCTGATCCAATGATATGCTTTTGGCTTGTTTTTTGGCAACCCTATTTTACTGTTATTCGGCCAAAACAAGGTATATTGTCACTGAAATCTAAAACGCTACTTTGATAGGGTCCAGATTTATAGAAGGACAACCTCGGTAAGAGGTTAGACAGCAAGATATTTGTTCACATTACATTTAAATGTCTGCATGTTCTTACAGTCAGGGAAACGGAGCAGAAAAGGAATAGTAAGTAGTTCGAGGAAAGAAGCTATCAGAGTAGAACATATTCCGGTAGGAAGGGCACTCTACTTTGAAGAGGTGTGATTTTGCTGATAATCGGGAGGATCGGTGATATATACTTTGAAGGTACAAGTTCAGTTAGTTCATCGGAGCACATTCGGTGGAAATACATGTAAAATGAGCATTGGGGTGCACTAATACAGCGATGTGATAGTGGGTGCAGCTTAACAGACAGTGGGGGGGTTATTAGATAGAAACTCGTTTGCATCCTTTCTAAGACAACGAGACTAATGCCAGGTGCACTAACCCAGATGTGGCAACAATACTTTATGCAAAGATTATTGATGACTTTATAAAAATATAAGGTACTGGCAAATGTAAGAAGTGAACTAACTCGGTAAATGGAGGCTTCCTTCTTTTTGCAGCAGATTGGGCAACATCTTCTATGTACTTATTACAACTCATGTTGCCTAAGAATTTCAGTCCGAGGAGTTTGAACGTTGGACTCCCAGGAAGGGTGCTATCAACTATGAAAATCTTGGAAAGGTTTCTTGTAATTGCTGTTAAATAAGTATATAACAAGGTTGTTTACCATGTAGTCGAGGCCGAACCCGTGAAAGCGCCAAATGAAACAAAAAACTGATGAAAGTCTATGCGATAAAAATTAAAATATATTCATAATTTTTTAAAGTAAATATTTCAGTTACTATTACATAGAGTTAGGGATCATTCAGAATAGACATATATTGATATTTCGGGAGAAACTACCCTTCTAAATAAACAAACGCGTTTTCGGTTTTCTGAAAAGAAACCCCCATAAGTGTTATTATATTTGGATACTTATGCTCCGCAAAGATATTGGTCAGCAGAAACTGTAATGTTTTAATATTTTATTTATTTAATCATTTATGTTTTTCTTTTTTATTTAGTCATTTTTCATTGCATTGCAGGGTCACTATTCAATCTTATTTTATTTTAGAAATATATTTATTTTATATTAATTGACTTTCATTTTTGTTTATTTATTTATTTTTGTTTAAATTTGTAACGGGTTAATTGTTTATCTTATTAATGTATGGAGAGGTAGTTTTAATGCTTATATGTATATATATATATATATATATATATATATATATATATATATAGTATTTTTATTTTATATTCATTTCTTTTTTATTTATTTAAATAGTAAAAGGCGAATTTTTAAGTTTGTGAATAAAATGACGTAGCTAAAACTTTTGGTTTGCTTTTATGTCTGATTTACGGCAGATCAATCCTTTTGATCTTATATTTAATATTAAAGCACAACAGCTACCTGAAACAAGTCATTGTATAATGAAACAAAATCTGCTACTTGAACTATAACGTAGAACAAATCTGGTTTCATAACTTTAGAAACACTTCGTCAATGACCACAATAGGGTTTGAACTCGGCATAGCTGATTCTAATACCTGCGACGGTATCCATTATGACAATCACGCACTTTTTCAGGAAGAGAGAAAGAGAGCAAGAAAAAGGAGAGAGAGTTTGTGTGTGACAGATAGTGACAGGGAGAAAGAGGAAGCAAGAGAAAGGCAGACATACAGACACAAAAGTAGAGAGAGAAAGAGAGAGTGGAAGTATGTGTGAGAGAGAGTGTGCGTGTGTGTGAGAAAAAGAAGCAGATACAGTGAGAGATAGAGAGAGAGAGAGAGAGAGGAAGAGAGGGAGAGAGAGAGTGAGGCGCGGCTAGAGAAAGATAGATAGACTGGAAAAGAGAGAGGTGTATGAGAGACAGGGGGAATACAGACAAAGACAGGATGTATGTCAAAGAAAGAGTGTGTGTATATGTGTGTGTCAGAGAGAGAGAGAGAGAGAGAGAGAGAGAGAGAGAGAGAGAGAGAGAGAGAGGGAGGGAGGGAGGGAGAGGGGGAATAAAATGTATGTGTATCAAAAAACGCTAAATCTGACATTTTGTTTTCTCAGATAAGTACTTAGGATCGCATTCCTCTATGCACGTCATGTTTAATAAATTTCTCAAAATAAAATTAAAAATACGTAGAAACAAACTTAAGTCGCTTATACGATCACGTAGATGCCAATCAGAATTCCCCCGTACTAGCACGTATACACACACGCACACCACGCGACCACATTCTATTTGCGTGTTTATTTGTTTAATTCTGCGTTTTACGCAGGCTAAACTTTAAATATTTAGAAATGTAGGCAAATATTTGTACAACGGAGATATTTCTGGCCGAGGGGTGCAAGGTTACCATTTCTATTTAGTTACTGTAATGTGAACTACGATAAAGCTTCCTATACACACACGCGCACACACACACACACACACACACACACACACACACATACACGTTCATTCTCTACTCGTTTCCAAAATTTTGAGACGCGGTATCGTGTTGAGAGGTATGGCCTTAAGGTTAATCCGGTGTTGGGCTCCAATTTACGAGCTTTCGGTAGTTTAGAGTCATCACTTTGTGACAATTACTCCCGGGTCCACTCTTTTCGGTCCTAAGATGTCCACCTACTCAGGTTTTACTTTCTCCTTGAAAGGGGGTTAGCTTATTGCAAATCGCCATTTATAAGAATTGACATGTGTGCATTTGGTCTATGTTTGTTTAATGATTACCTCGAAAAATGGTTAGTCAAATGTTATATCAACTAGTTTTGTCTGATGTTTTAAAGCAGTGACAAGGCAAATCAATCCACCGTATTAATTCGTTGTCTGAATTTTGCGAATTCCTTTTTGTTTATTTTGCAAATAATAATTTTTTTTCTAATTTTTGCGGATTATTTTTCATATACTATTTTATTCTGATTTTGACAGAGTAAATTTTATTTTTGCGGATTATTTTTCATATACTATTTTATTCAGATTTTGACAGAGTAAATTTTATTTTTGCGGATTATTTTTCATATACTATTTTATTCTGATTTTGACAGAGTAAATTGTATTTTTGCGGATTATTTTTCATATATTATTTTATTCAGATTTTGACAGAGTAAATTGTATTTCTGCGGATTATTTTTCATATACTATTTTATTCTGAGTTTGACAGAGAAAATTGTATTTTTGCGGATTATTTTTCATATATTATTTTATTCTGATTGTGACAGAGTAAATTGTATTTTTACGGATTATTTTTCATATACTATTTTATCTAGATTTTGACAGAGTAAATTGTATTTTTACGGATTATTTTTCATATGCTATTTTATTCTGATTGTGACAGAGTAAATTGTATTTTTGCGGATGATTTTTCATATTCTATTTTATTCTGATTTTGACAGAGTAAATTATATTTTTGCGGATTATTTTTCATATACTATTTTATTCTGATTTTGACAGAGTAAATTGTATTTTTGCGGATTATTTTTCATATACTATTTTATTCTGATTTTGACAGAGTAAATTATATTTTTGCGGATTATTTTTCATATACTATTTTATTCTGATTTTGACAGAGTAAATTGTATTTTTGCGGATTATTTTTCATATACTATTTTATTCTGATTTTGACAGGGTAAATTGTATTTTTACGGATTATTTTTCATATACTATTTTATTCTGATTGTGACAGAGTAAATTTTATTTTTGTGGATTATTTTTCATATACTATTTTATTCTGATTTTGACAGAGTAAATTTTATTTTTGTGGATTATTTTTCATATACTATTTTATTCTGATTTTGACAGTAAATTTTATTTTTGTGGATTATTTTTCATATACTATTTTATTCTGATTTTGACAGAGTAAATTGTATTTTTGCGGATTATTTTTCATATTCTATCTTATTCTGATTTTGACAGAGTAAATTGTATTTTTGCGGATTATTTTTCATATTCTATTTTATTCTGATTTTGACAGAGTAAATTGTATTTTTGCGAATTATTTTTCATATACTATTTTATTCTGATTTTGACAGAGTAAATTGTATTTTTGCGGATTATTTTTCATATACTATTTTATTCTGATTGTGACAGAGTAAATTGTATTTTTGCGGATTATTTTTCATATACTATTTTATTCTGATTTTCAAAGAGTAAATTGTATTGTTGCGAATTATTTTTCATATAATATTTTATTCTGATTTTGAAAGAGTAAATTGTATTGTTGCGAATTATTTTTCATATACTATTTTATTCTGATTTTGAAAGAGTAAATTGTATTTTTGCGGATTATTTTTCATATACTATTTTATTCTGATTTTGACAGAGTAAATTGTATTTTTGCGGATTAATTTTCATATTCTATTTTATTCTGATTTTGACAGAGTAAATTGTATTTTTGCGAATTATTTTTCATATACTATTTTATTCTGATTTTGACAGAGTAAATTGTATTTTTGCGGATTATTTTTCATATACTATTTTATTCTGATTGTGACAGAGTAAATTGTATTGTTGCGAATTATTTTTCATATACTATTTTATTCTGATTTTGAAAGAGTAAATTGTATTGTTACGAATTATTTTTCATATACTATTTTATTCTGATTTTGACAGAGTAAATTGTATTTTTGCGGATTATTTTTCATATACTTTTTTATTCTGATTTTGACAGAGTTAATTGTATTTTTACGGATTATTTTTCATATACTATTTTATTCTGATTGTGACAGAGTAAATTGTATTTTTGCAGATTATTTTTCATATACTATTTTATTCTTATTGTGACAGAGTAAATTGTATTTTTGCGGATTATTTTTCATATACTTTTTTGTTCTGATTTTGACAGAGTAAATTGTAATTTTGCGAATAATTTTGTAAATAAGTTGATGTTTGATTTTTACGGCATTAAAAAAAAATATTTTTCAAATATTAATAAATTAATTAATTAACAACTAATAAAATCAAACAGTTTTTATTAAACATTATAATTATTGCCATCCGGACAAAGGTTTAGTAATAGGGTTTACAGTAATGTATGTTTTGTTTTGTATTAAACAAATAATAAAATCAATCAGTTTTTTTAAGGAAATCCGCAAAATCGGACATACGGTGGATTAATTTGCTCTGTCACAGTTCGAAAATTAGATAAAACTAATCAATATAATTTGGCGGCCATTTTGGGATCGAACAAATATTAAATATTTCCATATTTCTGTTTACCACATTGCTGGGACCTTTGCAAGTATTCCTATTCCGGGTCAGCGTGTTTCCTTGCTTCCTTCCAAAAGGTGGGGGGTTGGGTAGACACAAGTCTAGGTGTGGTTTTGAATAGTCAGCGCACGAGGAGAACCGCACGCTGGCCTACAAAAAGGGCTGAGCAACCTTATGGAGTTAGACAAAGTCTGCTTTAAATATGGAAAAAACAGCTCCTAAAAAAGGGGCACTCTAAATTCGGACAAAGATGGGAAGTGTAAATACTGCATTTAATCAGTAATATATATATATATATATATATATATATATATATTTATTTATATATATATATATATTACTGATTAAATATATATATATATATATATATATATATATATATATATACCTATCTCTCTATATATATGTATAGTTCGTTTTTTTAAATATTATCTCCCCGGACTACTAAAGATCGTTTTATTTTCGTATTCTTCAGATCCTGTATTTTGTGTAGCGAGTATTTAGACGCCAGTGTGTAATAAGCCTTCGAGCATAGACGTTCTTACATTTTCCTTGTATTTCAGGCCCTGAAATAAAAGAGAAAGCAAAACACTACCAACATCTGATGCTTTTTTTACTACAAAAAGAAAAAAAGCTTCAGAAACCTTCATAAAGATATACCATGTATATGAGGAGAATGCTGTTACAGAACGCGTGTCCCTAAAGTGGTTTGCTCGATTCGGAAAAGGTACATTTTTAGGGAGAGATGATCCTTACTCATACCGGCAAAATGATCGACAGTGACCACGTGAAAGCCGTAGTTGAACAAGATTGCCGTTTGACAACCAGACAAATGGCAAACATTCTCCAGATTTCCAAATCGAATGTGGAAAATGAATTGTATAAACTCGGTTATGTTTCTACACTTGATGTTTGGATTCCCCATAAACTGACAGAAGCACAAAAAAACGAAGGAACTTTTTGGCCAACCCGATATATACACATTATTATAGGGACTAACAACGAAAACTAATTAATCACAGATCACTGTAACTCACCGTTTTATATTAAGTCTGTCCGGTAATATTTTACTTCTTTAGAAGCATCGTTAAAATATAATTTATAACTGAACCACTACTGCAGGTCAGAATGGGTCTTGCAGTAATGGCAATGAAAGGGTTAATCTACACTTCGTAAAGCTTCGAAATTAGGGGCCTTACCTCCTGCTGTAGTGCCATCTCTAACCTCAGAGTGATTCCATGTAACACAGAGATGTGACCGGGAAGATATTGCTATTCTAGATGAGACCTGGTAGTACTGGCAACCAACTGGTCACCGCATACTCCCCAAAGCTATCAGATTCGGGGCTCAACACGGGATGCAGGTTTATATCTAACACAGGACAAATTCAAGTCTATGTCCCTCCATTAATTGTAATCTGACAGGTGCTATACCCATGGGTGGGATTGGACTCGGTGATAATCATAACTACGAGTTGACCCAACACACATCAAAGCCATCAAATTCGGACTTTTAAGGTAACACCCAGGACCATTAATTATAAAACACTCTTTCTCATGAAACAATAGTTTAGAGTAGTTATTTTTAAATGCTATACCCATCAACATTTACTTATTTTTGGTTCATACATAAGATTGGAAGCTTAATGCAATTTGCAAAGTTAATCTTAGCTTCTACAAGGATACGGTATATCTAACACAAGGTAGATTTTCATACCCTAATTAACCTAATGAATTACTAAAACACCTGGCTTGTTTTCTTCCAATCGCTCGGAAGCAATTAGCTTAATTGCACAGGTGAGTATTTTATAACGTGTGTAAGTCGATTTATGATTGTATTTGTGGTGGGGGGAGGGGTCGTGGAAGAGAAGCAGGTGTGATGATGGTCACTGAACTGGGACGAATATAGGAAAAAAGACAAATAGTATATATGCATGCTGTTTAGAAAATCGATGGCATAACTTTGTATCATGTTATATATGTGTAAAGGGGCTTCTTCGTGTAGGGGGTTACTTTTATAATACCTCTCACTCATTAGTCTAATTTCATTTGTATAGAGAGAGGGGGAGGGAGAAGTGGATAAATGCAGGTTTGATACATCTTTAAAACAAGTCTTTTCTGCAAACCACAAACGCGTTAACTGACTAACAATCGCAATTAAATTCGTTCATCGCCTCACGTGAGTCGCGTTTTACTTCTGTGTCCTTAACATTCTCGGAGAAAAGTATAGTATAATCTTTTTTGTCTTCGATCAGTGAATGAGAAATCCTTCTCGACTGAATCAATTTTAATTTTTGTCTAAATCTAGAGTTTTCCTTTGTTAGGGAGCTACATTCTTTCCACATTAAAACACAACTTTGCCCTCGTAGGAAGGAAAATAATTAGGGACTGATTTCAGCTTTTTTTCTGGCTATGTTATTGGATGGCCTCAAGGGCACCATATATATACAACAATAGTGTAGGATTAATTGAACACAAGTTGCCATTTTAGTCAAAGCTGTGTTGACATTTTAGTGTTTATACATTTCTTAACAGTATTCGTGCGCAATACATACGAGGCAATTTGCAGAAGTCAAAGTAGAAACTTCCTCGTTCATGTTCAGCTCTAAAAACAACTCGTGACGAAACCTGACTGTAGCTGTGAACCATACAGCCAGGTGATCCCTCGTCTCTTATTGACATGTGACCCCTCTTCTGAAGCCCTCCTTCCTAACTCAGTATCACCCTGGATCCAATGGAGGACACCCAACCGCCTGAGAACAAGAATGAGGCGATCAAAAGTTGCTATGGCCCGATGGATTATAAAACCGATCTAATCATACACGAATGAGGAGAGGCAGATCATAAGGTGCAGCATTACACTCTTCTCTCAAACCAGTGCAGCTTAAAAGATCTTGCAGAGTACAATAACGCAAAAGACTACGTACACATGTGGGAAACTGTCGTATGACCACACGCTTAACAGATACACAAGGAAAGGAGATCACAGTAAATGCAAGATCTGAATGAATGTCTACTCTATTGTTTGATTCACTAGTCTGCGTCAAGAGATATCATGTTCCATCTAACGGTAGTAGTAGTAGTAGTAGTAGTAGTAGTAATAGTAGTGAACGAAGTATTAACAGTAAAATAATATGAGAAGTAAACGTAGTATGAATAGCAATAGTGTGAACAGTAGTAATAGCATTGATCGTAGAAGTAAACGTTATACTAGAATAGTGGTGTAATAATAGAAGTAATAGTATTGGTAGAAGTAAATGACGTTGTAGTAGACATGCTAGTTTAAATAGTAGTAATATTAGGAGAGCGCGTAGTAGGAGCAATAAATATAACATAATATAAACAGAAACAGTAGAAGCTGCAGTAATAACAGTTGTAGTAGCAGTCATACTAGTCGTGAAAGACGCAGTAGTAGGAATAATATATATAGTATTATATTATGTCTTAGTAGTAGGAGCAGTAATAGCAACAGGACTACTAGTAGTAGTAACAGCAGATTGATAGGTGGTAGTAGTAGTAGTAATAGTAGTAGAAGTAGTAGTAGTAGAAGTAGTAGTATAAGAGGGAGAGGAGGTGTGTGGTATCAGTCTTGGTTCGGTAGAAAGGAAGGAATAAGGTTATTGATATGACAGTAGTAGTAGTAGTAGTAATAATATAAAATTAGTAGTAATAGCAATAGAAGTAATACTACTAATGGGGTATGTATTATTAGTAGTGATAGTCGGAGACATTCTAGTAGCTATACTATTAGAATAATTAGTAGTAGTAGTAGTATTAGCAGTACTACTAGGTATAGCAGTACAATTAGTAGTAGTAATATTAGAATTTATAGTAGTAGTATAATAAAGTTGTAGGGGGAATGGGGAGGAGGACGAGGAGAAGAAAGACGTGTGGGGTGTCTTGGTTCGGTAGAAATGAAGGTTTAGGTTTGGTGTTTAGGGAGAGAGAAGCCATCTAAGTGAATGGATAGGGATGAAAGGGGACGGAAGGGGACCGGGGAATACGTTTGAATCTGTAGTGAGAAAAGAAAAAAAACGTGATGATGATGATGATGATGATGATGATGATGATGATGATGATGATGATGATGACTGAATGAGGGTGGAAGTTAAAGAGAGAGGAAGGGCGAATGCAACAGCAGCAAACACAATAAATGAAGACGGAAGAAAAAGAAGAATGAAAGAGTGAAAAAGAAAAGAAACAAAATACAAAACTGATTAGGATATGAAGGATTTTTTTTAAGTGCGGAGCGTCCATTGTCCTCCCCAGACCATCCACCTCTACCCGTGAGGCACGTCTTTGGCAGTTTCTCTTGATTTCATTCATTCAGGCGTCCGCTTATTTCGTCATCGTGAACGTGGAATCTCCCCCCTCCCTCCTCCCCCCGCTAGTGACCCTTCTTAACCACCAC
>OY744551.1:25439406-25494406 GCA_963556195.1 Sepiola atlantica
GTCTTTGCAAAATTCTTCCCAAATATTTTCATGGACAAAGCGTCTTTGCAAAATTCCTCCCAAATATTTTCATGGACTAAGCGTCTTTGCAAAATTCTTCCCAAATATTTTCATGGACAAAGCGTCTTTGCAAAATTCCTCCCAAATATTTTCATGGACTAAGCGTCTTTGCAAAATTCTTCCCAAATATTTTCATGGACTAAGCGTCTTTGCAAAATTCTTCCCAAATATTTTCATGGACTAAGCGTCTTTGCAAAATTCTTCCCAAATATTTTCATCGACTAAGCGTCTTTGCAAAAGCTTCCCAACTGTGGAGCAACTTACCCGAGGACTGCTTCCCCGTTGTTAACAATTTGGTCGGCTTCAATCCAATTAAAAAATATTCTTTGGATTAACCGCCCCGATAATAATCAAATGAAGATAATATTATTGATCAATTTTAGCACTTCCGTAGTGTTCCTCATTTTTCGACTGGCAATCATTTCCGTCTCATTAATCCTTATCCTCGAATGGATCTTGGCCTTGATAAGTCTTAATCCACATATTAAAGAAAAAGCAATAGAAAGAGATTAGATAAAAAGAAAGAGTAGAAGGAAGAGGCGGAGGGAGAGATTTCAGTTATTTTATTCACCTCCTCTCCAGAAGGTTAACCACAAAGTCAGGTGTTGTTTGGAAAAGCCAGCGCATTTTGGTTTGACGCACTCTAGCCTCCACAAATGCCTGAACAGCCCCGTCGGCATTCTCTAGTCAGAGTTCTTCAGACGATTAGCAATAAACTAACTCCTTTTCAAAGCGTGAGAGGGTAAAGCCCGCAAGGATGGACCTCCTCAGGCTGAACAAAAGCATACCTTAGCCCGACAGAGTCACAACAATCTACCCCGTGTTGGACTAATCGTCGAAGACTTATCCTTAACTGGTATGAATAAAACTTACTCAGGCTGTAGTGTATCGTTTCGCCACAGAATAAATGACTTCTGACATTTCTTTCAAAACTTTAATAAACAAACATCATGCTATATTTCTGCCTTTTTACAATTCTTACTTTAGTAAGTTCTCAGAGATCAAAGACCCCTAAATGGGGCTAACACTTGATGTCTTTATCAGCTACATAACTATTTTTTTCGTTCTACCAAATTGATCGTATAACTATGTTATACTTATCTTGCTTGTGGTCTTTTCGTGGTCTTACCGTATTCCAGAACAAGGATTCACTTGGGCTTGTCAAATATCCAGCTATGTGCTGTTACTAGGAAAGGGTGCATTTTTGTCGTATGAGTCAGTGTGTAGCCATTTCAAGGGAAACTTATTTAGGCTTCGAATACTATGTGATTTTCAATTATTAGTCAGGGTTTTCTTGTAGGGCGAAGTATCCTCATATGAGGGTATCCTGACAAACCCCTATACAGAGAAACTGAAGAAACTCAAGTATTGCGTCTAGTATGAATTCAAACTCTCCCTGTGTATATATATGCGTTCGCTTGTGCGCATGTGTGTGGGTATTAATACGAGTATGTTGCTATATGTTTTATATTAGAAATTCATGGACGTGTCACGTATATATCGTATTTCGAAGACTGTTCGACAGTTTCTTCGCATTTTAATGTCCATTTTCATATAACTTACCTAAAACAAAAGAGAGTATTATTTTCAAATCCTTTAAAACTGTTGCGTTTACACAGACATCTATTGTTTATTCGTTTTGTTTGGCCTCGAGATGGCGTTAGCGTAGCTGATATGAAATCGGCACGAAGAGAAATAAACCCTCCATTATTCATTTATATATGTGTTTGGTTGTGTATCGTTTATTGCACGTTAAAGTGTGTAAATGTAATCTTTCAAAACATATGCATTGCTTTATGAACCTTCAGTTCCCACGACGGAAAATTGGGCAGTTGGTTTATAATGTAGAGATGTTTAGCGCCCTACTCATCCGAATGGGGCACTCTGAATGGGACAAATATAGCAAGAAGCGATACAGAACAGGTGTCTGGTGATGTCCGGGGCTAACCCCTTGATTGTATGCCCCCAAGTATTCAAGTGTAAGTCCTTGCACTGAGAAATATGAGAAGAAAGGGAAATAGTTTGAATATTATTGGATGCCCTCCAAATTAGATGGCCGGAGTCAACCGTATTGTGCACGTGCTTGCTAGTCTTAGCCCCGATCGCGGCCCATAACCAATAGTAATAGTGGGTTGCAGTCGGATGAAGAGGGCACCCACACCTGGATCGTTTTGCTCTTGTGTGCAAGTGTGGGGTACCGGTGGAAGATGTAGGCTCGTCCGGCGGCGATATCGTCCAGGCAGGTCTCACCACACTCTTAAGCACCTCCTAATATTTCGTTTACGTTTAATCAATTGTCGGATCTTGCTGTATATATATATATATATATATATATATATATATATATATATATATATATATATATAGTGTGTAGATTTCAATTTTGTGTTGAGAATCCGAATAACAGAGCTACATGTAATTTAAACAGAGCAAAACAGAATTATAAAAAGAAAAAAATTATACACACATTAAGGTTGTATACATTATAAATTATTTCGACCCCTTAATTAGGTCTCCTCAGACGTATAAACAACCACGTCAAGAAACCAAAAAAATTTTTGGTTTCTTGACGTGGTTGTTTATACGTCTGAGGAGACCTAATTAAGGGGTCGAAATAATTTATAATGTATACAACCTTAATGTGTGTATTGTTTTTCCTTTTTATAATTATATATATATATATATATATATATATATATATATATATATATATATATATATATATATATATACAAATATACATAAATATATATGTATGCACGTATACATACATATGTCTTGGCACAACTGTCCTAGCGAAACGCATACATTCTCTCAGTCAAACCAACCCCACATGCATGTCGCGAGTACTGCAACGCCAAATGTGTCATTGTTAACAGCAGGTGCTCAGTGTTTAAGCTATACCCCCATTGCCTTGTAGGCTAAGGTTTTTACCAGAAAGGTTAAGGGTGAGGCAAACCCTTACAGAAACCTCCAGAGCAGCTTGGGGCCTTTCAGCTAGGGCATGCATGATCCACCAGCATGTGGATAAAACTCGTGTACCCAGCATCCTGAGTTCCAGCCATGGGTATATGGCAATACTACTTGGAGAGATGTCCTCTTTAACCTTTGTTAAGTCAGGCATCTAGGAGAAAGAACACTCCGATCTAACACCTATGCTTTAAGTGACTACTGGTCATCGTGTCGCGCTAGCGTTGATCACTATAATTCTGTTGCTGTGCTGGTACTTTTTGCGTACGTGATTCATATGTAACTACCAACTATGTGTCTTGCTTAGCGGGATGAATGTAATGAATAACACGAAATTTAATTTAAACATGGCTTCGTGGAACATCAGAACCTTACTTGATCGTTATGGTGTTGACCAGTCGGATAGACGAACAGTAATTATGGGTCAAGAACTGTTATCTTTCCACATTGATATAGTTGCCTTGTCAGAGACAAGTTTGTTGGAGGAGGGTAGTTGTGTAGAAGGGGGGGGGCTCTGTTTATGTATTTTATTGGATCGGGAAACACGGCCATGGCGTAAGATTTGCTCTTAAATGGGTTGTTTCTAAACTCGAGAGTCTTCCTTGTGGTCTAAATGAGCGCATTATGATCTTACGTTTGCCTCAATCTAGTCAGCGATATGCAACTCTTATTCTTGTTTATGCTCCTATATTAGACAAATAGGTTCGGAGCTGGGTACTGTGATAACTACACGCGTTTCTACCTGAAACCAAAGTATAAGAACACATGGATGAATCCACGATCCAAGCAATGGTATTTGATCGAATACTTCATCACCCGTAGACGCGATCTATAGGATCTTTGCAAGTTTCGAGTCAAAAGGAATACCGAGTGCTGGGCAGATCATCGTCTGACATGAGGTTCGTAATTAGGCCGAAGACGAGATTCGGCAACGTAAATTGTCCTCGTAGAATAACTGTTGCAAAGCTGAAGCATAAAAAAACTGCTCTAGACCTACAGAATAGGCTTAAGTAGATATCGTTTCATGGTACGCAGGCGTTTTTTAAGAAGTGTGTTTATGAAACAGCAGTAGATGGTCTTGAGCTAACGAAGAGAAAGCATCAAGGCTGATTTGATGATAATAATGCTCAAATCGCACAACTACTACAGACAAAAAGGATTGATATTGGCTTGTAATTTCAGGATCTGAAATCTGTGGAAGAGTCATACTTAATTATTAAATCAGAGTTGAAGAAATAACTTAGACGGATCAAGGATGAATGATGGAGACAGGAGGCTTGTGATATTAGCATGCCGCTTATGTTAAGGACAGTAAAACAATATGTGACCTGATGAAGACAGTTTATGGTCCTAGCCGTTCAAGTGTAACACTTATAAAAATCCACGGATGACACAGAGTTCATTAGGGATCAAAACAAGCTGATAGATGTACAGAGCATTATACTGAACTGTTCACTAATCCGTTGATAGTCAGTAATGATGTTAAAGATAACTTGCCTCATAGGACTATGATTGTCGAAATCAATTGTGTTGCTGCTCCCAAGGAAGTGAATCAGTTGAGATGAGAAACACCTGGTTGATATGGTATACATGTATTATTTGGTGAAAGACCATTGGCAGTTAAAATTAAAGGGTAGATTGACAACATCTGGTTTTACGGGTATTTACAGGTTTACAAAGATTGGGGTAACGTCATTATGGTCTCTTTGTACAAGGGCAAAGGGAGGGAATAGGAGTGCTGCAACTATCGATGCATCTCTCTTTTGAATGGGACAGGAAAGGGGTTTACCAGAATCCTGTTGAATAGCTTAAATGCCTACATCTGTCATTGTATGCTTCCTTGGAGTCAGTGTGGCTTTAGAAGAAATAGGGGTACCACTGATATGACATTTACGGTACGTCACATGCAGGTAAAAGTGTATTGAACATCGTCTTGACCTATATCAGTCTTCGTTGATCTGACATTGGCAGGTATTGGCTAAGTTCGGATGTCTTCCTCACTTAGTTTGACTCCTTTGTGAACATCATCAAAACATGAATGCACGTGTCTTCAACAATGGTTGCCACTCTGAACCCGGTACAGTTGGCGATGGTGTTAAACAGGGAGATATATCTGCCCCTACTTTCTTTTCCATCTATTTTGTTGTAACTCTGTCATTGGCTTTCACTAACTGTGACTAAGGTATCTTCGATTTCGCACATCAAGTCGGCTGTATAACTTACAGCGTTTTAAGACATTGACAAGGACATTCTCCACTGATTTGCTCTATGCAGATGACCTAGATCTCGTATCTCACTCGCAGAATGATATGCAGGATATCATGGATTGCTTTGCGTGGACGTGTAGAAGCATGGGGCTCACAATATGTCTGGGCAAGACGAAGATTATGTTTGCCCCGGACCTTGGAAACCCGTATCAGGAACCTGATAGATTTGTTGAAGGTCAGAGACTATCTGTAGTGGATCGTTTTATGTATCTGAATAGTGTTATTCCGATGAACGGGTCGTTAGGCGCTAAGGTAAGTAGACCTATTGAACAAGCTGGTGTGTCTTTTGGTTAGAAAAGCAGGTGTGGGCACCATGTGATATCAGGCTGGAAAATAACGCTCTGTGTAATTAGGCCTATAGTGTATCAACTTTGTTATATGCTTGTGAGACATGGACAACTTAAAGAGCTCATATTCGCCTGTGTTTCTAGCAGAAATGTCTTAGACACTTGCTTACCATTCCGTGATGATAGCTTGACCCCTGACACCGAAGTGTTGAGTCTCGTATAAGTAAACGCAGACATCGCTGGGCTGGTCATCTTATTTGTCAACTGGGAATACTCGCCCACCTAAAACACATTGAGGAAATATGAAACATATAAGATGCCAAATTAACAATTTGGTAATAATGTCACGTGCAATATGTTGAATCACCAACGAGTGCATGTTTCGCTAAATGAAGCGCGAGCTAGATGTAGCTTCATTTATGGAATCCCCTCCCGTCATCATAACACCTGCAACTCTGTTGTATGATCTGTCAAAGTCTGGCAGGCCTAAAGGACCATATACGCACTTCTCACTAACGACGTTTACACTAATCTCATATCGACAGGTGATAAGTGGTTATATTCGAAATCGAATATATGTATGAATGTATATACATACGTTTATACATAACATATATATATATATATATATATATATATATATATATTTATATATAAAATATGTATATACACATACATATATATATATATAAAAAATATATATGCATATGTACATAAATATATATATATATATATATATATATATATATATACAAATGCATATATATGCATATGTATATACATATACATATATATATAACTACCTCCCACTCTACCGTAAAGACTCTGACAAACACATGCACGGGCTAGGAGTTTATGTTCGGAACACCCTCCCCCTGACTAGAGAACATAGGTTAAAATCAGATGACTACGACTACATGTGCTTTAGATTGACTTTACATCACAACGTTAGTTACTTATATTTCCTATACCGCTCCCCGTCGACTCAGGACTGTACTCTGCTAAACTTTGCTTCTGAAAGCATAGATAGAGCACTCTTAATTGACTTGAATGCCCAGATACATGTATTTGGGGATTTTAATGCCCACCACCGCGACTGACGCAGCCGGCAACTCTACGTATAATTTCTCCTTAGCTCACTCCCTCTCTCAGACTGTCGATTTTCCGACCCGCATCCCCGATCGAGTAGACCAACAAGCCTCACTTCTAGACCTCCTCTTGACCGCAATACCCGAGGCTTGTGTGACGAAAGCTCATAGCCCACTCGGGAATGCTGATCACATTGTGCTAATGATACATATCACCCTAAAAAGTCGTCATAAAGCTGATGAACCTTTGCTCAAAACAACAAGATACTACGAGCAAGCTGATTTTGAGTCAATCAGAGATCACATCAGTGACGCCCCATGGAGGGAAACCTTCTCATTCCCTGCCAACCAGTGTGCAAACGAATTAACTGAATGGGTCAAAGCAGGCATTGAAGCCTATGTCCCAATGCGAAAATTCTTTAGCAAGCCCCACTCTCCTCAATGGTTCACTTCGGAATGTGCAGCTGCCATTTCTGAGAGGCAACAAGCATTCCCTAAATTCGGCCGCCATAAGTCAGCTACTAATAGGCATAATTTTATAGAGTCAAGAAATAACTGCAAGGCCGTGATAGGCGAAGCGAAGAGAAGGTATAATGAGTTAACAAAAAAACGCATCCAGTCACAGAAACTAGGTACTCGCGATTTCTGGAAAATCTACAATAGTGTAGTGAATAATGGTCAATCTACGATTCCCCCACTATCAAAGCACAATGATGTCGTTTGCACGGCCACTGATAAGGCTGAACTACTTGCACAGCGTTTCGCTTCTAACTCTACTTTAGACTCAGATAACCACCCTCTCCCTGAATTACATTTGCGGACCACAGCCACACTTGATAACCTGGTCATCACCCCATCCCAGGTCAGAGACATCATAAAAAACCTTGACACCTCTAATGCTTGTGGGCCTGATCTTATACCTGTAATAGTAATAAAGAAATGCTCTGCTGAACTGGCCCCTGTCCTCTCCAAACTCTACAATAAATGCCTAGCCGAATCTGGCTTCCTCGATAGCTGGAAAATTGCCTCTGTGGTACCAGTCTACAAGAGTTCTGGGAATAGAACCGACCCTCAGAACTACCGCCCAATCAGTCTACTGCCGATCTTTGCCAAAATCTTTGAATCTTTAATCAATCTAGCGATAATACGGCACTTAGTTAAAGCTAAACTTCTATTTGACCGCCATTATGGATTTAGACAAGCACGATCTACTGCAGACATCCTAACGGTCATCTCTGAACGCATGTATCATACACTCGACAAGGCAGGTGAAGCTAGGGCAGTAGCGCTTGATATATCTAATGCCTTTGACAAGATATGGCATAAAGGGCTTCTCCTGAAAATACGCTCATACGGTATTACTGGGCAACTACTTAATATAATTAGATCCTTCCTAAACAAAAGAAAAATCCAGGTTGTCCTCGATAGCTGTTCATCTAAGCAACATGACATAAATGCTGGTGTGCCCCAGGGATCTATTCTTGGACCTTTGTTGTTCCTGATCTATATAAACGATCTCCCTGATGACATAGTGTCTGAGACGCGATCATATCTGAGGCAATGGCTGAATCCTTAGAAAATGACCTCCAGGCTGTAGTGGATTGGGGCCATAAATGGTTGGTAACTTTTAATGCCGCAAAGACTAAGCTCCTTTCCTTCAACAACTACAAAAAGCCTCTCCAACCACCGATTGTCATGGCAAATAACACCCTACCTGAGAGTTCATCATTCAAACTCCTTGGCCTAACTTTCACAGGTAACATGAATTGGAACACATACATTGAAGATATTGCCAAGGCTGCCGCAAAGAAGGTTGGCTCCCTCTACCGTGCTAGTAAACTCCTCACACCTGACATTATCCTGTATCTCTACAAAGCCACCATTCGCCCATGCATGGAGTATTGTTGCCACATCTGGGCTGGTGCATCATCTACTAGTCTCTCCCTCCTTGACAAAGTCCAAAAAAGAGTCGTCAACCTAATAGGTCCCTCACTGTCAGCTAAGCTTCAGCCCCTGTCCCATCGCCGCAATGTAGCATCCTTATGTTTGTTTTACAAATACTTCAATGGATTATGCTCCGATGAGTTGGCAACTCTGGTGCTCCCTCGACGAAAATTCACTAGACTAATTCGACATTCTACTAAATCTCATTCATTCACTGTGGAGATCCCCAGATGCCGGAGAGCATTCTACTCAAATAGCTTCTTTCCTCGTGCTGCTGGCCTCTGGAACTCCCTCCCTGTCCCCTGTTTCCCCGACAGTAATGACATGCAGAAATTTAAAACTAATGTAAACAGACATCTCGCTGCTCAGATCCCAATTTTAGCTGAACCACCAATCGTTCTCCCCTTTTTTTTTCCTCAGTAGCCCCTTACGTTTACAGTGGCGGCCTGCCTTGTTTGGGGTGAATCCTGTTCATATATATATATATATATATATATATATATATATATATATATATATATATATATATATATACATACACACATATATGAACATATAAACATATCTATACTCTTTTTCTATATGGACACATTTATCTTTCAACCTCTTAGTATGTTAGAATTATGCACACTATTCGTGCTTTATCTCAATTTCCCCCCTCTCTCCCTCTCACCCCGCCTTCTCTGACTTTTTTCTATGTATATATATTCCATCTTTCCCATCTATCTGTCCGTCAATCATTCTAAAGTGGACTATCTTCTTGCCCAATCGTTGTTTACGTGACGAGATAAATGCAAGCTGGACGAGGGTCGAAACTCTACTAAAGAATCGTTATCAACCGCAATTATCAGGTCATCATGACCCAGAGCGAGTGCGTTTTGGGATCGGAGATCAACAACAAGGGACAGCGGTCACTTAGTACGTGTTGTACGTAATTTACTTGCGACGAAACAATATTCATTGAGTCGGAAGCTTACTAGGTGGGTGGGCGGATGATGAAGAGGGGGAGAAAAAGAGAGGAGAGAAAAGAGAGGTGGATTTAGCTCGGGTGTCGAATAGCGTAAAAGTAGTTAGGTAACTGACGAAGAGACGGAGATGAGGAGAAAATAATCTGATGGCAAGTTAGGTCAAGGAAACGGATTTTAGACAACGGTATATGTATATCTTATTTACCTCCAGGAGGTTAGGCACAAGGTCAGGTGAGCTTTATAAAATCCAGCGCACTTGATTAAGTTCACGTTGGCCTTCAAAAATGCTTGAGCAGCCTCGTCGGCATTCCCCAGTAAGATTCCTCATGCGATTAGCAATAAACTAATCCCTTCTCAAAGGTAAACCTACTAAAACTAAAAAGAAAAAGATATCAGACAGCAACAAATCCAGGGTCGGACTGATTGTCGAAGACATATCCATGACTGCTACAAACAATATTTACTCAAGCTGTACCATGTAAGACAACGGCATAAGTATATATGATAGCTTCAAACACCGCATTGTGCATTACCATGCTTGACTATTTTCACTGTGTCTCTATTTGACTCCCCACGAGGGTAGATTTAGACACAGGGTCGATTTTTATGTCAGGGAAATCCCTCTCCCTAAAAAGCGCACTCAGGATTAGGACAAAATTAAAAATTGCCTCAGTCTAGAATGATCTCCATTCGCCGATCGGAGACAAAACAGATAAATTGCAGCAGAAGAACATATACTACACCTTGATCCTATCCAAAAGGCAACTTTATCATCTAAACACATACAAATCTTGAAGTGTTCAAGCAGTGCCTGTGCGTGTAGCTTTTTTAACTTAAGAAAGACTTTGCAAAAAAATCCATTCTCCTTGGAGTGGCATCATAGGCCCAAAAGAAGAACAGTTGGCACAGGTGTTAAAACAGTTTTCTTCTCAAAGATGCTTGCTTTTATGAAGGCTGTGATACATCAACCTTACCGTTACTATGTCAAGACACACACACACATACACACAACTCCTTCTCTCTCTCTTTCTCCCTCTCTCTCCTTATACATACACACATATATATATATATACAAATTAATAAAGTTCAGATTCATTTATAAAATAAACATACAATCGATATTTTTTCAAAATTGTTTAAAACTAGGCAGAGCTTTATTAACATTTATGTGTCTTACACACTTTGCAGAACACGGCTGCAAGTATATATATATATATATATATATATATATATATATATATATATATATATATATATATATATATTGATATATATATATATATTGATATATATTAATATTTTTTATTTATGCAGACATGTACAGACGCGACATTGACATAACGATGTTTCGATATGTAGTTATTAAAAACTAAGATCTACTTAGGCAAACAGTTTCTCTTTTCATTTAATTGTTCATATTGAAAACGAAAGAAAGAAAGAAAGAAAGAAAGTTTAAGAAAAAGAAGAAAAAGAAGAAGAAGGAAAAAAGTAAAACTGTACATTACAAAACTAAAAGGTCACATGATAAAATTTAAAAAAATAATATTTTAGTAAACCGTTGGTATGTTTTCACGTAAAATCGTTAATCAAATGACTTATTTGACTTCGTATCAGGTCGTCAGAGAATAGGTGTATGTATATATATATATATATATATATATATATATATATATATATATATATATATATTTATATATATATATATATATATATATATATATATATATATATATATATATACATACACCTATTCTCTGACGACCTGATACGAAGTCAAATAAGTCATTTGATTAACGATTTTACGTGAAAACATACCAAAAAATATAAAAAATATAATAAAATATGAAACTAAAAGTATATTTTTAGAGGATAGAACCTATAGTGAAATAGTTTAAGCTCAATATACGAGATAGAGCAATTATAAAGATAAATTTATCTTTATATATATATATATATATATATATATATATATATATATATATATAAAGATAAATTTATACTTATATATATATATATATATATATATATATATATGAAGCAATCCAACAAAAGATATAAGCGTCAACTAATATCTCATAATTAGTGAAACATCCGGATAAAAAACTGAAGCTCAATATACTGGATAGAGCATTAATATTAATATTATATATATATATATATACACATAAATTAGGTGTGTGTACATATTTATATATTCATGAAAATTTTGATATTTTTAAAATGGGTATTAAACCTCAATTAATAAACATTCCCTAAATTTTACTTTCTTTGGGAGTAATTTAAAGGGTTTCAAGACCATAATATAGACACAACTTTCCATTCGAATATTCAAATATATCAGATTTGCTTTCAATTTTCCATTGCAATTAGACGCCAGTCAAGCAAAATTCCTCCTTATATCGTCTCTGTTATGTAAGTACGACTTGACAGGACCCATATCTCTAGAAGCACCACGCTACTCGCTGTATTGTGTCACGTGGTACCATCAACAAAAAACAATGTAGGATATATTCCCTGGATGAAGAATCTTATGCTAATAGTCCCCCGAGTTCTGAGTGGAGGTCAGCCTATGTCACATTCCAAATTAGAAACGTGAAATTAGGTACAGCAAGATTCCTGATTGGAATCGAACCCTAACCCGTTTTGCTGATCACAAGCGACCCGATTTTGAACCAGGCGGCCAAACTGATGACCGGGATCGAGTCGGCCATGAAAATTGTTTACATATCAAGTCGGATCATGCGCAGAAGCACTAATCGAAATGCCCGGATGTACGCTTATAAACTAATAGAATTGATTGGATGATCGTTGAGATTGGTTCAGTTGATTAGGTTAGAAAAGATGGCAAAAGGAAAACAAGAAAAAATAAAAACAAACAACTCGCTTTGATGATGAGAGTAAGACAATCGGAGAAAATTTATTAATATATATATATATATATATATATATATATATATATATATGTATGTATATATATATATTCATAGGCAGACTATTTCGCTGTAGCACATCTGTTCAGTGCGGATAGACTAGCACCCATCCTTCAACCATCTAGGCAATAGTCGGCAATGCTCACTACTAAGCAACAGGATAGACGCTGGTGATAAATGATATCTACAATGTTATTATATAAACATTAACCGCTACTTTACAGTGGTCCATTTATTTATTTATTTCCAACTTTGCATTAGGTAGTAGTAGCCGACGATAGAATTCAACGACGGTGCTAAACCCGAAAAGGGGAGCTCATATAGTCATCGACAGACAGAATGGTTTGCTGTATCACAGCACTTCAGTGCGGCTGTTACTTTGAAAAGTCGACAATTCTGATCTATGCGACTTACTCAGAGCAACTACCCTACTCGAGAGAAGCCAACATATATACATGAGCTCTACTAATCACTACTTCAGTATAGAGCACTATTGGAATGGCTATATACCAACTTATAACCTACACACACATGCACACACACACACACACACTCATATGTATGTATATATATATATATATATATATATATATTAGCTACACAGAGGTGTCGGCGTTTCATTCCCGTAGGGAATCGCCACACCTCAAAAATTGTTTTGTAAAATAAGAAATTGTATCATGTTTGATTTAGTAGTTGACGCTAATCGATGAACATTAAATAAATAAATAAATAAATAGAATGTGTAATTAATGTGGAAGCGAAAACCAAAACGAAACCCTCCACACACTCAAATACTTTAATATATGTGCTTTATAAAAAGTAAAGGGAGAGAACTCAGTATAATTGTACACGATAACTTCCTGTAATCTTTTCAGTGACTAAAGGAAAATGTTCCTCCTATGTTTTCTTAGATAAAATAAATAATTAAATGAAAAACTGAAGCGAAATAAAATATATCCGTAGCAATAACACAGTGGAAGGAAAGAAACGATCAAATAAGCTGGTAAAATATTGATACGTCAAACGGATTGCTATTTAGGTCTGACTTTATATGTAAGTTTTGTAAATAAGAAATAATTAAAAAGGGCGTATTTTGATTATTTTAATTGTCATTTGAAAAACCAATTTCATAGTCGACGACGCCACCTATTAGCCAGATCGCGGACTCTCAAGATTTAAGGAGAACACCAGAAATAGAGAGACAGAGAGAGAGAGAGAGAGAGAGAGAGAGAGAGAGAGAGAGAGAGAGAGAGAGAGAGACAGAGACAGACAGAGACAGAGACAGAGACAGAGACAGAGACAGACAGAGAGAGAGAGAGAGAGAGAGAGAGAGAAAGAATAGTTAATATATTTTTGTCACATCTTTCTTTTTAAACTTTCTCTACTGTCTCTTTCTCTTTTTCTATCAGCGATGTTACTTTTTAAATATATCTTTCTCAAAACGCTTCGCTTCCTTAATCATCGTGCAAGCTTTTCCAAATGCCTCAATTTAATAGAAAGAAGTAAAGGTAATCAGAGCTGTTTTATGGAAGTTGCTCTAAACAAGGCATGAAGCAACTTGATGTAAGGAGCTAAACAAGTTGCTCTAAACAAGGCATGAAGCAACTTGATGTAAGGAGCTAAACAAGTTGCTCTAAACAAGGCATGAAGCAACTTGATGTAAGGAGCTAAACAAGTTGCTCTAAACAAGGCATGAAGCAACTTGATGTAAGGAGCTAAACAAAACAAAACATGATAAGTTGCATGAAAACAAAAATAGAAGAGAAGATAGAGCTATCTCTAAAGCTGAAACATTAGCATAGCAATAACGGTCCGAGTTTCAATGCCAGAAATACCTCAAAGGACACTCATCCATGCGCAACATGACACTTGAGAATACCCCGGCATTTAGCGAATGCTGATAAAGAAGCTTCTCAATTAGCTACCCCTGAGTTCAGGCTCCAGTACTATCAACCGGGAAATGCCGATCAGAGAAGCACTGACCTCACCATCTACAAAAGATCCTTAAATCCCTTCATTATTAGTTAGTTATCAGACAAACCAAGCATGAAAGAGACCCCACCACCAGCGTTCAACCCTCTGGACTTCAAACAGGTTAGCCACAGGGCAAGACCTTCGAGAACCCAATAGAGAAGGAAGTGTCATAAGGCTGGCTGATAAAACGTCTACCCTTAACTACCGCCGTCAGTCTGACCTAGTTTCAGTGTTGTTTTTCGAAAAGTTACCCGTTAGAATGAAAGAAAGCAATTACATACATGCCCATGGAAACTCCAAGCGGCGAAATATTAGAGTATTTTGTTTGTACCATAACCAGTTCGAGGGCTGAATAAGGAACCCTATGTCCCCCTATCCCCAGTCCTTGACACAAGATTAAGTTCTTCTTTTTTATGTGTTTATCTCGATTTTTGCCCCCACTTGACACGATCACAGGCTTGGTTCGGGTGAAGGCCGATTTTACAGAGGTATTTGTACAGGGTGTCTACTTATCTCATCATCATCCTTTCTTTTTGGTCGCTTCCCGGCGACTTTTAATGTAGTTGTTGGCCTTCAGCACATGCCCAAAACATCTGACCCGCCTTTTTTTACATATTGACCTCAATCGATACGATGCCGTAGCGCCTTTGGATATCATCATTGCAGAAGTGGTCAAACAGTATACTTCCAGATATACAGCGAAGCATTTTGGTGTCAATAACGGCGAAGCGTGTTCAATTTTTCTCGTTGTCTGTAAGCCCTCGGAGCTGTACAGAGCCACGAGTCTCATAACAGTCCGGTAGATCTTCGACTTGAGACGGTGCCGATCTTGCGGTCACAGAGGATATCAGTGGTGGTGCGTCGATTGAGCCACGTGGTATTGATGCACGCAGCAACTTCGCTGACACAATATTAATTTCGATAAAAAGAAATATGGTTCTAGATTAATAGTTTTCTTTTAATATTTATTTAAGTTACGAATCCGTATATAAAGTCGTTTTATAGCTTGAGAAAAAAAAGAGAAACAGGGGGAGGAAGAGAAAGAGAAAGAAGGAGATATATTCAACATAGAGAATATGTTTTCTTTTTTATATCCTAACGTTTCACCGCTTATAAACACCCACAGGCTACTTGAAGATAAGAGTTAATTAGATTATTATTTCTACGATGGACAATATTTTGAGATGATTTGAAACGATAGGTGAAATACGCAGAATTTGATTATTTAAGAGGACGGTTCGATAAGAATTAGACTTGAAAGCGATCATCTTGTAATCAGTTTGAAAGTAGCCCCATGGTATTGTCTTCAATGATGGAACGTTTTTGGAAAAGAAAATTTGTTCATGGAAGATACGTTGATTCAACCAATTTAAGCCGATCCCAATGAGTGATCCAACGGATCACATGCTTCTAGTATCTAGTATCTATTTTTCTCTAATATGTGTGAATATGTTTATATTATTGTATGTTTAGGAGTCACTTCTAAAAAATTAAGCGATCATTATGAACTCTGGAACACAACTACTGGGCTTAAGGCGTGGTAATGTGGGCTATATTTAGTTTAATTTAGTTCAATAAGTGACAAAGAGGGAGGAGAACCCTTCATGAGAATGCAGATGTCTCCGCTTTTTGTGAAAGTTTAATAATACATTGTGAAAGTTTAATAATACATTGCTTATTAAATGTTCTTCCAATTTCCAATTTCTTTTGGGTATTTAGATATGGGCACAACATTCCATTTGAAAATTTAAATATTGCAGTTTTGCATTAAATGTCATCCATAATTATTAAACACCAATTAAGCAAGATTCGCAGAATTTCAATTTTTTTCTAAATACCTTAAATCAAAATTGGGACAAGGATTCTATACATAAGGCTTAGTATCATTGAATTTTGATTTTATTCTTTGTAAGGGGATAAAACTAGTGCACAACTTTCCACTTGTTCTGGGACGGATATTATTCTAGTCTACCGATGTAACTATTCATAGTTTGTAATATAGACTTGTATTTATGTTACCGC
Source organism: Sepiola atlantica (assembly GCA_963556195.1). Classification (NCBI taxonomy): domain Eukaryota; kingdom Metazoa; phylum Mollusca; class Cephalopoda; order Sepiida; family Sepiolidae; genus Sepiola; species Sepiola atlantica. The sequence continues at coordinate 25,455,917 of OY744551.1, forward strand.
CTTTCAATCCATCTCTGCTCGTTTCAGCTCTGGAACCTTAAGACAACCGAACCCTAAACATCACGTGGTCTGGAATACAACTTGAAAACTGAACCAACCATGTCTACCTTGGCGTAATTTATTTTAGGAACATATAAAAGAAGACATAAATGAAAGACAGCTCTCGGAAAAACATACTACAGAAACTGATCAAGTCCAAATTGGGAGGCACATCACACAAGCTAAGAGTTACTGCCGTACTATTCCTCTGCAGAATACCAGTGCCCTGTTTGGGAGAGATCAAGCTATGCCAACAAATGAGACCCAGCGTTGAACAACACTAGCTGCTTGATCACTGGTTGTCTGACGCTTACCAATATGAACAACCTGCATCTCCTCACTGGCATTGCGCCTCCAGATGTAGAACGGGAAGTTGGCAGCTGCGTAGAGATAACAAAGGTCACAAGTGATGAACGCCATCGCCTTCATGGATGGAAACCAACGATCTAACGACTGAAGTCAAAGAGAAGCATCCTCAGCTATGCCAACCACATAAACACATTTCAGGAAGAGACCAGATTACAGCTGTGGACGAGACGGCTACAAAATGGCCCCTATCCTACTGACATTGGAATCCCCCATCCTGAGACTCTCCCTCGTGGCTTAGAAGAATCATGAAACCCAACTGCGTGAGAACGGGAATAATGCGATCAAAAGTTGCCATGGTAAGATTAAGTTACAACACCGACCCATCTATCAGCGCATGTTGAGAGGTGGCCTATATGATGCAACATTGCCTGCCTTTTAATGATCAACCAGTGCAGCCTGAAAGATCTTATAGGATTCAAAAATACTGCAAAACCGCGTGAAAAAGTGGAAATCTCTCGTATAACCACGTTCTCTCGAGTCTCTCTGAACATTCATATTCACGTCTGCCACTTCTGAAAAGCCGATCTTATAAAATCATCATCATTAATTCAAACGGACCCGATTCCCATTCTAATCGTTTCAATTCCGTGTTTACGAATTGGCATAACGAGAAAAAATAATTATTGCGTTTTTCCCAAACGAAGCCGGTAAACAAGTGTAATTGTGTAGCGAGGCCATATTAATGTCCGCCGCCCGACAAGGACTGGCAGGGTAGGTGGATTCGGGTGTTTACGCTGTATATTTGAAAAGATAACGATAGTTGCCGCCAGGGTGATACGGGGGGGGGGGGAGGGTCAACGGGAGATGCGTTCAATCGGCCGCCAGGGTGTGTGGGGGTTGGCGATGGGAGACGTGACCATTTCGTTGATGAAAATAACGCTGGATTCGTAGACTAAATGTCCGGTCGACCATTGGCAGCAATTTTGAAAGTATTTGTTGATTAGAAATGATGGGAAGAAGGAGTTGGCGTAGAAATACAAAGATGGCGGACCTAGACCAAGATGGCGGATCAAGTCAAATATTGCGACGATTTGGAAACATTTTCTTTCTCTCTCTCTCTCCTTCTCTCTCTCTCTCTCTCTCTCCCTCTCTCTTTCTCTCTCTCTCTCCTTCTCTCTCTCTCTCTCCTTCTCTCTCTCTCTCTCTCTCTCTCCGTATCTTATATTCCATTATCAATGACTTTGTTATTTCAAGGTGATTAAAAAATTAATACCTTTTTATGATGTTTTGATCTTTCAATTCATCATTTTAATTGTTAAATTTCAATTCTTATGTTTTCTCCTCTTTTCCCCAGATTTTTTTCCTTTTTTCATTCTTACTTGCATGCTTTTTTCAAACTTTGTTCAATTCTTTCTTTTTTATTTTTCTTCCTTTCTGTCTTTCTTTCATTTTAAAATCTTTATTTTAATAAAAGATATTACTTTTTTACTCTTTTTTCTCTGTATTTCGTTTTTCTTGTTCTTCGTTATTCTTTAATTTTACTTTAGTATAATTCTTATTTAATAAATAATAAAACATAATTATAGATTTAGTTTCTATTTTATTTCATCGTCCATTTTACTTTAGTATAATTCTTATTTAATAAATAATAAAACATAATTATAGATTTAGTTTCTATTTTATTTCATCGTCCATTTTACTTTAGTATAATTCTTATTTAATAAATAATAAAACATAATTATAGATTTAGTTTCTATTTTATTTCATCGTCCATTTTACTTTAGTATAATTCTTATTTAATAAATAATAAAACATAATTATAGATTTAGTTTCTATTTTATTTCATCGTCCATTTTACTTTAGTATAATTCTTATTTAATAAATAATAAAACATAATTATAGATTTAGTTTCTATTTTATTTCATCGTCCATTTTACTTTAGTATAATTCTTATTTAATAAATAATAAAACATAATTATAGATTTAGTTTCTATTTTATTTCATCGTCCATTTTACTTTAGTATAATTCTTTTTAAATAAATAATAAAACAATTATAGATTTAGTTTCTATTTTATTTCATCGTCCATATTGTAATCTTTATTTTTGTTGCTTTATTTTACTTGCTTCTTTTCTTTCTTTCTTGCATGATTCCTTTTTAACTTTGTTTTACTCTCTCTATTTTATTTTCAGTTCCTTCTTCGTTTCTATTTTCTATTATGTTTTCGAAGTAACATAAATAAAAACATAACCTCTTACCAAGGAGCAATGCGTAGTATCTGTTCTGATACTACACTTCAACTTTTCTGTCCGCTATCAGTGATGGAGAATTTCTAGATTGTTGCAATTTTACTTTTTTCCCAATCTAGAGTGCCCCTTTTTGGAAAGCTGGATTTTCACGACATTAAAATGTGTGTTGAGAAGAGGAATAAGGCATAAATTACAGGTTCTGCTACTCGACTCTGTATTTCCCAGCACCGGAAGATGTGGTACAAGGCCGGAAAATGAGGAAAATAAGCCAGCATACAAGTGCATTCTGCACTCTTAAAAGGCCTGAGCAGCCCCGTCGGCATTCGTTGGTGACGATATTTTAAACAGCCTTGAACTTATTCCTTCCCAAAGCGGAAAAGCAACGTCAGGCAGGATGGGCATATTTGAGTTGAACTGGACAGATATGTAATCCCGTCGGAAAAAAAGTGACACTGCAATGGCCAGCCTCTGTCCCACTGGATGCCAAGGACGTATCCTCGACTGGGATGCATCTCATCTGAAACTAGCTATGCTACTCGACTCACTGAGTGGTGTACTATCTGTTCCGATGGATACTACACGCCATAAACTGGTATTGTCTTGGCCTTCGGGGCTTGATTTACGCCGGTCTATGGGTCGGTCCTGTGCAGTTCTAGGAGGTCCATCCTCCCAGGCTTCGCCTCTCCTCTTTGGGGAGAAGTAAATTTATTGCTTACTGCCTGAGGCGCCCATACCGGGGATGCCGACGGGGCTGTCGAGGCAATTTTTAATGGCCAGAGTGTTCACTTTCTCAGGCGCTGGCTTTTCAACCCCCACTTTCCCGACCCGACCTTGGGTCACATCTTACTTGTGGGAGTAAGATAAAACTGGCCTTGTGCCTAACCTTCTGGAGAGGAGGTAAATAAATACTCGACTCCCTGAGTGGATTACAGTCAAAGTATTGTATCTTATTGGAAGAGTCCATTGTGTATATAAATAGGGATGATACTACAACACTTTCTTAATGCTTTATTTTTGAATGATTGTTTTCTTCCCTTTTTGTTCTTCCTTTCTTACTATTTTCTTTTTATCATTTTAATTTATTTTAAGTTACATTATTTCATTTATTGATTTGTTTTTTATTCGTTCTTTTTACTTTAGTTTTTTTCTTTTAATATTTTTATACATTTTTAACTTTAATTAGTTCAATGATTTTCTCTTTTCTTACTTTTATCACTTTTATCTTTTCCTTGCTTTCATTGTTTCTAATTTCTCACATGTTCTTCCAATTCTCTTCTTTCTTTTGTATTACCTGTTCTTTCTTTCTGTTTCCTTTCTTGATCTTACATATTATTTCCTTTTATTTTCTGTTATTTAATCTCTTATTTCTTTATTTATTCCTTCTTTTTTTCTATCTCTCTTTGTTATCCTTTTATTTAACTTTTCATTTCCTTATCTTTTTCTTTCTTTTATCTCACCTATTATTTCTCTTTTTCTATCATCTTTGATCGTTTTTTTTTCTTTCTTTTCTTTTATGTTAGCTATTATTTATTTATTCATTTATTTTGTCATTATACTTCTTTCTTTCTTTCATTAAGTTATTGTTTATCTAACCTCTTCTTTGTTTTTTTCTTTCTTTCTCACATTTTACCTATTCTGTTTTCTTTTTTATCTTTTGACCTTACATGTTCTTTCTTATTTAAGTTTTCGTTTATCTTCTTTCTTTCTTTCTGTCTTTCTTTGATCTTACTTCTTCTTTCTATTTGTATTTCTTCTTTTATTTTACATCTTCTCTCTCTATTAATCTTACTTTTATTAACCCTCTTCTTTATTTTATTTCTTTCGTTTTACATCTTTTCATTTTTCTTTCTTTCCTTTTTCCTTTCCTTTATTTGCTTCGATCTTACCTGATCTTTCATTCTTTCTTCTTTCCTTTTTCTGTTGATTTTACTTCTTTTTCCTTTTTCTTTCTTAGTCTTTTGACTTTACCTCTTTTTTATTTTTTCGTTCTTTCTTTCATATTTTCTTTTCTTTCTTAATTTATTTTTTCTTTCTTTTATCTCGCCTGTTCTTTCCTTATTCATTCATCCTCTTCTTTATTCTTTTTTATTTCTTTTTATTATCCACCTCTTTTTTATTTATTTCCATTTTCTTTCCTTTATCTTACTTCGTTCTTTCTTTCATTTCTTTTTTTCTCTTCCATTTTATAACCCTTTGTTTCTTGTTGTTATGATTGTTCTTTTCTTTCTTTTCTTCTGCTCAGGTTTCTTTGACGTATTCTCTTTTGCATCCTTTGCCCTCCTCTTCTATTTACTTTTAGTTTATTGCTCTCTCCTCTTTTTCTTTCTTTTCCTTTCTCTTTTTTCATCTTTCTTTATCTTTCTTACTCTTTTTTTCTCTTTCTTTCTTCCTGTGATTTTCTTACTTTTTTCTTTTCTTATTTCCTTCTTCTCGTTTCTTTCCCCTTCCTACCCTGAAAGAATGTATCGTATTTCACAGACGAAGTAATGAAAATTCCATTTATTTACTTAATTCCTTCAAATGAAAATAAATGCAGGTCAATCAGTCCAGTCTGTCTCTCATGTCCGTTTAGCTCGCTGCCTGTACAGCCCAATCGGTAGGACGCAACCTCGCAACCTCGTGAACATCTATAATATAAGAAAAACACGAATGTTTGGTTCATTCTTGAAAGACATTCACAACAAGAACTCGTCTTACTTCCATAACGAAATTAAACTTTCCTTTTCCCCTCCACGTGCCTTGCATTAGGCGAGATTTCAATAGACGTGTAGCTTCTTTGCAAGGGCTTATCACCTGTGGAACACATTGCCATGGGACTGCTTCCCTGCTAATTAAAACTTTGTAGTCTACAATGTTAAAAGATTCTTGTCATGGACAACCCCAAAATGAATCAAACGATACAATTGATTAATATTAGTACTCCCATAGCGTTCCTCATCCTGCGGCTAGCAACAATTGCTGTCTTATTAACCCTTATCCTCGATTAGCTCTTGGTCAGTAAAAAATTAATAAAAAATAAATAAATAAGAACCTTTGTGTATTGGTACTACTGAAAGTGACTGCGCGGGTCTAGGAGAATAGAAAGTTCTAGGTGACACACCATCATCCAGTCATTGATTGGAAGAAAACAAAAGGGTATTAGCTCATTTTTTTATAATGGTTATCGTGTTCGCTAATAGGTTAGGAGATCGGTGTTCAATCCTTGGTTAAATCATAACAACCACTAAAAAATAGTACTTTCTAAACACTCAGCATTATAAGGTGATAATCGAAGTTAAGTGGAGTGATACAGCGAAAAAAGTGGCGACTTCCCTTACATCTCGGTTTAGTAGCCAATGAAAGTTAAAGCCTTCGAGCCCCCTCAACTACTGTTCCATTTATTAATTGTTATATATACTGTCACTCAGATTCCACGAAAACCACCGACCATTAAAGGATTGGTGCAAAAACAGCAAAAATGTACAAGTGTTATAGAATGGAATGGAGACTATTGAAAATCTGTGAAGACTGTCACTCAGACCCCAGGGAAATAGTCTTATCGGCGATAAATCACTTGTAAATTATTGAGCTAAGGATTTAAAGTGAGCAATAAACATACATACATATAGGTTTAAAAACTGTTGATGAGAATTGCACCAAAATTTGCATAAAGTACCCTCACCCTAATCCTAACTCAGACCCTTCGGGTTGTCGGATGTAATAACATTGTGAATACTAATTAAGATGTGTCAATGAAATTCTAACAGTCATCCGCAGGAGCTAGATTAAAAGTAGCTCTTTTGTTCCTCACAATCAAATGCAAATATCAATAACGCTTCACTTTATAATTAAGAGCAATGTGTATTCATTTGTAAATATATATTCATCTCGTCACACACTTTGTACTAAGTTTAAACATTTTTTCGAGTATCTGATAGCGTTATTTGTTTTTCCTCAGTTATATGAGTGACCTGCGGAACACGGGACTGCTTCTCTGCAGACTACAATATGGTCGTCTTTAAATCGAATTTAAATAAATCCTTTTTTATAAACCGCATTGATAAGTGTTAAAGCTTTGTTCATTGCATTGATCATTTTCAATCATCTCATAATATGCTTCATCATTCAACTGAAAATTCATCCATCTCGTTTACCCTTATCCTCCAAAGGCTTTTTGGCCTTGACAAGATGTGAGTTATTAGTATAGGGAACGTATTCTAAGTTCTTTTTAGTCGAGGTCTGGATGGTGCTAATCATGTTAGATCTCCGCATCATTTCAGTCCCCTTCTCATTTGCGCCATTTTCTGTGGGATACACCAGTGTTAATGTTGCTGCGTTTTACTGCGGGGGGGGGGGATTTTTATTATCTATATAGTAATACGCTAAGGAATTTGATGTGTGTGCGTACGTTATCACCTTTCACATACATAAAATTAAGATCGTCCAATCAGCATCATCCACTTATTTCAAGAACATCTGCAAACTATCCCACGTCACTGCAACAGTCGTTTACCATTTATTGGTCGCTAGCACCGACCGGTGGTCTTCTCTAGAACTTGAGTGACAATAAGCTTCCCAAATCTCTGATCGGTGCTTTGTTTTTCCATCCTCTTTGACCTTTCACGACAATTGTGTGTGGTATCAACCGAGGTTAGTGGCACAGTATGTGTTTCTTCCACTTTTCATTTATCTGTGGGTGGTAAGTGTTTGTTGGTTTTTTTGTTGGTTTCCGCACTCACTATTTTTAAAGGAGTTCAGAACACTTCGTGCAATACAATGTTTATTGATGAAAGCAATAATAATAATATTAATTAGGGAAACATGAAGCAACTGATGCAATTTATTTATTATATGTGTCTTATATAATTATAGGTTCTAATTTGTATGACTTAATCGTGCGTTGTTCCCTTTGCACTTAAGATACACTATGGTCTATTATTGCTTTCACAATAGACATTTAATTTCAAAGAGTTTTCTGGAATCATTTATACTATAAAAAACGAATAGTTCATATGAAATGCAAAGGGAAAAGCGTATTGTTAGACAAGGTAAATTAGAACATAAAATTATATCAGACGCATATTATAAATAAATTGCATACGTTAATTTATGTTATTCTAATTAGTATCGTCATTATTATTATTATTATTATTATTATTATTATTATTATTATTATTATTATTATTATTATTATTATTGTTGTTGTTTTTTTCAGTTTACTTACATACATCTATGATATAAATATAGTGTGTCTGTCTAATCTTTTAAAAAATCTGTCGCTCTGCCTGTCTTTCATGTGATTTAATTCATAACAAAGTCTAACACTAAAAATAAACAAAAATATTTCCCCGAGTAATATCAGAGTAGCAATCCAATTGTTGTATACATTTTGTATTAAGGATTTTACCCGAGGGTTTGCCTTCTCACGGGACATCAGTTTAATTAAACATTATAGAAATACAAAATTACAATATAAATGGTAATGTTTTACCTGCTCGAAGCAACAGTGCACATGATGCCTCATTTACTCCTGGGCAACGCCGGGGATGCCTGCTAGTGTATGATCAAAGCGGAAGTATGAATTGCATTTATTCAAGCCTCATTTATTCACGATGACTCAAATTTACAGGTTCTTGGATGGATGAGGAGGATAAATTTCGGATAACCACTCTCCCATGACTATCTTTCTGATCAGACACTAGAAACATTAAATAGCGTTTACCCCCATTTTCAAACTTGATAAGGACTAGTCGAACCAATTTATTATTAATACGTTTTTTGTTTAACATCCTCCCCCCACCTCGTTGTCCCCTCTCTACCTCATAGCTCCACACTTACCGGCAATCTATACCCCCCCTTTCACATCACCTGCCACCACAATTACCACATTTCCTCTTTTTCTCCTCTCCCTCATCCCGTCCACCCCTTCCCTTTTCATCTAATGAAACTTTGTTTACGTCGTTGTAGTACGTCGTTCGATTCTTTGTCTGAGGCTGGAGGCTGGGCCGCCGCCGCCGCCGCCGCCGCCGCCGCCGCCGCCGCCGCCGCTGCCTCCCATATGCACGATCCGGTGGTTTTCCCTCCGTGGAGAGGGAAGGGCTAAAAATGAGGGATGTGGAGGTGGGTGTTGGTAAGGGTCAGTGTAGCTTGGCACTGCTGCCAGATTGGACCAAAGTGAAACGGTCAACTCGATTGGTTATAGTGATTGCTGACCGTCTGTCCCCCTCTCTCCTTCTCTCTCGTTGTATTTTTCTCTCTCTCACACTCTCTCTCTCTATTTCTTGCTATCTATCTATCTATCTATCTATCTATCTATCTATCTATCTATCTAATTTCTAATTAGTCTCTAACTGGTATTGCCTGCCTATGCATATGGTTGAAGAAGGAAAACATGGCGGAGAAAATAAAAACAAAGGAAGGAATGAAGAATGAAAAAATGAAAGAAAAAAAGAAAGTAAAAAAAAACAGAAAAAACCGCAAGATAATTAAATGAAGAAGGGGGAAAAAAGAGATGAAAAAGAATCCTAAGCAGAAAAAAAAAGAGAAAAAGATGAAAAATAGAAAACATTATAGTTGCAAAATAATAGAAAAAAAGAAGAAAAAAAGAAAAATGAAAGAAATTATTTATAAGAAATCAGAACGATTCATTGATTCATTCATTTCTTATGAATCAGATGATTCTATTGTTGGCATTGGTTTCCCCGATATATTTCTAGTCAGAACTATTTCTAGAAAGACATCGGGTACTTACGGAAGAAACCACGTGTAGTTTGCCAACATCTTAAGAGAAAGTGGTTCTGTGAAACGAACTGGATTCGAACTTGGCACTCCCTGGTTCTCAGTCCAGGCCGTCAACAATTTAGCCACCGTCACCTCCCAACAAGTACCGTGTGTAAATACGACACCCAACTTATCAGCAACTTAAAAGGTTGAGTTCAGCCTCTCAACATCAATAGACATGAATCGAAGTATAAACCAATAACAAACTTTTGAATCCATCTTAGGACCATAAATTATAGACCAATAGCAAACCAACTTGGATCCAAATGGAAGGCCTATGAAATGGTGGCTTTACTCTAAACGTGCCATGTCTTCCCTTATTTATTAAAAAAACGGATCATTTAAGTCTCGAGAGACAATAGAAATGCGGCGGTGAAACAAGCGTTGCACAATCACTGACCTCAGCTTCAATCAAATCAGCATTGCTTGAATCCAGTAGCAAGCAGATGTTCAGGATGATTGGAAACACTGCTGGGATAAGCAGAGAAAAAATAGTGCGATTTCGGAATTGTCCTGCTTTTAATCCATAGCTCACGGGAGGATGTATGACTTCATACCTTTTTAAAAAGTATAAACGAAAGTGATGACTTAAGCATAAACAAGCATTTTTAATGATTTGGTTTCAGATAGAATAACAAATTTTCCATGAAAAAATCCAAAGCATTTTATGATTTAATGCTTCTTAGTATATATATATATATATATATATATATATATATATATATCGAGAGAGAGAGAAATATATATGTTTCGCGATTTTATTTTACGCTAGTCAGTATGGAATTATGTAACCGTATCGCTGATCGGGCAGTTCGAACCTCGGATCCAAGTATTATGAACCCTAATCTCGTACACATTCCGCCAGCGCGACGATCACGCTGTGAAATGCGAGAAAAAAACGTGTTGTATTCTTTTTTAATGTAAACACGAGTACTGTGATTCCAAAGAGAGTTCTATCTACAAACGGGTAGAACCATGCAACGTGGCTCATTTATGAATCGTCAATTAATTATCTCTCGAAAGGGTTAAACTGTATAGGAGATTAATAATTAAATATATATATATATATATATATATATATATATATATATATATATATATATATATATATATATGCAACAATTATTTATGAATAAATATTATTTTCAAATTGGCCCATATATACATGTGTTTCATACCAAACTTGCAATTACCAGTATGGGAGGAGACAATCCCTGCCGGTTGCACGATTCGAACCCCGATACGAAAGTCATTTTTGAATCAATATATATATATATATATATATATATTACATATAAATAATTAGTAAGCTCCAATTACGTTGAACACTTTCAAGAATAAATACATTGAGGTTTCATTAAAATAAGCACAGTAGGGTGATTTTCTCCCTTTGGAAGATTGTATCCTTTTTAGAATCACACTACTTGTGTGTTTACATTAATAAACAAGGCATTGTTCTCGAGTTAAAAGCGCCAATAACACGTAGATTTGGAGTCAAAGCCGAACTCTGACCGACGAGGCGGTTATGTAATTCCATACTGACGAGCATAAAATAAAAATTTTGATATAAAAATATTCATTTATTAATAATAATTACAGAAGATTGCGTAAGCATGAACCATCGATGCTCGTAGGTAATAAATAATAAATATTTATTTATTAATATTATTATATAGCCTCCTTTACTAAGACTGGGCACTCTGAGTGAATTTAATAACAAGCAGTACTACTAGCTTCATTGCGAGATCCAACACGATTTGTTGTTGTTGATGATCACTCTTCGCCGCTTGCTGTGACTACTCGCCGATTTGGTATTTACAAAGTTAAATTCTTCTTAAAATGCAAAGCTAATTTCTGGTGTCCAACTGGTAACTCTCTTGATTGCGAATCAGTGGCGATTTGTGATCGGGGTTCGCGCCCGTCGACTGTCAGGAATTAGTTTCCTCCACTGAAGATTGCGTAAACGTGAAACATCGATGTCTGTAGGTAATAAATAATTAATATTTGTTTATAAATATTATATATATATATATATATATATATATATTTGTATATAATTATTTTAATGAATAAATATATATTTTTTATTTTAAATTATAAATATTTATTTAATTATATATATATCTATGTATATATATATATATATATATATATATACATACACATACGCACGCACACACACACACACATATATATATATATATATATATATATATATATATATATTTATATATATATATATATTGTAAGAAGCATGGACCCCCCCAGACAATGATTATTTAAAACTGACTGCTACTTGTTCGAAATTTCGTATTGATTTCCAAATTCGACAAGATTTGACTGAAGATGGTTGGAAGTTACATAAACCGAAACGTTGTTAAAATGACATCCCAGATGCGTTCAATAGTCCGAATGATTAAAATAATGCAAAGCATATTTTTTGTTAATATTTTTTTTTAGATAAAACTTTTACAATTCGCGTTTTTGTCCAAGAACTTCCCATTTGTGGAATACGTTACTACCGGACTGCTTCCCTACAGACTTCATTATGGTTGATTACAAGTCGAATGTCAACAATAAGTTTCGAATCTTCCTCTGAAGTAATCAAACTTTGACCATTTCGTTCATTTTGACCATTTCGTTCATTTTGACCATTTCGTTCATCAATCCTTTCATAGTACTCTTCGTCATCCAACTGTCAATCTCATTAACCTTGATCATCCTTGAGTGCCTTTTGGACTTGGTGAGTAGTGAACTATTAGTATATGGAAATATAATTTGAAATAAAAATCAGCTTTCGTCTGTTAATTATCTCAAAGAAAGGCTGTATTAATGGTACTATTACCTCGAGTTTGGATGAGTTACTTCCCTTACCTTTAGGGCGTCTTGGTAGCATTATGGACTTGCTTACTGACTCATGGGCGGGAACAATGAGAATTATTAAATAAGTTCCCCTAAAAAAGGAAGAAAGGAAATTATTCGAAAGTCGAAAGAAAGCAAGGCTTGTTGCAATATTTTACTGATCGACCGACACTTATCTTTGTTATCTGCGCATGCTCGGCTGTTACTAGTTAAATGACTGTCATTTTATCGCCGGGCGTAGTCAACCAATGCCACTTAACTCATAACAACATGGTATGTTTATTTTTTTATTACCCTTATTTAAACTATTAATAGAAACTTGGGGAAGCATAGTTTTAAGTACTATTTCTCTAGGTTCCACGCTTTATAAAATAATAGAATGGTCACCCTGCGTTGCTATGAGTACCCTTGTGTATTCCTGCTCCAAGTCCTGAACACTATTCCACCGTTTTCATAACATTCTGTAATTTCCAAATTTTTATTTTTCTTCTTTATTTATGTAATCAATTTATTTTAGTCATCTTCTTACTCCACTTTTCTCATGCTATATGCTTCTTGTATGACAACCACTACTACCAGTTTAGTATCTTTCTGTCAATTCTTTATTTACGTACTTTATTTATTTATGACAACATTTTAATCTTCCTCGCTTATGATGTTGCTGCTTTTTGTTTGTTTGTTTTTTAATTGAGTGGAACTTCTGCACGAAGATCGTTCCTCAATATTGTCTGATCTGCATGAAGTTCTTCTTGTTGGTTGCAGTTATTCGTAAAGCTGCATGATTACGGATTATTACACTCAGTAACAATAGCAGCAAACTGCAGCGGTTGCATCCGAAGTGAATAGCAGTTTGACACAGAACACACAAACGGAGTGTAAAGAGGCAACGTTGCTACTCTTACTCTAAACGACCAGAACACGACGGATCCCGATGTCGACTCGTCCTGGATTTTAGCCAGAATCATGTTGCCGTGTTATGGTCCAGATACTGGTTGAGGCAGAACCTGTCAACTAGGGGTGGCCCTGTCAGCAACGGGAGTTTAAGACAACATAGCTCTAACACTGACACGTTGCCGCCGCCTCGACCACGGTGAAAAAGTGTTTGACTTTTAGAGGTTGCTGATTCTACTGGAACTAATACTACTTCATTATTTTCATTTTCTTCTTTATTTATGTAATTTATTTATTCACAGTACGTCATTACCTTACTTTCTTTCTCACCGTGCTTTTATCTGATAGATCTTCTTTCGTGTGAATTTTGGTGTTGGCATTAGTTACCCCGATGTTTTTCTAGTTAGAAATTTTTCTGGAAAGACATCGGGTATTTACGGGAAGGACCACGAGAAGGTTGCCAACATCCATAAGTTAAAGTGATACTGTGGAACCGACTGGATTCGAACTTGGAACTTCAGTCCGTGTCGATATCCACTTAACCACCGTCACCTCCCATCTGATAGATAAAGTAGAGTTAACCGATTCAGCGAATGTTTGACAATAAACTGTTTTCATACAAAGTAACACGGGTGTGTTCATCACTTGAATTTGCTTCAAGTATGCTATGAATTTTCTCGTGAAACATGTAACATAGTTTTGCTCTAAAATTAACACTAAATCACAGTATGATGTAACTCCGATGTATGATTTTATTGATTTATTGCTCTATTTGAATTTTTTGAATTTTTTGAAATAACTCTTTATAGGTTTGAATATTGAGCTTTATTTGGTAATTTGATTCTCAAAAAATTTATCAAAACTATTAAATAAATTGTTTTATTTATATTGTCACATACTATTTATATGAAGTGTGTATTATTTCAATTTAAGTATTTTTTCAAATCATATTTCAAATAAAGAGCATCCCAAAAGGTATTAGGATTGGTTGTATTTGTTTCAAAGCAGTGTTAAGATATTCCAAATAATTAAACGTATTTTAAAACAATGAATCCTCTTAAGCTGTGGTTATTTTAATTATCTGATGATTTTGATTATTTTCAGACAATAATAAAAATAAAAATAAAATACAAAAAAACAAAGACATTGGCTTCCCGTCTTATCTCTATTTTTATATTTGCACGAGGATGGATCGCGTGGGTATTCTTCATGGGTGAGAAGTGATGTGTTTATTTGGCTTCTATGGGGTCTGATGAGATGGAAATCTTTCCGTCGTTGCAAGATGTCTTTTCAAAACGTTCAGTTTTTATTTCGTTTCCCTCAATTTGATGACCGAGAAGGTCACGGTTAAAGAACCGTGACCTTCTCGACAGATTGCATCTCTTTCAAGTCACTCAGGTCGTGGGTCAATACGCGAGAGTCCCAACCGCAAGATAACAGTTTGTGGCCACGGCTCCAGCACAAACCTTGCACAAAATCTTGATGCGTTGTGTTTTTGAAGATTTGTTCTATGTTGTCACCAGAAATGCAACCAACTACCACATTACAGTCTTCGGAAGCAGAAGCTAAAATGCTAGAATTTTCCGGTTGAAATTGAAGTCGATGTACAGGTCGATGATGTGGCATGTATGAACAAATTGGTTGTTTCTCTAAATTCCTCACGTCTTTTATAATTATTCTACCTTCTTCATCGCCAACAGCTACAATATATCCGTCTCCAGGTTGCCAAGTGCATACAGTTGGAGACAACTGAAGCGGAGATTTGTCAACTATACTGGCAGGGCGAGATTTTCTGGTATACCATAATAATACTCTTCCATCCTGTGAACAAGAAAGAAATATATCAGATTCTGTTGGATGATATTGTGCCGACCATACAATGTTGGAATGAGCTCGATATGTCGATGTTGAGTTAAGCGTTTCTGGATGACGTAAAATTTATTATATTTAGTTCTATTCCATTAAATATTGAGCAACTGGTGCTTGCCAGTTGGTCATTGATTTTTGTGGTTAATTCACAGAGAGATTTCTATTATATCTTATTTGAAAGTATATGCACATGTGTATATACATGTTCTTCAACGACGAGCTTGTTATTTTTTCCTTGAATTTCTGTAAGACGTGGTGCTATAGGCGCTGATGAAGACGCGTTTTGGAGTAGCTTTGCTAATTTTAAAAAATAAAATAAAGTATTTCCAGAATGTTTTGGAAACAACCGTACGCCATACTAGACTTGATGTTCTTATTCTTGGAACAATTGTAATGTTCTAATTCATTAAATCCTTATATATATATATATATATATATATATATATATATATATATATATATATATATATATATATATATATATATATATGTGTGTGTGTGTGTGTGTGTGTGTGTGTGTGTGTGTGTGTGTGGTTTTATCTCTTATATTGATAAATATGTATATCACTATATATAAATAAATATATATATATATATACGTACATATAAATCTTAACTGTACCTACACGGCGCTGTTCAGGAGTCTTTGTACTTTTACTCTTGTTTCGAATTAATTCGAAACTGGGCTTTAAAAAATTAAGTAGGCTTTAAGAAAAATGTATTAATTATTTGATCAGTAAATTGTTAATTCAACAAACGTGTTATAAAACTATAACTACTTTCGCCAACTTCGTAACTCTCGCTTACCTTATATTGTCCTTTAGTCCTCACAATGCATGAGCCATGTTTCTGAGAAAGGGGGGAAGAATTGCTGTCTTTTTAGTCGGAATCTATCCACTCAACACTTATCGTTGGCTTGTTTCTGATCCTGCAGTAGTATTTATTTTGTTTAGCCTCTTAAATCAAGTGGCTTCATGCCTTGTCTGGAGCGATTTCCATAGAGAAAAAAAACAATTTTATTCTTATAATGCTTCAATCTCTTTTTGTATAATTATTAGATTAAATAGCTTCCAAAACTGTCAATCTTTTAATACAAGACGATTTGATAAAAATACTTCCAATAGAAACTACTCTTTTGGACAAATATCTGTGATTTTTCGTTCATTATAATGAAGGAATGGAAAAAGTATCAACTCAAAATGTTTACATACTCGGTATAAGTATGTTGACAAAAATTTACTTACGCCAAATAAAATATATGTCTGTCAATAAAAATATTCTGTCAATAAAATATATTTCTGTCAATAAAAATATTCTGTCAATAAAATATATTTCTGTCAATAAAAAATATTCTGTCAATAAAATATATTTCTGTCAATAAAAAATATTCTGTCAATAAAATATATTTCTGTCAATAAAATATATTTCTGCATGAGTTTCTCATATAGTTTCAGTTTTGCTTTTGTAACAATTACCGTTATGAATGAGGACATTTTTGAATCTTCTAGTGCAGTAATGTGATCCCTGTTGACATCATTGAATGAATATTACAGAATACTTTAAACATTACCAGATAAGGATCACATTTATTCCGAAAATATGATGTTTGTATGTGTATCTTGTGTAGTTTGTGACGTTTAGTCGGACACACATACCAGTTTTTTAAAAATCTAATAGATTGTCATATTTATTTTTCAGGTGAGTTCATCTTGACTTTATTTAAATTTCAAAGAGGACAAAGTACTCTCTGCTGTTTGGTAAGTAGCAATGAAATCCTTAATTTTATCAATATTTCTATTATATATATATATATATCAGAAGTGGGGTTTAAGGCAATGACAATGCAGTTTGTTAGAAACACATCGCAGTATTTTCTTATTTATGCAAACATTGTTAAACATACCAGAATTCGTCTGTTTAATTATACCTTTTTTATTTTTTTTTATTTTTCTGATAGTCTTTTTTGTATTACAATAAAATAATATTTCATAACTGTTCCATAGGTTTAACATGTTTCACGAACGTTTTCGATTCTCCGTCTAATCATCCTCAGGTGTCAAAAAAAGGAACAAAAAGCTGTAGAAAAAGAAAAGAATTTTAAAAAGACGGCAGAAAAACGCGCAGAGAACGTTTTGCCTTGTTCTTCGATATCGTTGACGATTTAAATTCAGCAACGCTGGATGGCATGACAGAACAAAATCGCATTACGTTAAGCATTTTAAAATGTTACAACTGGTTTCATATATGATGCGGTTAATTTTAGGTTTCAATCTTTTAAAATGATACCACTGGTTTCATATATGATGCTGTTTATTTTGGGTGACAATCTTTTAAATTTTACCACTGGTTTCATATGTGATGTTATTAATTTTAGGTTACAATCTTTTAAAATGTTACCACTGGTTTCATATGTGATGCTGTTTATTTTAGGTTACACGCTTTTAAAATGTTATCACTGGTTTCATATGTGATGCTGTTAATTTTAGGTTGCAATCTTTTAAAATGTTACCACTGGTTTCAAATGTGATGCTGTTAATTTTAGGTTACAATCTTTTAGAATGTAACCACTGGTTTAATATGTGATGTTATTCATTTTAGGTTACAATCATTTGAAATGTTACCACTGGTTTCATATGTGATGCTGTTAATTTTAGGTTACAGTCTTTTAAAATGTTACGACTGGTTTCATATGTGATGCTGTTAATTTTAGGTTACAATCTTTTAAAATGTTACCACTGGTTTCATGTGTGATGTTATTGATTTTGGGTTACAATCTTTTAAAATGTAACCACTGGTTTCATATGTGATGCTGTTAATTTTAGGTTACAGTCTTTTAAAATGTTACGACTGGTTTCATATGTGATGCTGTTAATTTTACATTACAATCTTTTAAAATGTTACCACTGGTTTAATATGTGATGCTGTTAATTTTAGGTTACAATCTTTTAAAATGTTACCACTGGTTTCATATGTGATGTTATTGATTTTGGGTTACAATCTTTTAAAATGTAACCACTGGTTTAATATGTGATGCTGTTAATTTTAGGTTACAATCTTTTAAAATGCTTAACGTAATGCAATTTTTTTATGTCATGCTTTCTAGCGTTGCTGAATTTAAATCGTTAACGACTTCCTGGAACAATGCGAAAACGTTCACTGCGCGTTCCTCCGGTGTCGTTTAAAAATTCTCTTCTTTCTCCAGCTCCAGCTTTTTTGTTCCTTAGCTTTTGATACCTGAAGATGATCTGACGAAGAATCGAAACCGTTCGTGAAACCTGTAAAACCTATGGAACATTTATAACATATGATTTTAATTTAATTAAAAAAAGACCATCAGAAATATTTTTAAAAATTTTAAAAGTATAATTACAAAGACCAATACTGTTATTTTTTAACAAGGTTTGCATTAATATATATATATATACATATATATATATATATATATATATATATATATATATATATATATATATATATATAGCAAGTATCTTCTCTCGTTCGAAAACTATCAAAGTACTCGATCGTAAGTCATATATAAGATAATATAAGTTTTTATGCATATCTAGTTCAGTCATATAGAGCTAATAGTCTCGTTTAGTGCGGTGAAAAACCATATATATATATATATATATATATATATATATATATATATATATATATATATATGTGTGTGTGTGTGTATATATGTGGATTAAAACATTCAGTCTTTAACCTTTATGTTGACTATAATAGTCGTGTGTAAAATTTAGCACTGCAGCTAAGGGTGTGGTCTGTCTTAGCATAGGTGTTAATACTGTCAAGAGTCTGCATTTCTTCTCATATTCATGTTTCATTTTCTCGTCGTTTGCATAGTGATTATAAATAGTTACGTAAAAAATTATGAGGACATTTTCATAGATAATTTATATGCACTGAATTAGCAACGGACACATATCTAATAATTGTTACCTCTTCAAGGCATCAAGTCTGGTTCACTGTTGGTTACTATGTGTTAGTTGTACCTTTAGGAATTGTATCAACTACCTTATCTTTTTTTAACTTCATAACGTTCAGCACATTATAAAATAACCATAGGATAACTGTCTTTTTATTGCTTTTTAAGATGTATTATTTATATTCTAAAAGTGAACTTTAACTTATTTATACACACACAGAAATTATATATATATATATATATATATATATATATATATATATATATATATATATATATATATATATATGTTACGCGCCAGCTTTCGTTATGACTACGGAGGCTTTTGCGCAATACAATAACAAAGAAAGAAAAAGTCGATGTCCCAGGATTCTGATTTAAATAAGTAAAAGGGAACTCAAGGGATCGGTTCTTCAGTTTAAGTCACCAGTGAAAGTGAAGCAAAATGAAACAAGTGTGGAATCACATACGGCAGCCAAGTTGGAAATTGAAATATTTAATTCAGTTTTATATTTCTTTACATACATAAAAAAAAGGAATATAAAACATAAGACTATAATCTAATATGGAGAAAGGGGATTTTAATAATATATTTAACCGAAAAGCAAAGAATACATTCATGCAAATAATATCAGTTTATGAGAGAAAGTGGTGTTCCCTTGAATATGGGTGACAGCACGTTTCCCCAGATTTCCAGTACTCTCCAACTGTTCTAATAAATTATTTTGCATTATCGCAACAACCGTTTCACCGTTGATTTATCTCTAGCAATGAGCATTAGTCATATGAGATTCAGGTGGTCATAAGCCTCCCCAAGGGCCCACTACTATCTGCACCATTCCAGTGAATGTCTTGTTATTGTTCTCCTCGTCGTTCTTTCCATCCTAGACGGGTCAATATACTGATTGACCCAACAAATCGCGACATTTTGTTTTCTGGTGGTTTTGTGTAAGGTTGGTTGTAGTCTACAACATACAAAAACGTGGACAAGATCCGAGTAAGGGAAAGTGTCAAATTTTGAATATGAGTTTTTGGAGTTTACAAGTCATTTTCCAGTTAAATGTGAAGCACTAGTTCGGTCAGTTTTCATAATAAATCAATACATCTTGGATTTTTTCAGGGTCAATTCTTCACAGGAAAGGGTTACCAGTGATGCCAAATAAACCCTTATACAATATCAATGGGTACACCTACACCCATTACTCTTGTTGTATCCATCCTGATTCATTTACATCACAGTGCTTTTTTAAAACGTTTTAACTCCTCATCATCATCATTATTCACTGGATCATTTTTCATATTGACAGAATTTTCGTCTTGCTCCCTTGTAATCTCTTGTAATTGCTTAGTTGTCTTCCTCTTCGATCGCTACTCTGTGAACTCCTCAGTTCCAATCATTGGTTTCTCCTTGTAAGACATTCACAACAAGAACTCGTTACTCTTTAATAACGAAAAAAAGTTTCCTTTCTTTATCTGTGTGTTTAGTGTCAACGGGAATTTACATCAAAAGAGATAATTCGCTGTGACGGCGAATTGTAATATTTGGCCGGATTTTTCCTTCTTGTTGACGACAATCACGTCCGATTTCCTTGCTTGAGTGAGTTTGCCCGTTTTACTTTTCATATGCCAAACGTTCTCATTTTCCAATACTCCGGTTTGTGCCTGTACTATTGTACATGTCTGCATGTTCAACGTGTGATCGTTTGCACACTTCCAATGCGACTTCCTTCGAGACCCAGTCATGCCTGTGTTTATATTCCTTTTGGAGGAGTTTAGTGTATTCACTCTTATTATTGTTATATATTTATTCTTTTCCTCTCCTTTTTAATTTTATTATTTGTATATAAAAGTAATCTGGTGCCAAAGTACAGAGGAGGAACTAACGCATGTGTTTACACTTTGTTTCGCCGAATTTGTATCAAAATGTAAACACATGCGTAAGTTCCTCTGCTGCGGTTTACACAAGATTAATTTTATATACAAATAATAAAATTAAAAGAGAAAAAAAGAATAAATAAAGTATAGTAATAAAACAAAAAGTGGGGAACAAAGAAAAGCCCACCAATATCTACACATAATTTAAGAGGCACTTACTCTGTATGTGTGTTTGTCTGTCCGCCAGTCAGAAATTTTGTAAACGTAAGAAATACATTTCCATATCGAAATATCTTTACTTCTTTGAGAAATTTAACTTCTTTGGGAAATGAAATGCAGTAGTAGCCAACACATAGGACGCCAAGTTGTCAGCAAAAAAGAAACCAACCTCCCGGACGGAAGTCACGTGGTTTCGTCGACTTCTGCTTCAATGTAACCTTTCACCTTTAAAGTGTCACTCAAAATCTTTCATTAGAACATGGCCTTCGCTATCTAACTCAAGCATGTGATATCCAGGACAGATTATACTTCGTTTCAACAGAAGTAAAACAGCATTCTCTGCCTGTGTTTCTGCTCCATCATCATCATCATCATCATCATCATCATCATCATCATCATCATCATCATCATCATCATCATCATCATCATCATCATCATCATCATCAGCAGCAGCAGCAGCAGCAGCAGCAGCAGCAGCATTCTCTGCCTGTGTTTCTGCTCCCCGGAACAACCTGTCAGAGGAGGTCGTAATGATGCCTACCATATCCAGGTTTAAAGTCGTCTTGGACAATCATTCAGACGGTATATAGATGCAATAATTTCTGGGGGTTTTTACATGGTTTGCTGCACTTTGCTATTTGCTTGTCAATAAACTTGATTGATTGACTGATGTATATTAATCCCATAAATCGGATCCTTACAGCTACTGCCTTGCGGGTTACATCTCGGAGTTATAACAAGTACGGGGTCACCCCGCACTCCTTAAAACCTGTTAAATTAGGGCCTCACTACAGGATTAATACCCCCAAAAGATTATATTTAACTAAAAAATGGCACGTACTACTACTATTACTACTAATGCGAATTAGAGTGGACCAAGGAGTAATAACAAATGAGGGGTGACTTCACTCTAACCAAAACTGTCAAATTGGGGCCTCTACACACCGGATGTATTTAAAATCATACCCCAAACAGATTATAGATGAGATCCTGGCAGTTAGGTACTGCCGCTCTGGTTCAGAGTGTATATAGTAGGTTACGTAACTGTCGCCAAAGCTCCCAAATAAGGGTCTGCCTACCGGAAGTAGATTCATGTCATTCGCAGGACAGAGTTAAAGGATTGGGGATTCGAAAATAGTTTGAAAGAGTTTTCGTCCTTTCCCCTTTCTTTCGTCTGCGTTACCCTCCCCCTTTCATATCTCACCTGTATTCAATTTGTGTAAACGTTGTACTAGATTTCTGAAAGAGTCTTTTAATAGTAATGACGAAATAACAATTAAATCTTTCTTCATATACACGTATGCACAGTGTACTAATTCAGATGGCTGTACATGCATTCATACGCAAGCAAGTTTAACTGGAAGTGTTTTTATTTTTTTCATTGTATTTTTTAATTAAGTTTATCGACTATGCGATATATATATATATATATATCAGGAGATTTTCGTTTGCTTGAAGCATTGCTGGTAAATATAAGTGCAGATTAGTCGTCCGAGGTTGTAGCAATGTGGTGTAGTTGCCGTAAGGTGGAAAAGTGAAAAGAAATAAACGAAGAGAGAAAGTGAAACTCAAAACGATTTATTAATAATTTCACGAAACTGATTAAATACCAAAATAGTAAATACTGTCTGGCAAGTAACAGTTCGGCAAAGGGTAATCTTAAATTTTCGAAAGAAAAACTTTCATTTTCAGAAGACAACAATAAAAGACCGAGTGGGTCGAAAAAACGGGAAAAACCGGTGTCAAAACATCGAAATACGGCAGCAGACAATTGGAAGTATGGACGCAGAAAATGTCAAAATTCCATTAAGCAATCACACAACTAAAGTTAAAATATTATAAACATTTGCTTATTAATATACTAATTATTATAATTTTATTATATTTTATTTTATATGATTTATTAATTAATTTTTTATTTCTCACTTTTTCTTTATTCAATTCAAATTATATATATATATATATATATATATATATATATATACATATATATATATATGTGTGTGTAATTATATATATACTTTTTATATATGTATATTTTTGAATGTATTTTCTTACTTCGGTTGAAGTTCTCAGACGTCAAGCGTTAACACCAGGAACGGGCGTTCCTGGTGTTAACACTTTATCTCTATAAGATACATAGATAGTCGAATATTGTGTTAAATTTCTCCTTTACCTCTGAAATGTTAAGTTAGTAAAGTAGTAAACAGCATTAATTTTCCTCTCCTCAATTGACTAGTTAACTATGTTATAGTATATCTTTCTTGTGGTTGCTTGGTCTGACCGGAGTCCAGGATAAGATTTAATCTAGTCTGGTGGAGTACCCAGCTGTGTTGTTATATAAAAAAGGTGCGCCATTCCTAGGATAAGCCAGTTTATAACCGTGTCGATTGGATCTTATTTGAGCTTACTTGTAAGGTGAAGGATCCTCATGTCAGATTGTCCAGACAAACCCTTGTACAGAGGGACCGCATACACTCAAGGATTGTGTCTAGTAAGCATTTGAAACTCTCCTAGATTTTAAAGATATGTATATCTCTCTATATATATGTATATGTATTTATAAATTTTATATTAATATCTACATTAATTTATATATATTGTATTTTTTTAATTATATGTACATATATATATATATATATATATATATATATATATATATATACATATATATATATATGTATATGTATTTATTAATTTTATATTAATATCTACATGAATTTATATATATTGTATGTTTAAATTATATGTACATATATATATATATATATATATATATACATATATATATATGTATTTATAAATTTTATATTAATATGTACATTAATTTATATATATTGTATTTTTTAATTATATGTACATATATATATATATATACATATAATTACATAAATACATATATATATATATATATATATATATATATATATATATATATATATATATATATATATATATATATGTAATATGTCCGGGGAAAAGCCATATTTCAAATGTCATTATTCGTCTTGCACGCTTTCGCGCACATATATGTCTTGAGAAAAGTTATATCGCTTATCGGTAGCCCCACCTAAATGACCCTACTTGTTCCGCCCCCCCCCCCCAGCCTGAGACACTTTCCTCTCCACGTTTTTGTCTTCCCTTACATATGTTAATCATTTGCAGCATTTTATAAGGGATAAATCGTCAACCAAACACGTTCTCTTCATGACCCCATTTAACATTTCATGCCATCGAGGTATACCAATTTCCAGCGAGTTGGAATTAATAAATATATATATATATATATATATATATATATATATATATATATATATATATATATATATATATATATACTAGCAGCGCTACCCGGTGTTGCCCAGGTTAGAATGTTTATACTCTTAAACTAACGCGAATAAATAGATTACTTTTATTGTGTAGCATGTTTGAGAATTGTCATTAGCTTCTTTATTGGGCAGCCAGAGACGCACAAATATTTCGATTATGTTCACATGCAAATTGTGCACGTTAATACAATTATATTGCAAGTACACTTTCTAGTATGTCTTCGTGTTAAGGGACAGGCATGCACAGGCGGAGAGGTCTTTTCCTCGATTATATATATATATATATATATATATATATATATATATATATATATATATATATATATATATATATAATCATTTGAATCAAAGGAAAACCGTTTTCAGTTGAGGGGTTTTGCCCCCGAGAACCCTCTTAACATCATCAAAATTTCCTGACATTTTGGGAATAGACATCATTTTTTGTCATTTACCTATGGTTTAAATTTCATTTGAATCAAAGAGAAAACAGTCCGGTGGAGGGATTGTTCCCCAACCCCGGGGACCCCCAGCGTTGAAGTAATATATTTCTCGTATAGCCTATGACCTGCACGGATAGGTCAGTAGTCTACATGCCAATTTCGAAACAATTCTGTTTTGCAGTTTGGGTTAACATAAGACACAGATCAGGCGGACACTCAGCCACCGCGTATTTAGTCGGCAGCTCTATTCATTAAACCAACCGGAGAATACAAAAATATGCTTATGGCAAGTAAGCTACACAGAAATATTTATGTTAAATTCCTGGAAGAAATAATCAGGCTAATTGTTCTTCTGATCTCTACTAATACTTTGTATGGGTTAATTTTAAACTATAAACAAAAATACATGCGCACATGCAGAGTCAATTTTTTTTTTGGGGGGGGGGGCAATATTTCGGGCTGTCAGACGCGCTAAAAGAAGAAGAATGCGAAAAAGAGAAAGAAGGATGGTGTGGCATTTAATGGGAATCCATGCGAGACTTTTGCAGCTTTAACTGTCGGTGTGTCGAATATAAAACGACGTCCCACGGTAAAGGAATTGAAATATTGGTTTAGAGGAAGACCTAATTTCTGCGCAGGGAAATAAAATTCTCTTAGAATGTCGTCAAGTTTGGAATGTTAGATATGAGGAAACATTAAAAATAATATAAATACTTGATATCAGGAGACATTCAAAATGATATCTGATAATGGGCAATATATCATCCACTTCATCATAAAGATCGATGGATATTTATTTCTTAATAAATATATATATATATATCTACTTGGATCCCGCCAGGAAAAAGTAAGCGAGTACAAAGAGGGCCCTTTTTCTAGCCCACGGGCGAAACCATTTCTAGTGGTAGGGGAAAAGAAAAAAGGAAAAAAAGCAAGCCATATAACCACTCCAGACTAACTCCGCCGCTTGAAATGAATTCGAAAAAAAAAATACTTTGCTTGATAATAAAAGGTCAACGGTGGGTGTTATTTTTTATTTATCAGAAATAATAATGATAATTCATATTTGAAAAATTAGATTACTCACGAAATTCCATGATTTTATATGAATATTTTTGTATAATGTATATATATATATATATATATATATATATATATATATATATAAGTCAGGTATGTGTAGATGTTTATATATTTCAATGTATGCGATTCATTTATAAACTAATTAATTGATCATTATGAATTTTGAAACAGAGCTACTAGATATGAGGGTGGGGCATGTGAACTATATTTAGTTTAATTTAGTATTATGCAAAGGGGGGCACAGAAGGGGGTGAAACCCTTTGTGAACATTAAAATGCCTCTGATTGTTTGTGAAATTGTAACAATAGCTATTAGACATCAATTAACTATTCTCTAAATTTTAGTTACTTTTGATGGATTTCAGGGGGAGGAATATGGGAACAGCCTCTTATTTTAAAATTCAAATATTTCAAATTTACATTAAATTTGACCTCTAGCCATGAGACACCAATTAAGCAAGATTGCATGAATCTGTTGACATTGTATAATAGTTACTCAACAGTTTTAACCTAGATATAGGACGGCTCATTCAACTACTACTTTTTTATGAAGCATTTTGATTGGTTATACAAGGCACTTTTTTTTACAGTCTAGATTAATGGAATAACAGATTAGCAGAATGGTTTGATTGTTCGATCAGAGTTATTTCCATTAAACTGACTTTTTCTCTTTTTTAGGCATTTCCGATAAACGTTTCCTGAACCAAGAGATTTCTGTTAAAAGAAATTAATCCCGGAGCACGTCGTTACATTAAATTAACCTCTCTTTTTCCTATTAGAGTATAGATGTTCATAGGCTTACAATTACGTTGATGAAAATACATTTCATCATCACGGAATTTTTTGAGATGAGAATTGATAATTGGTATTATATGAATTATTCAGACTACTGTTCTCATCTTGGATATTATTTTCACAAAGTGTCGGCCGATGTAACCCGTACCCTTTTTTTAGGGCCCGTGGAGCACCGGATATAAGTGCGAAGTGATAATCAGTTCGAAGCGACATTCTTTTGGAAGTTTAAGGTAAACTCCTCATCAGGGACGATACTAATAAAAACAATGACACATTACCAACGAAACGAGAAAAAAACGTGGATTAAATAATGTTCCGTTTGAAATTCCGTACAGATTCCCGAGTCCGACAAGACGCACCTGAAAAAGGTCGGAGATGACATCGACCGAAACGTTGTGAAAATAACATTCAAAATAATATAAACACTGTGTTTATTTCACATGGAACAGTCTTTTAATTCTCGGATTAGAAGATTTCTGCCCGAGTATTTATTCATTTTACTAAGGTACTATGATATACTCACTAGGGGTTCTTCAACGAGTCATTATCAGTGTTTTCTCACTGGTAATAACAAGCGGTGTTCTCTGGAATCTGAGTAAGGGCAAGTCTCTGCAAATTCGAGCACTCTTCGCCTTTTTAGATAAACATTGCAATTCATTTTGCGTTATCGCAACAGCTGTTTACAATTGATTTTTTGCTGACAAAGACAGTTGGCTCTTTCTAAATCTTTACTTAGCCTGATCATCATGTCGGAGGAAAATATCAGCATTTTTGCGTAGCTTGTGATGTAGGATGGGTAGTGTACCCTACGTGCTCTATTCAGACTTGATCCGTGCTGAAGTTCCCAGTTTAATCACCGTATGCACCTTAAACGCTGTGAACAAAATTTCAATTCTATAACTTCTCGACTAAGAAAGATATGGAGGTACATAAAACACGCACATAAGTACAAATGTCGTCTTATATATCTATATGTATACATATAGTGTGTACGTTTATATTGAAAAGTGACAGTTAAATAAAAATAATTTATTTACAAAACTATGCGTAACATATTTCAGAGTCGTACCGCGATTTCATCCAGTTTGGCTGGCTTTTTAAATCTTTAAATTTTTAAATATTTTTTTAAACACAAAAATGTAAATAAATCAAACATCAATAAAATAAAACTCTGACTAAATCCAACCACCTATATAACTCTAACCCCGGTACTTTCTTCAAAAGGGACGCTTCAGCAATGCACCGTTTTGTAATGGTGAGCCTAAACGCCATTTTCCCCTGTTGTTTTGATTTAGAGATGCTGCGGATTCCTTTATGGGCGATAGACGTTTTGTTTTAATTTTAAAAAGTAAACCCATCTGGAATAAACCGCGATACAACTCTGAAATATGTAACGTATAATTTTTAAATAAATTATTTATATATATATATATATATATATATATATTAGGTGCATGCAAAAATGGCCGTCTCTTGTACGGACTATGTTTATTAAAAATCGCTTATCAGTGTTTAATTCGTGTCCGTGTAAACTTTAATTGTGTTTGAAAGATAAAAGCCCAAACTTTATCTCTAAAAGAAAATAAAACTGTATATTTACGTGTGAAAAAGAAATGTTAATGAAAAATGTTATCACGACGGCTGAACACCCCAAAAAATCAGTGAATTTTTAACTTTGAAAAAATTACTTGTAAAACTCCCTTGAAAGATAAATATAAGTTTTTAGGAACTATTTCAAAGATAATTGTTAAATTAAAGTCATAAGATACTGAATTAAAAAAAAATCTTACGTTTTACTAAAAATTCGCAAAATTATCACCCCAAAATTCATAGATTAGTAAAATCCGGCATTTAGTCAATCGGTAAACGACTTTGTTTTCCAATTGACTATCGCTATTAAGAATATATGGAAGACAAAAATGTCATAATATTTCTGTTCATAAGTTTTAACTTTATATATAAAAATGTTTTTTAATAGTTTATAGAAGTTGAAACATTATTATCCATTAATGTATTTATTCTTTTTAAGGTTATGAAAAAAAAAATAATTTAAGTACTCTTACTTTTTGTAATGAACAAGGAAATGCTTATTTAATTAAAATATTTGTAAATGTACGCAATTAAGGTTTCATTTATTTTTAAGTAAAAAGATTCATATTTAACTTGTTGTTAGTTTTTAATTCAGTAATACTGAAATTATTGATGACATCTGTTTACCAATGTTTTTCCTTTGAATTTAAAATAACACTTTTTTAAATGTTAAAAATTATTTTTACGTAACGAACTGCGTCAATTTTATCAATTTTCTTCCATGATTAAAAACTTTAGTTATTCGATTTATTGTTAACGTGTCGTAACGATAAATTACATTAATTATTTTTAAAATAAAGTGTATTTTTTATTTTAAGTGTGAAAAAGTAAATTAAAGTCAATGACTACACTAACAATTTATTAATTGAAAAAAAATTAAAACAATTATTTATTAATAAATAAATAGAATTCAATTTTAAAAGAAAATGTCATGTTTGAATTCTCTTTATTTATTAATAAATAATTGTGTTTTACTTTTTAAATATTAATTAATGAAAAAATGTCAAAACAAATGCACGCTTTCCAAATAATAGACGATGGATTGTGAAATTAACGAAATTGTTTAATCTCTAAAAATGAAATTTTGACCGCAATGTAAAAGTGAGTGGTGGTTGGAAGGCTAATCCCACCTGTTTATTACATAACAGGGCCACCATACCAACCCAAGTAAATCGTTAGTAGAAATTATCCAATTATTTTTTTTTTGTAATGATCTTCATCCTCAGTTCTTCAATTATTTGTTAATTTTCAAGATTATGAAAATAATTCTTAGGCTGCTGATGACACGTTCATGTTCGGAAAATAAATATAATTATATCGTATTTTTAACTTTACCAGAAAATCTAATCATTAAAATCACATAAAATATTTTTTGCAATTATATTATTTTTGGGGGAAAATATTGATTAAAAATTCCTGTATTCAATGACGACATCGCTAATTCAAGAAATTAATGTTTCTTCAAGTTTTTAGGAGTTCTATTCGTAATATATATGAAATATCTTTTAAAAAAATGTTTGATATTTAACATCTCCAGTGCTTTATTTTCATTTTAAATTCATGCATTTTTTTTATTATTAATACATAAAAATATAACTTTAGTAAAAGTGTATTTTGTTTTCAATAAATAATACGCTTTTAAGAGAAATAATGATCTTATTACATTCCGTTATCGTTGATTAATACATACTGAAATATCTATTAAAATGGGTTTATTTCCTGAATTTTGATGATTTTTTAAGTGATGGCGGGGGGTCAAAATGTTTTTACATTTTGGGAATCGGCCATTGATTTTGCACGTACCTAATATATATATATATATATATATATATATATATATATATATATATAAGAATACTCGTCCCAGAACAGATAAAATTAAATTCCTGACCGATTCTTATGCCCCCTTCTCAGGATTAAAATAAACATATAATAATACTGAATCTTGTATTTAGAATTCTTATTCCAATTTTAATCAAATTCAATTATCATTTAGTCGTTTGCATTAAACTAAATTACACTAAATATAGCCCACATTATGACCTCTTTAGCATTCATAATTATCGGTTGATTAATTTAGCTGTGTATCATGTGCCTACAAATATATAAACATATACACACCTTACTTTATATATATATATATATGTATATATATATATATATATATATATATACTAATGTATAAAACATATATATCAAATACATAAAGTTGAGACGATTTTTCCCTGTAGCTTTTGAAGAATAGGCAAATAACCACATGCATCACAGGCTACTAAACTCACCGCTACATTACGCTTATTCATTAAAGCGTGTTTAATAAATGTGTTATTATTTTTTCATGCTAACACTAATTTGGCCCACGATGTTTGACTCTCCTCAAAACATACTCCATATAAGTGGTAGCAAAAACATTTTCCACTGATACTTTAGTACTAACACTCTATTCATCGAGACTGAGAACTAATAAACAACGTCTACTTTTAAAAAAGTCTCCGTTAGCATTCACTATTTGTCTGCTATTAATTTACTACATAATACAAAACATTACGCTAATTCCGTTGATTTTCGAGAATATCGGATTACGTTACTGCTACCTATTACGTATTCGTTTATACTCATTCCGGTTTTTAGAGAATGCAATTAACGAACATAGTTCCTCGCCGTATGTCATCATTAAGCATGGTGCTACAATTTCTTTAATGACTCGACTTCCGAATTAAGTCAATATACGCCAAGATACGCGACATCCATCAATGACGTGTACATTTTCTGATTCTTACACCTTTCATACGCATAATATCCAAAAATTGGGAAAAAAACATCGATTTCTTGGAATAGAAATTACCCAAAACCTGTGACGGGTGGACCTTACATTCGGTCGCCTTATAGCGGATCGTAAGATAAAATGCATGCCCGCTGCTGACTGACTTCGTTTATATGACAATTGTTTCTATCGACTTCATACTCGCTTTCGCAGTCGCCACGTAACAGCGTAGATCCAATACTGATAGGTTTATGATTCGATCCCAGTCGTCTCACAATTTGTTTTTTACATTGTTAAACTTTTGCCTACGAGGGTTGGGGAAGGGAGGACTATAGGCCAGATTTAAAAAAAAAATCAATATTGTTATATAGTAATTTGAAATACATCAATGTAATATGTAGTATTTTAACTATTGTGAATATCATCATTTCTCTTTGAACACACATGGTGTATTAGTGGTGTACAGGTTTCCTTAATTATAGGTGTCTTTCAGTAGAGCTCAGATTGTAAACATTGACATTGTCAGATGTGACCAATTTGCGTTCACTCGGATGTTGACAAATTTTAATTCATTCCTTTCTTTTTCTCTTGTGCAACGCCAGGGGACCGACCCAGCTAGTATGATGTAATATATATATATATATATATATATATATATATATATATATATATATATATATATATATATATATATATATATATATATTCTACCCCCGTGGATTTAATAAAGGTTCCGTTTTAAATTCCGTCAAGATTCCTGAGTTCGAGAGAAAGATTCCCGAGTTCGACAACGTACACCTGAAACCGGTCGGAAGTTACATCGGCCGATACGTTGTGATAAAATCACCCAAGATGAGAACAGTATTCCAAATATACTAAATTCTACACACACACACGCACATATATATATATATATATATATATATATATATATATATATATATATATATGTGTGTGTGTGTGTGTGTGTGTGCATTATTATATTTCAGTACATGGTACTGCCAACAAGCTATCATGCATGACAGCTTTTTGCTATTTGATTCCCTCACTTTTAATAAATCATAATTTTTTTTTCAAGGATATGTATATATTCACTTTGGTATCTTGTAACGTTTACAGCAGTGAAATAGGATAATGCAATTTCTAAGTCTGCAATATGGGGATTCAGTTTGTATTCCAAGGATTGAAACACCCCGAAGATTGTATCTGAGTATTAGGATCGTACCGCTGTCACTCGGAATACGGAAGAGGAGCTGTTTCTGTAGATGGCTGATATAACCATTTTTTGACTTGAATTATATATTTATGGTGTATAAATATATATTGTTTACAGACAATTTTTTTTTCTTTTCTTTTCTTCATTGACGATATTGTCACGGATATTGTCACCGCCGTAGATACCCGACTACTCCCGATGTCATGTGGGATTTTATTTTAAATGTCCTAATGTGTGTAGTGAAAACGTTTACACGTGTGTATAGGTATTGAATGCAATATTACTACATTTGAAACATCGATTAATGAAAATATGAAAAATTAGTTAGAAACCAAATACCGATGCGAGACATTTTCCTTTTCAAATAAATGAAAATAATTATTTAAATTTAAATATTTCGATTTTACAAGCCTTGTTTCAGTGATATTCTGACTTTTTCCTTTATTTTTATTGTCAAGATATGAAAACGTCGCCGCTGTAGACACCCGACTACCCCTGTGTTATCTCAGACTGTCTTTAAATTTAGATTTAGAGAAATATGAGAAATAAGTTAGAATTCAAATCAAGATGCAAGATATTTAAAAAAAAATAAATGAAAACAATTATTTAAATACAAATATTTTTGCTTAACAAGCTTTTTTCAGTGGTATACAAGCATCTTTTCCCATTCTTTTTTCTTCTTTATCTTCGATATCTAACGCCATCGCTGCCGTAGACACCCGACTACTCCCGATGCTATTGACGACTGTCTTTACATGTATATATTATATTTGTAGTGAAAACGTTGACAGGTGTATATACGTATTGAATGCAATATTACTACATTTTAGGATCGGTATTTGGATCATAACTTATTGTTCACATTTTCATTAACCGATGCTTCAAATGTTGTATTATTGAATTTAATAACCGTACACACGTGCCAACGTTTCCACTACAAATATCAGGACATTTAAAAGACAGTCTTCAATAACATCGGGATTAGTCGGGTGTCTACGGCGGCGACGTCGTTAGATATTGACAATGAAGAAAACAGAAAGTAGAAGACAAAATACGTGCATACCACTGAATAAGGCTTGGCAAACGATGGTTCTTGGCCTTTTGGCTAAGATCAAAGTGTAGTATCTGTTCCGATGGATACTGCACGAGACTGGTCCTGTGCAGTTCTAGGAGGTCAACCCTCTTAGGCTTTGCCTCCACTCTTTGAGGAGGAGTAAGTTTATTGCTTACTGCCTGAGGCGCCCCTACCAGGGAATGCCGACGGGGCTGCCCAGGCAATTTTTAAATGGCCAGAGTGCTCATCTCTCGATCGCTGGCTTATCTAATCCCACTTTCCCGACCTTGTGTCACATCTTACCTTGTGGGAGGTAGATAAATAATTAAAAAAATAAAAAATAAAAAATAAAAAAAAGCTTGGCAACCCGAAATATTTATATTGAAATAATTGTTTTCATTTATTTAAAAAAAAAGTAAATCTCTTATTTGATTTCTAACTGATTTCTCATATGTTCATCAAATGTAGTAGCATTGCTTGCAATGGATATATTGTTGGTTTATTTCATGTATACATGACAAACATTTTCTTTGGATAAATATATACTTATATATATAAATATATATATGTATATATATATATATATATATATATATATATTTAAAATATGTTCAAATGCAGTTATAGAACGAATTGAAAACCAATATATATTTTAAAGTGATTAATACTAGGTAGATGTTATACATATGATGGCGGCTCGACTGCATTCACGGTTTAAAAGATTTCATTTGAGAACGTGTGGTTGATAACCCGACGTGCTGTTGTTATTTGGGGGAGTTTGTTTTTGTTTCAGGTTTCCGTTTTTTTTTTTCATCTATACGCATTGTATGAATTCATTTACGTTATTCTTTATCGGCACCGACGAAGCGTTAGGTAGCTGAAACGTAATTGCTTTGTAATCTGCAGTGAGAGCACAATGTACATGATTTCACGAAACTAATATACAATTAAATTAAAATATATATAAAAAAAAAACATTGATACATGAAATAATTTATTTGGACAATAAAAAGTTGACAAGAAGAATCATATAGCTAAAAGAATTATTATGAGGACACTTTGATAATGATTCTACAAGCAAGATTCCTTAAATTTAAATTTCTTCGTAAAATCCCTTAGGCTTAAACTTTACAGTTTAGACAGTTTCTAAAATAAAAATGATGTAATGGCTTTAATGAAAATTGGAATAATAATTTTTGACATAAGGTTTAATATCTTGATTTTAATCTTTTTTAAAGGGAAATAAATTTTCAGACTGTAATTATGTTAATCTTTTTGTTCATTTTGGAACGAAATATTGTTGTCAGAATTTAATATGCGCAATGCATCTATGAAATATATAGAGTATGTATTTTTTCAAAGTAAAACATAGTTGTTCGAATTCAAAAAAATGCCATAAAAAATGTCTATATTTCGTTCCAAAAAAGAACAAAAAAATTCTTTTAACGTCACAAAATGACCGAACTTTTTCAAATATTTGTATTTGTGTGTTATTTCTTCAAATCAATCATACCAAGGGAGTCTTTAAATAAAGACGAAACGTTGATGAATACATAAATAATATTTTTAGTTTTACTTTTTTCATTTTCCATTACGTTGTAATATTATTTCTATTTTTTATCATATATATATATGTATATATGATGGACTCTTCCGTCGATTTCGACGTATGAGTGCCCCGCCAGGGGCTGCCCGCGCGTGAATTTGTAATTGCAAGGGTTGCGCAATCTCCAACAACCACTCTCCTGAGTCGGCATTGCTTGATTCCAATGGCAAGTAGTAATACAAGACGACTGGAAACAATGCCGAGATAAGCAGAGAGCATATACAGCACCTTGTATTCCCAAATGGTCGCCCATTTAGTACTGGCCAGGCTCGACGCCGCTTAACATATATATATATATATATATATATATATATATATATATATATATATATATATATATATATATACATATGAATACATATATATATACATATGAATACATATATATATATACATACATATGAATATATATATATATATACATATGAATATATATATATATATATATTCATATGTATATATATATATTCATATGTATATGTATATATATATATATATATATATATATATATTCATATGTGTATATATATATATATATATTCATATGTATGTATATATATATATACATATATATGTATTCATATGTATATGTATATATGTATTCATATGTATATATATATATATATATGTATTCATATGTATATGTATATATGTATTCATATGTATATATAAATATATATTCATATGTATATATATCTATATATATGTATTCATATGTATATATATTCATATGTATATATATATATGTATTCATATGTGTATATATATATATATGTATTCATATGTACATATATATATATATATATATATATATATATATATATATATATATATATGATAATTTTATTTACACAGACATGTACAAAATCTGCGACACTGGCATGTCGATGTTATCGATCAACAGTTACTATAAACTGAGATCTCATCAGGCAGAGTTAGAATCCGATCTTAACCTCAGATCATATTTGGAGAGAGCCTCAGTTTATAGTAACTGTTGATCGATAACATCGACATGCCAGTGTCGCAGATTTTGTACATGTCTGTGTAAATAAAATTATCATATATAAAGCTCTATTTTGATATTGAGCACTTTTTATAAACCCGGTTAAAATTCTCTGGATTACCACCCTGGTGATATTTTTCACCTGGATTATTACCATTATATATATATATATATATATATATATATATATATATATATATATATATATATGTATATATATACTTTGGATTACTACCCTGTAGAGGTTTTACCTGGATTATTATATATATATATATATATATATATATATATATATATATATATATATATATATATATATATATATTATATATATATATATATATATATTCACATGTATTTGAAAATTTAGTATGTATATAGGCAACATTTTATCATTTATGCAAACATTGGCAAAAAAATAACAGAATTCGTCTGTTCAATTATACCGTTTTTATTTTTTCAATTTTTCTCATGGTCTTTTTTGTATAAAAAAAATAAATGTCCCATTGGTATCACGAACGTTTTCGATTCCTCGTCGAATCATCCTCATGTGTCAAAAGCAAATGAACAAATGTAAATAATGAAGTATTCTCATAAACTGACCAAAGTAACCTGTGATTGCAAGACGATTGGATTTGTAGAAACAGTTATCTTAAAGGCCCACTAACGCACTAGTCATACACAGTAACACTTTTAACCACAATTTTGACATTTCAAACTGCGCCCATGCCGCAAGTGCAACGAAAGCGCTTTAATCTTTCTTTCATCGTTTCATTGCTCTGTACCAAACTCACTCACTGGCAAAATCTCACTCAAACAATGAAGGATATCCCGCCACTGCATTTTCAACTCCGACCTTGGTTTGCAAGGCTAAACCATCGTTTTACGACGTACATTAATGTTAAGAGGGCTATGTATTGAGAACATTGTAAACCGTTACTCATACTCGTTCTGGAAAAGTCTCAGTCTCAGTACTTTTTGAACGAGCCTCGTATGACTGGACAGATGGTTTCATATCGCTGTGAATGACTAAAAGTAAGTAGCTAAATCGCCACCACAAATCAATACAAGTTGAGTGGATCATCAAAAAGATGTTATCGCCGCTTATGCATTTATTGCTTCAACGAGCAGGGGTGTATCGGGGGTCGGGAGGTGAGATAGACGAGCGGGTAGGAGCAACGGTGGCGGGGCTGAATCTAATAAAGATGAATATTTTCTTATTAAATGCTTTGTTCATTATTCTTTTTCTTTGAACTTCCTAGTGCCTCCCCCCCCCTTTCGTATAGACACGAACAGCTGAAATCTAAATATCAATTCTCTATATAAGATTAGGTATGTGTATATGTTTATATATTTGTATGGACAGGATTCCTTATAAAGTATTGGAACCGATTATTATGAATTTTGGAACACAGCTGCAAGGCGTACAAGTGAGTAATGTGGTTTATATTTAGTTTAATGCAAAGGAAGCAAAGTGTGCATGGAAGACTTTCATGAAAATTTAAAGACCTCTGCATTTTGTGAAATATTAATAATGGGTATTAGAAATCAATTCATAAATATTCCCCAAATTTCAGTTTATTTCGTGTATTTTAAGGTTTTGTGTAGGTAGCATCATATGAAAACAGCTTCCCATTTAAACATTCAAATATTTCAGATTTGCATTAAATTTGATTTCTAGTTTTTAGGCACTAATTAAGAAAGATATCCGAAATTAAAATTGTTTAAGCTTTCACAGATTAGGACCCACACAAACTTTTACCCCATCTTTAGAGTTAGGATTTAGGGTCAAGGTGGGCGGTAGAATTCGGGGTTGTGTGAGAGTTACGGTTAGGGTTAGGGTTTTGGTTAGAGTTAAAGTTAGCGTGGGTCCTAATCTGTGAAAGTACTAATCTTTTTCTGAAAACCCTTTAAACTTAAGCATTAAATTTGAGACATTTTCTTGAATCAAAATCATGTAATGACTTTTTATCAAAATTGGAATGAGGATTCTAGGGGTAAGGTTTCGAAACATTATATTTTGATTTTAATCTTTGGAAGGAGACATAAACGCAGTGCCAAACGTTTCTGTTCGGGGAATTAATTTTACCCGCCATAAGACGTGTACTCTTCTAGTATATATATATATATATATATATATATATATATATATATATATATATATATATATATATAATACAAGTTGAATTACTCACCTCCTCCAAATTTCTGCAATATTTCGATGTGGTAACTCTACTAGACGTCGTTACTTTTAGCTAAAATGAAAA
Organism: Sepiola atlantica; assembly: GCA_963556195.1. NCBI lineage: Eukaryota > Metazoa > Mollusca > Cephalopoda > Sepiida > Sepiolidae > Sepiola > Sepiola atlantica. The sequence goes on from OY744551.1 coordinate 25,494,068, forward strand.
CTATTAAAAATGACCTCTTTTTTACCCAGGAAACATTTAATGAGAATATTAGTATTAATAAGAAGCTGGCGTTGTCCGGGATGCAGCAACATTATTCTACTATTTAAAAATGTATTTGTTTACACATTTAAAAAAAAACTCATACAGAAAAAAATAGCTTTAACCGATACAATTCTTTTTATATTCTTCTATTAAAATATGGGTTATTTCCCTTGTTTATTTTTTATTTTTTCGGACATGATTAAAAAATGTCTCCATGTTGTCAGTTATTTTTAAATAAACGATTGCGCTAATAACAAATGACAATTGGCTCGTCAGGCTGACATTTGATGTATCATC
>OY744551.1:25499406-25526906 GCA_963556195.1 Sepiola atlantica
GGAACGTACCCTCATTTAGAAAACATTATTTTTGCTTAAAAAACTCAAAACAGTGTAAAAAACAATACTTTAGTTTTTGTAAGTTTTAAGAAGTGTTTTTCGGCTAAAATTTGTTTTGTTTATTTCAAAAAATCTCGGAAGGGTCAGTCTACACACACATAAAGTTTGGTGAGTTTAACTTTTATTTTGTGGAAGTTATTCAAATTCAAGTTATTCAAATTTAAAGATAGGACCCTTATTTTGGCCCACCCTGTATTACTTAATAGATGAAAACGTTCGTACGTGTCCCGTCCGTTTCGTCGGCACTGACTTGTGAAGACAGTTTCACTCTGACGCCGTACCGACATCACTAAATATATCCCCAACGCTTGTTATAGTTGTAATAATATAATAGGTTAGATAGTATGGTGTCTTAATTACAACACCAGCAACACTAACGGACGTTACTCGAGACTGAATGAGTATAATTAGTATGCACTTTTTTATCTGCTCATAGCACCATAAACCTTTCGTTTGTTTTTACTGCCTCCTCCTCGCCGTTTCGCCACTTTTATATAGTCGGAAGAAACTGAAATTAGAAACTCTGAATTAGTTTCATATACATATGATTTAAATTTCATTAAACTCGGATATACTATTTGAAATTTTAAGGAGGTTCTGTTCCCATGGACAACTTAGATGTGGGAGCACGCAAAGGGTAACGTCTTTTCCGGAGAATTTTATACATATCACATGAATTTCATCAATATATATATATTTGAAGTTTTAAAAGCCCCGCTAATAAATTGTTGGGAGCACTTCCATTGTCTTACCATTCAAAATTTATACATATGATTTAAATTTCATAAATATACGATATATTTGAAGTTTTAAGAGGATGCCCTCATAATCTATTAGGGCTGAACTTAAAGATTCGGGGCCACTTCCATTGTCTTCTCCGGTAAATTTTACATAAGAATACTCTCTTAGATTTTATGTACATTATCTAATCTGTGGTTATATTAGGAACACAAAAATATAACACATACACACACATTGAGTGTTATATAGACTAGATCCTCCTTATATATATACTAGACAGCTTGTCTAGTATATATATATATATATATATATATATATATATATATATACATTAGGTGACGAAGACAAAATACCGGACATGGATTGAGTTAGGGATGAAAGTTGCTTGCGACTGTTTTTAACGACAGTTGAGTTTCACGACAGTTTGCTTTACGGCAGTTGACAGTTTACGGTAGTTGACGAGTTTTGCGGCAGTCGGCGACTCGGTGAGAAGACGATCATATAGGATTTGATTGGGCAGACTAGATATGAGCTGACGAATTCGAGTACTAACAATGGGGGCCTTAACAGTGCACGACAGTGTCACACAAAACTAAAGTACAACTGACTTATACACAATGTATCTGAGTTTGTGTTTTTCTTGTGAGTTTGCATTTTATTTTTCTTTAACTTGTGAACCAGTGTTCGTGCCCTCGGCGATCGTTAGTGAAATAGACGACATGGTCAGAACGAGTACAAGAAGGAAAGAGTAAAACCAACAATAGACAACCATGGTATACACAACGTTGGGGTCGGCGGTCGTCGAGAGGAGCAGCATGGTCTTGTTTAAATCAAGTTTTGTGCATAATAATAGCGGCATAACGCTAGATGCCAAGCTGGTATAATATTTTTTTTTGTTCATTTTTATCAACTATCCTTTTCTCAAAAGCTGTGCATGATTGGCAGAAAAAAGAAAGAAACCACATTTAAAGAATATTGTCGGCTAGAGTTACTAGACTGACTACAAACCTATTATGTAGTGGAGTTAAAGAGGGAGGGGCGAAGTTGTTCTCTGAAAAAATAATATTAAACACCTTAATCAATTCAGAATGCAGTTGCCGCTAGCGGGATAACACAGTGGTGGTAGAAGTGGTCAAGGTATAGGAATGTTTTACTTCGAATCTTATATATTTAAACATGAGTGATCCCGCTTCCCCTCACATCGCAAACACTGCTCCTGCTTTCGGAACAAGAACAAGAAAAATTACCTTATTTCCTAGTACTAGTCCATGGCTATATATATATTTTCGTTGTATGTTTTTACAATATATAGTTATTAATTAATATCTTACACAGTGAAGTTGCCATCCAAGCGGTAGAAAGTATATATGAACATAAATAAAAAGTCCAAGTTAGCTTATATCACTTGTTTTTGTGGAACCGTTCGGGAACTTTTGCGTAAGAATTCTGGGGAATACTGGTTGAGAAACGCTGCTCTAAAGAATTTAGATGTATTTCCAAATATTTCAACGAGTACCATATACAAACTCATTGTCATCTCCAATTCTCTATAATGATTCTTTATATATTAAAATAACAAAATAATTAAGAATGGACCGTGTGTTTTTAGTAATTTTATTTATTTGAACTTAAATACAAAGTCAAACGTATATTACTTTGATCGCATATACTGTTGGTGTTATTATCATGGTCGTGATCCCGTTTGATTTTAAACAGCAACATATACAAAATGAAACGCAATTTAGAATATATTTCTTTTTTTATTATTTTACTTAGGTACGCCCTCGCAATGATGATTCACCTAGCGAACGTCTTATACGCTAGTGTGTGCGTGTATGTTCGGAGTGTGTGTGCGCGTAACCTGGTTGCAATGAGTTTTCAGTAGGTTTCCCAAAAACGTGTTTGTGAGTGCCATGTGTTTAGGTTTTCTTGACTGAGACAAAACTAACTTTTTCTCGCTTGCTTTCTCATTCTCTCTGACTGTATATGTATTGCTTTTCTTTTCATATAACATCTTTATTTTGTGTCCTTTCGGCCAATTAAGTTGTTTAAATTCCTTAAATGTGCATCGACACTGGCAATATATTTTTTAAAAATTTCTCTCTAACCTAATTCTTTTTTTCATCGTTATTTTTGTTAATTCTATCTTTTCTGTTGTTTTAATTTTAGTGTGTTTTAATTTAGTTGATTGTTTGTTTGTTTTTATTCTCGCGTTCTGCATTATTAGTTTCAATTTTGATTGTGTATTTTTATTATTTGAGCATCTTTCTTTAAGAGGTAATTTCAAAGTATTTCAATAGGTGCCCTTACGATAAAGTGTTAACCCAAACCAAAGAATTAACCGAGAAACGGTTACAGTTCTCACACCCTGTGACATTTTCTTCCTGTTTTTAAAGTCGTCCGAAACTAAGTATACCATCTCTGGTGTCCCTAATTCCGCATACCAGCTGTTTGTTCGTACTAGCGCCCATCCAACCCCTATGACATCAAAATTAGTGATGGGGAGGAGGTGAAGTTTATGCAAGGAATGCACAGCGACAGATGTGGAGAAAGAAACAGAGACAGAGACATTGGTCTTATGTTTATGGAGATTGCCTTTGGGGTCGAGTCTTTGAACACGGGGTTCCATTTTCTGACTGCGAGGGCTCTTTCGGGACAAGACCTGTTTTATTTCTCGCTCGCACCGATTCCAACTCTTCGACCTACCCCTAACCCTGACGCACTCCGCCAGTATCTTTGCGACAACAATGTCAATATTTGCGCTCCGTTCTTTCACTTGAGACGTCCTTCCAAAACAAATGGTAGTCAATGTTTTCGGTTTCCGAGAACTGGTTCTCCATCGGAAACTGACAACTACCAGGATGCCCCCTTTGTGTCCGATGACGTCGATTGGTCAGCTTCACTACGACATCATACATATTTATTTAGACGACAGGGACACAAATTGAAACAAACCCCGTTGGCATCGAGAATTCACATAACTGTTTTTTTTAGCATGCTTTCTTTCTTTCCTTCCTTTATTTCATTGGACTCTTCTCTCCGTATTTGTTCTTTTTTTTTTTTTTTCCAGTATACTTTCTTTATTTACTTTTTCTTTCCTTAGTTTTCAAGTGTGTCCGTTCTTTATTTCATTCGGTCTTTCTTTAATTCTCCTGCCATTTTTCTTTCATATGTTTCTTTCATTTTTTAATTCGTTAATTCTTTCTTTCTTTTCGTTTTATTCCGGAATATTTTCTTTTCTTTTCCTTAGTTCGTTTGTTCATTATTATATTCGACGATTTTGTCTGTATTTGTTTGTTCTTTCTGTCTTTATTCATTTTCCGGGATATTTTGTTTTCCTTAGTTTCGAAGTTCGCCCGTTATTTCTAAATTTCTTTCTTTAATTTTGCTTAATTTTTTCCTTTCTTTAATTTTGCTTAATTTTTTCCTTTCTTTAATTTTGCTTAATTTTTTCTTTCATTTTTTCTTTCCTTCTTTAATTAATAAATTCTTTCATTCTATCTGTCGTTCTTCATGCTGTTCGTTTTTTTAATTTCTTTTGTTTTTCATTTGTTGTATTTTAACCGTTCAGTTTCGTTCGCTCGTTTCATTTTCATTTTTTTATTATTTTCTTTCATTCATTCACTTTTATCGTATTTTTTCTTCAACCCGTCCTTGTGTTTTTTTTTTTGTTCCTTACTTTTTCTTTTTTCATACTTTTTTATGTTTTTCTTTCTTTTTTATTATATTCCTTCTTTCATTCTTTTCTATTGTTCCTTTTAAATTGTTTTATTCGTATTTCTTTCAGCTAGTCTCTGTTTCTTTGTTTAATTATTTCTGCCTTCATTTTATAAAAATAATGTTCTGTGTTTATCTTTTATTTATTAATTCTTTCTTTCGTTTTTTTTATTTCACTCGTATATTTTAGGTACTTCGTTTTCTCTGTCTTTCTTTTTTTTCGTTTAATTTGTCATTATTTAATTTTTTCTGCCTTAATTTATTTAGTTAGTTTTTCGTTTCATTTGTATTTTCTTTCATTTCTTCTTTCTTTCTCCCTTCATCTTTCTTTTGTTCTCTCTTTCTTTCATAGTTTTTATTTTTCTATTTTAGTTCATTCATTTTTCATCTCTTTCTTTCTTTTTTGATCAGTCTTTCCTTCTTTCGCTTTTCCTTCGTTCGTTCTTCAATTCGTTCTTTCTTTTATTTATTTATTTTATCCATTCTGTTATTCATTTATTCTCAGACTTTCTTTTCTCTTTTTTTCGTTTTTATTTTCGTTTATTCTTTGTTTGTTTTTTAGCTTTGTTTTTATTCTTCATTTGTTCTTTCTCTATTTCATTCTTCTTTTCTGTATTTCGTTTGCTCTTTTTCTTTTTCCTTCTTTCTCTCCTTCACTCTTTCATTTGTATTTTCTGGCCCCCTCTTCTTGTTAAATGGTCTTATCCTTCTTTCATTTATTAATGTTTCTATTGTTCCTTCACTTCTTTTTTTTTTAATTAAATCTGTCTTTCCTGGTTTATTATTTCTTTTTTCTGTCTTTACTTCCTTTTTCTTTCTTACATGGGTTCGTTCGTCGACTTATTCGTTATTCAATTCGTTCTTTATTTCATTCATTATTTGTTGTTTTTACTTTATTTCTGTCTTCATTTTTTTCATTTTTTTTAGTTTTGTTTTCTGTCTTTTGTTTCTTTCTATAATTATTATTTTTCCGTGTTTTCATTCATTCATTGTTTCTTTTCTTTCGTTAAATCTTTTTTTCTTTTCTTTCGTGTCATTCGTGTTTGTTTCTTCGTCTTTCCTTTTTTTATTTCCACGTTTTACTTTATTAGTTTCATTTTACAATTTTTTTCATTCATTCTTTTTACTTTCTTTCTCTCGTTTTATCGTTTCAGCTATCGTTTCTTTCTTTCTTCTTTTCTTTATTTCTCCAATGTTATACTTTAGTTTTCTTCTTATTTTGTATGTATTGCTTTCAATTTTACCTACATTTCGTAAATATATGTTCTTTCCTTTAAATTGATACCGGCCGACTGTACCAGCAAGTGTTTTACAAATCTATACTCTCAGCAAACCTAATGGACAATTATGGAGAACTATAAACACATTTTAGAAAGGTACAGTGGCCGATAAGAATACACCGATTGTTCAAAAGAACTTGTAGCATATACGTGAAGCATTTACAACACCTTAGTAGAACACACATATAGTTAGAAATAGAGACCTAATTTTGTTTAACCCCTGTACAAAACAAATGAAAATACAAATGTAGGATACAGTGGCGGTCGTGATAATCCAGAAGTAGACATTGCCTTTAACTTCGCTATAAAAGGCTCATATCTGCTTGGCGTGCAAACCCCAGATATGAGAAAGAACAAGTGCACGGTGGAGCGAGAGTATTAATGCGTATCACCCATGTGTGATCGGCGTGCTTTACCATCTATAAAACAGAGATATTTTTAGAGGCGTTTTAGCACCTGAGTCGCGAAGATAACTAAGCGATAGAGATCAGTATGGAAAACACTGGTTTTGGAGAAAAGTATACCACGTAACGAAGTTTCGGTGGTGAGCACTTTGTTTCCGGGCTCAATATTGAAAACTGTGTTGTTGGAGAAAAGTTTACTACGTGATCAAGACACATTATTGCATCGAATACAGTGTTACCTAAAGGAGTATACTACGTAACGAATGTTCAGTGGTTTTTTTCTCCATTAACTGAGACCATCTTTCTCTCATTGGTTTCCGTTTTTTAATTTCTTCAGAAACATCTTCACAAAACTAATGAACAAACACATATCAACTCCTAACAAATTACACAAAATATTTAACCTGAACACACTAAAAATTAGCTGGAGCTTTACTAAAACAAATCCTATCGTGAAGACACTATAAGCGCTACATTATACAACCAAAGCTGAGTTTCTTTTGAGGGAAACTGTGTCTGAACAAACGTGATACACCAACCCACTGTACGAACTGTACGAACTAAAGAACCCAAAAAGTATACATCGTAGCGTGATAAAACCATTGAAAACAAAAGAGCTATACACAAAAGCTCTCATGTAATAACAAAACATGCGAACATATCACAACAATGTCCACATACATCTAACATGTAGTTTGGCTTGGTTTGGTTTGTTTTACTGCATATCAACCATCTATGGGTAATGTAATCTAGAATAATGTTGTCAAATATAATTCTATAGTTAGGATAATTATTTATATTCCTAGAATACATTGCTCTTAGAATACATTGCTCTTAGAATACATTGCGCTTTGAATACATTGCGCCCAGTATAGATTGCTATTAGAATACGTTGATCTCAGAACGCATTGCTCTTAGAATACATTACTCGTAGAAGGAAATTCAAGTGTGAGTAGGAACATTACTCTTAGAAAACATTACTCCCAGAAAACATTACGCTGATAAAAAAATATTACAGTGAGAGTAGCGAAATTACTCTTAGAAAACACGACTCCAAGAAAACATCACTCTTTTGCATTGGTAATCTCAACGTGATTCACCCTCAGCCACCGCCTTCTAGTATCTATTTAGGGAGACAAATAAAAGGAAAAATAAGGTGTTGATTTTCTGAAGAATCAGATTGAATAATACTGTTGGGGATGAACTGATAGATACTAGGGCATGACGTGACCAGCTGATTCATCGGATCGGGCATCTCCAATCTCCCATCTAGCCAAGCTCAGGGCCGAAGTGGACAAATGCCTAGCCACCAGGATTCCGTTCTACGGCATCACGGGCCCCATCCACGGCATACAGGTGACCCCGTTATCGGGGAAGTGGGTACCCCTCTGAATAGAGTTGCAGTTGGCAAATTCGTCACTCCGCCGACAGCATCTAAGTAATTCAAATTAAAATACATCAAAAGTGTTCTGGTAAATAACGAACGTACATCAGCTAATGACACGACTTAACCATTCTGTTGCCTTTTAACTAGAAATAAAGTGTAGTATTTGTTCGGATGCATCACTTAATCTATGCTGTCCTCGGTCTGTAGAGGAATAGTCCTTCTTGATTAAGGCCATTTTTATTTTAGTTCCAATCAGAGATGCAAATTATGGTGAGCTGGATTTTCCCCACATAAAAATGACCTTGTATATAACTCTGCTCTCGTGGGGGGAGGCAAGTAAATAGGAATACAAATTCAAAACTTTATACAATAGCGATAATCTCATACATAAAACAATTTCACAAACAAAAATTAAAACTTATATGTTTATACCATTGTGTTAGACAGCGTAGGGAATGTTTACATAAAGGAATTTGACTGGTGCCTTTTGATAGGTGTGACCTAAAAGCGGAAGTCGAAGAAACCACGTGACCCCGGTCGACCGGGTAGCGGTCTCTTTTAGGCTGACAAATGATGCAAGCGGAAGCGGTCTCGCCGTACCGGGACCCTAGCGGAGGTTGGACAGTTGTATACAATGTATCAAAGTGTAACGAGGCAGGAAATGTATCTGTCTATCTCTCACCTTACCCCCTCTCTCTCTATCTATCTATCTATCTATCTATCTATCTATCTATCTATATATATATATATCCTTCTCTAAGCACACATAAGAAGTCGAACTGTTTTCTGTTTCTGTTTGAAATAAATCATGTTAAAAACTAACAAGTGTCGGCTTCGTTTGTCTCGACAGAGATGGCCATTCCGAGCTACGGATATGTTGCCCCTTAGTTTATCGACGATCCTAAGTCATCTGTGATCATCCCATTCCCTTCGAGACTTCCAACCGACTGCTTTTCTTTTCTCACTTCAGCCACACCCTCTTTTAGGCATGTAACCCCAAGTCCGCTTCTGGTACACAGATTGTCAAGTTGACATCCGAGTACACTAACTGACCCCGACTGCACTCTATTTCCTGTTATACTCAACAAAAATTATACTCGCTTAATATTTGACAATGAAAATAAATAATAACTAAGTCACCTACAAACCGATTCACTAAAATAAGCCAATTAACCACTATTTAATACACCGCAATGTGTATTTGTAAATATATATCCAACCTGTCACATAAAAGTCTTCGCAAAGAAGGGTGAACGCAAATCACTTTTTATTATCATACCTTTTCTTTCTTTATTTTCTTTCTGACTTTTTTGTGTATTTATACGTTTTTCTTGGCTTTTTTAAAAATAAGTTCCCAGTTTGAGATGTTTATTTTTTCTTTCCTTATTTCTTTAAGTGAGCGACAATTGTTATTAATCGCCAACGTCTTTGATGTTTTACATATTCGCCGTCATTTTCTTAATATATCGCTGACCGTACCTCACAATAATCAAAGGAAGAATATTAGAGTAAAAAAGTCACGGTTAGTGTTTTTTTTTTCTTTAGGTTATTCAAAATGACTCGTTTTTTAACTCGGTATAGTTCGGTCCTATCCTATTAAAATTTAAAAAAATCATTAGAAAGACTTACATTGAAAGCAAATAACAAGTCAGGAAACCCCCCTGTCGTCTGAAATGAATTCGGAAAGAAATTCTCATACTAAATAAAAATTCAACGATTATTGTTTGTTTTAGGTTAGCAGAAATGATAATAATTTGATTATGAAAAATTAAATTGTCTGAAGTTGATTTAAAAAGAGATGCAGGTACCCCCCCCCCCCTAACAAAAACAAAACGGTCAACACACAATCCACATCGTTGTGCCGCCCGATGAGGGGGTGTATTCTCGCACATTGTTCCCGATTCTTTTGGACTGCATTGGGACCAATTCCTTGTGGGTATGCATAGTAGCAACCATACTGTGAACATTTCTTGAACTTCTTTCTTAAGAGGTTTTTTTCTTTTTTCTTCTTAAATGGCCTAAATTAGGGCAACACCACGTCGGGTATTGTCAATTTTTGGGGTCCTTATTCAACGTATATAATTCCCCTGATGAACTGCCAAACAAGAACCTGCTTGAGTAGAGAAACACGTGTAGGGAAGCATTCTTTAACTTTGAAAAATCTGAAAAATAAATAAACTTTGAAAGGAAAAAGTCTTTTGTTGTGATTAATGCTTTCTTGAACGAAATGTTTTAGTAAACATTTAAAACACACACACACATATATATATATATATGTGTGTGTGTGTGTGTATTTATATGTGTTTATATGTATACGTATATATGTATATGTATATATATATGTGTGTGTGTGTATATATATGTATATATGTGTGTATTTATATGTATATATGTATGTGTATATATATATATAGTATTTTATTATTATAATTATTACTAGTATTACTACTGTTATAAAGAATTTTATTTGATATGCAAATTACCATCTCACACGGTAGTCTTAAGGGTAGTATATTATTATTATTATTATTATTATTTGATTATTATTATTATTTATTTATGTATATATATATATAAAATTTTAAGCTGAATTATTTCGACACTTGATTATTGGGGAAATGGTAGTTTGATCTGTACCATTGAAGAGCCATGCATATAACTGTCCTGTTTTTAAATCTCCGAAACAGTTACGTGGTAAACAGCTGATGATCCACATGTTAATATTAGATGCTTACGATAAGGTCTCCTGTTTTTGTTTCACTGTTAGATACTTAATCCCCCTTTTTATTTTATTTACTTACTATTATATATTTTATTTATTTATGAATTTTCCAACGAATGTTAAGTCTGCACTATTTTGGATTTAGTTAGTTTCTCTGGGAATTTAAACTGCATTTTCCTTTTTTTGTCTTTTTGTCTAAAATAGCTCAAAGCTTCTTTAGACTATATATATATATATATATATATATATATATATATATATATATATATATATATATATATATATATGAGTGAGCAAAAAATAGTATTGCTAAAAGATTACGTAATATGCGTAGTTCCAACATACCATCTGGTTGAAACACGTAAGGAATCGCCTTAATTTTTTCCCAACTCTTTCAAAGTTGGCCTTTAGCAATAACTGAGCAGTCCCAGACGAACAAATGAATCAAGACTTTGTTGAATAAATTGGCGAGAATATCAACGCAGTTTCCGCCATCTTGAATGCCGACCATCTGAGAGTCTGAAAATTTTGCTATGCCTGGAAGTGATCGCATCTCTTGAGAAATAAAAAACAAAAATAGGGCATGTCGCTGAACGGTATAGTTATTGCAAGACTGGCCATCTTCATCCTTAGGCTACATGCACATGCCATTTTTTTTACCTTGGGAATTGTAAAATATTAACTCTGTTTTGTATGTTTTCCTCCATCTATCTATCAAACAATCTATCTATTTATCTAGTTATTTACCTATCCATCTTTAGTACATCTATCTATTTATATATTGCAATTGTTTCGGATCTATCTATCAATTTATCTCTCTCTCTTTCTCTCTTTCTCAATTTCATTCGCTTTCTCCTTCAAACTCTCTTTTACCTTTGCATTCAATCTTCTTTACCCTCTTTCTCTACATCTCACTCTCACGCTCTATCTCAATTTCTCTTACCCCCTCTTTCTATATCTCTTTCTATCTCTGTCTAACTCCCCTCTGTTTCTCTGACAACCTCTTTCTCTCTTTATATATATATATATATTTATATATATATATATATATATATATATATATATATATATATATATATATATACATACAAACACACACACACACATATATATGTGATCAATGTTAGTTTACACTCACAGGATAAAAATAAAGTGAATTCTTTATTTCGTTTATATAAATGTGTTCAATAATAAATAGAGCTGTTTGTTTCGTATGCAATTTATTCATACATATATCTTTTAGCTGTAAATTTGCAGCCATATTTTGATCAAAGCTTAACATCGCCAAACTGACAGGTGTGTGTTAGGTGTATGTCAAGGTTGTCACTACGTATAGCTGTGCGGTTAGGTGTGGTGATCCTGTCGTTGATAAGAGGTTAATGTAGTTCGCTTGAAGCATTGTTTACCTGTATACAAATAATGATACTTAGAAAGCAATACAATGCTGAGGTGTGACGGATAGACAAAAAGTAATGCAAAATAAGACATATAATCGTGTAACGGGGCAAATAAAATCTGATGTGTAAAGATGAAAATATTTTTTTTATATTCACGAATACATAAATCTTTTAAGTAATATATCTCAATTACAGTTTAGGCTTCGAAAATGCACACCCATATATATATATATATATATATATATATATATATATATATATATATATATATATATATATATATATATATATGGGGGGGTGCGTATAGGTATATATATATATGTATATTTTGTTACTGATATATATATATATATATATATATTTATGTGTATATAGATATGTATTTAAATAGAATTTTTACGAATATATTTATTTATATGTACATATAATGATATATATATATATATACACATATGTACACACATATACATATACATATATATATATACACATAGGTATATACATATACCCACATAACATATATATATATACATATACATATATATACTTATATACATGTGTATATATATATATATATATATATATATATATATATATATATATATATATATATATATATATATATATATGCAAAGTTCCGAATACATTCGCCGAACACTCTCGACTAGTCTTCTATCTGTGCACGCTTCTAGGTACATATAGATATTAATTTCCCTTAATTACGTGACAGTTTCCGTTGGCCGAGTGGATATGGCGACTGTTTGCAGATTCTAGGCTGACTCTGTGAACCGGGTTCGCGCCTCCTGACCGTCTGAAATTGATACTTTCCGGCACTGTTGAGAGCAATAAGCTTGAAACGCTAGCGTCTGTAGGTTTTAATAATTTAATATATATATATATATATATATATATATATATATATATATATATATATTTGGCTCAAGCGATAAGGCCTAGCTCTTTTTAATAGTCTGCTTTAGCTGAAAATTCAAAATTTAGATTGCACTTACTGTACTACAGCTTATTAGTGTAGTAAGAACGAACACATTATGCAATCAGTACACTCTTACTAGATATAGTAAGAGTGTACTGATTGCATAATGTGTTCGTTCTTACTACACTAATAAGCTGTAGTACAGCGGAACAGCCTGCCTTGAAAAAATATTTTAATTTTTTTCACTACCAAATTGTCAATTTAACGAAAGAATAATGTTTGATTCTAAAAAAATAAATAAAAAGTATTTTTTAGTAACCCAATGAACGCATTTAAATATAATTATCTACGGACACGTGTTTCGCCGTTTTACGTCTCATCAGCTCGGTTGATACAAGCGAGATTCGAAACCGGAACCACACCACCTTAATCGTATCTTCCGCCAGCGGCCTTGTTGTGAGAATGCTGGAACTTAGCGACTGTGTTCCCGGTTTAGAATCTTGCTAGTATACGCAACGCTCATGAGCAATATAGCGGCGAAACACGTGTCTGTGAATAATTATCTTTTATAAATATAGATGATCCCTATATGCGTCCGTCATACTAGTGAAAGGGAACAATGTTTAAGTAAATGCTTCTCTGTTCGGCGATATTTCAATGCGTTCATTTGTCAATATCGAAAATACTACCCCAAACAAAATGATAATATATACGTATATATATATATATATATATATATATATATATATATATATATATATATATATACATATATATATACATATATATATGTATGTGTGAGTATGTTGTGTGTGTGTGTGTGTGTGTGTGTGAGTGAAAAAATGACAAACGGAAAAAAAGTTAAAATGCAGGAGAAAAAAGAAACAAGAGATTTTTGGATCGGTTTCGTTCGTGGCGAACGTCTTCATTTTCTGAAGACGTTCGCCACGAACGAAACCGGTCAAATAATCTATTGTTTTTGTTTTTCTCCTGCATTTTAACTTTTTTCCGTTGGTCATTTTTTCACACATTTTGTCAATCACGACATTTCATTTTCATGAATTATCGTTTACTTTACCCCATATATATATAAATATATATATATATATATATATATATATATATATATATATATTCACACACACACACACACACACACACATATATATATATATATATATATATATTCACACACACACACACACCCATATATATATATATATATTACTATTCACAGATAGCCCGGACATCTTTCACTACCGATCGTTATATTCCGAGGCTCTACTTTCTGAGAAACCAAGCTTTCTGCTGTTAGTGGAAGAAATGTGTATCGCTTTTAAATTATTGTTTGGAGGAGAGAATTCATTTGTTTACCTTTGAACGATATTAATAAGCATGGGAATTCAATTTCTTTTACGAAAGTGTCTTGCACTTTAGTTAAAACTATAATTTCCAACATCAGAGAAAAATTTGACCAGAGCGAAAATGTCACCCGAGCATGTGTTAAATTGAGTTAATTAAGAAACGTGAGTTTGCAAAACCTGTTAATATAAAAGAATATAAATACACATTTTAGAACTAGACTGCTCGTTATCTATCTATCTATCTATCTATCTATCTATCTATCTATCTATCTGTTTCACTTATTTCCTTTCACGCTAATAGTTAACCAGTATTACTGCCAATTATAATATTCCCTTTTATATGAATGATTATTTCAATCGTTTTATTATTTTCCTTTCTTTATTACATTTGACTGTTAATAACCACACACATACATATATATATATATATATATATATATATATATATATATATATATATATATATATATATATATATACATATATATATATATATATAGGGGGATAGAGAGAGAGAGAGAGAGAGAGAGAGAGAGAGACAGAGAGTGGCAGAGAGAAACGGAAAAGAAAGCAATGCAGAAAGTGTACATAGAGTTAGAAAGAGTGAAAGTGATAAATGGAAAGTTAATAAGAAATGGGTCAGTATATGAATAAATTACTTACAAATTATGGTTAATTAGAACAATTAAAATGTAAGTATTTTCAAATATAACTCAAACGTTGACTAACCCAGCCATAGTATAATACTCGATAGCTAGTCCTCTACACAGCTGTTTCGTCTTTTTGAGAATTCTTAGTGTGGAAAAGCGCAAAGAGCGTATTGATCCCGAGATTCGAACCTCGGAAATCAGTCACTATCGTACATGACAGTTCTATGCACTATCGTACAAGCCTGCTACGATTAGTGGAAGGAATATATATCGCTTTTAAAGATTCTTGATTTATGCTTCAGTGCAAATATATAATCACCCATAGACGGATTGTTTCGCTGTATCACAACCTTTCAGTGTTGATAGAAATGCGAGTGTTTTTTTAGTATATAAATATACTGGACCATCCATATTATTAAATATCTCTCCTTTTCTCTTTTTATTCAGTTATCTACCCCATGTTTGTCTCTCTTTCATTTTCTTCCAGTCTTCTTTCTCTCTCTTCTTTCTCTCTCTCCTTTTACTGTTCTATTCACTCGCTGTTCTGAATGATTATTTCGCCATAAGTAAATATATGATTTTATTGCAACATAATAAAGGTAACATGACAGAAATGTGGAAAGGCAATAAAGAAACTAACAAAGGATACACCTAAGTTGTTTGTAACGTAAAACATGATGTTTATTTAAGCTCCGTGTCCTCTCCATGAAGCTCAATGCACTTTTCCAAACTTTCAGAAGCTGAGCGCAATACTCTGACACACAGATCTAAAGGCACTTAAGCAATAGCAGCTCGGGTGGGTTCCTTAAATTTTATTGAAGCTACGTGCTTTTCTGGGTAGATTTTGGTAGACTTTGATGTCTTTGATAACGTCCGATAAGAAAACTCGGAAGGGATCAAATCTAGCAAACGAATATATAGTTACTTATGACGGACCCTATATATATATATATATATATATATATATATATATATATATATATATATATATATATATGAATAATAATTTCGACAGTACTTTTTTTATTTTAACACAAAGAAAGATCATTCAAAAAATGAAAAAAAAAAGATATTATATTTAAAGAAAAATTATTCTTTTTTTTAAAATAATATTTGCTTAAATGATAAAAAGGCTCCCTAAATACACACAATATGTATAAAATTTATATATCTTGATTATGTAGTTTTAAGGTAAGACGTAAAGAGATGTTGGAAGCCCTTGGTGAAAATTTAATATATCCGATTTATGTGAAATTTAAACAAATATTTATTTGACATCAATTAATAAATATTCCCAAATTTCAGTTTCTTTTGAGAACATAAATGTGTGTTTAGGGGGAATAATATAGGCACACCCCTAACCCATTTGATTCTCTCAATTTTAATTTCTTCTTAAGACAAATTAGACTAAAGCTTTTAATATTAAACATTTTCTAGAATCAACATCATGTACTGTACTTTGATAAAAATTGGAATAAGGATTCTAGACATAATGTTTAGTGCCACTTTATCTTTATTTTAATCTTCGTAATGAGTCCGAACAGTGATGCAATTTTTTTTCTGTTCGAGTACTTAATGTTACGTGTCTAAGGCCAGTTATTAACGAGCATATATACCTATATCTATCTATCTATCTATCTATCTATCTATATATATATATATATTTAAAGAAAAAAAGATGAAGATAAAAAATACCATAAAATTACATGAAATTACATAAAGTTACATAAAATTAATATAAATTTTATTACATCGAAAGTTCAGATGCAAGGAGTTATATTAATCCTTAAACCATGGTTTTTCAAAGATAAAACTCTTCTCGTCAGAGAATACCATTTGGTATTTTTATAATAAATAAATATTACCTAGTTCCATTTCACTTTGAAAAATTGGAGAATAAAACTCAAAAAGGTTGGGGATAAAGAAATAAATAGCCTGGAAAGAAAAAATTAGCAGTATTGAGTAGCCATTTTCGAAGACAAAAGAGGGCGCTTGTGTGCAGACAGCAAAATAGCAAAAGTTTGTAGAATTGGAGAAAGTTTTTTAACAATTTTTACAGGGTTTCAAGTACAAGGTGGAGGGTTTAAAAATATCTCACTTGGTCCGTATGGATTCGTAATCAGTTATGTGTATTTGTATTAATTTTATGTAACTTTATGTAATTTTATGTTATTTTATGCAATTTTTTATCTTCATATTTATTTTCTTTAAATTGATTGCTCTACTCAACGTATTGAGCTTTACTTTATCGCAATAGATCACTTTATTATACTTCACTTATCGTTAATTCTATTATCATTAGTATATATATACTTATAGATATATGTATATATATATGTATATATATATTTATATATATATATGTATATATATATGTATATATATATATATGTATATATATATATATATATATATATATATATATAAATGAATCAACTCGAAAGTGTTTACCATAGCATCAAAGCCTGTTATGAGGTTTTAAAAAAGCGTATATATAGTAATCTACGAACATGTATAGGTATTCCTCATTTGTATATTCATTTTATAAGGGTTTTTAATGAATTAATATTCTGTAATATTTATTTCTCTTTTAATGTACACTTTTAATTTTATTGCCAAATGTTCTTATATATACGCAACAGTTTTTAGTATATATACGCAACATTTTATTATCATAATTAATAACATTAATTAAAGCGATTTTATAAAAAAAGGATTGCAGGGTAGTAATATCTGTTGACATGACATGCTTCCAGACATTTCCGCCTTTATGGGGTGGAGGCGAGTAGGTAACTATATGTTCGTTCGTCATGATACAAGCCTCTGTCATTTCGCCCCTCTTTGGCGATCAGTGTAGTATATGTACTTTTACTATGATACCATCTTACAAGGCTAGCCATGGTATGCGACCGGGGCCATATATTTGCCAGTATATATATATATATATATATATATATATATATATATATATATATATATATATATATATATATATATATGTGTGTGTGTGTGTGTGTGTGTGTGTGTGTGTGAATTGCCCATTTTTTCAGTTTCAAAAATGTAATCATCTAAATTGGATGCTTGACAATACCACAAGGTTGAAATAAATTATTGCATTGATTATTAGGCAATTTCGTGTTACTAGATTTATATATATATATATATATATATATATATATATATATATATATATATATTAAACACTTTAAACGGAACATAAAAAATACCAGTACACATATTAATAATATGTGACATCACAACTCAAAGTATATTAACACATTTTACTGTAATTAAATGCAACCAAACTTCTGATTGGAATAAAAAACATAAAAAATTGTAAACAGAGACATATACCCAATTCACAATAATAATAAAAGTAGACTCCTTATTTACTATGGAAATTTAAGACCCAAAGTCTTGTAGTATAAAACAACTTTTCCCCAATCCTTTTACACATTCGAACGAACCAATTTTATTTATAAGTTTACGTGCCCTTTGGGAGATTGTACATCATGCATACTGTAAACTCTAGTTCAATTTACCAACATCTACAAAAATATAACTGCCGCCCTCTGATTTAAAACACATTTTAGTTTATAACACAAAAAAACAAACATTCTGAAACAAATTTAAAATATTCAAAATAATCGGAGCTATTTTTATTAAAACCCAGCAAATTACAATTAATAACATTACGAATGAAACGAGTAATAACATTTAATCTTGTAACGCTAAATTTAGAATGGCAAAATTTAAATTGTTAACGTCGTTCCTGGAACAGTCGCGAGAACGTTCTTTTGATGTCTAACTGACTTTACGTGCGTGTTTTTCAGCTATCTTTTGAAATTATTTTCTTTTTTCTAGCTTTTTTGCTTCATTTGCTTTTGTCACCTTAAAATGATCCGACGAAAAATCAGAAAACTTTCGTCATAAAGATGGAACACAACAATTTAAAAACAAATTAGCACAAAAAAGGTTATTAGATGAATTGGAAAAATAAAAAAAGATATAATTAAGCGGAAAATTCTGTTATTTAAAAAAATGTTTACTCAATACAAAAATGCTATTAAAACACGTACTGTATACACACACACACTCATATATATATATATATATATATATATATATATATATATATATATATATATATAATAAAATGAGTCGTTCAGTTTTAAAGCATTGCTGGGTATGTATTATAAATTGAAAATAGAAGCCAATATCAATGCAAGATTAATTAATTTTATTTTTTTACTTTAATCTTATTAATTTCGGAATAAAATTCATCAGCAGAGTTGACCAGTATTGTTTCATTTTTTTTCATCAAAAACAAAATAAACAAACTTTTTTCTTTAGTTTCTTTGATAAATGTCGTTGGTGTAATGTGTCCACGCCGATGTCATTGGCGGTTATGAATTCAAATTCTGGTTGTCGAACAAAGAAAAGTATTGGCGTGCTTGTAGTTAATAAAATAAAATGAGTCGTAATTTTAATATGTATATATAACTTGTAAGTCTGAACATTTAATAAGATGTATTATTAATCAGCATATCTGTCGTTGTAATTGATTAAATTACCAATTCGCCGCAACTAACTTAGTTATTTTACTATTTTCATTTGTGGAACAAAGGAAAAATAGAAGAAAACCAACTAAAAAAGAGTAAAGCAAGAAAAGAAACTTGATTCCAATTTGCTGTAATCCCTAAGGTTAGTGCCCAACCAGCGCAACCAATTTCTTCGAGAAAAGATCCAAGCCATCGCCATTCTTGCCGTACTCCCACCCAACCCTATCCAATAGACTAGCGGGATTAACACGAAGCTCCAATAGACCTTTCGAAAATCCCTGTATAAAGAAACAATGGGTTTTAAGGCTAGCTCCGATCAAACGAGAGAAGATATTAACATTATTTTCTCGTGTTTCGAGTCGTTGATTGTTTTTCTTTACTTGTTTTCTTTCTCTCTCTCTCTCTTCCACCAGTAACCATTACTACGCCAGCTTTTCCTTTGTTATTTTTCTCTCCGTCATATACCATACACAGCTTAAGTAGGTGATTCGTCTATGGACAATTTTATAGACTAACCTAATATATATATATATATATATATATATATATATATATATATATATATATATATATATATATATATATGTATATATATGTATATATGTATATATATATGTATGTATATATATGTATATATGTATATATATATGTATGTATATATATGTATATATGTATATATATATATATGTATGTATATATATATGTATATATATGTATATATGTATATATATATGTATATATATATATACATATATGTATATATATACATATATATGTATATATATATGTATATATATATACATATATGTATATATATACATATATATGTATATATATGTATATGTATATATATATATATATATGTATATATGTATACATATATATATATATATATATATATATATATATATATATATATATATATATATATCGAAGCAAGCGTTTTTGAACATCACGGAACTTTTGCGTTTGTATATTTTCCTCGTGAGGTTCTCAAACCGTCGAGCCATCTTTCTGGTTTCAGGTGGCAATCCG
The DNA here is from genome assembly GCA_963556195.1 of Sepiola atlantica. Lineage (NCBI taxonomy): Eukaryota > Metazoa > Mollusca > Cephalopoda > Sepiida > Sepiolidae > Sepiola > Sepiola atlantica. The sequence continues at coordinate 25,519,660 of OY744551.1, forward strand.
TATAGTACTCGGTACTTACATTCAAAACCGAATTCAACATTAACAATACCATCCCCTTTCTCGACGTATTAATCGACTCCAGCAATCCTACAGAATACACGACATCAACATATTAAAACCCCACAAATAACAATCCGAGCCTCCTCTACTATCATAATGAATGCCCACAAAAATATAAAATAGCTCTTATTAAAAATCTCGTTCATCGCGCACACACTATATCCTCACCCAAACAAATATTTTATAAAGAATTAACCAATATTAAACAAACATTAATTAACAACAACTTCCCCAATAAAATAGTCGACGAACAAATAAAATCATATATAAACTCCATACACGACAAAAGCAAAAATAAAACCCATAACAAAAAAGACACGATCAACCTCTATTACAAAAACCAGACGCACCCTAACTACAAACTCGACGAAAAAGCAATACTTCACATAATAAAACGATACACTAAACCTAACGACCAACAAAAAAAGATCAAACTAATAATTTACTATACAAAATTTAAAACAAATAACCTAATTATTAAAAATAACACTGTCAATACAACTCTCAGCCAAACTAACATTATATACATATTCTCATGCCTTTTTAAGGAATGTCTCCCTACAACCCAAACAGAACAAATACATAACACCTATATTGGCCATACTACAACAACTCTCTCTCGACGCCTAACTTACCATTTATCCGATACCAGCGCCATCCAACGTCACATTACTACACATAAAAAAAGACTACAGTCTGCCGATATACGGAAAATATTAACATCTAACACCAAAATAATACACATAATTAACTGCATAAACAGACTTAAAATACTAGAAGCAATATTCATTAAAACTAAACAGCCTAACATTAACAAAATAGCTTTCAACACAGGTACAACATATTAAAAGTATTCCATAATTAAATGAAAATTAAGTAAAAACAAAATAAATAAATAAATAAATAAATTGATAAATAAATAAATAAATAAATAATAGTAATAGTAGTAATAGGAATAAATAATAATACATAAATAAATAATAGCAAAAATAAGAACTAATAAAATAAATAAGTAAACAATAAAACCAAACACACAAACGATAGAATAAAATGAACTCAACCACACACCCTCTTCTCTCTTTCATTCTCCCGTAACGATAACTATAAAACACTAACTCCAGTCTTCTTATTTAAATTTTAAAAAAAAACAAATAAAACCCTAATCCTGAAGACGACTACGAAAGTCGAAAGCGCTCGAGAAAATGGCCGAATTAAAAACTATCGGCGAAGTACTATACGGATTGCCACCTGAAACCAGAAAGATGGCTCGACGGTTTGAGAACCTCACGAAGAAAATATACAAACGCGAAAGTTCCGTGATGTTCAACAACGCTTGCTTAGATAATGACTTGCTGCCTAAATATACATATATATATATATATTAATTTTTAACTGTTACTCGTTTCTTCATTTTTCGTTCTCATAAGAGCACAACCTTCACAATGGTGGTCTTTCAATCTCATAAATATATAATATATATATATATATATATATATATATATATATATATATATGGGAAGAGAAGGATGAAGGTAATCCGACGTGATGGGAAAATGAAAAAGGAAAACCAAAAAATGGATGTTTTTTATGTGTACATCAACGTTTCGTCTTTATTTATAATACTTCATCAGGATGATAAAATAGAGAAAAAATGTCATGCAAGTACAGATGCTTGTAGGGTAGACATATTGGGAGGAAAAATCCTGATTTGTAATCGGAGTTCGCGCCCGCCGACCGTTGAGAATAAACTTGCTGCACTGAAGATTGCGTTAGCATGAAACATCGATGTCTGTAGGCAATAAATAATTAATATTTATTTATAAACATTATATATATATATATGTTTTCGTTACCCCACCAATACTTCAACTACCGTTCTTATGATTTGCGCGTGTTTTACAAAAACTGCATTCTCAAAGACACTGACCGTCATAAATGCTCACAGAAACGCTTTGATAGCCCAAACTTTTGGTTATGAGAACAGTGTAGTATCCGTTCTGTTAATACACTTCATCGTTTTTGACCTCGGTCAGTGAATGGAAAATCTTTATAGAATAAGGCAATTTTATTTTTTGTCCCAACCTAACGCGGCGCTTTTTTGTGGCGCTGTATTCTTCTTCAAATTAAAACACTACCTTGTGTCTAACTCTGCCATCGGGAGAAGGCCAGTAGATAAGGACTGATATATCCAATGAAACAACGCATCCTTCTAATATGCGCGTTTCGCGATTGATGCCGTTTTAAACGAAAGCCTGACAAGTCGACGGACCGACCGACCAAGCCTAGAAGCCAGTCGATAGTAAAGATACGACGACTCATCTAAAAATAGAACAAGGTTGACACATGTTGCCCGTGAAAAGATAAAGTTGCTGACAGGACAGAAAATAAAAGATTAGCAGATTATATGCAATACCAACGGAAAGTGTAAAATACGTTTTCTTCAAAGAGAAGAGGGATTGCCCCTATATATATATATATATATATATATATATATATATATATATATATATATATTTATATATATATATTTATATATATATAATATCTCTCCTTCTGTATGTGTATATATATATATATATATATATATATATATATATATAATATCTCTCTTTCTCGCTCTCTCTCTCTCTCTCTCTCTCTCTATATATATATATATATATATATATATATATATATATATATTTCTATATATATGATATCTCTTTTTCTGTACGTATATACATATATATAAATATATGTATATATATATATATATATATATATATATATATATATATATATATTTCTATATATATATCTCTTTTTCTGTCCGTATATATATATATACATATATATATATATATATATATATAATTATATATATATATATATAATTATATATATATATATATAATTATATATATAAATATATATATATATATATAGTTATATATATATATATATATATATATATATATATATATATATATATATATATATATATATATATATATATATATTGCTATATGTATAATATCTCTCTTTCTGTACGTATATATATATATTTCTCTATATATAACAGCTTTCTTTCTGTACGGATATATATATATATATATATATATATATATATATATATATATATTTATATATATATATATATTTCTCTCTATATATAATATCTCTCTTTCTGTATGTATATATACATATATGTCTCTCTCTCTCTCTCTCACTATATATATATATATGTTGTATGTATATGTATTTATATATTTATATATATATATATATATATATATATATTATAGGTGCATTCCAATGACTAAAGGTACAATCAATCCATAATACCTTTCATCTGTTTTTTCAACTTCTTAATCTTTATATATCGTCAAACGCACACGTTTCTTTCAATGTCTTTAGGTTCATATATCGGCGAATAGCTGTAATTATTCTTTTGTGTCACAGAGAAACCATTTTTTTTAATAATTGTGTATTTTATTTTATTAATTTATTTAAGCTTATTTTTTCCAAATTCAATGCTTTTTCCACATCTTACGCGTGTTTCACAGCATAATCAAGAGAAATATATAGTCTTCATCTTATGTTTATAACTCATTAGAGAAATTGTGCAGATAGTATCAATAGGAAAAGCATATCCACCCAAAGACATGATAAAAGAGGATATAAAAAGTTCAACATTTTCTCTTGACAAAGATAACGGCAGGTCAAAATAATGAAAAATACATTAAAAAACTCACATGAGAAATGTTAACAAAGTCCCCAAAGGAAATACTTATTTCCGAAACTTGAAACGGTTCATCTAACCTTCTCTAGTGAGAAAAAGTGACATCTCATATATATAATATATATATATATATATATATAAATAATATATATATATTATTTATATATATATATATGTTATTTATATATATATTCATATATATATATATATATAAATATATATATATATATATATATATATATATATATATATATATATGTATATATATATATATATTATTTATACATATATATAAAATATATTTCATAGACTTCGCTTCATCAGTTTCGTTAGATGTAGCGAGATTCTAAACCGGAAGCCCTAAGCTACCAACCCGCTACTAGAAGTGGGATAAATGCTATTTGTTTACATCTTTTTACGATACTCATGAAAAAAAGTACTCACGTTTTTTTACGGAGCAGTATTACTTTTACGCTAAGTGCAAACAATCTTTTTCTCCATCAGAGTTGCCCACGAATATATATATATATATATATATATATATATATATATATAGGTCAGTACGTGTGTGTGTATTTGTCCAAGTGTATGTGAATGTTTTTGTATGGACGTGTCTCATTTCCACATGTGTTATGGTCGCTTAAAATCGCAAATCTCTTCACGAGTGAAGATGTTGGCGTCGTTAATTCACTTAATCTGCGAAACAAAGGTGCCATGGCGTCACCAGTTTTGACAAAGAGAAAACAATATGATTTTGAAAAGATTAAGATGGACCTTTCTATCTATCTATCAATCTATCTATCTATCTATCTATCTATCTATCTATCTATCTATCTATCTATCTATCTATCTATCTACTTCTGAGTGTCTTTTCATATCCATCATAACTCAATTTTGTCTCATCTATTTATATAAGCAGAATCAAATTGACACACCGGTCCCCGTGAGATCACAAATGTTAAGCGACGTTTAACCTGGTCAGTAATAAAATGGGTAACCATTTGGGTCTACAAGGTGCCGTATGTCGGAAAGCTCTTTGTTTGCAGTCGTCTTGGACTTCTTTTTGCCATTGAAATCAAGTAATTCCGGGTTAAGATAGGTGTGATTACGGATTGCGCTACCACAGCTTCACAATTGATCCCCATTACAGAGGGTAGTCATTGTCTCTCGAGACTGTGTGGGTGTATTTATGTGAATATGTTAAATCTTCTATCTATCTATCTATTGAAGGGCTACCGTCTTTATCTGACGTGACTTTAACCAGTCGACCACCCAGACTATAGTTGTTTAATATGACGGCATTAAAGGTAGATATTTCCCCCTTATTCTCTATCCTTTCTCTTATTAACAATCAAAGATAATAAAACTAATTGTTAAACGTCATTATCCATTCTGAACAAAAGGGTAATATTAGCACGAGTAGTAGTACTATTTATCCCGTAGTTATATATATATATATATATATATATATATATATATATATGAGAGAGAGAGGCAGACAGACAGACAGACAGACAGACAGACAGACAGACAGAGATAAATAGACATACAGTGAGACTACTTTGGAATTTTGTTTACGGTTTTACTGTAACGGGCTTTGCAAATTCATCATTTCCGATCCAACTAATCTAAACACAGCTCAATGGCTGTGCTAACGGGTCGCATTTTTCAGTCTATCTCGATATTCACCTGTTTCTTCTAATCTGTTCATATCTCTCTCTATATATATATCTGTCTAATCCAATGTGTTCACATAAATCTAGATATTTTGAATTATTTCGAATATCCCCTCTACTATTCTCATCCTGGTTGTTATATTAACAACGTTTCGACTGATGTAACCTTCGACCTAATTGAGGTGCATTTTTCGAACTTGAGAACCTAATAGTCGAATCTTTTTTATCTTTATGTCGAATTACGGATTTCGAGTAGAATTTAGAACTGATCTACATAAGGAGATTGTTCCCATTCCTTCAGCTATGACCGAGTAGAAATACTAATTATGTGTATATTTTTTTTACTCGCAGAAATGATTGAATTAGCAACCCCAAAAGAAGATTTAACAGGTTCCCGTGTTCGACATAAGGATTCGCGTGTTTGACTAGAACGTATCAAAATTCGAAAAGATGAACCTAAAGAAGATCGGTGATAGGCATAATAGTTTATTAAGATTTCGTAAAGGAATTACAGAGTGTATCTGTAGAATTCCGAGCAGAACATATCTTTTGTTAGAAACAAGGAACATGCGAAGAATGTTTATTTACGGCAATCGTTACGTAATCATGATGAACCCATAAATAGACAGACACCGAGATAGAAGAGACAAAAGACGACAGAGCGGACGGTGAAGTCGACAGACATACGCCGAGGGTGTAGTAAAAAAAGAAAAAGATAGCAATATATGGAGAGAGCTAAAAAGGGGGTCTAGAGAAAGAGAAGGAGAGAGAGAGTGGGGGCGTTAAAGAGAAAATTATTAGAGAGAGAGAGAAGTCAAAAAAGAATAGCAGATTTCGCGAAGGCGTATATATTTGTTAGTATGAAGAAAAACATAGGTATATAGAGAGAAGATGCAAAAAGCATACAGATAACTAACAAGAAATAGAGAGCGAGAGAAAGAGGGGTAATAGACAAAAGAAGAGGGGAAAGGCTAGTAGCATGTTTGGCGAGTATGTGTATATTAATGAGCATAACAAGAACATTAACAATACAGAGGGACACAGCAATATGAAACAAGAAAGATTAAGAAAAAGAGAGAATGAGAGGGAGGGAGAGATAGAGGGGGGAAGAGAAAGAGAGATGAGGGAAATGGTGCTGTACCCCGTCGAGAGATAAACATTCCACCGAAAACGAGTTGAAGACAAGCTGATCCCATTTTCTCTCAACAGGGATTATCAACCTGTCACGAAAAATAGTTCTGTTTGCCGTTCATTCTTATATTTTTTCTAAACCCGAAAAGTTAAACAAATATATCGCAAAGGAACAAAAAAGGAAACAACAGATTTTACCTATTTCTTCACTTTGAAAAGGGGGTCAGCTTCTTGTGACACTCTCTGATTGTAAACTGTTACTATGCGATATTGCGAAGAAATTGAATCGCTATCATTCGTCAATGATGTTTTCCAGAAAAATTGATAAGAAAACAGAATTATCGTCTAAAAGAAAGCCCGACGCCGAGAGAAATGAGACAATTAGCTTCCAATAAAGTAAACAAGGAGGTTGTACATATTCGTCATTTTCTAGGGATTACCTGGCGAATAATCTGTACACATTGAAAACTCGCGAGGTGAACGTCCATAACAGTCAAATTGAATGATACAGCGTATGCGCCATGGGTCAAAACGGGTCTGATTCGGCGCAAGATTCCCGTTACTTAGACCGAAAGGTGGGTTTTAGTTAACGGTCAGTTCGTCTCTAGGGCTGGTGAAGACAAGCTCTGTCGTTCGACAAAAGAAAGAGAGAGAGAGAG
>OY744551.1:25531906-25534406 GCA_963556195.1 Sepiola atlantica
ATAAAGCATTGCTTTTCTCATGGTAAAAAGTACTGTTCAAACAAAGAAATTGCATCATGCTATTCAGTCTCTTCTCCGCCGGAAATAACGATTAAGTTCAGCATACCACCTCTTAATCGTTATTTTAAACGGTACATAGTCTAAATACTACTAATTAAGCAATTGGTTTGGTTGAACAGTATTTTTCCAATCAGAAAGCAAAGCGTTATAAACATACGAAAAACAGATTGTTCTCTAGTTTTCAAAATTTGAAACGGTAAACTAATTATCCAATAGGGCTCAAATTTTGGCACGTGCCATTTGAAGGTAAGTACTTTATAAGAGTTATATAGACTTTTTTGTCAGTGGCACGATCTATTTGTCAGGCTTGCAACACATTGAGTGGTACGTTACGAACTGTAAATGATTACTTCAGTTTACTATACGATTTCAGACAAATTAACTATCTTTCCATTCTCTGTCTATGGTGGGAGTGTAGTATCAGCTCTGTTTTCATGAAATCATACTCCAAGGCATTACCTCTTCCTTTTAGGGTAGTGTAGTATATGTGCTGTGATCATGATACCATCCTTCCAAGTATTATCCCCTCCTTTCGTTTAGGTGGGAGGGCGTAGTGTAGTGTATGCTATGTGGTCATCATGCCATCTCCTCAGGGATTACCCCTTCCCTTTTTGGGAGGTAGTATAGTATCTACCTTGATGATATGAGACCATCCTCCCAGGTATTCCCTTCTCCTTTGGACCATAGTGTAGGGTTTGTTATCTTATCATGTGACCATCCTCAATTGGGGGTAGTTTAGTCTATGCTCATTCGTCATAATACCATCCTCCCAGGAATTACATCTATTTTGAAGGTATTATATTCGTTTTGATGCCATCCTTTCAGGCTAGCAAACTTGGCTGATATATATAAATGCCTTCTACAATCGATTAGGTTTTAGAAGAAAAAGTCACATGTTTTACTCGCTAACTTTTATCGTGATGAGACGAAAGTATATATATATATATATATATATATATATATATACATATCTGTACTTTTGTTTAACTACGATAAAAGTTAACGAGTGAAACGTGTGACTTTTTCTTTTTCATTTGCTTTTGACACCTGAGGATGATTAGACAAAAAATCAAAAACCTTCGTGAAACCTGTGAATCCTGTGAAACCTATAGAACAGTTATTAATTTTTTTATTATAATACAAAAAAGACCATCAGAAAAACTGAAAAAATAAAAAAGGTATAATGAAACAGACGAATTCTGTTATTTTAAACAATGTTTGCATAAATAAATAAATAAATAAATAAATATATATATATATATATATATATATATATATATATATATATATATATATATTTAAACTAAGGTTGTTAAAAATAACAGTATTGTTCTCCTTAATTATACTTTTCTTATTTTGTCAATTTTTCAAATAATCTTTTTGTGTAAACATCAAAGAAAATAATGTATGTTCCATATGTCTCACGAACGTTTTCGATTCTTCGTCGACTCATCTTCGGCAGACAAAAGCAAATAAACAAAGACGCTGGAGAAAAGAAGAGAATTTCAAAAAATAGACGAGAATATTCACATGAAGTCAGACGCAAATAGACCGGTCTCATATTGTTCCAGGAAATACGTTAAAAATTAAAATTCCGCCACCCCAGAATTGGCATCTAACTTACATTACATGCACCTTTATGTATCCGTAGATCATAATATTTTATATATATATAATATCTTATATATATATATATATATATATATATATATATATATATATATATATATATATATACATATGTGTGTGTGTGTGTGTGTGTGTGTTGCTTCCAATTCGGGAGCATCACATTGGTGAATGGAAAATTATACCAAACTTGCATTTATGTAGGGTGGTTTTCGTTCAAAAGAATTGCAAACACAATAAGTAACAAGCCGCGCGTGCGTGGCCCCCCTCTGTTTGTGACTCGATGTGGCGAGTGTTAAATGCAATACATTTGAGCAATTTGGGCCATTTCCACCCACCGTTTGACCCCCTGGGGACGCGAACCAGATTTTTTCTGAAGTCAAGGTTGCTCATTTTATATCCATAACAAGTTTCAGAAAAATTGAATGGAGTGTTGAAACGTTATGGGAGTAAAGGTTAATTTTTTGCCATTTTGGGGGCTTTTGACCCTCTGGGGGCGCGAACCAGATTTTTTCCAAGGTCAGCGATACTTATTTTCTATTAGGAACAATTGCCTCCATATTTTGGCCAAGTTCCAAAGAAATTGAATGGATGATGAAAAGTTATGGGGCAAAATATCATTTTTTGCCATTTCGAGGCCTTTCGACCCCCTGGGGTCTAACCAGATTTTTTTTTAAATCGGAGAATGTCACTTTCTAACCTGACCAAAGTTACAACTTCATGCAAAATTTCAGAGAAATTCAATGGATGGTTGCGGAGAAAAATCCGGACGGACGGACAAACAGACGGAAATGCCTCAAAACAAATGACATCT
>OY744551.1:25539406-25546906 GCA_963556195.1 Sepiola atlantica
GAGGACTGTTAAGTATAGCAGATTGTGTGGAAGACTCAAATAAAGAGCTGGAAAAATCATAACTTAGAACACAGAAATGCTAATCACCGCAGTAAGAGACACCGTTCTAACGAGCAACTCGGGAAGCACTGAAACCAGAACCAAAGTGAACAGAAAAGAAAAGTGGGAAGAAAAACAACTATATGGACGCTTCATAAGACTCACAAGAGAAGAAACCAACGAACATAGCTGTGCATGGCGAAGAAAAAGACACTTGAACAGAGAAACAGAATCTTTACTCGTGGCTGCACAGAACAATGCGATTAGGGCAAACTACACTAAAGCTAAAATAGATAAAACCCAGCAAAAAATGCAGACTGTGTTAACATGGAGACAAAACAGTGAATCATATAAAAAGTGGATGTAGCAAACTAGTCCAAAAAGAATACAAGAACATACATGACTGCGTGGAGAAAGAAGTACACCTGGAACTATGCAAACAATTGAATTTAGAATATGCAGACACATGGTACAAACGTAAACCAGAAATAGTACTGGGGCATGGATATACACACAAACAAACTCATACAAGCAAGGAGACCGTATGTTATAATAATCGACAAGAATGAAAACTAGCAAAATCGTAGACGTCGCCGTTCCAGCAAACAACAGAATGCAGATCATAGAGACAGAAAAACGAAGCAAATACACGGAAACAGCCAGAGAACTGAAAGAAATAGGGACCATTAAGAAAATCAGTATAATATCAATAATCGTTGAGGCACTAGAAACAATCGTAAATAACCTGGAGAAAAGACTGGGAGAAATTGGAATAAAAGGAATCATTGAAACCATACAAATGACGGCAATGATCAAAACAGCTGCAATCTTAAGGAAAATCCTCGAATGCGAAAACCAACCCACATAAGCTACGAAGGGTAACCAGTCACATGGAATTTACAACATGAAGAAAACAAAACCACACGAAGAACACCACATCACGAACCAAAGAACAGAAACTGCAAGAAACATTACTTTATAAGCTACCGCCAATAAATTACACTGGCCTCAGCTGACACAACACCAATGAACAGAAATTGCAAGAAACACCATAAGCTACCCCCGCTCTCCCCTTCCATTTCCCACTTCCCTCTCTCCAAACAAATCGTGCCGGCCTAGGCCGACACCACACAAAATATTTGTAGAGGGTCAAGGAAGATGAGAAAATCGAGAAGAAACAGCACGAACAAGACCTGAACTGGAAGAGTGCATAGTGATAGGACCTTGGAGAGACTTATAACCACCAAACACCAGAGAATACCAATGGTCCTTACCAGCGAGAAATAAATGGTAAGTGGCTGTTGCGATACCACAAGATTATTTGCGGTGGTTATCGAAAAGAGGTGAAGAATACTGGGAATCATGGGAGGCTTGTTGTCACTCAGACTCCAGGCTATACCACCCGTTGTTGTCGGTGAGCAATTACTGACGATGACCTATGTGAGAACTCCTAGTTATTACAACTAATAATAATAAAATGATAATAATAATAATAATAATAATAATAATGATAATGATGATATTAATTATTATAATATCAATAATAATAATCATCATAATAATAATAATTAAATAAATAATAATAATAATAATAATAATAATAATAATATAAATAATAATAATAACAATAATATAATCACTGAAACCTTACAATAAACGGCAATAATGAAAACAGCTGCTATCTTAAGGAAAATCCTCGCATGCGGAAACCAACCTGCATAAGCTACAAACGATAACCAATCACATGGAAGTTACAATAGGAAGAAAACAAAACCGCAGGAAGAAACCACATGAAGCCAAGGAACAGAAACTGCAAGAAATTGTATTAACTGTTACACCCCCTCCTAAAAAAGTGATGCTACCAGCCGTGGCCGATACCACACAACACAGTCGTGTACGGTCAAGGAAAAACAGAAGAGCGAGGCGGGAGAACACTAACCAGACATCCACTGGAAGACCGCGGAGAGTACTGGAACCTTGGGAGTCTTACTACCACTTATATCTCAGAGGAGACCAATGGTTATTACTAGCGATAAATCAATGTTAAGCGGCTGTTGCGATACCGCAAAGTCATTTGCAATGGTTATCGAAAAGAGGTGGAGAGTACGTGAAATCTGGGGAGGTGTGTTGTCACTCAGACCTCAGGTAACGCCACTGGTGGATATCAGTGAGCAATCACTGACGATGACTTGTGTGAGAACTCCTAATGAATGCATAATAATAATAAAAATACATGGTCATAGCAACGGACTAGTTACTTGAAGAGAGAAACGGAATCTCTACTGACCAGAACAACGCAATTGGAAAAAAACTACATAAAAAGAGAGATAGACAAAACAAAGTAAAACAGCAAATGTAGAGTCTGTAGACAAAAAGACGAAACGATAAACAATAGAGTAAGTGAATGAAGCAAATTAGCACAACTGGAATATAAAATATAGACACGACCGGTTTAAAAAGTAGTTCACTGGGAACTGTGCACTCGACTGCAATTTGAGGATGCAGACACACAGTACAAGCGTAAATTGGAGCCAGTATTGGAGAAAAGAATGACATAAAAATCGCCTGCATATAAAAATAAAAAAAACTCTTTACAGCAAGATGACCAAACGTGACAATAATCAAGAAGAAGAAGAAGAAGAAGAAAAGAAGAAAAAAGAAGAAGACTGAGTAGTGATCAAGAGGGAAACATAACTAAGCAAATGCATGAAGCTTGCCAAAGATCCGAAAGGAAAATGAAACATGAAGAAAACTGCACAAATACCAATAATTAAAGGAAGCCTAGGAACAATTCAGAAAAAAATTGGAAAACAAATCAGAGAAATTGAAATTAAAGGGAGGATAGACACTATACAAAAACGACCCTGACGAAAACAATGGATATATTTAGAAAAATCCTCAAGCGCGGAAGACAGGTGAGTTGAAATAGAATAATGTTTAGCTAACGCAAATAATAAATAATAGAAGAAACATTTCACAAATAGAAGGGAAAGGACAAAGATCCCATTATATTGCCTCCTTTCAATAAAAAAAACTGGTATCGGTGAGTACAGCACAAAATGGTCATGAAGGGTCAAAAAGAATGGAAAGACCGAGGAGGAAGAGAATTAACCAGACCTCCACTGGAAGGCCACAGAAAGTACTAGTACTTTGGAGAGACTTATTTCCACTGAAATCCCACAAAGGCCAACGAGAAATCAATGGTAAGCGACTGTTGCGATAACGCAAAATTGCAACGATTAGCTTAGAGAAGCGAATAATTCTGGAAACCTTGAGAGACTTGTTGACCACCAGGCTAAAAGGAACACCACTGTTTATTGTAAGTGAGCGATTACTTATAATGACTTGTGTGAAAATTCCTCGCGAATAAATGATAAATCCATCACAGTAATAGGAATACAGAATTTATATTATAAAACAGCAACATAAACATATAGTACTGACAATCTGGTGAGACTTGTAACTCAATCTACCTCCGCACAAAAATCTACTTTGCATATATAGAACATAATCCCAAAGTCCTGCTATCGATTTTCTAACTATTTTTTTAAATTGCTTATTTTTCCTTTTCATATCAAAGGTTTACATAAAATTAGTGTCTATTGGCTTTTTGATCGGTGTTTAACATAACTAAACTGGTTTACAAACGCCTTTTCGGAATTTTGGCCAAGGTCTCATTTTACGTTAAACTTACACATTCGACTGATTTTGATCTGCTAAGTCAGTTTTTCTAAATTACTTTTTTTTATAATCTGAGAATGTAGTTTAAAATCAATATAGTAATTTGAAGATGTTTTTTTTACAAAACTTAAAAAAGATTTCCTTCTTTTTTAAGTTTTGTAAAAATTTGTATAAATTCCCGGAAATATCAACTGCAGCGCGGTCGTTTTTCGATCAACTTATATAACACACATTGAACCCAATACGAACATTAAAATAAGTTCGTTCAAAAAAGAAGCACACTCAGCAAATTCGGTGATCAATCGATATAATTATCCGAAAAGTATTTAAAAAGAAAAATCAAAATATTTAGAGACAGAGAGAGGAGAAGGAGTCAGCGAAAAGTTTAAAGTATCATTTGGATTCAACTTTCAAAGCACACTGAACCCAACTGAACCCAACTGAACCCAGATAAAACCAATATATTATTAAATGCAACGGTTCAGCTAAAAGATGTGATGCGAACGCACGTAAAAAGTCACGAATTTTGATTCGCCGTTCCTTAAGCTTATTATTTCTGTTTCACCGTCCAAGAAGAAGATTTCAGATTCAAGTGCCTAACTCGACATTTTCAACCAACGAAAAGTATTCCCGCTCATATGAAACGATTCTTTTAGCGAGCCGGTGTACAAAGTAAAATAAAAAAAGACAGACAACAAACATCGTAAGACAACAGATCAAGTCCGACTAAGACCGAAAGATGACCTGAACGCAACACAATGCTTTTCATAATAAATAAGACATGAAGCAGAGGAAAAGTATTTAGGCTTTACTCGGCATATATGAAGAAATCCCCACAAACAGGGATACCTATAAGCATGGAGTAAAAGAAGTCTATCACAAAAGTGACCTCAAAGAAATGTGCCCACAAATTATTTTTTTGTAATAATTAAATGTGATTCTGTTGATAATTGGTTTACACCATCATATAAAAACCTGATAGTCTTTAGACTCGTTTTATAGAGCGTGTGTTCGAGATGAGGCCTATGCATTTCTTGAGGCGCAACAAAACTTTCCATGACATCCGTAAGAACCGACCGACCTTTTTCCTGATGGCTTTCTTAAGCCCTGTCATCGTCCGGGGTCTTCATGCACAACTCTGTATTTAAGGTCTCGCTAAAAGCAAGAAATAATGTCTAGGCTGTGACGTGCCTTGTAAAAATTAAGCTCGGGACGTTTTTGAAGTATGAGAGCTTGCTCCTTCTTGCTGTAACCGAAACCTTACAATAAATGATGGATACAGAGTCTGCATGCCATTGATGCGCGCAATGTTTTGAACTCTGCTAGTCTGACTCTCTAACGCTATAGATCAGCTCAGGTGTGATATCTTGAATGACATGGACGATTATGGCTGCAATAAGGTCCTCCAGTCTTCCGTAGTTCTCTCTGTGATCAACTCAGCCATGAACGATTTTTTGGGGGGAGGGGGCTTTTCACATTTGAATTGACGCACCAAAGTGTACTGCACGTTTTTGTACGAGCCTTTCCGGGTAGTAATGTTTGGCGCAGTATATTCTTGGATGGAGCTTCCATTGAGATATACTGGGGTGTACGGTGTAGTATCCGGCATCTTCTTATTGATCATTCAATTCAATGGTAAAAATATGACAAAAAGTCCGATTTGAGGGCGATCATTCTGTATTACACCTACTTTTTGTTTAAAAAGTTAACAACCAGAACGTTAAAACAGTTTTCCTCAACCGGTATTTTCCAAAATGCTTATATCCCGCAAAAGGTCCCAAAGAATTCCGCAAAACATGATATATCATCTAATACACCTTTGAAATGTTATTTCATTTCATACGCAGAATATTACTAAAAACAAGCAATATATTCTTGGTTATTATAATACTATAATATAGACATCATCATATCACACTTAAATTATTTTTTAAAATACAACAATCATGGGAAATATATTTAGTGATGTCTGTAAGGCGCCAGTGTGAAACGGTTTTAACTTGCTAGTGCCCATTCAGCGGACGGAACCTGTGTGTGACAAATTCATTACGAATAACTCTAAAAGTGACATTTTCTTATCTAATTGATTTCTTCAAATGGCATTCTGTCTTTATATATGTCATGTCTTTCAACATTACCAATAAAGGATAAATAAATAAATAAACTGATGCAGCAATTATCTGTTTGTGTTCTGTTTAAATTTACTTTATAGGTATTATATGGTATTAGTTACTTATTTTTATTTTTTACGTTTGAATTTATAATTATTTTTGGTGTGAATGAAAACTCGCTGCTGAAGTATTATAAACGAACAGTAAACATTTTAGTTAGCATACATGAAAAATTAACAAAGAAATATTATTTTGTAACCGGTTATTCAAAATATATACTATTTAATCAACACCTATGATGAAAATAACACGAGTAAGATATGGTATATAATTTTGTTTTTACACGGAGTTTCCTTTAAGCATGTACTAGAAAACTAATACTATTATTTCCTAGGCAACGAATTCTATTATTTATTTAATTAATTAATTAATCAAGTAATTTCCTTTTTTTGTAATAGTAACAAATTCTTTCTTTTCTAGGAAACTAATTCACTGTTTTATGCTACAAAACGAACCATTTTATTTATACTAGTAAATAAAATTCTTTGTCATTTAAACGAGAAAATTAATTTTGTTATTTTTACGAGAAAAAATAATTTTGTCGTTTTTACAAATAAATAATTTTGTCATGTTCATGATAAAAATAATTTTGTCGTTTTTACAAATAAATAATTTTGTCATTTTCATGATAAAAATAATTTTGTCGTTTTTACAAATAAATAATTTTGTCATTTTCATGATAAAAATAATTTTGTCGTTTTTACAAATAAATAATTTTGTCATTTTCATGATAAAAATAATTTTGTCGTTTTTACAAATAAATAATTTTGTCATTTTCATGATAAAAATAATTTTGTCGTTTTTACAAATAAATAATTTTGTCATTTTCATGATAAAAATAATTTTGTCGTTTTTACGCGAAAAATAATTTTGTCGTTGTTACGAGAAAATTAATTGACATTTCTACGAGACAAAATAATTTTTCTGCATCTATTAAAAACTAATTCTTATCATTTTATTAGAAATCAAATTCTCTTTTTTCATAGAAAGCTAACTCTTTGTGTATTTTATTTTTTCAGGTGAGTCAAGATTTTTTCGATTTTCTAATAGTGTCTGCAACCAAATTTGTCTGAAAGATTCGATGGATTTTATTGACTTGAATGGATTGCAAAAGGTAAATATCTTGACTCATGTGTGTTACACATTTTTACACGAATCTCGTCTCAAACACGCAAGGATAACGGTTAATGCAATGGATACTTTAACAACTGAATGATGATGAATACTAATCTATTAGGATTCTCACAGGATTTCAAATCTCTACATACCAGCCACTTAAAAACAGCCGACCCAGAAATAAGCAATTCTTCACCTTTATCAGAAACATATACCTACCTATTTACATAAGTACGTTATCTCACCGGGAAGTATCAAGTTGTTCAGAAAATGCTATCCGATTTTCGATTTACTAAAGATGTTAGTTTTGCAGTGTTGTATTCAAGAACTGACACCGATAGGACATCGGATCAAAGGTGTTGTATTCAACTGTGCACTTAACTTGATCAGACTCTAACTTCTTGATATTGTTTTCTCATCAAATCTTTATTGAGGTTCATATATTATACCTATTCTGCTTTTCGTAAGGCCGGTTGTCGCTATCACTCCAAAC
>OY744551.1:25551906-25606906 GCA_963556195.1 Sepiola atlantica
ATAAGGAAATACGGATACAGATAGATAACAGATAGAGAGATATAGAGAGAAGGGGACCGACAGAGAGAGAGAGGGGGGAGGAGAGTGAAAGAAAGACAGAAATAAGGAAATACGGATACAGATAGATAACAGATAGAGAGAGACAAAGAGAATTATATACTTATTAGAAAAGGAATGGAGAAAAACGAGAGGATAGAAGAGAGAGAGAGAGAGAGACAGACAGACAGACAGACAGACAGAAAGAAAGAGTAATATATTACTTTGCAAAAAAAGCGAGACA
This sequence comes from Sepiola atlantica, assembly GCA_963556195.1. NCBI lineage: Eukaryota > Metazoa > Mollusca > Cephalopoda > Sepiida > Sepiolidae > Sepiola > Sepiola atlantica. The sequence goes on from OY744551.1 coordinate 25,552,187, forward strand.
GAACCTGGGTAAATGAAAGAGAGAATGTAAAAGAAGGCAAGCTATATCTATATATATAAGACTCGATGTGTGTGTATGTGTGTGTGATGTGTGTGTGTTCCCTATAGAACGAAAGATTAGAGAATTTTCATAAAATATAAAAGAGTATTTTCATGTAAAATTTACCGGGGAAGACAATGAAAGTGGTTTGGAATCTCTACGTGTAACATAATGGTGTGTATGAGGGCGCAACCACCTTAGAACTTCAAATATATCCTATTTTATTACATTTAAATCATATGTATTACATTTTCTGGGGAAGACAATGGAAGTAGTCTCTAATCTCTACATTACATGTGCCGAATATCGACGTGCATTCACCACTAAGCGGTAGAAAGGGGCAGTAAAAACAAAGAAAGTAATATGGTGTTATGAGCAGAGTGAAAAAGTACATAGTAGTAATCCTCATTCAATCCCGAGCAACGTCGGGCCACCCAGGTCGGGTCTATCCAATTGAAAAGGCAACCATTTAAAAAGGGAGGGTTAACAATAAATTAGTCCATACATGTATACGTCACTTTGCTTGAAAAGTGTGCAGGTATGAACAAATGCAACGTTTTGTTTGGATTCGTGACGACTAGATTAAAAGAGAACATGAATGTCGACAGAGACTGACGTATAACACACGTTTCAACGTAAATACACACGACACTACCGACTATCAGCAAAATCCCGCCCCTTCACTTTAAAGGTGCCTATATGCCGGATAATTTTGTATTCTAATACTTTATTTCCTCAGATCGCTTCCATTTAGCATTTCCTCCCAACTCCCTGTTTCCCCGCCTGTACAAACATACAACAATTTAAATGTAATCCGAACAACCATCTTGCTGCACAACTCCCCACTTAGGATGACCCTATAAATCTGGCCCTTAATCACATAAGCCCCTTACGTTTCAGTTGCAATATGTCTTATCTGATGGGAATGAATAATGAAAAAGCTAATTAAACTGTCGCTCAACCAACTCTCACGATCTTGTTTTATATTACGTTGAGAAAATCCTGTCTGCAAAAAAACGCTCGATACCTTGTTTGATATTGCGCTGAGAAAATCTTTCCAACCAACCTACCTAAAATAATAACGAAAATTAGAAATCACGTTTTATTCCGTTGTTAAACAACTAATAAATAAACCGTTTATCTTAATAAATAAATACGATTTATTTTCATTTGTTACACCTATCTTATCATCAAATACGCTCACTGGTATTTAAATAATAATACATCATAGTCTTTTGAAATTCTGTATATATAGCAAAAAAGAGGGAAGGCAGTTATGTTTTTGTAGATGTTGGTAAATTGAGCTATAAGTTACATTGGTTTTACAAGCACTATTCTATCCCGCCGCCTACCCATGCATCTTGTAATCTCTATCTCACTTTACAAACATCTACAAAAACATAACTGCTCACTCTCTGATTTAAAACAAATTCTAGATAACACTAAAATTATAGATTCCGAAAGCAATTTAAAAAATTAAAATACTCGAAGCTATCTAGATAAAGACACAACAACCTAAAATTAATAACATCACATATGAAACCAATAGTAACATTTTAAAATACTTTACGTAATGCGATTTTGTTCTGTGATGTCATCCAGCGTTGCTGAAATTAAATCGTCAACGTCTACCTGGAACAATGCGAAAAACGTTCTATGCGCGTTTTCCCGCTGTCTTTTTACAATGATCTTATTTTTCCAGCATTTTTGTTCATTTGGTTTTGACGATGATTCGACGAAGAATCGAAATCGTTCGTGAAACCTGTGAAACGTATGGAACATTTATTCTTATTTTTTACTTTAATACAAAAAAGCCCATCAGAAAAAGTGAAAAATAAAAAAGGTATAATTAAACAGACGAATTCTGTCATTTTAACAATGGTTGCATAGATGAGAAAATGCTGCCCAAATACATTCAACAGTTAGCATCTAAAATTCTCTCTCTCTCTCTCTCTCTCTCTCTCTCTCTCTCTATATATATATATATATATATATATATATATATATATGTGTGTGTGTGTGTGTGTGTGTATGTATGTATGTATTTATATATTATTGGACCCAAAACTCGGACTCTCAAGATGTATATTCTAGGACATGACCTTTTTCTATGATAATGTCCATTTTTCTTATAATTTTTAAAGAAATAATTAATTGGCCAATAATGTCGATTCAATTCCTTTGCAACATCGCGAAGTTACAGTTCATGATTATTGTGTGTCATAATCTGACATGCAGGTCAAAATTTGACCTTTTTTAGAGCCAGACAATAGATTAATAGACCTCAGCAAAGGAAAAAATCACAAATAAAGAAAATCAAAGAAAAAGAAAATTCGAACACGCTTCTTATTATATTAGTATTTCTGTGATTTTTTTCTTTAGAAATTGATGAGTTTTCGAAAAAAAAAACTATGAAAACTTTGATATCGATAATCCAGGAAGCAAATTACTTCCTATGAGGTGATACGCAGTTGAAGTTTCGGTACTTCTACAAAATATGAATCAAACTAAATCGACTCTTATTGAAGCAGATTGCCGGAACTAGCTGGAAAAAGACGAAACATTTTAGTCATTGGAAACCGCGAAATAAATTTCTGGCAGACGACAATTAGAGACAAAGTCAAACTTAAAATTAAGTTAACCGCATTAACACGTGATATTTAGTCCACCAAAGAAATAAATGAATTCTTCCAAGTCAAAAAAGTTATATTTCTTGGTTGGCTCGATTATATAAGATACTAAACCTGATAAAAAAGTTTCGTTGTTAACAACCCGTGACATGTGAATGTTCCTTTACTTAAATGCCTACTAGACACTGTCCTCGAGTGTCTATGGGTTCTCTGTAGGTTTGTCAGAACAACCTGGAATGAGAATAATTCCCCCTACAAGTAAACCTTAACTAAATATTCAAAATAACATAGTATTATAAACTCAAATAAAATCCCCACGGTATTTCTACCCCGTACTGACTTTTACGAGGAATGGTGCACCTTCTCCAAGTGATGTTGCCTATAGTAACAGCACTAAGCTGCATACTCCACCAGACTAGATGAATTCTTGTTCTGCAATCTGGTAAGACAAAGAGACCACAAAAAGATACACCATAAAATAGTGGAGTGGTCAATTAGTGAGACGAATGTTCGTTACTTCTTGACATACTCAACGTTTAAGAGGTAAAGGAGAACTTTAATGGAATATTCGAATATCTGTGTATCTCAGATAGAGATAAAGTGTCAGCCCCAGGAAGAGACCGCTTGATTTATGAGAACTTCAACTGAAATAAAATTAAACGAAAAGCAAATAACATCTATTCTATTAATCTCAATATATTAGGCGGAGTAGTGTAGTATATGTTCTGTTGCTATGATACAATCTTTCTTTGTATTACCGCTTCCTGTAGAAGTGACTTATGTATATAGTAAAGAATGTTTCAAAATGTTGATGTTTCTAGCAAATTTGGTAAATAAATAAACAGTGTTCAAGACTATGCACTGTAGAGCAGTTAATAATAATAATAATAATAATAATAATAATAATAATAATAATAATAATAATAATAATAATAATAATAATAATAAGTTAATTCTTATAACATATCTGCCAAGATTTTGTCGTTATGTCCCTTTACAACCAAAATGAAAAATAAGAAGAAAATAGAAGAAGAAGAAGAAGAAGAAGAAAAAGGATTTTACTAGCGATTGAATGAAATAATAATAAGATCTTGACGAAGAAGACGACAAGTTTAAAGAAAAATAAGAGAAAGAACATGAGCAATGAATAACAATTAGATGGAAGTGGTGGGAGAAGAAGCTAGATAATGAATAAAATAATAAGATAAAGAAGAAGACAAGATCAACAATGGAAGCGAATAACTAAATAGAAAAAGTAAGTGATAACAAGAAAAAAGAAGATTGAGTAAGAAGTAAGAAAAGGAATGAAACAAGAAGAAATTTATAGAACTAGTATTTTGAGAAGAAGTAAAATGAAGGAAAAATAATGACGACGAAGAAGTAAAAAAAACTTCTTGGCAAAAAAAGTAATGGTTGACGTAGGTGTTAAAAATTGGTTGGAACAGAATTAAAGAGAAAAAAGCAGAAATAAAATAAAAGAAATGATTCTTACGTATAAAAAATAAATTTAAAAAATGATAAAAATCAATTTTCAAAAAGATCGTTGTTAAATTTTGAAAAAAAAAAGCACGTGCTCGAATCGGATAGAAAATGACTACTGCGAAAACAGTCATGCGTCACATGACTTCCGGCAAAGGAGAGACGGGCAGGAAGTTGCCCTTCTGTACACAACCATCCCCCTCCCTGTGTCTCCTCTCTCCTCACACACACCCCTAAAAATATGAGGAAGAGAAATTACAATTGAACTTAAGAGTCATATCAAGAGGTTGTAAACAAAATTTTCGAACATGTACAAGTGTTTTCGAACGTACATTCACGTGTCTGTGCGTAGGCACATTCTAGCAGCACATCTGTCGACAACTTCTCTCGGTTAGCATATGCCTATTTATATAAAGTTAGGTATGTATGTCTTTCTATGTATTTATTTCTATGTATATTTAGACAGCATTTTCTCTTTAAGAAGATATCGTTAAAAAGTAAAATAAATTCGTATGAATCAGAATGGTACAACCTTGTTGACCGGTTTGATTCTGTTGTCGGCATTCTTGCAGAAGAGTCCATGTAATGGTTGCAAACATCTCGAAGTTAAAGGAATATTATGGAATCTGTGTCGTTATCTACTTAACCAGCGTCACTTCCACGAATATCGTTGAATATGACAGATGTCTGGATATCTTTGTGAGGATCCTTTCCATGAGGCGAATCAGGATCTTTGTTTCGGTGGAGAATAAGCTGATGAATCTGCCATAATCGTTTGTGTTCCAAAGTACCTTCGAGCCTATCTGGGTCCATCTTCCGGGGAATCAGGTAAAGACAGCCGAAACAAAGACATTGATTCGGCTAATAGAAAAGATCATCACAAAGATATCCAAACATAAGTTGTCTGTCATATTCAACGATATTTATTTCTATAGATAGGGTTCATTCAAAAACAAATAAATTGGGCATTGAGAATATTCGAATGCAACTGTAAGACACTTTTAAGGGTCAGAGATGACCCTAACAAAAAAAAACGTGTCTAAGGGCTGTCCTCAATGAAAGCAGCGCACAAAGTGTGGCTGGGCGTAACGAGACGAGCAATCCGTCTATCTTTCTGTCTTCCTTTCTCTCTCTCACGCGTAAAAAGGTAACCTGTTGTTCTGATGTTTACAGTGTATGACTCTATTTTAAAATAAACCTTTTTATGAATTAACATCGGCGTCCGAGTGGTTTTCTATTGACATACAAGCTCTACCTTGGCTTACCGACGACAATACGGGTGTACAATGGTCAATACATGTAGCGTATATTATACAACTGAAAATAAGCATCGACTAAAAACAGCTGTAAACATATTTAATACCATTGTGTGCACACAATGATATCAGAGTTGTTTACCGCTGTTTCTAGTATGATCTGAAAAAAAAGTTTAAAGCATTAATATATATATATATATATAATTAACTTGTTACAAATATCCAGGGGGTATGAATCCGAAGGAAGTTGAAACCGGGTTTATGAGAGTGCTCAATGAAAATTCAGAGCAAAATATATATTTTTTGATTTTATTCCATTAGTTGCGACAAAACAAGTTTTGTTTCATTGGTTCAAATAGCGACCAACTCATCGGGCTGGCGATGGAATTCAAATGGCATAAGTTTTAACTTCACCTTAACGGGAGATTGAAAATTGAAAATACATTGGAGGGGGAGGGGGACAGAGTTGGGGCTTTTTCAATTTTCAATCTCCCGTTAAGGTGAAGTTAAAACTTATGCCATTTGAATTCCATCGCCAGCCCGATGAGTTGGTCGCTATTTGCACCAATGAAACAAAACTTTTGTCGCAACTAATGGAATAAAATCAAATATATATATATATATATATATATATATATATATATATATATATATATATATAGCTCTATCTCACTATACGATGAAATATTGTGCTGTTATAATTTTTCAAGTTGATGAAACTTTCAAATTTGGTTAAATATGAACGTATATCCTTATCATCATACTCATCATCATCATAATCATCATCATTATCATTATGTTTTTATCACTTCTGGAGGAGGAACCTATCCCTTATTTCTTCCACCTTGTTTTGTCTATGGCTAGGCGTGGCTAGTTGACTTTCTTTTAGTATTCTCCGTTGCCTCGGGGTCTATTCTGTAGCTTGGGATGCCCACCTGTTGTCTGCAGATCTCAAATAATGACTTGCCAATCTATGTTTACCCGCCCGTATAGTAATAATGGTGTCGTTTTTTCCAGTTTGCTGTCTGACCCAGGTGTTTCTTTTTATATCACCTAGACAGATGCCGGACATAATGCGATCCATTTTGCATTGTGCCACACTTATCCTTTTTTACCTCATTAAAAAATTATTTTAGCTGTTTTCTGAACGTATATATATATATATATATATATATATATATATATATATATATATATATATATATATATATATATACTGTGGTTGTATTTGAATTGTTGAAGGTGAATTCAGTTTTCTGTCAGTCTCAAAAATGTAATTGTCTAGTTTGATGCTTGAGGAAACCACAAGGTTGAAATAAATTATTGCATCGACAATTCTGTAATTTCGTGTTATTATATTTTATGTTATTCTTGCCCTGTTTACAACATTGAGCTCTCATACCCGGATTGCTTCCTGGAATTATTCCATTATAACACAAATTATATATATATATATATATATATATATATATATATATATATATATATATATACATATTTCTATGTGAACAGATAATTATGAATTTTTGAATATATATTCCTCGGGAACATTGTGAGAAACATGAGTACATTATATTTGTTGTACATTTTAACATTCAGACTGCATAGATATAACTTAAGGTATTTGTATATATTTATTTTCGTTGTATAGGATAAACACATAAAATAATAAACCGATCATTATTAATTTTGGAATATATGTTCTCAGCAAAACGGTGTGTAACATGGTCACATTATTTTTTGTAAATGTTATCATTTAGGGTGTTCTCCCACCCCAACTCGCACCTTTTATAAAAAAAAAACTATTTAAAATAGGTTCGATTCAGAAAAAATTTGGAGTTATATGAGGTAATACATTTTTAAAACTGTAAGTGTGCGCGCATGAGCGTTTATTCTACGCATGCATTTGATAGAATCCTACATCCTTCAACTTATTAAGCATTATGGAATATATATTCTCAGAAATAGGGTGAGTAACGTTAGCACATAATTTACTATTTTATAAAACTTACGATTTAACGGAAGTGCCATCGCAACTGTACTATCCGTACATTTTCAATAATAACATTTTTAAAAAATGAAAAAAATATATAATCTGGTATACACCGCCTTATAATCAGATGCTTAATATATATATATATATATATATATATATATATATATATATATATATATATGATCCCTTAAATAATGTTAGAAGCAAACTAATATACTAACTGTAAAAGTTAAATTGTCTTACATGAGTGATTTTCCACTGAACGACTTGGGACTTCAGGGTTTTTTTTTCAATTTTTTTTTCAATATAGTTTTAATGCTTGAGAAACTTCCAAGACTATATATATATATATATATATATATATATATATATATATATATATATATACTTATATACTTATATATATATATATATTTATATATATATATATATATATATATATATATATATATATATATATATATATATATATATATATATGAAAATATATGTTCAATCATGCTATTAATAATTACGTTTACTAACTACTTCCAATGAATGTCAATCAGTAAGAACCGAGCATATATAAGTAAGCGAAATTCATTTACATTCTAAAAGACAAGTTCTTTTTTCGTACAAAGTTCTTGTTTGAGTTTATTGTAGTATTTTATAGATACACAATAAGCAGGAGTTGCTAAGATAGAAGAATTAAACTACATTGAAATTGCTGGAATAGGATGCGTAATTTATGTTGCCCACTCGAAATTGTGGTTTCAAGATGGCAAACATCTGAGGGTCACACGTGAGTTCAACTTTTTTCTTTCTAAAAAAACGTTTTTGCCTATCATGTCACAATACGTTTTATATTTCTTTACAAATTAATACTTTTTTATGTACATTTCTGACAAACAGATCTAATATTGACATAAAAATGATGCTTTGTTCACTTTAGTCGAAAAGATTAGTAGAACAATTTGCACTGAAATCTATCTGTTTTGCAAAATGCTTTGTGAGGAAAATTTAAAAAATGGCTTTTGGAATGTAAGGTAACTATACTTACGTATATATATATATATATATATATATATATATATATATATATATAACCGGTGCTCTTCTGCGAATTATCAAACGGGTTATCGAACGTGCACACTCATGATAGAGAACATAGATCTGACATCGATCTCAGTATTTATTGATTATTATTGACGAATCAACTCTGTCACATGACATCCTGATCGATGAACAGTAATAGAATTCAATGCAGTATGGATATGATGTCAAATCAGTTGAATAATCATTACTTTAAATTATTCTATGAACACACACACATACAACTACGTATTTACGCAGACACACACACTGATTCACACACATACACACACACACACACATATATATATATATATAAATATATGTATATATAAAAATATATATATATATATAAATATATATATATATATGTATATATATAAATATATATATGTATATATATATAAATATAAATATATATATATATGTATATATACATGTATATATATATATATATTGTTTTTGTTATTTTAAAATAACTCATACGTTAAATAAGTCATCCGATTTACAATTGTTTAAAAAAATCTGCATGACATAAAACAAGTCCAGGTAGTTTACTATAAAAACACAACAGATTATTCTGTTCAGAATCGAGATGTAAACACATGAAAGGAAATGAGTAGAATCAAAACTGCATTCGTCCATCACTAAGAAAAAGAATATTTAACAATAGTTGTGAGAAAATCAAACTAGTTTAAAGGTGCAAATAAATACCAACTTGATGTAACAAGTCAAGGATGTAAAACATTCGTTCATAATGGCTTCCATACCGATGCCTTAACAAAAACATAGAAGAGTTCAGAAAAAAGGGAAACTAGCAAAGTAAATTAAATAATGTTGCAAGAGAATAAATTCGTTTTGAGAAACTATAATCAAACGATACATTTTACTCAAAATTAATCACATTTATAAGTGTATTAATTAATCGATTTAGTTTTATAAATGTGTACAAAACTAGAGGTACATTTTAAATTATTCATGAATATATAATGGTTTTATTTGACCAATCGACGTTTTAATTTCTTGCTAATATCTTTATATATATATATATATATATATATATATATATATATATATATATATATATATATATATATATATATATATATATATATATATATGAGAGAGACAGAGATGTACTAGACGAGAACTCTTCCCAGGTAGAATTACTTCTCCGAACAGAACAGAACACTTGTGCATCTATTTTATGTCCGCTTAAAAGAATTGACATCAAGATATAATTCAACTTTACCTTATCTCTAGAATCCGTATTGTAATTTCGATTAAGATTTTGATTCTACAAAAAGTCTAAAAATTAAGTCTTTAGCTTTAATGTTCTTAAGAAAAAATATAAATTCATAGAATCTGTCTTAATTTGTGTCGAATGGCTTAGGATCAAATTCAATGCAAATATGATATATTTGTGCCCATATAATAATACTACTACTAATAATAATTAATTGACCCTTTTTCTTAAAAGAAACTGGACTTCGATAATATTTATTAATTGATATCTAATACCCATTGTAAAAATGTCACAAAAAGACTTCCGCCCACTCTTTGCTGCCTTTGTATAAAACAATATGTAACTATGTTGTTGTGTGAAAAAATTCATAATGATCAGTCAATTAGTTTACTAGTGAATCCTGGGCATACAAATATATAAACATTCCTAACTTTATATAGATTGAGATATGTTACAGTACTTTGTAAATCGATGATCTAACTACGAGATTATGTTCAATATATTTCCGGAAAGGCTTGATTTTTTTTAGTTATTTTTCTATTAAAACAAATACCGAACAAGATTTTGTGTTGTAAAAATGTGACGCATGCAATGTGTGTGATAGTGAACTGTAATTTCGACATTAAGAATAGCAAAACACTATCCCTGTGACATGATCACAGCGAAAATAAGCTTGTGCCTAATGTTTCAACATACACCAACAACACCATGAGAAAATGATACCAAACGAATACATAAAGCTTTGGGACTCACAAAAAAGTTTTTAGCGTAAAGATCGGAGAAGAAGTCATTTGAAAGCCATCATGATTCTAGGCATTCTGTTTATTCATTTCGTATGAAAAAGATGGTTCTATTGTTTGCATCGATTTTCCTGATATCTTTCTAGTTAGAATTATTTCTAGAAAGACATCGGGTACACACGGGAATGAACCACGTGAAGGTTGCCAACATCCTAAGTGAAAGTGTTCCTGTGGATCGAACTGGATTCAAACTTGGTAGACTCGAGTTGTATGTCCGTGTCGTTAACCAATTCGCCACCGTCACATCTCGGCATCCTGTTAATTTTGACCCTTATTGTTTCAGTTAACAGAATACAATAAGAACTTTACATCAAATTCCACCTTTTGCGATCAGGGCCGCTTACCTACTGAAAGCACTTTGAGCGACATCCATACATCTGTCCGGGATGTTAAAACTCATCAAGAACCTTGATACAAGCGAAGCAACATTCCTATCATAGTGAGCATTTTCTTAGGAAGCTGTTCAATCGTTGCTTAAAGGGAAAACAAATTCTCATAACCGTTAGTCTGCCCAGTATTAAAAAAAATACTGGGGATTGGTCTTCTGCATCTCCGTACAGACCAATCAGTCTGCAGTGCGTCACAAGTTAGTTCTGTGAATCTATGATAAATGAAGAAGTTGTCAGCCACCTATTAGAAAAAAACATCAATTTAGTGACAAACAGTATGAATTTAGTCCTGCAAGATCAACAATTGATGAGCTGACTGTAATATTACAAAGGATCAGTGAATCGTCAATAGCTCTTAAAATATCAAAGATATGGTTTGGCGCAAAGTTTTACTTCACAAGCTTGCTAGCTATAATATATGTGAACATGTCTTTTCAACCTATAATCCTAAAGGTTTATAAAAGTAGTCGTTAATGTGCAGAAGTCTAAAGCATATGGTAGAAACGTCAGCGTGCCTTAAGGATCCATTCTTATACCTGATATTCATAAATGATTTACAAAATCACATTTTAAGATCATTTGTTGACATTTATACTAATTTCACAACAATATAATTCTCTTCGAAGTGTTGCCCTAGGGCAACTCTTCGAAGAGCATTAATTATCAAGATCCTTCTGATTTTCTCTTTTCAGCTGGAACACATCTGCAATAGGGGGAAAGAAGGCTGGTTACTTTTTATACATGTTAAACTAAGCGTCTCCCCTTTCACCACCAACGCTTGTACTTTGCTCCAATTGAAATTAATGGGTCTTTCCTTGAAGAAGCCCCTCGATTTGATATGCTTTTAGGACTAACTTTTACTCGAGACCTGAAAAGGAAGATTTATATAACATTTGTTGCTTAGGTCGCTGGAAAATCTGTCTGATTATTCTCCCGCTTCAGAAATTATCTCACTCCTGACATGATGTTCAACCAGTATAAGAGTCAAATACGTCCTAAAGTGGAGTTACGTATACACATCTGGGAAGGTGCCGCTCAGAGCATCCTCTTCTGCTTTGAAAGAGTGGGATATGTCCTCTTCTCTGCCCTCCAACCTTGTTTTCTGTTGGAAGAGATGTTTCTAGTTTTTTTATACTCAACCGTTATTTTTATATTAAATGCTCAACTGAACTCAAATGTATAGTTCTCTTTGTCAAACATTCACAGGAAAAATGCGTTTACCTACAAATACTTTCCTTTCTTCCTCTGTGTAAAACAAAACGGAATCACCACGAGCAAAGTGGCTTTCTAAAGACTGACCGCCTGTGGAACGCAGTGCCACGTTGCTCTTCACAGTTATCTACAACATAGTGGTTTTCAAGTCTAATAGTAACAAATTCTGGTTTAGCAGTCCACTAAAATAATCAAATTCTGACCAGACGCAACCATCGTTTGCAACCCTCAACGTGGTTGTCTCACTGTCCACTTGACAAATCTATTAACTCTTATATTCGAGTCGCTTTCGGCCTTAGTACAAAAATAGATAAAAATAAACTAACCCTTTCTCAACGAGAATGTAAAGCCTTTAAGTGTGGACCTGCTAGGTCTACACAGAACTTTACCTCAGCTCCACAGCAACAAAGCCACTATTATACTGATTGTGTAACCGGTGATGATAGGATGTTTTACACGAGAGTTTAAGAAAGAAAACAATAATCGTCGCAGGGTTGTGTTGGAATGGAAAGTTTGATTGACATATTACTGCTCAGAGGTGACAACAATACGGATGTCGCTTAAACAACGTCACTTCTGGACGGACTTTTTCTCTCTCTTGGCTGGCGAGAAATCAAGCAGGTAAAACACGCTCAATGTAACTAGGTTTAGTGAGACCGGCTATCCGTCTAATTATCTGTCTGTACTTCTCTCTCGCTCTCTCATACGCGTGCGAAAGTAATCCGTCTATATTGATATTTTCTGTGCCTGTTCTTCTCTTTATTATAAATTAACATCGGCGTTCGAGTGATTCTGTTTGCAGTCCAATAGAACTTAGGTGACGACTACGACACGCGTACAGAATGGTTTATACACGCATCGTTAGGTGAACATACAGCAGCAGAGTTCTCATCTACCTCCATCGTGTTACACTTCTTGCACACAAATTGGTTATCCTATCACAACCTACCTGCGACTGCTGCAAAGAACATGATGACCAATATGTTGCAGTACGAGGGCATTCAATATTTTACATATATACTTAGGATCACTTACTCCTAGTGTCTCCTATTGGTACATGCATTATACGTGCAGTTAATTTCATACCTTCCCTGGATATAATGTGCACAACTTAACTTTATTAGATTGGGGTTAGATTACGCTCTGCCGATTCCATATTATCCTCAACGTTGTCCATTCTGCTGCTCCTGACAGCAATTAATATTAACAAATTCTAGCAATGAAAATTAATGTTACACCGACATGCAGCAATTCAAATTTCATGTGAACAAATGTATTGCTACACAACTCCCCACTTAGGGTGGCCCCCTCCTATATATCTGGCTTCTAATCACTGTAGCTCCTTACGTTTCAATGGCTATATGCCTTGTTTGAAGTAAACTAAAGTAAAACAAAAAAACTCTGCCAGTTTCCAACGAGAGTTTGAAGAAAAGAACGCGGATAGTCACAGACTTTGCCAGGAATTCTGTTTGGGTGGACAACGAGACGGATGTTCCGTTCCGGTTAAGAAATATAAACGGTAAATTGTAAATTAATGGTTGCAAGACTAGTGTCAGAGACAGCTGGAACTGATTTTGATCGTAGACATATTGCCACCCCATTCTGGATAGCAGCCTACACCCCACTCGCGTACACACACACTCCCTGGAATAACCGTTTCACTCCCCGCCTCAAAAGCAAACAAACATCAAAGGCTTTCTGTTCGGAATCTTTGGGTCATTTTATCGGAGACACGTAAATAGGAGTCCTGGCGTCCGTCATGGTCACGCACGCACCGGTTATTCTTTTTTGTCGGGAAGGGTGGAAGGAGGGAAATCAACGGTAATGGCATTTGTTGAATCATTACGGGTGCATTAAGGATGGGGGTAGTGTTTTCTCAGCCGTACACCAAAAGAGTACAGTTATGTACGCTTGAGTACAAGTAAACACAATAATAAAAGCTAATCAAATTCGTGTACGCACACACAGACCCACACACACGCGTGCACATGTAGAAGAACACACATATGAGTACACACAGAATATTTCTTTGCATTAATTCAATTACACACGTACACGCACACACGGATACAGAGTTACACACGCACACGCACACGCACACGCACACACGAATACAGAGTTACACACGTATACATCTATCTATATAAATATAAAATATAATAGTACGTCTATTTTAAAACATGCACACATAACTTGAATGTCCTCCGTGGATAACTTGAATGCCTCCAAGACACTGTCCTCGAGTGTGTACGGTATCTCTACACAGGGGTTTGTCAGGACAACCTGGCATGAACATACTTCAGCCTACACGTAAACTCTGACCAAATATTAAAAAAAACATAGTATTCGAAGCCCAAATAAGATCCCGTCTATATGACTACACTGGCTGCTACAAGGAATTGTGCATCTTCTCCAAGTATTGTTGCCTCTAGTCCCAATACTAAACTGGATACTCTACCAGACCAGATGAATTCTTATCCTGGAAACTAGTAAGACCAAGAGACCACAAAAATGTATACTATAAAATAGTTAACTGGTCAATTGGGGAGAGGAAAATCAATGTTCTTCACTTTTTTATTAACTCAACTTTTAAGAAATAAAGGAACACAATAATGGAGCACTTGACTATCTATGTACTTCATATAGAGATAAAGTGTTAGTCTCAGGACAGCGGCCCCTTTGTTTCTGAGAACTTACATTGATTTAAAATTTTAAAAAATATCAGAGTGCGAACATATATGTTTTAATATATACCTTCTATTCTTTATGCATACCGACTTCTTCCAGTTGAAAGCTCGATGATTGTCAACATGTAACAACAGAGCATATATAAATAAAGAATATTTTGTTACATTCCAAATGACAAGATTGATCTTACGAAACATCTTTTTTTCAAAACAATCACTTGTAGTACAATTTACGGTTCCGTTTCGTCTAACAGGGGACCAACCAACGTTTATATGCCAATATCGGATCTTTCCTCTCTGAACTCATCAAAATGATGCTGTAGATGGAAATACATTCAATGTGATGTTGTTTTCGTTTTCCGGACTTTTATTTTTGTCACATCGCAATGTATACTTTTTTAGAATTGTCTTTCCGATGAGTTCAGAGAAGAAAGATCCGATACTGATATGCAAATGTTGGTTGGTCCCCAGTTTAACGAAACGGAACCGTAAATTGTACCAAAAGTGATTGTTTTAAAAAAATGTTTCATGAGATAAACGAAATCTTAGCCTTTGGAATGTAATTACTCGTTTATTCCCGCGTGTGTGTTTGTGCTCGAAACAATTGTCAATTAACACTGAATTGCTTTGAATTTCGTCAAGAAATAAATAAAGACTTGGTCATTGGAATTTAACATGCTATTGTAAACTTTATATATATATATATATATATATATATATATATATATATATATATATATATTATATATATATATATTATGTATAGCATGTATCACCAGTTAGTTGAAAAGATATTATCTCTAATAATTAGGAAAATATAAATAGTAGAAAGACTTGGTCATTAGAATTTAACATACTATTGTGAACTTTATATATATATATATATATATATATATATATATCATATATATTATGTATAGCATGTATCACCAGCTGGTTAAAAAGATATTATCTCTAATAATTAGGAAAATATAAATAGTAGAAACTGCAAACTATGCATAGAAAAAAAAAAAAAGTCATAAGCTTTAAAAAATGAATTTACTAAACAATTAACAAAAAATTATAAGTAAATGTAGATATATAAACAAATACTTGCTCTGCTTTTAAAGAACATATTAAAAAAACTATAACAACAAACATGGATTTTGTGCATAAATTATTAAAAATGAATATATAAAAAGAAATATAAAAAACTAGCAGAAGCTCGTGGAATATCAACGGTGCTTTCTACACGAAGGGAAGACATATTGTTCGGTTCATGATTAACAGTGAAACACTGTATATATATATATATATATTCCATGAAAATGCCAGTATACTCAAATCATATGCCCTTAATAGGGTTAAGATGAAAATTCATATACACTAAATATACAAAAGCAAGGAAATTCCCAAATGTTTACACTTTCATTATCATTAATTAAGGGTATGACTACATATCAACCAAACCATTTTATTATCACATCACTACAGTATAAATCTCTATGCATGCGTGGATGAAGTGTGTGATGTGCGCTGAAGAAAAATTCTTACCAGTAAAATACATAGCCCTGTTGTGCTCGCATACCCTTAATGACAATAAAAGTGTAAAAAATTGGGAATTTCCTTGCTTTTGTACATTGAGTGTATATGAATTTTCATCTTAACCCTATTAAGGGCATATGATTTCAGTATACTGGCATTTTTCATGGAATGTCACTACTTTTGTAAAGGCTATGCCTCAATACAATGGTTATTTTAAAGGTTTTTTGGAATTTTCATGAAAACTAAGTTATATGGTAAACTGAAATTAAAATGCCATCAACGAGACCCTAGAAGCTCTATCTCTGCCAAAAATCAGCTGAATCGATGAAATAGTTGATGAGATACAGCGTGGCACATACTACGTACGCACGTACGTACACACAGATAACATGATGTCATGATTGAACTTTCTGGATCTCTGGGTAGCCTTGAGTAATGATGCTGAAATTCTACACACTTATAGAACCTATCAAATAAAAATTTTGTGCAAAGTTTTTACTAATTTTGTTTATTGGTTTAAGGGATAGAGCGCTCTCGCGCCTTCCTTGATTTAAAATAATATGTTTTTATTTTAAACATATATAGTAGTGCCCCTTTATAAATCTTTCGATTCAGCTTGATGTAAACCGGTCGGCAGGCTTTTTTTCTCTTAAATTTTTTCTTCATTTACGGAAAATATTATTTCGTTCAGAATTGCAGTAATATATATATATATATATATATATATATATATATATATAATAAATGTTTGTTATTGTTTATTATCTATGTACGTATACGTTTCGTCCTTTTTCAATCGTGACTCATCAGCATAGAGATATGACTATTCACTACCGGTCATGCGATTCGAAACCCCGGACGTCAAGTATTTTTCCACTCCAGTCCGACGTCGCTAATCGCTGGGTCAATTGTAAACAGCGAATAAACTATGATAATTTTAACACTTTAACGGCGGCTTTGACGTCGAGGCATTCTACTTCTATTAAGGGAAGGAATGATGAATTATAAGCAAGTGACGTCATGCTGTGTTAATACTACCAATTACAGTGCTCTCTCTCTCTCTCTCTCTCTCTCTATATATATATATATATATATATATATATATATATATATATATATATATGCATATAGATAAATGATGTTATGTAATCTAGGATTCTGTATAGTTTAAAGAAAACAACTGTTCAATATTCATCATCATAAAAATGTCTATTGAATTGTAAGTGTTGATACTCTAGCTATACTTGAATATTTAATTGACGAACTTGCTGCTCTCGTGTCCACTCAACGTAAATACACTCAACCAATCCGACAATCAACTTAATCTCATCAATTCACTGTTGATGTCCCCAAATGCCGGAGTACTTTTTACTCTAATAACTTTTTCCCTCGAATGGCTCGCCTTTGGAATCACGTCCTTCCTCTCTTGCTTCCCTAACTGTACCAACAAGCAAACATTTAAATGTAATGTGAACAAAGATCTCGTTGTACAACTGCTCACTTAAGATGCCTCCTATAAATCTGACTCTTCGTTCACAGTAGCTCTTTACGTCTCAGTGGCAACATGACTCCTTGTTTGGAGTAAATAAAAGTAAAACAAAAAACAAAAATGCACGATAAAAACCAGTGTTAACTACAATTTTGATATTTTTATACTAATTAAGTAAATTATTTATATTCCAAATTATTGCTGGTCTTTGTGCGTGTATAACATCTGCCTCTGTTATTGTTATTCTAATATTATGAATGGTAACACTTAAAAAACGGAAGAAAACAAAAGATGGCGACTGAAAGTTTTTTTCTGGAGCTGAGCGTCCCTTATGAAAACGAGGTTCATTCCTTTACAGACTCAAATTCCAGGCAAAAACACTGCATGATTGATAATAGTTCAACGGAAACGACGCTAAAACAATTCCTGGTTTGTGTTAGAACCAACAAAACCATGATTCTCCCATCTTAAAGAATGGGAATGTAATACAAAAGAAAGAAAGAGAAAAAAAAAGTCTCGCAAAATCTCGCGGGAGAACTCGCCTGTAATTTATCATGGTTTACTAGACAACAGAACACATTGAATTGAAACATCCGCACAGCCACACACACACGTTATAAATTCCTCTCACTATATATATATATATATATATATATATATATATATATATATATATATATGCAATGTAATTTTATTGGTCTATTTTAATTATATATATATATATATATATATATATATATATATATAAATATATATATATATATATATATATAAATATTTAAAATAGATCCATAAAAATTCCATTGCATATATATATATATATATATATATATATATATATATATATATATATACAGGGTGGGCAAAAATAAGGGTCCTAGTTTTTAAAATTCATAACTTTTTTATTTATTGATTTAAAAATTTTTTTTTTTTTAGAATAAGTAAAGGACACCTTCCGAAGCAAGCATGAGCCGTATTAGCTCTAAGGAACGTACCCTCATTTAGAAAACATTATTTTTGCTTAAAAAACTCAAAACAGTGTAAAAAACAATACTTTAGTTTTTGTAAGTTTTAAGAAGTGTTTTTCGGCTAAAATTTGTTTTGTTTATTTCAAAACATCTCGGAAGGGTCAGTCTACACACACATAAAGTTTGGTGAGTTTAACTTTTATTTTGTGGAAGTTATTCAAATTCAAGTTATTCAAATTTAAAGATAGGACCCTTATTTTGGCCCACCCTATATATGTGAGGAAATGTGTAAATTATGACAAAAATAAAATTAGATTGTTTACAAGTTTATTGAATCATTAGGTTTTAATTCAAGGAATATAACAAACAAGCCTTTAATCTATTGGCTTTCAAAAATTACTCAAAATTAGTAATTATTGGTAAACATTAATTAGAAAATTTGAAACTAAATTAAAAAAAAAAAAAAAATGCTTAAAGCAGAATAGTTTATGGGGAGATCCAAAGATGGGCAGAACATCATTTTAACAATTCAAATATTGAAAACTCCTATTTGGATGGTGTATTCAACATGAGTAGTAAGGTGATTAATTCCAATAAAATCGAAATTTAGAATATGTGAAAAGTCAGTATATGAGTAGAATAAAGCTTCCTCGTCATGCAAGATAAAATGTGAAGTGCCATCGATAACTTCACTACTCACTACCACATGAACTATTTGAATTGTTACGATGACTTTCTGCCCATCTTTCCATCTCTTCTTGAACTTTTTTGCTTTAAACATATATTTAAAAAATGTGGCGAATTTTTTTAATTACTGCTTACGTATTTTTGTTGTTTTTTCATCCGAGGAAAAAAGTAATTCTTTGAAAATCAATGGATTAAAGATCAGTTTATTATATCCCTTCCTTGCTTAAACACCTGATGATTTAATAAACTTGTAAACTATCTAATTTAAGTTTTTCATCATTTCAATATGTTCTATATAAATGTTCTATCTACAATATCGAGCATTTCCTTACCACGATAGAGTCGAATACACACACACACACACACACACATATATATATATATATATATATATATATATATATATATATATATATATATATATATAATAGTTTCGTCGTCGATAGTAACATTAATTAATTAAAGTGATTTTATAAAAAACGGATGAATCACTAAAACTATGGGAGCGAGAGGATGACTGGCTGGCTTGATCGATCCATCAGTTGATCGATATCTTGTTCGCTTTCTCACTCTCTCTCTCTCACTCTCTCTCTCTCTCTCTCTCTCTCACTGTCTATTTTTCTCGCTCTCCTGTTAGCGACGCAATCTTTTCTGTTTTTATGTTTTAAAAACTCAATGATTGTTTTGATCCGGTAGACAAAACGTTTCACATTTGCGGCCTTTTTGGAGGCCTGAATTTATTTTAAACTAGTTACCATCTGTTTCTGAATGGTAATTTTAAAACAGAGCTCGTTTCCACACTAACACACCCACTATCGTTCAAGTGAATTGCTTTCTTCTTTATTTTGATTTCATTACAGTCTTCTTAAAACAAAATAACGAAATTGGTATAACAATTACCAAATGCTTATCTTTTTATTTGAATAAAGGCAAACATCTGAGTCTTGTATTTAGGAGAAACTTACAAACTAAATATTTATTATTCACCATTTGGGTTTTTCGTATTTTAAGTGAAATACCTTACGAAGCAGTCAGCTAGTTATTAAATAATGCAATATTTAGTTTCTAAAAAAATACCCCCTAAAACGACACAGCCGCATACCGGGTTAAAAGATAATAATGTTTATTTGATAAAAGTCGTAATTTAACACATATGTTTCAAAAAAGTTCATAATTGTTGGATATTTAACAATGGTTTCTTTTGCGTACTTTTGATTGAGCTGATCACAACAGTTTTTCAGTATGTGATTAGCAGGCGCCGTTACTGATCCCTTTCTCAGCGGGGGCGGTCATTCGAGTCGAGCATTCAAATATAAAAGAGAATAAAATAGTTACTTTAAAATAACAGCACTGATGAATTGAGTTTTGGATGCTAACGGAACGATTATATATATATATATATATATATATATATATATATATATATATATATATATATATATATATATATATATATATATATATATATATATACATATGTGTGAAAAATTACAAACGGAAAACAGGTTAAAGTACAGGAGAAAAACAAAAACAAGAGATTTGACCGGTTTCGTTCGTGTTAGCGAACGTCTTCAGAAAAAGTGAAGATTTGGAAATAATTTTATTTTGAAAAGCACACACATGGGAGAAGGAAAAGATGATACGATTGGACCATATGAGAAGACTTTTAGTGACATTGAAATATGACAAGTGAGTGACACATTCTTCTTTATTTCCTTAAAACTCTACAGCAATAAAACGACTTCACGACATAATCGCTGACACATATAAAAGCTCACATTAAGAAGAAAAGCGATTAACAAAAACACAACTTAAACAAGAAACTACACACACTATGTGACAACAGCGCGATGGAAAACGTTAGGAAATGAAAATCTCATCCTCAACTTATCAAAGCACACTCACCCACACACAAGCCATCAGTCTAGGCCTCAAATTCGCCACCGGTTTACGTAAAGATGACATTGTTGACACTCTCACCAAAAATTACAGACATGGCGACTCCGACTTTGAAAATGGCTACGTCCAAGGGCTCATTACAAAACAACAGCTCTATACCACGGAGATACTCCAAAGCCATCAGACAGCTTACCCAAAACAAGGACATCCACATCACCCACGCTGATAAAGGTGGTGGTGTTGTAATCATGGACGCAGATGAATACCAACAAAAAACACCTCACAACAAATAACCAAATACACACAACACTTTAAACGCGAAGTAAGGAAGATTTTGTCGGATTTCCCTCCCTGGATTATACTCCTGGAACATTACCACTAAACTCCAAGACTTTATGGCCTACCAAAAACACACAACAATAACATCCCCATGAGACCTATCATATCGGACATCGGCAGCACACCACACAAACTAGTCAAAATACTAGCTGAAATACTTACCCTCCTCCTCGGCTCTATTAGTCCCACCCATTTAAAAAAACTCCGGAGAAGTGCTACAAAGACTCCAACACATCAACATGAATAACCTCACTATGACCAGTTTAGATATTAAATCTCTCTACACTAACGTACCTATATCTAAATGCCTTAGATTTCTAAAAATTCATCTTATTAAATCTAAAATTAAACTCCTCCTCCCACCACTCAAATTATCAAACTATGCCATCTAATAACACAACAATGCCACTTTACCTTTAACAATAAACTATATAAGCAAAAATGTGGTTTACCCATGAGCTCTCCTCTCAGCGGAGTCCTCGCCTGTCTTTTCCTAGAATTCCTAGAGAACGGCCCATTCAAGTCAATTCTACCCAAGAACTCCCACTACTTTAGATACATAGACGGCACACTCTTTAATTACTCACATCACATTATATCCCCGACATAGTCGAAAAACTTCAACATCAACAGCAAAAAAAGACTGACTCTACAAAAATATCTCCTCACAAAATAACCAACACAAATAACACTGACATAACGGAAGAAAATAAATCTTACATGGTTCTCCCCAATAACCCCATATCTATCTCCTTACAGAAACAACTTAAACCCGACATAAATGTAGTAACATCCATCTCTAAAACAATTAAAGACCTACTTAATACCAAACCCCGCTCCCGAACACTTCCCCCCCCAAAGACACCTCTCTCTCTCTGCCGGCATTTACAAAATAAAATGTACTGCATGTCCGATGTTCTACATTGGGTAAACGTCCAGAAACTCAAAATCTCGCATATACGAACACAAGCGGGATCTCAAGCACGACATTTTCACTAACGCTCTAGTGATTCACAGGAACAGTTTCACACACAATCTAAACTTTTCAGATTACACTCTCCTCAAAAGCGAACACTTTCTTTCACGACGCAAATGCATTGAAAGCGCGACTATACTCCTTTCATCACCATCGAACATCAACCTACGGCTCGGATCTTATACCCTAAGAAGGCACCTAGCAAAATCGCACTAAAACAATGCAATATATCACACCACTGCCACGCTGATTAAATATCTATATATGAAAAAAATTGTTTAGATAATAGCAAGTCTCATAGCTAATCAGATCTTTTTTATACATCTCTCTCAAACTTAACCCTATTAAAGGATTTTTTTACATGTATTTCATATCATCATACACTTTTTAAAAACCCGTTTTTTAGAATAAGATATCATTTACATTAGTTTTACTGTAAAATAGATTTTCTAGACTGACCATTAAAGATTGTTATTGTTGAAACTTAATATGAGACAACAAAGCAGACCTATTTCTGATATATTCCGATTAATTTTTGGGTGCTACCGTTCAATTTCATGCCCACTCCTATGATTGTTTATCCTAGCTAGTTCCTCTGTCTTCTTCTCTCTTATCGCCTTTACCCCTTCGCCTACACCCTCCCCTGTACTAGCTCAGTAGGTGTGAAAGTGAAAACGAAAAAGAAAGTAAATAAAAATATAAAAAGTAGAATAAGAAATAACAAAGAATGCGTATCCCACTTGTCCTATTTCAATGTCACTAAAAGTTGTCTCATATGGTCCAATCGGATCACTTTTTCCTTCTCCCATGTGTGTGCCTTTCAAAATAAAATTATTTTCAAATCTTCACTTTTTCTGAAGACGTTCGCTAACACGAACGAAACCGGTCAAATCTCTTGTTTTTGTGTTTCTCCTGCACTTTAACCTATTTTCCGTTTGCCATTTTTAACACATTTTGTCTACCACGACATTTCATTTTCATGATTATCGTTGTACCTTACCCCATATATACTATATGTATATGTATATATATGTATATATATATATAAATATATATATATATATATATATATGTAGATATATATATACTATATATATATATATGTAGATATATATATATACTATATATATACGTATATATATACCATATATATGTATATATATTTATATATACTATATATATACGTATATATATATATACTATATATATATATGTATATATACACACATACATACTATATATATATATACTATACATATATGTATATATATACACACATACATACTATATATATACATACTATATATATATATATATATATATGTATATATATACTATATATATATGTAGATATATATATATATATACACATACATACTATATATATACATACTATATATATATGTATATATACTATATATATATATATACTATGTATATATATACTATACATACATATATATATACATACATATATGTAGATAGATATATACACACTGTATATACACTATATATATGCTATATATATACTATATATATATATGTATTCATATATATATATATATATATAAATTATAAAAATACCCGTCCTAGGAAGGGAAATATTAATTCCTCGAACAGAGTAGTTTTGCACCATTTTATGTCCCCTTAGTAAGATATAAGGCCAGTAAACTCTTAGTCTGGAATCCATATTTCAATTCTGATGAAAATAATTATAAATAAATTTCACCGAAATATCAGTTACATAGGAGTATTTTAAATTAATATTTGGAGGCATAATATGGACACAACCTTCTATATAAAAATTAAAATATTTCAGATTTGCATTGAATTTGATCGATAGTTTTTAGACACCAATTCAGCAATATTGAATTAATTTTTTTTCTTAAGACCCCTTAAGCTCAAGCCTGAATTGTTAGATATTTTCTAAAATAAAAATCATATAATGGATTTTGATAAAAATTGAAATAAGGATTCTAGACATGAGGTTTAGTAACATTACATATTGATTGTAATCTTTATAAGATGATATACATGTAGTGTAAACCTGGGCTGTTCGGATAAGTAATTTTACCCGTTCTTGCACGGGTATTTGTTCTCGTATATATATATATATATATATATATATATATATATATATATATATATATATATATATATATATATATATATATATATATATATATATTCGCCTGACTATTCCTCACGTAGCCTCAGTTAAGAATACTATTCGACGAATAATGACGGATTCCAGTTCCTCATTTCAAAGCAGATGTCTTTTCTCAAAAATATAATTTTGTTCGTACTTCTTAATTACGAATTATCTCCAAGACATTCCGTAACTTATGGAGAAGTTTTCTTGAAGACGCTCTCTTTTTTATCTCTCTCTGCCAACATTTTCAATTTGCTTCACTGTCTCTATCCTTCTCTTTCTTTACCTCCCCTTCTCTCTCACCTCCTCTCTCTGTCTATCTCACTCCCTCTCTCTTCATATATATATATATATATATATATATATATATATATATATATATATATATATATATATATATATATATATATATATATATATATATATTTAAAACGTATTCGACCTTAGGCCAACAAAAATATTTCAAATACGTGACGGGGTTGGGAACCTTCAAAGTAGGAACCTTGTCTATATCCTTCTCTTTCTTTCCCTCTCCTATCTCTCTCCTCTCTCACCTTCTCTCTCTGTCTCTGTTACTATTTCTCTTTATATATATATATATATATATATACATCTCTCCGACACTAGCTCTATATGCCAACACCTAAAAAACATAATTAGACCCCCTCCCAATATAGAAACATCCTTGTTAACAATACCAAAATAATACACCACGATACCAATATCAAAAAATTAAAAATACTCGAAGCCCTCTACATAAAAACTAAACATCCCTACAATTAATAATGTCAATTATGAAACTAGTCGCAACATTTTAAAGTGTCTAGCATAATAATTAACATTACCAAATTTATAGCCATTAGGTCGTTATGCGTTTGAATTGTATGCACTGTCTTTAACGTCATCAATTTCTTAACGGTTTAAACAGTCAAACTTTGAATTCTCTCATATGTGTAGAACGCTATCACGCTCTAATGTACATTTCAACTTTACAGACGCTTTTTCAAGTTATAAACTACTTGCCGTTATAATTCAAAAATGAGCACAACAGTAAAGTCATAATTTGTAAAGACACTAATACTAATACCACCTGAAGATGATTTGACGATTCAAATTGAAAGTACTTGCAAAAAAGAAAAAAGAATGGAACCAGAAACCCATGGATCATATTTACCTCAATTTGACCGAAACATTAGATGGACAATTCGGAAAATTGAAGAAATAAAAAAGTCGCATCAAACAAAACCACTCCGTGTTATTTAATAATGTTTGCCTAAATTAATATATATATATATATATATATATATATATATATATATATATATATATATATATATATATATATATATATAATAAATATCATGCGTCAGTATAAACAATAAGAGAGAAGACATGTTTTGCATACTATACAATTAAGATTAGATGGTACAATAAAAATAAATTGTATAGTATGGATATAAAACACACACACACACACATATATATATATATATTTTACAGACATCGATGTTTCATGCTAACGCAATTTTCAGTGTAGGAACTAATTCTCAACGGTCGGTAGGCGCGAACCTCGATCATAAATCGCCACTGATTCGCAGTCGAGGATCTTATCCATCGGTCATAGCCAATTAGTTAGTAAAAATATAGAGGAACTTTAAATGTAAATAGCGAAATCGGCGGCTATGTACCAGGCAGTATAGAGTGATCTACGAAACGGCTTTCGGATCGTGCATATAGCTATTTGTAATGCTTGTTATTAAAGCTACTCGAGAGTGCCCAGCCTTTGTGGGAGGGGGGCTGATAAACAATAATATTTTTATAAATAAATATTAATTATTTAAATACCTACAGACATCGATGTTTCATGCTAACGCAATCTTCAGTGTAGGAACTAATTCTCAACGGTCGGTAGGCGCGAACCTCGATATACGAATCGCCACTGATTCGTAGTCGGGGATCTTACCCATCGGCCATAGCATAGCATATATTTATATGTATACAATTGAAGAGTCCTGAATGCGAAACGCGATAAATTCTATTTTTTTAAAATTGAGACCGTAAACATAAAAATACGAATGTATTAAATCTACACTTTGACTAAAACCATAATTCTAGTGCAAGCAAAAAGAAATTATGCCGGTATCATATTATGTGAAACATAATTTTGCGGTGTGGTCGAAGGTCGAATTGCAACACTTTTTGCTGTGATAGCTTCGTAATTTTAAAAATGGCGTTCAGAGCGTTTTACATTCAAACATTTTAGCAACAAAAAAAACGGGCATTTTGACGGACCGTTTCGCACATAGTTGAACATCCAAAAGATTATCTGTCGATACAGAGTAAAATATGAAAAAAGGTGTAAACATCAAGGATTAAGTAAGAAAAAAGTTAAGAAATATTTATCCAATCGATTACGGTTGGTGGAAGCATCTATCGTTTGTATGTTTAAATTTTAGCTTATGTTTATCGATGAAATACAAACACGGTAGGAAAAAAAGAAACGCACATGGTTTAGGCACATCACGATATGAATTTCTAAATGCATCATCATGATCAAAAAGTATTTCCCTTAGAAAAAAAAATATTTTGTAATGAAAAAGAAAATATATACAACATAAATTAATGTTAAATGCACTTTAGTTTGGTCAGCTTGACGAGTAAACGTTTAAGCACTGAGGTATATTATTATTAATATATTAATAATAATAATGATGATGATGATGATGATGATGATGATGATGATGATGATGATGATGATGATGATGATGATGATGATGATGATGATGGTGGTGGTGGTGACATTTACTTACATAAGAATGTAACTACGTTTGCATTTGTCGGCTGGAGAAACAAAAGGGATTCATAAGTAAAAATGAAGAGAACAATTTTGATGTTAACGGTTTATTTTTGGGGCTCAATTTGATGCAAAAATGCATTGAATAAGTCGTTTGAAAACGTCTTAAGTTGATTATCAAAAGAAAAGGTAATTGAACCGATTCACGAGAGCAGACATAACATACAAATTGACGTAATGATAAATAAAAGATTTGGCTTATTTTAAAATGTTACTGCAGTTTCATGGGGCATCCGATCCTTACGGGGTTCTCTATGCATTTGAGTACAAAGTTGAAGTTTGAAATAGCATTTCGTTTAGTCTGTCAAAGTTGAAGTTTGAAATAGCATTTCGTTTAGTCTGTCAAAGTTGAAGTTTGAAATAGCATTTCGTTTAGTCTGTCAAAGTTGAAGTTTGAAATAGCATTTCGTTTAGTCTGTCAAAGTTGAAGTTTGAAATAGCATTTCGTTTAGTCTGTCAAAGTTGAAGTTTGAAATAGCATTTCGTTTAGTCTGTCAAAGTTGAAGTTTGAAATAGCATTTCGTTTAGTCTGTCAAAGTTGAAGTTTGAAATAGCATTTCGTTTAGTCTGTCAAAGTTGAAGTTTGAAATAGCATTTCGTTTAGTCTGTCAAAGTTGAAGTTTGAAATAGCATTTCGTTTAGTCTGTCAAAGTTGAAGTTTGAAATAGCATTTCGTTTAGTCTGTCAAAGTTGAAGTTTGAAATAGCATTTCGTTTAGTCTGTCAAAGTTGAAGTTTGAAATAGCATTTCGTTTAGTCTGTCAAAGTTGAAGTTTGAAATAGCATTTCGTTTAGTCTGTCAAAGTTGAAGTTTGAAATAGCATTTCGTTTAGTCTGTCAAAGTTGAAGTTTGAAATAGCATTTCGTTTAGTCTGTCAAAGTTGAAGTTTGAAATAGCATTTCGTTTAGTCTGTCAAAGTTGAAGTTTGAAATAGCATTTCGTTTAGTCTGTCAAAGTTGAAGTTTGAAATAGCATTTCGTTTAGTCTGTCAAAGTTGAAGTTTGAAATAGCATTTCGTTTAGTCTGTCAAAGTTGAAGTTTGAAATAGCATTTCGTTTAGTCTGTCAAAGTTGAAGTTTGAAATAGCATTTCGTTTAGTCTGTCAAAGTTGAAGTTTGAAATAGCATTTCGTTTAGTCTGTCAAAGTTATGCTTGAAATAGAATTTTATTTGGTATGTTTAGTTAGATTTAGAATAGCATTGTTATAGTCCGCCAAGCTTAAGTTTGAAATAGCGTTTTAATTGGTCTGTCAAGCTTAAGTTTTATATAACGGTTTATTTTCTCTGTCATGTATTAAATAGAAATGTTTTTATTCGTCAAGCTTAAGTATGAGATAGCGCTTTCCTGAATTTGTGAGGCTTCGGTACAAATAGCATTTCTTTTGTTCCCTAAAGCTAACGTGTATAAAAAGTTGTTTTGTGGGGGCTAGGTTATCGTTAAGTTTGGAACAGCGAATAATTTTGTCTGTCAAACTTAATTTTGAAATTGCGACTACTTTGGTCTGTCAAGCTTAAGGTTTTTAGGTTTTATCTGTCAAGCTTAAGGTTAGAACAGCGAATACTTTTGCCTGTCAAACATAAGTTTGAAATAAAATGTTTATCACAAATAGCGCAATTTGAATGGACGCGTCTTGAGAATATCCGTTACTATTTTTTGTTAAAATAGATTTCTGTTATGTCCCCGACTACGTTTCTTAAATCAGTCCCCAATCAACACGCACCCCGAATGTTTCTTCGTCCTTCCCTGCGTGTAAAGATATGTTTTACGCTTCAACCACCCTTTCTCAGCCTGCGGCGTCTGTGTGCACGCGGGCTCTTCCACTGTGCTGCCGGCTATATTCTTCGACAAGAAAAACTTCTCCTCATTGGTGCTCCGAAAATCAAGTTTTAACATTGAATCCATATTAAGGGGTAGGCCCCCAAAATAAATTGGGTTTAGTCAAGGAAATCAAACTAAAACTAGTAAAATAAAATATCAAAAATAATAAAAAACGATTTATATATATATATATATATATATATATATATATATATATATATAATAAAAACGATTTATATATATATATATATATATATTTATATATATATTTATTTATTTATATATATATATATATATATATATATATATAATAAAAAACGATTTATATATATATATATATATATTTATATATATTTATTTATATATATATATATATATATATATACTTATATATATGTATATATATAAAGATACACATATATATGTACATTTATATATATAGATACACATATATATATATATGTATATATTTTTATATATATATAAATATATATATATATATATATATATATATATATATACTAGAAATGCAAGATGAGAATAACAATTTTTAAAAATAATATATTTATTATAACATCAAAAGTTCAAAGCAAGGACCTTCATATCATTAATCCTTGGATTTTCAAAGTTATTTTCACCATTGCCTACAAGCAATACTTTCAATCCACACCGGCTTGAAAAATATCGGCTCTAATTCCATTTTTGTAACCTATCGAAACACTGATCAACCAAGGAGCTGGAGGTTTTCGTAATGCACACTTTGATATACACCGAACTCTAACTGACAAACTTCATTCTGAATCCTATGAAACGGATAATTCTAATACCGGACTACTGCACATACAAGGTAAACTGGACTTTACCAAATGCTGTCTAAAAATCAGCTTTTTAACAACAACATTTGAACTCCTAAACAATTTGAGTATTCTTTTTTTTCAAACACTCATTTCTAATATAACAGCTGTTTTATTTTTAACGTGTTTGTTGACGGCGTCCACTCTAACTCTACGCTATCATCTCAACAATAGACTCTTTATCTTTTGGTTTTTATTTCAAATGTATATATATATATATATATATATATATATATATATATATATATATATATATATATATATATATATATATAAAGAGGTGTACTAAAAGCGAACTTTTTCCACGAACGTACCTCTTATTGGACTTTTTACCCTTTTGGATTTTCTATTTTCGCCGTAACTGAAGTTGTGGCATCTTGGATTTTAACTTTGAATCCTCTCTCATTACATATCGTGCCGTTAATGACCCACCTATCTACATCTTATTCTCTCCGCTGGACTTTTCGACACCGGACTTTTTAGCAATCGGACATTTGCTTGCATTCGGGCAGAGTTTTGCCCAGCGTTTTCTTTCCCTACAATTTTTATTTCTTTTTGTCAAATTTTAAATCTTGGCCATTGCCAACTTATCTATCCCAGCGACTTCCTCTGATGATAAGATTTTGATCTTTGAAAAGCCTGGATTAAGGGAAATTTAACTTGAATAAATTGCCTTTTTGCGGAATATACCTTGCTCTGAGCAATTGAATTGAATTTTGATTTGGCTTTTGCTTCTCTAATTCTTTTCTATTCTTCTTCTTCATATATATATATATATATATATATATATATATATATATATATATATATATATATATACAAATGTATATATATATATATATGCAAATGTATATATATATAT
The DNA here is from genome assembly GCA_963556195.1 of Sepiola atlantica. Lineage (NCBI taxonomy): Eukaryota > Metazoa > Mollusca > Cephalopoda > Sepiida > Sepiolidae > Sepiola > Sepiola atlantica. The sequence continues at coordinate 25,583,414 of OY744551.1, forward strand.
ATATGTATATAAGGTGTCAATAAAGTCTCTTTACAATTTACATTTCTTTTTAATTTTCTGCCTTCTCTTGCGGAATAGACATTTTATAGTGGTTCACTCAGCAGTTGCCGCTATTAACAAAATCTTACTGTTAATGAAGACTTTAATAAAAACTGATTACAAAAACCATTCCTGTCAAGATATCTCATCAACTGTCTTCGTGATAGATGTTTTTAATTCTAAAGAAACTTTATTAACACCTTGTATATCGTTTTGATTATTTTTATTACATACTAGAAGAATACTGGTCCCAAGACGTGTAAAATTATACAGATTTAAAAAATGATACTAAACCTTATGTCTATAAACCTTATTCTAATGTTCATTCAATATCATTACATGATTTTGATTCGAGACATTGTCTATAATTTACAGCTTAAGCTTAATGAATATGTATCAAATCTAATAGAATTCTTAAAAAATACTTTTTAAAATAGCATGATTTGCCTATATCATGCTCCCCAAAAGTACTCTAGAGAAACTAAAATTGGGGAATATTTATTAATTCATGTCTAATACTTAGTGCCAAAATTTCACATTAATAAGAAGTATCTGAATTTTCACGAACGGCTTCCACCCCCCTTTTTTCTCTATTTGCATGAAACTGAAACAAACTAAAGGTACCCAATATTACACAGCCTTACACCTTACACCTTACAACTCTGTTCCAAAATTCAGAATAATGACTCCATTAGCTTAATAGTTTAGGATGTAGAACAGATCATATATATATATATATATATATATATACCCCTAACTTTATGTACATGTGCCCCTTAAATGTTAAGGTTTATAAAATGATAACGAAATGTATGCTACTCAACGTGTTGCTTAAAATGTATGATCCAACACTCATAATCATTAGTTCATTAGTTATCCTGTTATATATATATATATATATATATATATATATATATATATATATATATATATATATATATATATATATATACATATATACATATATATATATACATATATACACATATATATATATATATATTCATATATATATATATATATATATAAATATATATATATATATATATATATATATATATATATATATATATATATATATATATATATATATATATAAATTATACTAGACTACATTCCAGTGACTAAAGTTTTATTCATTTTACTGATCATCTTTTCAAAACAAAAACTTCGGTACATTTTTACGGACCGTTTCGTTCACAGAAGAACATCAACATTAGTATGTCAGTCCCAGCCCTTTCATTTATTGAATATTCAGAGAAAAAATGTTCTCCTTCAGAAAAAATACATAGCGAGGCAGTAATACAAACATTACAAAAATTACAAAAATCAAACAACTCACATTGATAACATTTTCACTCGAGGAAAGACATATAAATCGCTACCCAGAAAGAGCAGCCATCTTGTGTACGGGTACGGCAAATTCATCGGCCAGTTCAAGCCTGAAAGTTGAAAATAAATCAGGCATCTAGAAAGGATTGAAGAAAACCATGCAGACACAAGTTATCTGTAATATCTAACGAAACATGTCTTGAAGAAAAAATGCTGCGGCAATATATCGTTTGGAAGAGGAATGTCTCCCTGGCAGGAATGAAAATCCGAATCCCGGAGGGTCCGTGTGAGATTTTCGTATGGAACTAAGCGTGTTTGTGGGTCGGGGTTCGAAATGGAAAACGTGCTTGAGGGCTTGTGAGACGAAATATCACAGATATGTGTCCAATTCGGAATGTTTTTCAGACATTGAAAAAAGATCAAGTGAAGGCGTTCATCCGTACACGAAACATGGGATGTTGTGCTTCTGCATCTGTTATTGCTCACATCTACAACTTTGAAATATGCACACAGTAGTAGAACTACTCGTACCACTAAAGGTCCATATCTAAATCTGTCTTTGATACCTGAAAGAAGCTTTCTTCGTCTGTCGTTCTGATCGACAGACGTTGTTATTAAAATAGCATTTTCATCACTAATCGTGCAGATTGAATGGACGCATGTTATTTTAGATGCGTCGTGACATGACTATAAGACGTTCTGTCCGTCCGTCAGTCAAGCTACATTTCCAAAAAGCCTTTGCTTCCGTCTACACGCTTAAATGTTTTTATTTTCCTTTGTCTGTTAAACTTAAATTTGAAATATCTTTTCCTTTCTCTGGCAAGTTAAATTTTGAAATGTTATTTTCCTTGGTCTGCCAAGTAAAAGTTGTACATAGTATTTTCTTTGGTCTGTCAAGTTGAAATTAAGAATATTATTTCCTTTGGTCTGTCAAGTTTAAGTTTGAAATATTTTCTATTTTTTTATCTGTTTAAGATGCTTGATTCGTTTTCGAATTTCAGTTTGCCGTACTCGTTGTGTATGAGTACGGCAAATTCATCCGCCAGTTCCAGCCCAAAATTCAAAAAAAATTAATGCTTTATTTTCTTTTGTCTGTCAAGTTAAAGTTTGTAAATATTATTTTCCTTCGTCTGTCAAGTTAAAGTTTCTAATACTATTTACTCTGTTCTGTCTAGTTATAGTTTTAAATATTATTTTCTTTGGTCTGTCAAGTTAAAGTTTGAAAGAATAGTTTTTGTGTCTGTCAAGTTAAAGTTTGAAATCTTATTTTCTTTAGTCTGTTAAGTTAAAGTTTGAAATATTATTTTCTTTAGTCTGACAAGTTTAAGTTAGAAATATTATTTTCTTTGGGCTGTCACATTAAAATAAAAAATAAAAATTTCTGTGGTCTGTCAACTAATTTTTAAAATAACACTTTCATCGCTGAACGTGCAAATCAAATGAATGCATCTCATTCGTTGCTGGTCACATCATAGGATATTCTGTCCATCGATTGGTAAATCAGTTTCAAGTTTGAAATATCATGTTTGTTTGTATGTCACTTTCACTTTACAAATTGCCGTTTTGTTGGTCTGTCCCACTGAATTCTGAATAAGGTGCTCTGATGGTTTGTCATGCAACGTATAAAATAATATCATCCTTTTCCTGTCATGCTCAAGTTAGGAATATCATTTTCTTTGGTATGGAGTGGAGGTGACGTCTCGTAAGTTTTGAAATAGCATTTCTGCTAGTCTGTCACCCGAAACGAGTTGATTTAGAGCATACACTTTTGTAATATGCGTTTTTGATGCAGTGAAATCTAGCTTTGTGTTGTCGCTGTCTGTTTCATGATTTATCAATTAATTTTCTCGAAGCCATCTATATAATCAAGGTGAACATACGTATGTCCAGCTCGCTTCAATAATCAGGTATGCATATTTTAATTTTTTATTTTTTATTTGCAAAGAGGCGGAGGCTTAATCTAAATAATATCTGTTTATAAAATAATGATGATAATAATAATAATAATAATAAGAAGAAGAAGAAGAAGAAGAAGAAGAAAAGAAGAAAAAAAGGAAGAAATAAAAGAATGATCACTAATGCAAATTTTATTTTATGAGCAAAACAAGAGAGATCTTATCTTAATAATATCTTATAATAATAAGAAAGTAAAACATTCTTTCACTTTAAATATTAACACAAACATACTCTATTATTATTATTATTATTATTATTATTATTATTATTATTATTATTATTATTATTATTATCAAAAAGTGCGAAAGGCGAGGGGGAGAGGGAGAGAGAGAGTCTCGATTCTTTTTCTTATCGATTATTTTCGTCTCATTTTTCTGATCGATTAGTGTCGTTTCAATGATTTCAAGTAATGAATAATAATTAAATTGCGAACTGATAGCGCAAAAAAATCGAATGAATTTGTGTTTGTATTTGCTTTGACGGCGTTTTCATTTGTTATCGCTTTTCGACTTTAATGTTTTTATCGCTAAAATCTCGGTTACCTTATCGATACTTCTCAAGAAACGGATCAATTTATAAGATGCGCCCATTCAATCTGTGCGTTAATGCTGCAAATGCTATTCCAAACTAAAGTGTGACAGACCGACAGACAGATAGAGCATCTTACAGAGATTCGCAATCGAAACTTCTACTTCAGATATATGCGCAAAAGACAAACAAAAATACTACTTCAAACTTAAACGTGACAGACCGACCAACGTACAGAGGCATTATAAATATATTTCGACAAATCCAAAACACGATACGTCTATCCCATCTGTTTGTTAAGCGATCAAAATGATAGTTCAAACGTGACAGATAAACGAACATTATATTTCCTACTTAAGCATGACAGAACAACAAAACTGCTATCACAAACTTAATTGTGATAAAATGAGGAAAATCTCATTTCAAACGTAAGCGTGACATATTAGTGTGAATGCTATTTCAAAATCAACCATGGCATATTAGTGTAAATGCTATTTCCGAATCAACCATGACAAATTATGTAAATGCTATTACAAAATAAACCATAAAAATTAGTGTAAATGCTATTTCAAGATCAACCATGAAAGATTAATGTAAATGCTGTTACAAAATCAACCATGAAAGATAAGTGTAAATGCTATTTAAAAATCAACCATGACATATTAGTGTAAATGCTATTTTAAAATCAACCATGACAGATTAGTGTAAATGCTATTTCAAAATCAACCATGACAGATTAGTGCAAATGCTATTTAAAAATCAAATATGACAGATTAGTGTAATGCTATTTCAAAATTAACCATGGCAGATTAGTGTAAATGCTATTTCAAAATCAACTCTGACATATTAGTGTAAATGCTATTTTAAAATCAACCATGACAGATTAGTGTAAATGCCATTTTAAAATCAACCATGACAGATAAGTGTAAATGCTATTTCAAAATCAACCATGGCATATTAGTGTAAATGCTATTTCAAAATTAATCATGACAGATTAGTGTAAATGCTATTTCAAAATCAACCATGGTATTTTAGTGTAAATGCTATTTCAAAATCAACCCTGACAGATTAGTGTAAATGCTATTTCAAAATCAACCCTGACAGATTAGTGTAAATGCTATTTCAAAATCAACCATGACAGATTAGTGTAAATGCTATTTCAAAATCAACCATGACAGATTAGTGTAAATGCTATTTCAAAATTAACTATGACAGATTCGTGTAAATGCTATTTCAAAATACACTATTTCAGATTAGTGTAAATGCTATTTCAAAATCAACCATGGCAGATTAGTGTAAATGCTATTTCAAAATCAACCATGAAAGATTAATGTAAATGCTATTTCAAAATCAACCATGGTATTTTAGTGTAAATGCTATTTCAAAATCAACCCTGACAGATTAGTGTAAATGCTATTTCAAAATTAACTATGACAGATTCGTGTAAATGCTATTTCAAAATACACTATTTCAGATTAGTGTAAATGCTATTTCAAAACCAACCATGCCATATTAGTGTAAACTAGCGGGAACCGTGTAAATTAAACGAAATGATGTTTTCAATACTAATTATCTTATTTCTAACCTATACATTACTTAGTAAAGGCTTTAGATTAAATTAAATTTGACTCCAAATCATGAGTAGCTTACACAGATTTGAAGGTTGTTGCTTTTGATGTAAGCGTGACACACAAAATAACACACACGCTATCGTATTAATATATAGATTTCCGGTCGTCCCCTCCCTACCTTACTCCCTTCCTCCCCTTCGATGTAGAAAAAAAAACTTTGAAGTTGGTTGGAATCGAACTACAAACATATCTGGCCGACGTCGACAACCGACGTACAAAATCCTACGTCGCTAACCGTTGCGCAAAAGGGAAATACTTAAACATTACGAAAATTACCTGTCTTGAATGCTTTTCAAAATCTAGGTGCGGTACGCATGCGCAGAGCTTTTGCCGGAAGCGTGACACACGAAAACACACGCTATCGTATTAATATATAGATGCTATTTCAAAATCAACCATGACAGATTAATGTAAATGCTATTTCAAAAATAACAATGGTAGATCAGTGTAAATGCTATTTCGAAATCAACAATGACAGATTATGTAAATGCTATTTCAAAATCAACTATTACAGATAAGTGTAAATGCTATTTCAAAATCAACAAGGATTGATTAGTGTAAATGCTATTTCAAAATCAACTATGACAGATTAGTGTAAATGCAATTTAAAAATCAACCCTGACAGATTAGTGTAAATGCAATTTAAAAATCAATCATGACAGAACGACGAAAATTCTATTTAAACTTGTGCCTGGGACAAAGACGAAAATTCTATTTTAAACTCAAGTGTGACAGTTCAGTTAAAATGCTATTGCAAACCTAAACAAACAAAAATAATACTTCAAACTTAAACGTGACAGACCGACCAACGTACAGAACCTTTATAGATATATTTCAACACATCCAACACGATACGTCTATCCCATCTGTTTGTTAAGCGATCAAAATGATAGTTCAAACGTGACAGATAAACGAACATTATATTTCCTACTTAAGCATGACAGAACGACAAAACTGCTATCACACACTTAATTGTGATAAAATGAGGAAAATCTAATTTCAAAGATAAGCGGAACAGATTAGTGGACATACTATTTCTAAATCAACCATGACAGAATGATGAAAATTCTATTTAAACTTGTGCCTGGGACAAAGACAAAAATGCTTTTTTAAACTCAAGTTTGACAGTTCAGTTAAAATGCTATTTCAAACCTAAACATGACAGAACGACGAAGATGCTGCTTAAAACTTAATATGTAAAGAACTCGAAATTGCTATTTAAAACTTAAGCGTAACAGGTAACGAGCGGACAGAGCCTTTTATGCAAATAGATAGTCTCATCTATGATTAGATGCGTCCATTCAATCAGCGTGTTTAGCGATATAAATTCTATTTTAAACGGAAGCGTGACAGACTTATTGACAGTTATAGCCGTCTACAATCTTATCTGGTTTGGGTTTTATTTATTTTTTCATTCATTTCTTTATATGATTAATTTATTTATTTTTTCATTCATTTATTTATATGATTAATTTATTTATTTTTTCATTCATTTCTTTATATGATTAATTTATTTATTTTTTCATTCATTTATTTATATGATTAAACGTTCGATGATTAATCTTGTTTAGAAGTTCCCAATTTTTGTTAGATTTGGTTTTATTTTCATTTCGTCGTGGAAGCCATTCCGCATTTTCTATTGCCTATTTTCCATTTTTGTTAATTCCGGTTTTGATTTTTTAATACCCCGCCCCGTTTCTTTTGATCCAGCTGCATCTATTTTTATTTAATTCGCTTATAAAACAACAACAAAGAAATGAATTAAAAATATAAAATTTACTTTGAATTGATGTTTAAGATTTACGATAAAAAATGTGTCTGAAATGAACTGAAAAATAGATCAAACAAAATTTCTCACAAGAATCGATAATTTTGTATATTGAACAAGCAGCATAACATAAGACTTGTCTACATAAATATACCAGATGTACCCTATCACAATTTTGTCTATTTTGATTTCATTCGAAAATTAATAAACTGCAACATATCTATCTGTTAAGATATTCTTCTTGCATAACTAAAAATGATACATCGCTTTACTTCTCTATTTTTCTTCTTCATTTTCTTTATTATTATTATTTTGCATAAAAGATAATTTACATTCTTATGTAAGTAAATGTCACTATTATTATTATTATTATTATTATTATTAGTAGTAGTAGTAGTAGTAGTAGTAGTAGTAGTAGTAGTATTATATAGAAGTATGTTATTCTTTACCATACTTATATAAAAATAAAGAGGCCAATAATGTTGCCATCTAATTTACATACATGTTTGTGGTATGTACAAACACACCTATGCAAACTAGATTCCTACGATTTAAAAAAGAGTTCCACTCCTTTTTAAATGCGCACAGCGACATTAAGAACTACTAGAAACTGGTTGAATCAACATAGCGTAAAAAGGTGATATATATATTTATATATATATATATATATATATATATATATATATATATATATATATATATATATAGAGAGAGAGAGAGAGAGAGAGAGAGAGAGCTAAGAAAGAAAGGGAGAGAGAGAGATGGGTGATGTTCGGCCACTGTAGATTGAAGTAATTACACCCATTTCATTCAGCGCATGCGTATTGGCAGCATTAGATCCGTAATAATAAACTCAGAGGAGTACACTTATAATCAAGCGTCACTCATATACTTATTGTGCTATCATTGATCATAAGATTTGAAATATACACTTTATTAGTATAAATAATGCAATAAAATGTATACTCAGTTATCCTTATTTTTACTTCAATCCACTATATGCATCACCATCATCATCATCATCATCATCATCATCATCATCATCATCATCATCATCATCATCATCATCATCATCATCATCATCAGTGTGTTTGATGACCCCTGAAAGAGAAATGCTTCACTGGTTTCCTCCCACCTTGTTTTGTCCCTGGCTAGGCGTGGTCACGTAGGACCCAGTTGGCTGTCGCGGTCGTCTCACCATTCGGTTGTCAACCACCTTCTTAGTCTTTTCCATTGCATCTGAGTTAATTCTTCCGCTCTCGATGCCCACCTGTTTTCTGTAGATCTCGTAAGATGACCTGCCCATCTATGTTTAGCCTTTTGAATGATGGTGAGGATGTTGTTTTCTCCAGTTTGCTGTCCGATCCAGGTGTGTCTTTTCTTTCACGAAGACTGATGCCAAGCATGATGCGTTCCATGTTGCATTGTGCAACTCGTAGCTTTTCAGTCGCTGAATTATTGAGTGCCCATGTTTTTCTACCATATGGCATAAGAGACATGATGTATTCATTGAACACTTTCCGTGTAATGTTCAGAGTGGATTTTCTATTCTTCATCATGTCTACTTTGGAAAAGGCTGTCAATCTAAGCGCAATTCGCCGTTTGATTTCAGACATGATATCAGCGTCGCTTCTCACCATCTTCCCTAGATAGATGTAGTTGTCAACTTCCCCGACATTGTCACCGTTCACTATGACTGGGGCTTTTGTGGCATATTTGTTGACCATTACCTTGTGTTTTACAGTGTGCTTCTTCATGTATCTGTGTTAATCATTTTTGTTCTATTAAGTCTGTCTCTTTGATTATATTCGTTCCCACTTTTTACCGATACATTCTGTGTATTGTCTATACATTCTACTTTTTACCGATACATTCTGTGTATTGTCTATACATTCTACTTTTTACCGATACATTCTGTGTATTGTCTATACATTCTACTTTTTACCGATACATTCTATACATTCTCTATACATTCTTCTTTTTACCGATACATTCTATACATTCTCTATACATTCTACTTTTTACCGATACATTCTATACATTCTCTATACATTCTACTTTTTACCGATACATTCTATACATTCTCTATACATTCTTCTTTTTACCGATACATTCTATACATTCTCTATACATTCTACTTTTTACCGATACATTCTATGTATTCTCTATACATTCTACTTTTTACCGATACATTCTATGTATTCTCTATACATTCTACTTTTTACCGATACATTCTATGTATTCTCTATACATTCTACTTTTTACCGATACATTCTATGTATTCTCTATACATTCTACTTTTTACCGATACATTCTATGTATTCTCTATACATTCTACTTTTTACCGATACATTCTATGTATTCTCTATACATTCTACTTTTTAGCGATACATTCTATGTATTCTCTATACATTCTAATTTTACTGATACATTCTATGTATTGTCTATACATACTATGTTATGTCATCAAAAGGAATTCAAATGGTAAATGGCGTTATATAACCCGAAGGTCAGTGGTGTCGAAACCCTTAATGATCTCAAGCACATAACATCAACAACGATTTATTTTTAAGCATGAATTTTCAATGCAACTCAAGGATCCACGCTTGGCAAGAAAATAATGCAAAGTTGTTAAAAAATGGACAACTTTATAGAATAACTCAATCTTTATTAGTTTAAGTTAATCGGTTACTATTTATTTCAATACTATTAATTAATAACATATTGGAAATGCAATTTTGAATAGGGGAATAAAAGACGATAATTTGTGATTTTAAGATTACTCAAAACACGGAAATGCAATTACAATTTCCGTTTTAAACCCATTTAAAATGTTTCTTTTTACCATAGACAGGAAATATTATAATTTGATACGCTCTCATACACAGACACACACACAAACACACACACATATATATATATATATATATATATATATATATATATATATATATACATCGAGAGAGAGAATAGAGAGAGAGAGAATGAGAGAGAGAGGGCGAAAAGGAAGAACGAGAGTTTAACTTACGTACTAGACAAACTCCTCAAGTGTCATTGGTCTCTCTGTACAGAGGTTTGCCAGGACAACCTGACATGATGGTGCTCCCCCCTACAAGTAATCCATCACCAAATATTCAAAATAACATAGTATTTGAAGATCCAAATAAGATCCCCCTCGACACCGCTATAGACTGGCCGGTAAAGATACCATATGAAAGATATACTATAACATAGTTAACTGGTCAATTAGGGAGAGAAAAATTAATGTTCTTAACTTCTTTACTAACTTAACATTTGACAGGTAATGAGAATATCTATGTATCACATATAGAGATCAAGTTTTAGCCCTTTAATTTCTGAGACCTTCGACTGAAGTGATATGGAACACATCTGTATGTCTTTCTGTCTGTCTGTCTGTCTGTCTATGTATATATATATATATATATATATATATATATATATATATATATATATATAGAGAGAGAGAGAGAGAGAGAGAGAGAGGGAGAGAGAGAGATAGGGAGAGAGAGAGAGAGAGAGAGAGAGAGAGAGAAAGAGCGAAATTAGTTTGACATTTCACGTATGATTTTAAAGCTCTATATATATGTATATATATATAAATATATATAAGTAAATATATATATATATCTTTAAAATCATACGTGAAATGTCAAACTAATCTCTCTCCCTATTTCTCTCTCTCTCTCTCTCTCTCTCTCTATATATATATATATATATATATATATATATATATATATATATATGCCAAAATAAGTGAAATGCATGTGTCGGTCATCTCGTTAGACATGGAATTAAAAATCCCAGGCTTTTATCAGACAATATACGAGTTAAAACACATATGTTTGTGATCTTCTAATATATATATATATATATATATATATATATATATATATATATATATATATATATATATAGTAGAAGATCTCAAACACATGTGTTTAACTGGAATATTGTCTGATAAAAGCATGGGATTTTTAATTCCCTGTCTAACAAATTGAGCGACACATGCACTTCACTTATTTTAGCACCAACAAGATGGCGTAGGGGTTATAAGCGTCGACTGCTTCTAGATGGTCGAGTTACGCTCCCCGCTTGAGGCAGTTGCTTTTCTAACCACACTGAAGAGCTGTGATACAGCTAAACAACATGTCTGTGGATATATTCATTAATTTCAGTATGGATCAGATTATTTTATTGTTTTTATTGATTGCCCCGATATATTTCTAGTAAGAATTCTCACGAGAAAGACATCAGGTACTTGAGGGATTACTTGAAGGTTAACGGCATGCTAAGTGAAAGTGTTTATGTGGAAGGAACTGGATTCGAACTTAGCACACTCATATCGTCAGTCTGTGTCGTTAACGACTTAGCCACCGTCACCTACCATATATAGTGACAGATAGCATTGGGAAGTATTGTTTTTACATTTTAATTTTTTACAATTGAAGCAGTAACATCACACACAATGCAAATATTTAAAAAATATTTTTATTTTAGACTTTTGGGGAAGTTTTTGCTTAGAGCATACAAAAATTGTTTTATATTAATATTATCATCTTTTTTTAGTAAACTCTATTTTAATACCTGTGATTTACGTGATAATTTGAATCGGTGTATTTTAAACAGTCCTATTTAATTATATACAATTAGGTATGTGTTTATGTTTATATATTTTGATGAACATCACCCATTCTTATACTAACCGATCATGATGAATTTGGGGCACAGCTCCTATCCGTAAGATAATGTGGGCTATATTCCGTTTTAATTACTTTTATGGAAGACGTGGAAAAAAGGAGGTGGTAACTCTTCGTGAAAATTCAGATATATCCGATCTTTGTGAAAGTTCAGTTTCTTTGTAATATTTTAAATAGATTTTACATTCAAATATTTCAGATTTGCATTAAATTTGATCCATGGTCATTAGACACCAAATAAGCCTTTTCATTATAGACATTTTACTGAATCTAAGATATGTAGTTGATTTTGATCAACATTTAAAAAAGAATTCTAGACATAATGTGTACTATCATTATATCTTCATCTTAATCTGAATAAATAGACAAAAAAGTTGTGCAAAACTCTCCTGTTTGAGAAAATTAATTTACTCGTTCTAATCTTCTAATATATATATATATATATATATATATATATATATATATATATATATATATATATATATATATATAAATATATATGTATATAAATATATATATATATATATAAATATATATATATATATAAATAAATATGTATATATATATATAAATATATATATATATATATAAATATATATATATATAAGTATACATATATATATAAATATACATATATATGTAGATATACATATATAATATATGTAGATTATGCCTGAATGAAAAATTTGAAATCCTAAACTTAAAAGACCCCCGAAACTTCAACTGTAGAAGTGAGATAGCAAACAGCTGCTTACACAGAAATGAATTTACCTTAGGCTAACGATAAATAAACAAATATATAAACAAATCAGTAAAATAAAAACTAAACTAAACAAAAACTTAACAATTTAAAAATTAAAACCTAAAATAGAAATACAAGGAACCACGTGTTAAAATAAATTTACACATTATATTAACACAACAAAGGAAACAGGATATAGGAAATTCTATAGAAAACAGAACCAGAGTAACAAGAGTTACACTAACAAGACCTTTGTTCGTGGGAAGCCCAACGATTGGTTGAGAGAACAACAAAGAATCTGATTGGTTAACTAGCAAGCCGTGTATATAAAAACACCCAGCAAAAATAACTCCATGCATTTTAGTCTGAATATTCACGCCGGGGATTAAACGCGTGGGCCTCTGTGTAGCTTAATTGCCATAAATATATTTTAATAGCTTACTAAATATACATATATATATATATATATATATATATATATATATATATATATATATATATATTATAATATATTTATATGTATATATATTTATATATATATATATATAAATATATATATATATATATACACACACATATACATATATATATATATATATATATATATATATATATATATATGTATATATACAGAGAGAGAGAGAGAGTCATCTACAACAGCTGTTTCGCCGTATTACAGCTTTCAAGAGTAACTAAATATTGCGAGTATTTCAGGCTGAGATCCCAAACTCAAGTTTTTTGTGAGCAGACATCTGACCCTTATGCTATTACAAACGCTACGAAAGTAAAGTAAATTATAATGCTTAGGTCTGTTTCGAAAAAACTAAAGATTTACTTTAATCCGTCTCAAAATAAATAAAAAATGAACAAAACGCATTAGGAATTTTCTGTGAGAAATAAGCAAACCGTAGGTTGACGATTGTTTAGAAGTTTTGGGTTACGCGATATCCGGAACTTTTTATCATGAAAAAATATTCGTCGAAAAGAATAATATAATCCAATTACACTTCTTTTAAGGAATAATTCTGACGTAGATTGATATGATTAGTTATGCAAACACAAAAACGATTACAGATAAAATAATTGTTAAACAAAATAAGATAAGAGAAGTCGGTTGTTGTAGCGGGTTACGCAAAGCTAGATACATTCACATGCCGACACTAGAGCGAACAGTGTCGCCCAAGAGCTTTCGATCAGCAAAGAAATACAACGGAGAATAAGAAACTAATGCAAACAAGTTTTATTGAATTCTAATAATTGTTTTGTTCACTACTAAGCCCCAAAACAAAGGATCTAACTTCACACAAGACGCAACTTTACAAAAGAAGTCTCTGTTTCTTATCTAGAAACAGATGTCGTCTTTCAAAACAGTAATTCTGTTCGGGTTTCTCACGGAAGAATTTATTCCAAGACATTCCATAATGTTGTTTTATGGCGAATCTTTTACTTTTTCTTCAATATGACTGCCACACTTCGCCAACCTCCAACCTTCTCTGTCTGTCTGTCTTTTGTTATATGTCCCTCCCTCTTTCACACGCACTTTCTACCTCCGTATATATATATATATATATATATATATATATATATATATATATATATATATATATATAATGTTTAGACGAAAATTATATCAATACTGTTGTCGTCTTGTCTAGATGAATCAAGCTTTCGAAGCCAATGTTCCCAGAAACCACAATTTATTCTGACGGACAGGCGAATTCGTAACGAAGTTGGAACAGGTGTTTTCATCGAAGCATAACAGTAAACATTGGTTTATGCACGGTACACCTATAATATGTTTGGATATATTTCACTGGTTTCATCAGTCTATCTATTTATATGACTGTTGATACACACACATATATATATATACATATATATGTATATACATATGTGTGTGTGTGTTTATATTGTTCTGAAAAATACATTTTTGTTCCGATTTTCTATGGCGTATGTTTTTTTATTATATATATATATATATATATATATATATATATATATATATTGAGTTGTAAAATATTCCTAGCCCGGGGGGTTCGAACCGCGCGACCAGTTTTCAATAGTTATATTTCTATTCCGATGGGCTCCGTACATAGATAAATAGATAAAAAACCTATATCACCAATCTCTCTCTCTCTCCCTTTCTCTCTTAGATATATATATATATATATATATATATATATATATATATATATATATATATATATATATATATATATATATATATATATATATATTGGTACTGAAAAAATAGTACAACATTCGTACCGTCGGTTACAAGCACAGAAAGACTTAGCCATCCGGCTTCCATCAGATGGGTAATTCTTTCTGTGCTTGAAACCGACGGTATGAATGTTGTACTAATTTTTCAGCACCAAAATAAATAAATATTACGCTCTTAATTTTCAATTTTTAACATTAATTCTCAATTAATAGAGCATTATACTGGGATTTTTCCGGCTATATTACAAATAGTTATATATATATATATATATATATATATATATATATATATATATATATATATATATATATATATATATATATATATATATGTTTTCTTCCAAGGTCTCTGACTCTCTCCCCCTTCTCATCCTCCATGTTTTTTTTTGTCTCTCTCTCTCTCTCTCTCTCTCTGTCTCTCTCTTTCTCTCTCTCTCTCTCTCTCTATATATATATATATATCTTTCTCTCTCTCTCTCTCTCAAAATATTGCTGTATTAATTACTATATTTAAAGGTAGGCGGTAAATATCGCTAATCGAGCTGTTCTGTGCGTGTTTTGAAAATCAGAATCTACGTAGCAGACACGGCTAAGTAGGTTGTGTGACACACACAAACGCATATATATATATATATATATATATATATATATATATATATATATATATATATATATATAAATGTGTGTGTGTAACTGCTCCTCTTTATGTGTTATTCGTTATCATTTTCACGATGAATTAAGTACATAGTCTTCAGAGACAGCGTTCTTGACTCTACTACTACTACTAGTAATAATAATAATCATGATAATATTATTATTATTCTTATTATTTATAATAATAATAATAATAATAATAATAAAAATGAGAAGAAAAAGAAGAAGAAGTAGAAGAAGGAGAAGAAAACGAAGAAAATGATATTCGCCATTGTTGCGAGAGTAAAACATCAACAAAACAACGGGAATATAATTAAAAAGGTGATGCTTCAACGAAACAGTTAATTACATTGGTTCACATCACATGGGAATGATGAACAGAGAAAGAGACGGACAGAAAGAAAAATAGATAAATAAGCAGACATCTCTCTCTCTCTCTCTCTCTCTCTCTCTATATATATATATATATATATATATATATATATATATATATATATATATGCATATTCAAAAGATACTTCCAGTCATACATTGAGAAACGAGAACACAATATATATGTGTTCAAGATTAATACTATAAGAATTCAAACACCATAATTCCAATTTAAATAGGCCATAAACAAAAAAACACCATTGACAGAAACGGACAACACTTCTAACAATACTCACGCATCTCCTTCTTCTCTATTGCTAGGGATAGCGGTACTATTTTAACATTAATGTACGGCCTCAATCGGCTCTGAACCCTTGGAATACTAGCTAAATCTGCATATTGCATGCTTAGAACTTGTATGAGGCGATTTCACTGCTTGAACATTCACAAAATACCAAAGGGAACCCATTTATATCAGTCGTGAAACATAAGAAGGGCACTTAACAATAATATATATATATATATATATATATATATATATATATATATATATATATATATAGAGAGAGAGAGAGAGAGAGAGAGAGAGAGAGAGAGATAGAAGAAAAAAGAGTGATAAATATGCGACGATTGTCTTAATTTATTTCAAATTTCAATTGTTCAATGCAAGGTGTAATCAGTAATAAACTAGTGTTTATTTTTCTTTCCTTAAGCCAAGGCTTTTCAAAGATCGAAATCTTATCATCAGAGGAGAAATACAGATGGATAAGTTGGCTTTCGAAAAAACCAAAGTTCAAATATTTGAAAATATAAGAATTATTATTAAAAAAATTATTAAAATAATTTTTGTCAAAAAAAACGTATTGAATGGAAACGGAAATTTACCACCCGGACAATTTGCATATCTTTTTTCACGGAACTTTTCTTTTCTATTTAATACGTTTTTTTTGACAAAAATTATTTTAATAATTTTTTTAATAATAATTCTCATATTTTCAAATATTTGAACTTTGGTTTTTTCGAAAGCCAACTTATCCATCTGTATTTCTCCTCTGATGATAAGATTTCGATCTTTGAAAAGCCTTGGCTTAAGGAAAGAAAAATAAACACTAGTTTATTACTGATTATACCTTGCATTGAACAATTGAAATTTGAAATAAATTTAGACAATCGTCGCATATTTATCACTCTTTTTTCTTCTATCTCTACTATTGCTCTATCTCGTATATTGAGCTAATCCTTTTCACAATAGGTTCCATCTACTAAAAGTTTTTACTTTGGTTTATTTAGATCCTATATATATATATATATATATATATATATATATATATATATATATATATATATATATATATATAAATCTGCGATATTTGGGATTTTTTCAGTATCCCTGGGAATTAAAACTACATTTATATTTATATATATAAAACGTACCAGACCTTAGGCCAGAAAAAAATATTTCAAATACGTGACGGCGTTGGGACCCTTCAAAGTAGCCCCCTTGTGTTTGCATACACTTAGCCCACCGATACATCCACTACCGGAAAAAAAACCTCTAGAAGTCTTATTTTTGAATGGTGTTTATCTCCGCCGTCGCGTTCCGAATTATCTCTTTTTCGCACGCTCTAAACACCAGTTGCAGACCGAGAAGTTTGGAGCCTGCCAGAACGCTGGTCTGTCTCCGCTGATGTGCGGCCATTTTTTAATCTGTTGAACCACTCCTTAATTTGTGTTACACATCGCATTTTCTCCAAACACTTGTTGAATTTAACGCGACGGCGGAGATGAACACCATTCCAATAGAAGACTTCCAGAGGTCTATTTTCGGTATTTACTTCAACAGTGCTCCATACGTAAGTAGAGCTAGGTAGTAAGTTATGAAAATATATTTATGACAATTAAGTCACACAGAGGCTCCCGCGTTTCATCCGCGGAAGTAATCTCTAGGCTAAAATGCATGGAGTTAGTTTTGCCAAGTGTTTTTATATACACGACTAGCTAGTTAACCAATCAGATTCTTTGTTGTTCTGTTAGCCAATCGTTGGGCTTCTCACGAACAAACATCCGGTTAGTTTTACTTCCTATTTCCTATTCTGTTGTTTTATTTTCATAGAGTGTCCTCTTCCTGTTTATTTATATATATATATATATATATATATATATATATATATATATATATATATATATATATATATATATATATATACTAGCTATCCCTATCTGGCTTTGCTCGAAAGATTTTTGACTTTCATTACTTTAATTCTTTTCGGTCACTAAAATCATACAGTAAATACCCGTTCATTTATTAAATCTGATTAAAAAAAACGGGTTGACCATTTTTTTCAATCATTTTGCAAACTTAAACTTGATATTCGATTAGCTGTACAGTTTGTGGCTATTTGAACAGGGATCCCTTTCACAGAAAAATAGCATTCGCTACTCAACTGGCCCGTGACTCCATTGTAGATAACACGATTTGTATCATTGGAGAGCGGCTCAAAACAAGTTCTCGTATCTATATTAGACATTTCGCACTATTCTTTGTTGTAGTCGTTCAGTGGAATTTAGAAACAACAGATCTCCTGTAGGCACGACTGCAACATACGTGAGTTTCATTATCATATGTTGTTTTAACTGTCCCCACGTGGTTCGCTATATCTCTCCCAAAGGAAACTTGCTACATATTTTAATTATTTCTTGCTTCTGTATGATTTATAAATCATACAGAAGCAAGAAATAATTAAAATACGTATAGTCTATGTAATAACATAGCCGGGACACTTGGCGTCACTCGGCAGGAAATCATTTCAATTGGGTACAAAATTACTATCTCCTGTTGTGTGAGATGCACCCCGAGGAGATATTTTGCGGGTTGCTCGGCCACTTGGTAGGTCTGTCACGCTATATTTACAATCAAACTTAAAATCTTCAAAACTTTAGGTCTCTATGTACTTCTCCTCACTTGGGCAGAGTTAGACACAAGGTCGGTTTTTAATAAGGGTAATATCCATCTCCCCCATAAAGGGGCACTCTGGATGGAGACAAAAATAGTAATTGTCTCGAGAGTTATTTTTAATTTTGATTTTGTTTCTCTCGTTCCGCCCTCCTTTTATAGCGTTTCTTTTATTTTCTCGTAAGAAAATATTTATATTTGTAGAAAACTTCTTTAATGAGGAGTACACTAACAAAAAGCAACTGACATTTTGTTTTTAAATCGAGTGCAAAATAAAAAAAAAATCGTGTGATCGTCAAAAAAACATACGGTCACACACTTCACCGATTACTTGAAGCATTTACAAAATCGATCTAGCTAAAACAACAACGACCCGCTAATATACAAGCACACGTAAATGATAACAACATTATTTAAAGTCGCACTGCTTGTAGTGACAGGCGTGGTAAGCGCATTGAGACAGTGGCAGTCGTGTCGTCTATAATAATAGTAGAAAGAACGCAGAGACATATCTAACGAACTCACTACTAAAAAGCGGGTGATAATATATTGCTTAAATAAATTACTTCACTTGCTTTACAATTTTACAACTGGCAACCTCAGAATTCAATTCTTACACACGCATACCCACAGATACATACATATATACACATAAGTTATGTATATCTATATGTTTATATATTTGTATGTGCAGTATTCACTCCTAATCTAATTAACCGAATGATGAATTTTGGAACACAGGTTCTATACGTAAGGGTGGGTAATGTCGGCTATATTTAGTTAAATTTAGTTGTATCAAAACCGGCAAAGAAGGTCGAATCCCTTCGTAAATTTCAGATGCCTCCGATTTTGTTAACATTTTAACCATCTAGATTATACATTAATTATAAGTATTGCCAAAATGTATGTTTCGTTTGAGTATTTTAAAAGGGTTTTAAGAGGCATACTATGGGCACAACCTTCTATTTGAAAATACAATTATTTCAAATTTGCATTAATTGTAATCTATAGTCATTAGACACATATTAAACTAGATTACCTGAATTTACATTTCTTCTTAACACTGCCTTAAACTTACGCCTTATATTTGACGCATTTTCTAGAATGAAAATCATGTAATGGATTTTGATCAGAATTAGAATAAGTATTCCAGACATAAGCTTTACTAGCATTATATCACGATTTAAGTCTTCGTAAGGAGACATTAAAGTAGTACTTGACTGTTCTGTTTCTGGAGTTCAGTTTACCCTTATTGGGACGGGTATTCCTCTAGTATATATAAATATGTGTTTGTGTGTATGCGCGTGCGTGTACGTGTGTGTGTGGAGCGGAGATTAACGAAGCCATATTGGCACTAGTTTTCGCGGTTAATATCATGTTTCTATTTCAGACTTTCCTGATATAATTCCTCGACAATCTCGGCTGGAATCCGTTGTCAGTGTCTGATTTGACAATCGACAATGAACATTTGCAACGGCCGATCTAATCGACAATGCAAATTACAGCGTTTGTCTCGTACAAAATATTCCAAGATGGCGTCACTCGTCTGTCTGATTTCTTGTTTTTTTTTCTGCTCGTTTTTAGCGGGAGGAATTCCTCTTTCGCATTTCGACTTTTATCTGTTGAGTTCTTATGAATTCCACCTGGACGTCTTCACTTGATAACTTAGTAAAATGAGTCCTTCTCTTCTGGAATAACAGTTTTATTATTATCTACTCACTAGGAGTTTTAACACGACTCATTACCGGTGATCACTCACTGACAAAAAAAACAGGTGGTTTTCCTGGAGTTCGAGTGACAGCAAGTCATTAAACTGCGGGATCATTTATCGCAATCCGAAAAAAAATAACTGGCCATTTTTTACCACGTATTTTAGATTTTAGAGTAGCGCATCACTTTCTTTTAGAAACAGGCACACACAAGCAAAATAGGAACACGGCTATTAATACACATTTATTAATACAAATTTATTAATACAGATTTATTAATATACATTTATTAATATAGATTTATTGATGCCAATTATTTAATGCCAATTTTTAATGACAATTAATTAATACCCATTAATTAATACACATTTATTAATGCAAATTTTTAATGCAAATTTTTAATAGCAATTTTTAATGGCGCATTTTAATAGCAATTTTTAATGCCAATTTTGTAGAATAAAAAATAAGAACGGTGTCTACCCTTGTAAAAATAAAGACAAAATGGTTGCACTTTTTTCGTCTAAAATAAGTTTCCAGAAAGTTGATAATCATTTGACGTTAAATTTTTGCAGCAAATAAAATATAAAATATTGTAAAAATAAACACAATTCTCTAGCGACATACTCAGTAAGTGCAGACAGAAAAAAAATGGTCAAGTTAGTGATGGTCAGAAAGCAGGTGATCATTTTATGTTAAATTTCAACAAAAAAGTGATCCTCTACTCTAAAATCTAAAATACGTGGTAAAAAACGGAATTCTCTATAGTCATAGTCAGTAATTGTACACCAAAAAATGAATTTAGTCCGTAAAAAATGCCAAACGAAGTTGTTAACAAATACCAAAAAAGCGCTGGACTTCATCACTTGATAACTTACAAAAGGATTAGCTGCTATTGCTGAGAGGCAGAAGGCATTCCGAAAATTCGATCGCCATAAGTTAACTGCGAATAGACAGACATTTTTAGAGGCAAGAAATGATTGCAAAATAGTGATAGATAAAGCAAAGAGAAGGTACACAGAGATAACTAAAAACGCATTCAGTCACAGAAACTATTGACTTGTGATTTCTGAAAAATCTACAATAGTGTGATGGATAATGGACAATCGACAATTTCCCCGCTATCAAATCACAACAATGTTGTTTGCACGGAAACTGATAATGCTGAACTACTTGCCCAGCGTTTCGCCTATAACTCCACTTTGGACTCGGCAAACAACCCCCTCCCTAAATTCCCATTGCGGACTGAAGCCACACTTGAGAATCTGGTTATCACCCCATCTCAGGTCAGAGACATCATAAAAAACATTGACACCTTCAAAGCCTGTGGGCCTGATCTTATACCAGTAATATTAACAAAGAAATGCTTTGCTGAGCTGACCCTTGTCCTCTCCAAACTATACAACAAATGCCTTGCTGAATCTTGTTTCCCTGATAGTTGGAAAATTGCCTCTGTGGTACCAGTCTTCAAGAATTCTGGAGAGAGAACTTATCCTCTAAACTACCACCCAGTCAGTCTACTCCTGATCTTTGCTAAAAGATTTGAATCATTAATCAATCTAGCGATAGTCCGGTACTTAATTAATGCTAAACTTCTTTCTGATAATCAATACGGATTTATCTAAGGCAATGGCTGTATCCTTAGAAAATGACCTAAAGTCTGTAGAGGATTGAGGTCAAAAATAGATGGTCAATTTTAATAACTACAAGAAACCTCTTCAACCACAGATTTTCATGGCAAATTACACCCTACCTGAGAGTTCATCATTCAAACTCCTCGGCCTTACTTTCACAGATAACATGAATTGGAATAAATACATTGAATTGCCATGGCTGCTGCTAATAAGGTGGGCTCACTCTACCGTTCTAGTAAACTTCTCACACCTGACATTATCCTATATCTCTACAAAGCCACCATCCGCCCATGCATGGAGTATTGTTGCAACCTCTGGGTTGGGGCATCATCCACTCGTCTCTCCCTCTTAGACAAGGTCCAAAAAAGTGTCGCCAACTTAATAGGTCCCTCGCTATCCAGCAAGTTATCGCCCCTGTCGAAGCGTCGCAATGTTGCTTCGTTGTGCATGTTTTACAAGTACTTCAATGGATTGTTCTTTGATGAACTTGCTGCTCTGGTGCCTCCATGATGTAAATTCACTAGACCAACCCTACAGTCTGCCAAATCCGATCCATTCACTGTGGAGGTCCCCAGATGCCGAAGAGCTTTCTACTCCAAAAGCTTCTTTTCTCGTGCTGCTGGACTCTGGAACTCTCTTCCTGTCCCCTGTTTTCCTGACGGTAATGACATGCAGAAATTTAAAACTAATGTAAACAGACATCTCGCTGCACAGCTCTCAATTAAGGTTGACCCTCCCAAACGTTCACCTTTTTTCTCAATAGCCCCTTACGTCTAAAGTGGCGGCCTGCCTTGTTTGAGGTGAACTATGTTAAAAAAACTCTACTAACTAGAAGTTCTCACACGATTATTATGAGTGATCGATCACTGACAAACACATGTAATTCTCCTCCGAGTTCAAGTGACAACAAGTCTCCCCAGATTTCCAGTAATATCTGCTTTTTGGATCACCGTTGCACATCACTTTGCGTTCTCGCAACAGCCGTTTATCATTGAGTTATCGCGAATTAAGGTCATGGATTGTGTGTGGAATTTGAGTGATAATTAGCCTACTGAGAAGTTCAGTACATTCTGTGCTCTTCCAGTGTGCATAGTGCCTTCACCGTCAGCCTTTCCATACTCTCAGACACTACACGGCGCTTTTTTTTCTGGTACCAATCTATAGTGGTACTATGATATTTTTTTTATATCTATCATGGAAAATTAGCTTTTCTGGGCTTCGCCTTGGTATTTATATT
>OY744551.1:25611906-25654406 GCA_963556195.1 Sepiola atlantica
ATATATATACACACACACACACACATATATATATATATATATATATATATATATATATATATATATATATATATATATATATATATATAATAATGGTAATAATCCAGGTGAAAAATATCCACAGGGTGGTAATCCAGAGAATTTTAACCGGGTTTATAAAAAGTGCTCAATATCAAAATAGAGCTTTATATATGATAATTTTATTTACACAGACATGTACAAAATCTGCGACACTGGCATGTCGATGTTATCGATCAACAGTTACTATAAACTGAGATCTCATCAGGCAGAGTTAGAATCCGATCTTAACCTCAGATCATATTTGGAGAGAACCTGGTTCTCTCCAAATATGATCTGAGGTTAAGATCGGATTCTAACTCTGCCTGATGAGATCTCAGTTTATAGTAACTGTTGATCGATAACATCGACATGCCAGTGTCGCAGATTTTGTACATGTCTGTGTAAATAAAATTATCATATATATATATATATATATATATATATATATATATATATATATATATAATAGTGTTGTACTTTGCTTGAAACATTGTGCGCAGTGTGTAAGAAATCCAGTTATTTTGAAGGCGGTGACAATGCAAGTTTCGTAGAAGAAACTGTTTGATAGGGAATCACACGAGGCAATGGTGAAATAAATAAAATATGTCCATATTTACGAATTCACTAATTTTCAATTAAATATTTATCTACCAACGCAGTGAAACGAACCAGGATTGTATAGTGTTGTTGTTATTATTATTATTATTATTATTATTATTATTATTATTATTATTATTATTATTATTATTATTATTATTATTATTATTATCATTATTATTATTATTATTATTATCATTATTATTATTATTATTATTATTATTATTATTATTATTATTTCATAGTAATTTCAACTTTTGGATGATTTTCGTGGAATTTTTTTGTTTTAGAACATCAAGTCAATTCCCTTTGACCTTAGACATTCAAGCTGTACCTTTACATGTCCGCCTTTCCTAACGGGTAAGCCTTTTGCAGAATTGGAAAAGAAATTGTCTCGTCAATCTGTTTAACCATTTATGGTGGCTTTTTGCTATGGTTCCAAGCGTTCCAATTACAACGTGAATCACCTTGACTTCTTTACATTTCTATAGTCTAACTAATTCCCATTTTAGATCTTGATATTTATTGATTTTCCGTGTTCTACGTCTGTACTCTTGTATCGAAGAGGCAGGCTATATCAATGATTAAGCAAGTTCTCTTGTTTTTGTTTAGAAAGATTAAGTCGGGTGTTTAATGTTCAAGAACCTTATCAATTTGTATGCGCATGCCCCAAAGAAGTTTATCATTGTCGTTCTCCTGTACTACTTCTGGCTTTCCCATTGTGTTACAATTCATAAAAGTTTGCATATATTCCAGTGTAGTACCTTAGCGTCTTTGTCAAGTCTCCATTTTTTATATTGATGTTGTGCTACCATAGGGCATTCAGATACACTATGCGCTAAGGTTTCTTCCCTTTCATCACACAATCGGCACATCGGTGATTCTGCACTTTTGTCAATATAAGGCTTGATGGACCTAGCGCGAGTGGCTTGTTCCTGGGCTGTTATTAAGGTGATCTCAGTATATCTTTTGAGATCACCCCTGACCAACCAATTATAGCTGTCATTATCTCTAAATGGAGTATTCTAAAAGAATAAACTGTGTAGTTTCTTTCCAAATAATTTTAACCCTCGGTCTTGTAACCTTTGATTCTTTTTCACCCTAGTTCTTAGTATTATTTTCTCTTTTCAATTCACGAAGTAGAATCTCATTACTTTCAAAAATATATTTATATAGATAACATTCTTCTATATTCACGACATCTTTAACACTAAGTAAACCTCGACCACCTTTTTTTCTAGGTAGATACAATCGGTCTTAATCTCCTTTATTATTATTATTATTATTATTATTATTATTATTATTATTATTATTATTATTATTATTATTATTATTTTACATACATTCCCCCACACACACATATATACATATGAATTCTATACATTTTTATTTTTACAACCATTTTGGCTAAATATGTGCGGACGTGTTTTTGGCTATAGCCTTATTTTGGCTGAGCCTCGTCAGGCCAAGTTGTTCGGATGAAAACAAACAACTGAATATGCTTTTCATCATTCCAACTTCGCCTGCCGAAGATAAGCTTCAATTAGGTGATAGCTGAAACATGTGTAGCCAAAATTTTCGTACACATACAAATGTATACTAAATATATAGCTCTTGTTACTAAACATTATTAAACAGTGTAGGGATTTATAGAATATACTCATATAGAATTAAACAAATATCATAAGGATTAAAGATATATATATATCTATCTATCTATCTATCTATCTATCTATCTCTCTCTCTCTCTCTCTCTATATATATATATATATATATATATACGAGGTCAGTTTAAAAAGTATCCCATCTTTATTTTTCCGTGCGAAATAGAGACCATAGGGCCACTCTACACAGGTTAGGAAGACACCTCCATGCGCATGTGCGAATTTTATCACCGCCTTCCTGCACGTTAGTCGCTGCCTGTCGGTCGCTGAGTGAGGTGCTACACAACGTGTTCGTCGGATTACCGATTTTTTCAAGATGAATGAACGTGTTGAGCAAAGGTACTGCATCAAATTTTGTCAAAAGCTTGGTGATTCTCAAAGCAAAACAATTCGTAAGATTCAGCAGGTGTTTGGAGAAGATGCGATGAGTGCAACACAAATTAAGGAGTGGTTCAACCGATTCAAAAATTGCCGCTCATAAGCGGAGAGTTACCAGCATTCTGGTAGGCCCCAAAGAGTAAAGTACTCGACTAATATTTTATTTCGTGCGAAATAGAGACGATAGGGTGGCGCCACTCTAAACAGTGAAGGAAGACACCTGTGTGAATGTGTGAATTTTATCACTGCTTTCCTGCGTCTTAGTTGCTGCATGTCGGTCGCTGAGTGAGGTGCTACACTACGTGTTCGTCGGATCACCGATTCTCTTAAGATGACTGAACGTGTTGAGAAAAATTTACATCATCAAATTTTGTCTAAAGCTTGGTGATTCTCAAAACAAAACAATTCGTAATATTCAGCAGGTGGTTCAAGAAGTTGCGATGGGTGTAACACAAATTAAGGAGTGGTTCAACCGATTCAAAAATTGCCGCTCATAAGCGGAGAGTTACCAGCATTCTGGTAGGCCCCAAAGAGTAAAGATTCCGCACATACAATTTTGCGTGATGATTTTGACATGCATAGAGTTGATGCGAAATGTGTGCCCAAGTTGTTGTCGCAGGAACAAAAGGACCTCCATTTTCAAGTTGCACAGGACCTTCTGAAAACAACCAACACTGAACTTTGTTTTTTTAACACCGAGATGAGTCATGGGTGTACGGGTACGACCCGAAACAACAAGACAGTCGTTGCAATCGAAGCATTCCGAGTCTCCAAGCCCCCCCCCCCCAAAAAGCGCGACAGGTGCGAAGCAAAATCAAGGTGATGCTGACTGTCTTCTTTGATATCCGTGAAATTTTGCATCACGAATACGCACCGGAAGACAAACAGTGACAAAGGAGTACTATCAAGATGTTCTCCGGCGTCTCCGTGACGAAGTTTGGCGCAAAAGACCAGACATGTGGACGGCGAAAAAACTGTCAACGCCCCCGCACATTCATCCAAATTGATCTAACATTTCTTGGCCAAACACAGAATTCCAATCTAAACTAAGATTATTAATTAAACAAAAACTCAATAATTGAAAATAATTAATGAACATTTATTGAAATAATTAAAAATGTGTTTGTTTTTTTGGTGTTTTACAAACCGTACAGTTTATTTACAATAGAGTAAAAAAAATAATACATTTAAAATGTCATGTTTTTGTGGGAGGGGGGGGTCACAAATCAGACAGTTAATTTACAATATATTATTATTTGAATATCTCGCTTATTTCGTTGCTCTTTCGCGCACATTTTGCATGAAACTTATTAATTAGTCTAAAATTGTATTTTTTATCCGGAAATAAAATTCTAATTTATTTTTTAAGACTTGAAATTCGAAAGTTAATGCAATGCCTTAATCATTGGAACCCATGTTGTAATCTTCTTATTTTCTTTCGCGCTTGACATCTATAAAAAAGAAAATACGTTTTAAAGAAAACAAGTTTAAAAAAAGAAATAAGTTAACTATGATTTTCAAGCGAATGAATAATCCTTAGGAGGGTAAGCGTGTTCTTGACAGGGGGATAAAGTCACAGGAGCAGGAACAAGTTAACAATGAGTTTCAAGTGAATCAATACTCCTATGGACGTGAGTCTGTTCGCTCTGATTATTTGCCCTGATTAGAGATGGACGCATGCGCGTTAGCGCTTTCGGGCACTTCTGGTCATTATTATTAGTGGTTCTTACTCCTATTATCAATGACGTCACCAGAGAAACTGGACTCAGTAAACAGGCCTTATATTACGACAGCCTTAAAATAACCTCTCATGTGAAAAGTACAGTAATTCAGATTGGCATAAAACACCAATTAAGCAAAAACAATTTTTAATTGAAATCACTCAATACAAGGCACGAAGCCACTTGATGTAAGGAGCTAAAAATGATTCCCTGAATTGTATTTTCTTCTTAAGACCCCTTAAGATTACGCTTTAACTTTTATAAAATGTATAGAATTAAAATCATGTAAAGGATTTTTATCAAAATTTAAATAATTATTCTAGCCATATATATATATATATATATATATATATATATATATATATATATATATATATATATTGATTTTAATTTTTGTTAGTTGATATAAATTAGTGCAAAACTGTTCTAGAAATTATTCTTCCAATCTATATAATAAAAGTAAACGTATGTATGTCCGGCTTGCTCCAATACTCACGTATGCAATTATTATGCGCAGATAAGGATAGGCGTAATCTTTATAATAACTGCGTAATAATAAACAAGGAAGGAAAGAATAATTACGTATGCAAATTTAATTACTATGAACAAAGGAGTGAAAACTTGATCTTACTAATAACTGATGATAATAAAAAGGAAAGTGTAGAGTGTATTTCTCTTTTGATACAGAAGCAACAATATTCCTTTATTAATAATAGTAGTGGTATTCGTGGTATTATTATAATTAGTAGTAGTAGTAGTAGTAGTAGTAGTAGTAGTAGTAGTAGTAGTAGTAGTAGTAGTATGATAACTGTGAATGTACGTGTGCCTAGCGCGCTTAGCAGTGTGAATAAGAGGGGGTAAGTTGATAGAGAGGGAGCGAGAGATATTTTTCCTTCTTTTATTTATTGATTAGTTTTAAATAAAATTGCGAAACGATAGCGATCGGGAGGAGCCAACTAGTTACAAACGAATTTGAATTTAGATTTTAAGTTTCCTTAATAATGTAGTTTCAGCTTATATATTATATATGGATGGCCTATCTCCAAAATAAGAGGAACAGTTTTATATATAGATCCAAATTTACAGCGTGACGTATATATGTACACATGTAGTAACAACCGTATTAATATTCTGAAATGCGTAGACAAATTATAATCCTTTATTGACATTACACGTTGGAAAAAAATATTTGTCTTAAACGCCCTTCGGCCAAATCATCAAATATTCCAACGCCACAGAGGAGGGCAGCGAATATTTATATAGCGTTGAAATAAATTTCAATTTCCACTGCATACCTGCTGTATCCCCGCTTCCAAATTCCGGCAGAAATGGACTGCAGCTGATTTTGTCTATCTATATGTAAATAGAGGCGACGAAAGGGTCACACTGTGGGTGCATCTGCGCTTTTTACCACTTTCTGACCTGTTCTCGCGAATATTCTGCCTTAACCACGACTCAGTGGTCTGAAGCGATTAGCTCAAATGGCATAGCCGATGTCTATGCGTTCATGTTCATTTTTATTTTCAATAGAACATTCTTCGCCCTCCCCTCGGGTTAACAGTTAACAAATTACGTCCGATGGATGGGAGGGTTTGGGCACGACCTCCGTTAAGAAGGCCTGTACGATCGAAAATGACGTTATACACTTTAGGGAAAGCGAGACATGCCGAAAAGTCAGACTGTCGATTAGAAACTGACCTTGTGTCTAACTCCGCCCTCGTGGGTAGGTAAGTAAATTGGAACACACGTAATTACAAATATCGAAACCTGCAACATTTTCCACACACAAATCTGTCGATGTTGTAACTGTAAGAGTTATAATCGGAATTGCGTGATTTTGTATGTCTTTATTTTAATACATATGTCAAGACAATTGTTTTCAAATGGTTCACAATAAGAATAATAAACGAAGTTTAGTCTTTAAAATCCATGAAATAACGTGATGTTTATTTACTTGAACCCATAAACAACGTGATATTTATTTACTTGAACGCATAAACAATACAACAACCTAACTATTCTTTTAAAATAAATTCTATTTTTAAACTAATCTTTTATTAATGAAATTTAAATCATACGTATAAAATTCTATAGGAGAAGACAATGGAAGTAGTCCCGAATCTCTAAGTGTTCCTCAATGTTCCGAATATCTATAGGTCTTTTCTAAGTGAGATATTAGGTCAGAACCATCAAAAATTCAAATACATATATTCAATTATAATGAAATTTAAACCATTCGTATAATCTACTAATTAAACTTAAACTTAATTAACCCAGAATTAGACACTGCAAGGTGCTACTATCATTCCGGGTCAGAATTCTAACTAACGGTTTATTACACAATCCATAAAGATCCGAAATCAGAAACTGGCCACTGAATGCAGTTTCATGTCATATCGAGAATATTTTCGAAAGGGGGCTGACTTTTGATGATTTGTAGACATGTACACCAGCCACTGCCTGAAATGCATAGCGTGGCGTGAAGGAAAACTCGAGGAAGCAGTCGTCCGAGACAATCAATTTGAAGTGTGTGTGGGGGGGGGGGGCAGCATCCAATCATATCCAATCTATTTTTTTTCACAATATTTCTCAGTATTAGGAATTTAACTTGAATATTTTAGACACATCACCAACACCTTAGCCTCGCGCATCACCAGACCTCTGCACGCAACTGAATGCGTACATCGATATTTGTATATTTTATCGCAATATTATATCTGAATGCAATAAGTGTGATAGAAGTAGTAGATCTCTATCTCCCACTCCCGATGATACACGGTGAAGGGAAGGGGGCTGGCCGATACAAAGCTGCGATATAACAAACAAAAATACGCTAGCAAAGAAAAATTCAATGTTCCGTTCAATCCTATTCCTTAAACATCTATACAAATGTAAACATAATTCCTTATCTTTTTTATTTCTGTCAAAATAAGTCAGTTAGTATCCATCCCCACGTGACATTAATTCATTTACTCTCACCCCCACTCGCTTAGACCCCCAAAGTACAACTTAGCAATTCTATTTAAACAGATAAACTTGTATTTATTATCTATGTTTATAAGATTGTGGCGTTTATCGAAATATAAATGACATTTTAGATTTCTATAATATGTTGTATTTTAGAATCATGATACAAATCAGTTCGACAGTAGCGTTGTTGCTGTCGGACTGAGATATGGTTCTGTTCAGTCCTAGGAGGTCCAACCTCCCAGGCTTTACCTTTTCTCTGAGAAGTTTATTGCTAATCGCATGAGGCAAAACTACTGGGGAATGCAATCAAAGCTGTTTAGACATTTTTTCGTAGACCAGAATGCGCTTATCCAAGTGCGCTAGCTGCTCAAAACCACCTAACCTTGTGTCAATCCTCATGACAGGAAGGTAAATCATGTTAGATTTCTACAAAATGAAGAAATATTACTCGCTAGAAATTAGTTTATTAACCAATTATAAAACAAAGTCGTACGATTTGAAAATGAGTTTGGCGTACACACGAGACAACCATGAGCAGACAAAAATTCAATAGTTCAAGGTTTAAGTCTGGAATTTCTTGACTTACTCTATTTTCCCGGGCAACGCCGGAACAGGGGCCAACTAGTTTACTGTAATTTGACATTCTAACATTTCATAGTATTTTAACCTGCAAAACAAAGTATTGGTTTGGCCAAAATGTTCGTTCGTTTTATTTAATGTCATCTTCATCCGGTCTACTAAAGATCGTTTTATATTCCTATTCTTCAAATCCTGTATTTTGGGAAGCGAGTATGTTGACGTCAATGTGTAATAAGCCTTCGAGCAGAGATATCTTACATTCTTACTTGTCTTTAAATGGAAGATTAAGCAAGGCATTATCGACATCTGATGTTTTTTGTTACAAAAGAAAAGGTAAAAAAAGATAGAGAAACCTGCATAAAGATATGTTATGTGTATTGGGAGATTGCTGTTACAGAACGGGTGTGCCACAAATGGTTTGCCCGATTCCGAAAAGGACATTTTTAGTGAGAGATGCTTTTCGCTCTGGCCGGCCAAAGATTATTGACAGTGATCAAGTGAAAGCTGTAGTTGAACAAGATTGCCGTTAAATAACTAGACAAATCGCAGACATTCTCAAGATTAAAAAATCGAGCGTGGAAAATTAATTGCCTAAACTCGATTATTATTCTAAACTTGATGTTTGGGTTCCTCCTTACTAATAAAACGAACAAACTTTTTGGCCAACCCAATAATTTCAATGAAGAAATAAACCGCGATTCTGCTGGTAACGACGTTAATACACTTGCCCCAAAATGATGTAATACTCAATCCAGTGTTGGCTAGCAATCATAGTAAAACTGAGCAGTGATATGTAAGGCTACACACTGGTGTGTGTTTTTTTTGTAACCGATTGCTGTAAGATAAGGTGCCCAGCAGGGAATAAGAACGGATGTGAAGCGTCAGTCTAAACTGTCGCAACAATGTTTTCAAATAAAGACGTGAACCAAGATATCAAAACGGGCCAAACATATGTTATTATTTGCTGTCTGCTTAGAAAGTTACGCACTCGTTTCTTCCGCTGCCATCAAGCTGACAAAATGGCGCAGATTCAATTTATTATGAGCAAAGCATTCGCTCGAGTTAATGGTTTCGTTATTTGTTTATTTCTTCTTGCGTCGGCGGTATTTTCGGGGGAGGAGGGGGAAAGAAGCCTTGGAAGAAGAAAAGAACAAACCATTGACGTGTAAGAAAAAAAAGATAGTTTTTTTAGTTTGGTTGTTTTATTTTCCGGCGTATCAACCCTTTTTGTATCATTCAACCATTTTGATAATAGTGTTTATGATTCAAGTTATTAATATCTTCAAATGTTGATGATGTTTTGTTTAGTTTTTTTCTTTTGCTGCAATCAACGCTTTTTATGTCAATAAATGCGGAATTCAGCAATTTTGGAAAACGTTTTTCATACTTTGATTTCTTAATATTTCCCATTGTGTGCTTAAGGCATAACAGCCTTTTCAAGTTATGTAATACTTAATCGAGTAATTTGGGTTCAAGTTGTTATGGTAAAATAGAAATGGTCTACTAAACAACAGCTTCCTGTTTTGAAATCGGAAATTGACACCCGGTGTATATAAAATAGTTACCCAGTGAGGTAGCATTTGAGGCAGGGCAATTGTCACTTTGTTTTCATTTATTTTATTATTTACATATAAACAAATCAAACTGTTTTTTTTATAATTGGACATTTGTATCGTTTTTTATTACAAATAATCAAACAAAACTATTTTTTTAATTACAAATAATCAAATCAACATTTTTAAATAATTGGAATGTTTCTTTGTTTGAAAATATTTTTCAATAGTTTATTTTATAAAATATTTTTAAATAGTTTATTTTGAAAATATTTTTTCAATAGTTTATTTTTTAAATAATTTGTCAATAGCTTATTTTTCCCACGTGTGTACACTAGCTAAATTTTAAATTTCGCTAAAATGATGAAATGCCATTCCAACATTTGGTAATCTGCCCTCTGATTATTCGAACGCACAGAAAGTTCTATTTCAAGAAAGAGAGAAAGAGCGAAAGAGAGAGAGAAAGAGAAAAAGAGATAGAAACAGAGAGAAAGAGCGAAAGAAGGAGAGAGAGATTACTAATATGTAAACAACGCATTCTCTGAGATTTATTGTACGATCCGCTAAAAATGATATATTTACTTTTATTTTTTATTAAAACTTTTGGGTTTTTAAAATCTTACTAGAAATTATGTTTTAAACCACAAATTTATTTAATCAAGTAGTAGTAGTAGTAGTCCTCGCGATGGTGGTAGTAGTAATAGCAGTACGAATAGTCAACACGTTGCTGGTAGTAGTTGTTGGTGATGTTATTATAGCAATACAAATAGTCAATTATCGGGGTAGTAGTTGTTGTTGATGTAGTAATAACAGTACGAATAGTTGTATTGTTGATAGTTGGTGTAAATATTACAGTATTAGTACGAACAGTTGTGTTGTTGATAGTTGGTGTAAATATTACAGTATTAGTACGAACAGTTGTGTTGTTGATAGTTGGTGTAAATATTACAGTATTAGTACGAACAGTTGTGTTGTTGATAGTTGGTGTAAATATTACAGTATTAGTACGAACAGTTGTGTTGTTGATAGTTGGTGTAAATATTACAGTATTAGTACGAACAGTTGTGTTGTTGATAGTTGGTGTAAATATTACAGTATTAGTACGAATAGTTGTATTGTTGATAGTTGGTGTAAATATTACAGTATTAGTACGGATAGTTGTGTTACGCGGTCGCAGTCATTGAAATTTGTTTAATTAAAAAAAATAATTGAATTAAAAAGTATGTAAAAACTATGTTTTTATTATTCCGTGTTTTATTTATTAAAATAAAGGATGGGTTGATTTTCTTTTTTACTGAGCAATTAAATAACTGATTTTAGAATCGTGTTCACCGTATTTTATGTTCTTGATTGTTGCACCTTCTTCTGAAACAATAAAATAACTTCCAGTTTACAACTTTTTTTCTATTTTTCGAAGAGAATTTAAAGATCTTGTTTTCTAAACACTTTCCCTGCGATTACCTTTTTACTTAGTTTAAAATGTAATGTATGTAACACTTAAAATAACTAGCAAAAACATGCGACCGGAGGGAGCATATATTTCCTCGTCTTATTATACGTTACTTACTCTAGGTGTAAGAAGATCCGGAAATTAACAGTTGCATATCTATATATCTTTTAAAGGAATCAAGTGATGCCTCCGGAAAGAGCTCATTGATTTCGGAGAGCTAAAAACGTACACACAAAAACGCACGTACTTACAATTACACATACTCAAACACACAGATACAGCACACCCATAAACACCGTGCATAGTAGAACGCACACATAGACAAACATATACGTACACACAAACACCAAATATAACATAAATAAATAAACGAATACAAAACAAAACGATGTAAACAAACAACCGATGAATTTAGATTAAAAAATAATGAAACTATTTTTTTGCTGATCGAGAATATAAAATGGTGGAAGGGGGGGGCACGGTTTTAACCAGAAAAAGGACATCCAGTCAAGATCCCAACAGCTAATGATTATGCTACTGAATATGATGATGGTAGAAAGGGGTGGTGGAGGGATTTGAGGGATTTGGGGGTGAAAAGAAAAAGAGAGGGTGAGATGGCGAATTGAACTTAAAAAGAAGACAACTGTCTCCATTATCCCGAGGCGCTCGCCATTCCATTGCCACGCCCGGTCGTAACGATTCAATTTAACAATTCGTGGCTGATGGCGTCGACGTTGCGACAACGCAACTCGTTAAAGAAACTCGTTTTGTGTTTCTCTGTCAGCTTGGACGAACGTTGACGAGACATGACGAGAATTGGTTAAAATAAGGCCAAGCACCTCTACGTGAATTTATGCATTTCGGGGTTTTATATGAGACTAATAATCGCTATAATGAAACTAATTATCCTATATATATATATATATATATATATATATATATATATATATATATATATATATCATTCCATAATTTCTGTCCGGATTTTATTTTTCTGAAATTTAATAGTGAGTGGGGAAATCTTATGAAACGAAATGTTATATATCATGTTAGATAAATGCCCGTCCCATGGCGGGTAAAATTAATTCCTTGGTCACAACAGTTTTACACAAATTGTATGCCCCCTTACGATGATTACAATCGATATATAATGATACTTAACATTACGTCTAGAATTCTTATTCACAATTTTCATCGACATCCATTGCATGAGTTTGATTCTAGAAAATGTCTAAAATGTTAGAAGTCTGAAGAAGAAATTGAAATTGGGGAGAATTATGCTTCCTTTGTGTATATAAAATATCGATAAAATTATGGGCAAATCTGACATTTTCAATTTCAAATGAAAGTTTGTGACCATATCGTCCTCGATAAAAAAAACTTTTAAAATACACACCAAAAAGCTGTAATTTGGGAAATATTTATTATTAGATGTTTAATACCTATTGATAAATTTCACAAAAATCGAAGGTATTTACCTACTTTGCATACAACTATATTAAACATAATATAACCCACATTACCAACCCTAACACTTAACAGGTGTTTCAAAATTTATAATGAGAAGTTTATTAGTTTACAAGTAAATCCTATACACAGAAACATATAAGCATCCACACATATCTAAGTACGCATACACACACATTTGAATTACCTACAAGACACCATGCTCGACTGTCTTCGGTCTTTCTGTCCAAGGGTTTGTCAGGACAACCTGACCTAAAGATACTTCACCCTACAAGTAAACGCTGACTAAATATTCAAAATAACATAGTATTCGAATCCAAAATAAGATCCTCTCGAAACGGCTATACACTGGCTCATACGAGGAATGGTGCACCTTCTCCTAGGGATGTTACCTCAAGTAACATCACTTAGCTGGATACTCCACCAGACCAGATGGATTGTTGTCCTGTAATCCAACAAAATTCAGAAAATACCACAATATAGATGAATTATATCATAATTAAGTGGTCAATTGAGGAGAGAAAAATTAGGGTTTTTCACTGCTTTACTGACTCAACGTTTAAGAGATAGAGGAGAATTTTGATTGAACACTCGAATATGTATTTCATATAGAAATTAAGTGTTAGCCCTAGAAAAGAGAACCCTTGACTTCTGAGAACATACTGAAATAAAATAAAAAAACAAAATATGCATGCTGTCTTAGCGTACACCCTCGCTCAAAAATGACGAAAAAAATCATTCTTCAACAGTGTTCGCAGTATATTAATCCAAAATCATAGAATTAGTGAGTAATTTAATTTTTTCATATCTAAATTATTATTAGTATCATCATTTCTGATGACCTTAAGGAATAAACACCGACTGTTGACTTTTTACTTAGAGTGTCGGATTACTTTCCAAATTCATTTTATGCAGTTGTGGTTGTCTGACTTGATATTTGCGTTCTTGCTTTCCTTACCACTTGGAATAGTTTCGTCCGGGGTTAAAAAAGATCGTGTTTTACTTGCTAACGTGTGTGTGACGGTAGGGTTTATATTTATTTATATCCAAATAAATACACATTGATCTTTATTATACGGTTGAGGATATATTCGTGAATGTTATTATGAAATTGATCTTGATGCAGATGATCAAATTGGCTGCGCCGGGCAGACATTCTGTCTGTCGAACCGCAAATCCTAAACCATTCTTTTGAGTCTTTGAACAATAATGTTTCGTTTTCTGTTTCGGTATTTTCTGATGAAGACTGGCTTGAATGACTTAAAACAATTTTGGCGCCAAACAAGCGGACCTCCATTGATCAATGGTATTGAAATAATAACCTTCTATTCCAGGAGAAAATTAATATGGCTTCTTTTTATTAGATGTGTACAAACATTTCGATGAGATGGTCTGTCTATGTGTCGATCGAATCGTAGGTCTGTCAGGCTTACAATTGGAATAGAATTTTCTTTCAGGCTGTCATGGTTAATTTTAAAACAATATTGCTTCGGATTTTTTTAGATAAAGATTGATAATGTTCATTATTTGGATAATTCGGACTACTGTTCTCATCTGGGGTGTTATTCTCACTACGTTTCAGCCGATGTAACCTCCGATCTTCTTCATGTGCGTCTTGTCCAACTCGGAAATCTGTACTAAATTTCGAACTGAACCGAGATTGAAGATGTAATCCTTAGTAAGGGCAATACTAAGAATACAATTTAGAATTAGTTAACACTTCTACATGTCATGGCCGACGAAACGAGATCCAGATACGTGAAGTATAGTTGCCATAACTGGTCTAGTGTACCAACTACTAGTCTAATTCTATTGGACAGGATGCAGAAAAGAATCTCTAACTTAATAGATCTCGTACTTTCTGCCAAGTTCTAGCTCCTGTCGCATCACCGCACTGTTGGATCATTATGCTTGTTTTACAAGTACTTCAACGGAATGTGCTCCGATGAACTTACTGAATTTGTACAAATTCAACGTAAATATCCCAGACACATCGGACTAACAGCAAAATCACACCTGTTCTTTGTAGAGACCCCTAAATGCCGAAATAATTTCTACTTTTCTTTCCTCAGACAGTTTGCTATTAGATTAACTTCCCTGTCCCCTGTTTCCCGACCGTACAAACATGCAGGAATTTAAAAGTAATGTGAACAAACATCTTGTGGCCTAATTCCTTCACCCAGGTTCCCTCTATAAATTTGGCCCCTATCGGAGAATCCATTACTCTTCAGTTACAATATTATTTATTTGGGGTGAATAAAAGGTTTTTTTTTAGTTAAAGGAAAAACACCATGAATAAATATTTGAAGATTTTACGAACTTTTAACTATAAAAATAAAAACTTTTACCAAAAATGATAGGATTGAACATTTAATCACACCAAAAGGGTTGATATGCCGTAAAACAAAACAATATAACCAACCACCACGAATACATATTTGAATACATTAAGAACTTAAAGCATAATCACTTGTATCAAAATGACTGGATTCAGCATTAAATAACGCGAAAATGGTTGATATGCCGTAAAACAAAACAACCCAAACCAAACACTATGTATAAATACTTGAAGATATAAACAACTTGAAGCATAACATTCTTACCAAAATCACCGGATTCAACATTAAATAACCTTAAAAGCGTTGTTATGCCGTAAAACAAAAAAAACAAAAAATACCATGAATAAATATTTGAAGATATTCTTAATGTGAAACATGACACTTTTACCAAAATGACCTGATTAAAAATTAAATAACCCGATACTGATTAATATGTCGTGAAACAAACCAAATAAAATGAGCCGATAACGATCAATATGTCGTAAAACCAAACGAATTAAATAACCCAAAAATGGTTGATATGCCGTAAAACAAATCAAATTAAATAACCTCAAAAGTGTTGATATGCCGTAAAACAAATCAAATTAAATAACTTAAAAAGGGTTGATATGCCGTAAAACAAAACAAATTACATAACCCCAAGAAGGGGTTGATATGTCGTAAATCAAAACAAATTAAATAACCTACATACAATGGCAGACAAGTAATTAAACGATTTCACAACTTTCAATAAACAAATGGCGTAAACAGCTGTTTACAAAACCATTGTCTGTCTATCTGTCTGTCCGTCTGCTTCCCCCTCTCCCACTCTCTCGTTCTCTCCGACTGTTTCTTTCTTCACTAACTCTACGTGTCCTCCTCTACCCTATCACCATCTCCCTGACCATTTCTCTTCAAAAAGAGGGGTCGAGATATCACAAATAACCGCCAACTCCATTTCATCGTAAGATATGGTCATTGGTCAGTTCATGTCAACCGTACCAAACTGGATCCATTCTCTCGAGCGTCTTATTGCGGGGAGGTGGGACGAGGTTCTTCTGAACGAACACTGGTATGTGATGGTGGTGGATGAGGCGTAATACATAACAATGGTGGACAGAGGTCAGTTTGGGGAGCTCTGGAAAGAGGGTTAAGACAAGATGCGGTTGGGCTAATTGGTCAGCAGTGTAGAGAAAAATAATAAGCAGTGTGCGTGTTCGAATCATCATTGTTGCAGACAAAGAGCGAATTCCAATCAGGCGAAAAACAGTTTATATTGTGGACTTTTGATTTGTTCCTATTGTCTGTGACATGAGGTTGAGAACAGACAGACAGACAGACAAAAATAATAATGAGACTCGAACTGTGTTCCAACCTCTGCGAAAAAAAGAGAGGATCCAGCTAAAATTATGACGGTTTAACGAGTCAATACAATATAGGATTTCTTTATTTACATTATTAAACCCTATCTACCTAGATTATATATCATCGATGAAATAGAAATTAAAGAAAACAATCAAATATATTTTCGACAATATCTATAATAAATATACCCTTGACCCGTTGGGTCACAACAACTACCATTATTTATTCGTCTTTGATTTCATTCAAAAATTGATAAACTGTGATATATCTTAGAAACAGAGAGAGAGGGGGAGTGAGTTAGAGAGGGCAGTCCCCCCTCTCTATATTAACTCTTCTTACTACTGTGCATCGTTGGTATAGTGTTCTTACTAGCTAACTAAAGTATATTATGTTTTGAATTTTTTTAGATGATGATTGATAATTTAGAATATTCGAACTACTGTTCTTATCTTGGATGTTATTATCACAACGTTTTGGCCGATGTAACACCCCTACTTTCTTCAGGTGCATCTTAATTTAATCCACGGGAGTAGCTTACTCTCGATCCGTCAGCCATGCCCTGGTAGAAATCTTAAATATGTTTTAATTGTATTCTTATTATCGTTCGCTCTAAATATTGAACCTTCAAACTGCAGAAAACTGTCACTTAGAACTTATATCCGTTACGCAACAGGTATTTGCCATCCCCCGTGGATTAAATTAAAGGTTCCGTTCGAAATTCCGTTCAGATTCTCGGGTTCGACATATATTCTCCCCATTTCGAAAAGATGCACCTGAAGAAGGTCGGATGGTGACATCGGCCAAAACGTTGTGATAATGAAATCGAATATGAAAACAGTAGTCGAATAATCTAAATAACACTAAGTTATATTAATTTTCATTTTAAATTATCTCTCTTGAAGATAAATAAACACACTATTTTATGTAAGGGTTTTATAATTTATCCTTTTTTTATTAAATCACTTTAATTAATTACTGTTTGATATCGTCAAAACTATTGCATCTATATAAAAAATAAAATTACAAATGAATGACACCAAACATGTATTTATTATAAACTGTTTAAAGATAGTTATGCAAATTAGGCATTCAAATAGTTGTGTTTGCATTGTTGCTGACTACTATATATAAAGTATTTGAAAAGATCATTTTTTTTATTATTGATTTAAGTAGCAGGTTGACGTTTTGAAATCGCATTTATTAATTTAGATATAAAATGCATTGGTTCGAATCTCGGAAGCATCTCATCTTTTTCTATATGAAATTTGTATAGCACCGTTGATAATTATAAAAAAATGTAATAATGTTTTACCTACCTTAGCAAACTGATGTTATCACCAAAATGCCCATCGTACATTATACATATACTAGGAACAATATGGTCCTTCCGGTCGCATAGTTTTTCTAGTGTATATGACGAATGAACATATACTACACTACTCCCTTAAAGCAGGAGATAAAGGCTGGGAGGATGGTCTCATGTTTACAGAACAAGTACTACACTACCCCCTCTTCTGGAAAAAATGAGAAGGTAATGTCCAAAGGAACAGATACAAAACTATCTATTCCCCCCAAAAGGAGAAGGTAATCCTTGTGTGGATGGTATCAGGATTACAAAACATATACTATACTTCCTCGTAACAGAAGAGCTATTGCTTGGGAGGATGATATCATGACAACTGTGCAAATACTCCACTACCCCCCCACACTGAATTGAGCATTGAAATATCAAGATTTAGTCTGAAATGGTAGAAAAACACTAAATTTGGGCATAAAAGTTTAGGTTTTGCTTTAAGTGTAGAAGTAAAAGTATAGTTTCGTCTTCAGATAGACAGACACCCAACCTCTATTAATAATAGATACTCTTTGTAAAATTGGCAGAAAAAAGAAAATTATGCTTCGCCATATAAAATCATAGAATTAAGTCAGTAATTTCATATTTAATATATAACCTATTATCATTTCTGATGACCGAAAGAAATAAAAACATCTACTTTCACTTTTGATTTGGAGTGAAATATCTCATTCCGAATTAATTTCACACGGCCAAGGTTATTTCACTAGCTATTTGCTTTCTCTTCTCTCTTCGCCATTTGAAATAATTTTGTCTGAGAGCTAGAAAAGGGCACGTTTTAATTCTAATGTTTGTGTGACGGGTTGATGTATATTTTTCACATACAAATAAATTCACATTAGTCTTTATTATAGATTGGAGAATATATACATATATAACGTTCTTATATGAGGTTGTTTTTTTAATTCATGGTGATGCTTCAAGTATCTCACGTGTTGTTGAATTGTAGTGTTGCTCTAAGTAAAATAATCACTGAATTGTGTAAACCTTTTTTCATGGGGGGGGGGAGAGGTGATATTTTTACAAGTACTGAGGGATACCATCAGTACTGTCTATAAATTTCTCAAACAGTGGCATAATAAACAGCTAACAATCCT
This sequence comes from Sepiola atlantica, assembly GCA_963556195.1. Lineage (NCBI taxonomy): Eukaryota > Metazoa > Mollusca > Cephalopoda > Sepiida > Sepiolidae > Sepiola > Sepiola atlantica. The sequence continues at coordinate 25,630,480 of OY744551.1, forward strand.
CCTTTTATATTTTACGATTTAAATAAAGATCTCTGTTTATGCTTCACGACTGATAAACTTTGGTCCCTTTTTGAATTTTGTGAATTTTCCAGCGGTAAAAGTCGGCTTATACAGTAACTAAGTCTGCAATATTGAAATTTAGTTAGTACCCCTAGGATTGAAAACCATTTGAGGCCCTATAATTCTTGTCAGGATAGTGCCGCTATAAATAGAAATATGGAAGATGGAATTATTATGTATTGTTAACAGTTGAGTCATTTTTTTTATCATAGTTCAACCAAAAGAAGGCAGGACGCCACTGTAGACGTAAGAGGCTACTAAAAATGTGGGTGTAAGTTTTGGGGATCATCCTAAATTGTGAGCTGTGCAGCGATCTGTCTGTTTACCTTAGTGTTACCTTTCTGCATGTCAGTAGAGTCTGGGAAACAGTGCGCAGAGGTCGACAGCACGAGGAAAGGAGCTATTGGAGTAGAAGGCTTTCTGGCATCTGGGAGACTCTACAGTGAATGGATAGGACTTAGCTGATTGTCGGGTTGGGCAAGTGTATTTACGTCACCAGGGGCACCAGGGCAGCAAGTTCATCGGAGCCCAATCCATTGAAGTACTTGTAAAACAGGCATGGAGACGCAACATTGCGGCGATGGGACAGGGGCTGGAGCTTGGTGAATATTGAGGGACCTATTAAGTTGGCGACGCTTTTTTGGACCTGATGGAGTGGATGAATCACTAGCCCAGATGTGTCAACAATACTCCATGCATAGGCGAATGGTAGATTTGTAAAGATATAGGATAATGTCAAGTGTGAAAAATTTTCTAGCACGGTAAATGGAGCACACGTTTTTTTTTAGCAGCTTTGGCAAGGTCTTCGATGTATTTGTTCCGTATGTAGTTGGCGTTAGTTGTGGATAGCTTATGTACATTATCGTTTCTTGACATTCATTCTATTGTTCGTGTTGAATACGTATATACACCCCCCCACACACACACACACATATATATATATATATATATATATATATATATATATTGATATTTACACTCGCCGCGTCCAGTGTAAGTATAACTTAATTTCTCCGCTATCACGTGGCAACCAATCGTGGTCTAAATGATTGAGCCAACAATTACAGATTCAAGGTGCTTCTGTGAACCGGGTTATCACCCTGTGACCGACTGAAATTGTTATTAAACTGCGCTGATGAGAGCCTACAGCTCGAAACGACGTCCTACGTAAGTAAAATATTAAAAATATAATTTTATATTAGTATATAAACATTTATATATATATATATATATTTATATAGTATATATTTTTATTCATAAAAAACATTATTGGTTACATACGTGCATACATGTTTCGATTGTATTCTCTACAGAGAGTCAACAATTTCAGACACAAAAAACGAAAGAAAACTAAGAACAGCTCTACTTTTTTTAACGAATTAACTTCTACAGAAACTAATATAATACATTTACTATATGTATATATATATATATATATATATATATATATATATATATATATATATATATATATATATATATACATGTATATATATACATATATGTGTGTGTGTTTTGTGTGTGAGAGAGAGTTATAAGTAAATACAATTCTTTTAAATAGGTCAGATTGATGCTTCTAAAAATCAATTTCCAAAGCAAAATAAAGCTCAATAGTCAACATTTTTACTCTTTAAATAGTTATTTGAAAAGTTTTAAATGGGGTTTAAGGGCCTTTTCTTAAGATTTACCCGTGTCAATGAAACCATGGTGCGTCTCTGAAATATGTAATGTATAGTGTTTACATTAATAATTTATATATGAATAGTTCCAATGCAAAACGCGATAAATCCAATTTGCTTAAACTGAGACATTAAACAATAAAAGGGCTAATATATAAAATCTAGACGTCGACTAAAATCTTATTTTAATTGAAAACAAATAGAAATTATTTTGGTGTCATATTATGTGAAACATGATTCAGGAATGTTGTTCAGTGTTAAAATGCAACACTTTTTGTAGCGATAGCTTCGTAACTTAGCGAATGGCGTTTATCGCGTTTTGCATTCGAACTCTTCATATATATATATATATATATATATATATATATATATATATATATATATAATGTATTTCTATGTAATTAGTTTCATAGGTGATTGCCGCGTTCGTTGTTATTTAGCTTACTGTTATTTCAATTGTCTCACTTTCCTAAGTAATTAAGATGCAGGTAAATGCATTATTAGTCGCCCTCAACTTATAAAACGTATTTTTTCCGTTAATATACATATTTATTTATTTTATACGTACATAAAAGTAATCCATAAAGACGTGTTTCTGGCTCACAGCCGTTATCAGCATGGCTATGTATATATATATATATATATATATATATATATATATATATATATATATATATATATATATATATATATAGTGTGTATTTAGAGAGAGAGAGAGAGAAACTACGATGCAGATATGTCTTAGAGAAAATCTAAGAGGGAATATACAATAGAAAGTAAAGAAAAACATGTGAAAAAATATATGAAACAGTAAAACAAAGAAAAATGAGATAATCGACATGACATACATGCATCCGTAGAGAGTGGCCCACCACACCGAATGCCCCCGGCCAAGAAAATGGGGGGGGGCGTGAACTAATGTATCGATTAGTAGTTGAAGGACGAAAGCTGATGAAATTGCCGCTTTTTTATGGCTTCCCTCAATTCTATTTCGTTTCGTTGCGGTTTTTTCATCGTTTTTATTTCGTCGGCCATTTTGTGAAAGCGTGTTCGGTGTCTCCTTATTTTCGCGCGTTCATGACAGCAAAAAAAGTTGAGCCGCGATTGAATTGATTATAAAACAATTCCTTCGGTTTCAGACGACAAAAAGGCGAACGATAAAAAAAACTCACCAAAAACTGCATATTCTTCACATGCGTCCATTTTATTTGTGCGTCGCGAATAAAACGTGACAGTGACACTGACCGCTGAAAAAACGTGACAGTCCAACCGACCGATGGACAAAATCACCCAAAGAGATGGTTAGACGCAATTAAAATATATTTTTCCAATCAAGTTGACGTAAAGAAGATAACGTTTTGAAAAATTCGGCGGAGACAAATACTCCAGCTTGTAAAATATCTGTCTATATATAAATATATATATATATATATATATATATATATATATATATATATATATATATATATATATATATATACAGGGTAATTCATAAGTCACTTCACTTAGCTATTTAAAATGATTAACATATGAAGCACAAACATACTATGAACATTTGATAATTGTTATCTTACTCTCTAATTACTGCTATTTGTTAGGCAATGGAAACGTGATGTGAACAGAAAGCCTCCTTCGCACAACACCATAATCAATCAAATATACTACAAAGAGTCGTAAATTCCTTGCAAAAATGAATGTAGCTATGCATGCAGAACGAAGGTGGAAATTTTGAGAATTTGCTGTAATTTTAAACTCCCATAAATGAATTTGTTGAATAAATTTCTGTTTTGTATTACCGTATTTTTAACTTTAGAATTTCAAAAATAAATAGCTAAGTTACTTATGAATCACCCTGTATATATATATATATATATATATATATATATATATATATATATATATATATATATATATATATATATATATATATATATATATCGGAATGAATCTCTTATTCTAAAATCTGAGTCTTCTTTTCATGAAAGCGTTGTACACGATGTTATAAAAGGCGCTGACTACGGAACGTTTTGTTATTGTCAAAGAATTACAACAAATAATCAAATATTGAACAATAAAATATTTCGAAAAAGTCTTGGAAATGCTCGTACGCCGAATGATCGTTGGTTTTCAATTCTTGAGTTTAACTAAGATTATATATATATATATATATATATATATATATATATATATATATATATATAATATGTAAATGATGAAGACGATAAACTTGGATAATATCAAGTATATCAAATTATCACGTGTTCAAGAAAGAAATATAATAAACTGACGTTTAATCCATGGATTTTCAAAGAATTACTCTTCTCTTCCGATGGAAAACAATAAAATTACTAATTATTGATACGTATTAATTTGAAAATTTTCAACAATTTTTTTAAAAGCAAAAATAGTTCAAAGACAGTTTTAAAAATTGGTATTACGTCATTGTCACAATGCAGGTATTGAAAAAATTCAATTTGTAATGCGGCATTGAGTAGTGAAGTGATTGATTCCAATAAGATCCAAATAAAGAAGTCTGTGAAAAGTCAGTAAATTAGTCGAAACATAATGCCACAAATAAAGCTTCCTAATAATTTTGATTAAAATGTTAGGTTCTTAGTTTAACAGATGAATAAGGTATAGTGTAATTTGAATATCATGGAAAACATAAATGAAAACTGAATAATAAACAGAGAGGATGAAGATAGAAAAAAGGAGAACGACAATAACGATGCTATCTAGGTAACGGGAAGTAAAAAAAAGTTAATTTTAAAATGAAAAGCCGTTTGAAACCAGAATTATATGTAAAAATTAAAAAGAATTAGACACAAGAAAATAAGTAACAGTCTCTTAAAAAAGCGCTATTTATATATCGGTTAGGGTATTTTACATAATGTAATGAAATGTAAAATATAAATATATATATATATATAAAAATATAAATATGTACGTATGTAAATGGATGAATAAATAAATAAATTAATAAAAGAATAATCAAGAGAGAACAAAAACAAAAGTGACATGTGATCCTGAACATAAAAGTTTTAGCATTAAGCAAAATACATGAAAAAATATTGTAAAAAGAATGAACAAATAAAAAAGTAACGATTGCTATAAATGTATAGAATATTTTATTATACTTAAATTAAAGAATTAAACAGAAAAATAGGAAAAACCGATATCATTGAAAAGGATAATAGCGCTTGAGAATTATTAAAGTCTAATGAAAAACAGTTATGATTTTTATTTTAAATTCTTTACAAATTTACAGATTTTTTTTTCAAAATATTTTTACGAAAAATATCAAGCTTAAAGAAATTATGAATAAAAAATATACCCAAAATAAGCTTTTAGTGATATAAAAGTAATTAAAAATATTGCATTTACGAATAAACAGACAATAATTAGCATTCAATTACTTAATATAATTTAGTTGTTTAATAAAACAACTAAATTATATTAAGTAATTGAATGCTAAGTGTTCACGTCTTCCGTTTAACTTAATATAATGAGAAGACGAAGAAGAAAATACTAGAAGAGAAGAAGAATAAATAAAAAATATATAGACAAACATAAAAAGACAGTGAAAGATTTTTATGACCGGATGAGAATTCCAATCTATTTCATAGATTACATACTATTGTATAACATAGAATAACAGTAATGGAAATATTCACAGAGAAAATTCTATTTAGGTGTGGGATCTTTAATTCTTACCAACACTTATATATATATATATATAGATATATATATATATATATATATATATATATATATATATATATATATATATATCTTATAGCTGCATTCCGATGACAATAGAAATAATCAATCCATAACCAATTGATTTATCTTCATATAAACTTTAATCTCTTCTTTCAGTTTCTTTATTTTCATATATCGAAGAATACCTGTAATTAATCTTTGTCTCACAAACATTTTTTTATATTTTATTTTTTATGTTTATTTTTTCTTAATCCAATACGGTTTCTAAATCTTAAGCGCGTTTCACAACAAAATCAAGATAAATGTATAGTCTCCATCTGAACCTCGTTAATCATCAGATAAATTGTTCATTTAATAGTAATAGGAAAAACACGCCATTCCAAAGACACGAGAAAGGAAGATAAGAAAAGTTTTTAAAGTGTTCTTGACAAAGGTAACGGCAAGTCAGAATACCTGAAAAAAACTCACATAAAAAATTGTGACAAAAATCAAAAAACCCTATAAAGGAAATCTTATATACAAAAATATAAGTTGATACTTTACAAGTTTATTCAATAATCAGGTGTTCAAGCAATATGTATCCAATATTTGTTCAAGCAATATGTATCCAATATATGTTCAAGCAATAGATATCCAATATATGTTCAAGCAAGTTATATTCTTTGCTTGAACACCTGATAAGTTTCTAAACTTGTAAAATATCTAATTTTATGTTTTTCATCATTTAAAAATGTCCTATATATATATATATATATATATATATATATATATATATATATATATATATATTATATGAACATTAAAATAGTCTGCGAGAATAAACCGACGTTTCTATGTCAGCACATTGCGCCAGAACTGTAAAATAAACTAAGAAATTAAAATTTAAATTAGTTAATTTTACAGTCCCGACGACTTGTTGGTGGATCCGCGTAGATTTTGTTAATGTCAACAGAATTTTATTCATAACATCTCTACTTTATATTAAGGACCCTTGGAAGAAAATGCTTTTAAGTTCATATTATTAATATATTTGAACTTAATTAATAATTAATTATATCTACATATATATATATATATATATATATATATATATATATATATATATATATATATATATATATATATATATATATATATATATATATATATATATATATATATATACACATATATATACATATAATTTATTTTATACGTACATTAAATTACTTTTACTTGTATGTACGTATAAAATAAATAAACATATATATATATACTGACGAAAACGGCGTCCAATAACGTTGAGAGCGACTAATAATGCAATGTTCTACATCTTAATCACTTAGGAAGTGAAACAATCGAAGTAGTAGTAAGCAAAAAAAAACAACGAACATTGCAGTCACAAATAAAAAATAATTATATAGAAATACATTTTATATATATATATATATATATATAAATACAAAAAAAATGCCATATATATATATATATATATAAATATTAAATAGATGTCAGATATATATACATATATATATATATATGGTATTATTATTATTATTTCATGTATCCACATATAATATAATAATATTATGTATCGATTTTCAGTATTTCCTTCAACATTTCTCAATGCATGAATAGACTTAGGTTTTAAGATAAGCTGACAATTTTCTACGGGGATGAAACGCGAGAAAAGTCTGTGTAGCTTAATTGCCATACGTATATTTTCATAACCTTCTGCAGACCATTGAATTCCTATAACTTATAAATAATGTTATAAATATTTTGATTTTATTTATTTATCACTACTTATTCTCTCTTTCTCTCTTTCTCTCTCTCTCTCTCTCTCTCTCTCTCTCTATATATATATATATATATATATATATATATGTATATATATATATATATATATATATATATATATATATATATGTATATATATATATTTAAATATATACATATATGTATATATATATTTATATATATATATATATTTATATATATTTATATATATATATTTATATATATATTTATATATATTTATATATGTATATATATATATATATATATATATATATATATATATAGAGAGAGAGAGAGAGAGAGAGAGAGATACATTATGATGTTATTTTAAAAATTCGTCATTTAAGAACTTACACTTTATTACTAGAAACATTATCGACGTTTTACACCTCACAAATGTCCTTCCTATGATCGGATACCGTTGAAATACTGGCATCAAGTGTCTTAGACATTTCTTTGACACTTTGATGTATGATTTCAAACGTCTATTGTCAAAAGTACATTCTATCCAGATGAGTGTTAAACGCGCGTTTAAATAATTATTTTATTGTTATATTTAAGCTATTTGAAATTATGTTTTCCTAAGAAAATTTATGATCAGCAATATATCTCCAGACGGGCAACGCCGAGTGAATATCGCGAGTAGATGCATAGAATAATAAAAACATAGAAACTAGTTATACATATGTAACAGAAAAGAGAGAAAAAAACTTTAAGACCTGACAGAAAACAAGTAAACAAATAAAATGATGGGTGAATGAAACAGCAATACATATATAGATACGCACTAGGAGGGGGAGGAAAGGAGTAGGGAAAATGAATAGGAAATGTATCGATTTGTCGTTGACGGGCGAAAGCTGATGAAATTGCCGCTTTTTTATTGCTTCCCTCAATTCTATTTCGTTTCGTTGCGGTTTTTTATCGCATATATTCCGTCGGCCATTTTGTTGAAGTGAATTCGGTGTCTCCTTATATTTGACGCGTTAATGACGACGAAAAGATCTGTTGGTTGTTGGGTTTACAAATGACGAAACTGTACTTATGTTTTGTATACGCTTTTTTTATATACTAATGTATCATCGTTTATCAAGGCGTGAAGACCACTCAAGGATAAAAGCTAAAGAAATTGTCAGTTGGCGATGAAAAACACATTTGAGAAAATTTGAACGATGAATTAAATTGTCAGAAATTGATTATTTATATGAACAAACCCCTTTTTTTACATTGGCCCTAAAAACGACCATCTTGCACTCTGCCTAGAAGCAGCCACACGATACCGTATTCCATAGATGGGAAGTTCTTGGAAATAAACTTTTTCATGATAGTTCATTTAGCTTTAGGTATACAGAGAGTGACAGGAATTTTTTTGGCAATGGTTGACGCTAAACGAGTCTTTGCCGTGAATGTTTTTATAGACGCATATTTAGTAAATAAATGGTCTATAAACGTCTCTATTTAACCAATAAATAGGTACTACCACTCTAAGTTAGTAGACATGGATAGTAGATCTAACATTCACCAAAGCTCTAAAATTGGGGTTTCACAACTGATTTAAGGTTTGTGTCATATTCAGGACGTGTGTGTGAATGGGAAGAGCGTCATTAGCTAAGGGGGGGGGGTGGAAAATAGAAAGGGTCGTCACAAAAACACGTGTAGAAATGTCTGAGAAAGAAGGATTTGGAGCATAAATTTAAACGTTCAGTTTGACATTTAGCCCAGCTTCCCGAGATGACATAAAGATCATCAAGTTCAACTATTAGGTCCCCGAGTACTAATAAAGGCACCTGAAGAAGGTATGCCGAAACGCTGTGAATATAACAACCTTTATGAGAATAGTAGTTCAAATAATCCAGATTGTACAAATTATCAATCCTCATCTAAAAAAGTGACCCCAAAATTATATTTTGTTTCTGAATATTTGAGATGAGGATGACTCGTGACATAACCGATAAAGTACTTAGTAAAATTCAGTTTGAAGTGACACTCTTCTGGAGGTTGAAGGTTCAATCTTTAGTGCAGGCGATACTAAGAATACAATTTCGAATTACTTCAGACTTCTGTCTGACGTAACGAAAGCATGCTACCTTCGTGGATTAAATAAAGGGTTCCACTTGAAATTCCGTAAAGATTCCCGAGTTCGACAAAAAGATGTCAGTGTTTAACAAGATACACCTGAAGAAAGTCGGAGGTTATATCGGCCGAAACGTTGTGAGAATAACACTCAAGATTAGAACAGTAGTCCGATTAATCCAAATAATACATTTTATATTTTGTTTTTTAACTTCTTTTTCTTTCAAGTTCTTGGTTTTGATAAACTGCTAGTTCGACTTTCACTCCAGACCCAAAAGTGATGACATACACGCTGTTGCTAAGGTTGTTAGAATAATGGTTGGATTCATCTACCGTTACAACAAAAAGTGCTTGATTCTTAACCCTCAACCTGCATAAGAGTCAAATACCCCTTAAGATGGGCTGCTGCTGCCACATCTAGGGAGGTGCCGCTCAGAGCACACTTTCTTGTCGTCAACGACTGCAAACCAACTTTGCAATCAAGTGTGGCTGATCCTTTCTGCTTTTTACATCACTTCTATTTAAAAGAAAAAGTTTGATAGTCTTTCTCTGCTCTATGATTATTTAAATATAAGATGCTCGACTGAGATACTATCTTTGATTCCTGCTTGTAAGACATTTACAGTATAAACTCGTCTTCAACCACAACCGAAAAGAACTTTCTTTTCTTCGTGTTTGTGACTACTGTCAGGCGAAATCACCATGAACAGAGTTTCTTTCTTAAGAACTTCCGGTCTGTGAAAGATATGACCACGGAGTTACTTCTATTTAGACTACAACATGGCTGTTTTGATATCTGATGTAAACGAATACTTGTTATCAACCGTGTCGATAACGCACATATAAGTCCCGGGCTTTACTAATGAAACAACTTGTAGGCAAAATTCGACCTTATTCATCAACATAGTCTTCTTTTAGGATAGTGCACTGATTCTAAAGCCTCTCTAAAAATGTGATGCCTTTTTTATAGAACGGTTTGTTTTTAGTCTCTAAATACGCCTAACTTTCTGATGTCACTTCTTTATTGGAGCTACATCTCATCTCCTGGCGCATTGTTCTGGGGTCTGAAATCACTCAGTAGTTGATGATCGAGAGAATATGGTGAGTGCCGAAGCAATTCAAAATGTAGCTTTGCCATCGACGCGATCGACTTGGGACACGGTGCATTGTATTTGAAGAAGAGCACTTTTAGGGGACGTTGTTTGATTCTCTTTGGCGACGTTGTTTGATTCTTCCTCTAAACGCGCTAATAATGGTATACAATATTCGCTGTTGATGGTTTTTCTTTTCGAAAAGTAATTGATGGACAAAATAGCTTGCACATCCCAAGATACGAAAGAAAAAAATATTGCCTGCTGATGTTTGCTTTTTTGGTCGAATTAGATGGCTTTCATCTGTTGATGCCAACTCAGCTGACTGCCGATTCAACTATCAAATATTGACGCAAAATCATTTTGTTGCATAGAAACAGTTACAAACAATACTCTGGATCGTCTACGCGTGGTTGTTTTTTTTTATTGCATCTAAGTAAATGCGGCACCCATTCTGAACAGAGCTTTCTCATTGACCAATGTTCATGCAAAATGATGAATCCACTTTCGCCTTCTGATATTTCCAACTCCTTTGCTTTTTCATACAGCTTCAATTTACGATCAACCAAAACAAGATCGCGAACTTTTTTTTTGTTTTCCGGGACAACTTTGGAATTTAGGTTACCTAAGCGTTCGACATCATTTACACATCATTTAGTCAACATACCACATATGAACTGTTATTTTCGACAGAGAAGAGTCCGAATAGAAATGGTCAAGCTATTGCTTTGTTTGAACAGTATTTTTCGCATTGGAAAGAAATGCTTTATCAACACACAAAATTCAGGTTCTTTCATTGTTTTAAATATTTGCAACAGTAGCTTCACTAAAATTTCTGTAATAATCCGATTAGTCTCAAACTTTTCACATGTTATTTGATTTTATTAATGGCGCCATCTACATGTCAGGCCCGGGACATTTGTTTACATTCACGCTACCGGTCAACTGAATAACTCTATTCAATATAGAAGATTAATGCGTTATGCTAAGTCTGCAACCACATAAATGTACTTTCCGCGCTTAAAGATGAAAGTGTAGTATCTGTTCTGATACACCACTTAATTTATTCTGTCCGCGGTCGATTACGGAAGAAATCCTTTTAGACAGAGGCAATTTTTGTATTTGTCTCAATCCAGAGTGCCGTTTTCGTGAAGCTGGGTTTCTCCCACAATAAGAACCGACTTTGTCAAGAAAATACGGACACGTCTCATATATACATAGTTTTCTATATATGTTTTTCATTTCTTCTCCCTTTTCCTTCCCTTTTCTTTTCTTTTCTCTTTATTTCCATTTTCTTTCCATTTTTCCCCATTTCTTGTTTTCTTTCTTTCTCGGTCTCGCGATCCTTTTTTTTTTTTTAACTTTTCAATTTCTTTTCCAATTATTTTTATTCCATCTGACATATTTTTCTTCATGCCCTATTTCCTTCTCTTCCGTTCCTTTCCCCTTTTCTTCCTTCTTTCCTTCCTTTCCACTCATTACCCGAGCAAAATCAAGCACCCTAAAAGTTCCCTCTTACGGCGTTCCCCTCATCCCTTACTCCTATTCGAAACCCCATCAACCACCAGCCACCACTAACACGACCGACAACAACTTAATTTCATTCCCTTCCAGACTTCTTATTACTGTCGCGGCCCCAGCCTCATTCTCTTCTGACCCGGCTTGTTCGCATCTCGTACGCCAAACCTTTCCAATGACCCTGCATCCATCAGCGCACCCCCACCCTCTTTTTGCATTCCATCTCGACCCCACCTAGCAACAAAAGAAACCCCACCCGGCGACGGTCCTGATCTCTATCTGGTTCTGGCATCGCTATAGTTCGTTCTGCAAATTGGTCCCTGGCCTAGACGCAAACTCAGTGAGAGAGAGAGAGAGAGAGAGAGAGAGAGAGAGAGAGAGAGAGAGAGAGAGAGAGAGAGAGAGAGAGAGAGAGAGAGAGAGAGAGAGAGAGTCCATCATTTGGTCACGGCCTCCGTCTTAATTATCAATTGATATTTTTAAAAGACCAAACATCTGTCATGAATTAATGCGTTCTGGGCGCCCCTGCGTTGGATGAGTTTGTCTGTGTGAAAGTGTTCACAATGTGGAAGATAGCGGACAAAAAGAAACACATAATGAGAGAAAAGGAGAGAGGGAGATGAGAGAGAGAGTAGGAGAAAGTCAAGAGGCCGACCGGGAAAAAGAGGGCGAGAGAGATATAAAGAGAAGAGGAGAGAACGAGAGTAAGATAGAGAGAGCAGTGGCGAGAGATAGAAAGAGAGAGAGAAAGATACAAAAGAAAGAGAGAGGGGGAATGAGCGCGAGAGTGATGGGGATACAACTTATTTTTGAATAATAAAATTGATAGACAATACAGAAGACTAAAAGGCATCAGAGAAACTTGTAATATCTGACAACAAAGAAGAACTACTTGCCATTCGACGGCTGTTCATCCATCGCGAAGTATTCTTTTCAATCTTTTTGCTTACATTACATTTCTTTAATATTAATCGATTGTAATTGTTAAAACTAATAGTTTTCATTTAAATTTTCTCATTTGAAGCTCTGAGTTTGTGGGAGATATTAAACCGAAAGCTTAACATATAATGTGTGAGTGTGTGTGCGAGCGAGAGAGTAAGAGAGAGAGAGATAGAGAGATAGAGAGAGAGAGGGAGAGCGAGAGCGAGAGAGAGAGAGAGAGGGAGAGCGAGAAGAGAGCGAGAGAGAGAGGGAGAGCGAGAGAGAGAGAGAGGGAGAGCGAGAAAGAGAAAGAGAGCGAGAGAGAGAAAGAGAAAAAGTTTCGCGTACGATCGTTTCTGAGACGATATGTATTTTTATTGATATCACGTCGCTTTCAGTACAAGAAGAAGACACCAATTTCGCAGTTAAAACATAGCATGAGGAATATATATATATATATATATATATATATATATATATAAAAAGTTCATACTTTTTTGAAGCATCCAAATGAAATTTAATAATGAGGATTGAGGTAAAATAAAATACCTTCGAAGCATGTTAAAGATGCGATATTAATTTTATTTTAAAAGAAAAGAAAAATCGAAACTGATTTTTTTATAAACTTTCATTTTTAGTTTATAATGATACAAATAATTTCGTACAATCGAATTGGCCTCTTCAGTGTGAATTCATTTGGATACTTCAGAAAAGTATGAACTTTTTAAAATCTATAACTAACTCGCGTGCATGCGTGATTTCATACAGAAAGTGAAAAAAAATCTCATACGCCGGTTTGCACCAACAGAGGTCGGCAATCCAATAAGATCGTATCTACAAACACACTGACGAGGCCAATTCTATTTGGCGAAATTATTTGTATCATTATAAACTAAAATTGAAAGTTTATAAAAAAAAATCGGTTTCGATTTTTCTTTTCTTTTAAAATAAAATTAATATCGCATCTTTAACATGCTTCGAAGGTATTTTATTTTACCTCAATCTTCATTATTCAGGGTGGGCAAAAATAAGGGTCCTATTTTTAAAAATTCATAACTTTTTTATTTATTGATTTAAAAAATTTTTTTTTTAGAATAAGTAAAGGACCCCTTCCGAAGCAAGCATGAGCCGTATTAGCCCTATGGAACGTACCCTCATTTAGAAAACATTATTTTTGCTTAAAAAACTCAAAACAGTGTAAAAAACAATACTTTAGTTTTTGTAAGTTTTAAGAAGTGTTTTTCGGCTAAAATTTGTTTTGTTTATTTCAAATCATCTCGGAAGGGTCAGTCTACACACACATAAAGTTTGGTGAGTTTAACTTTCATTTTGTGGAAGTTATTCAAATTCAAGTTATTCAAATTTAAAGATAGGACACTTATTTTGGCCCACCCTATATATATATATATATATATATATACACATATATATATATACACGCATATATATATATATATATATATATATATATATATATATATATATATATATATATATATATATATATATATACTTGCCCACTACCCACGATTACTTCTGTTGTAAGATGTTATTATATGAGATTGATATATTAAAATTACGCTATTTCTCTACTGATTTTCATAATTTCATATTTGGTTGAAAAAGCCGACAGGAGTTGTCCACGATTTTCAGTTACGCAATGGGTAAAGTAAATAAATAAAACTATATATTAAACAACATACCATACTTCTAAAAATGTTCAATCAAGCCGGACGGATTTAATAAACAAAATCATAAGTTGCAGCTTTCTGTAAGTGACTTGTTTTTGTTATTTATTTCCTACAGTATCACACCTACACACACACACACACACACACACACACACACACACACACCCCACACACACACACACACATATATATATATATATATATATATATATATATATATATATATATATATAGGCAAGCATTATTAAATAACACGGAGTGTTTTTTCTTGATCAGTACTTTTTTATTCTTTGAATTTTACAAATAGTCCATTTAGTATTTCGGCAACGAACGTATTTGGAACTTTGCATTAGAGCGTATTGACAGTCTATTTTTTACATTTCCGAGAGTGCTCAACTTTTATTCCTTAAATGGGCTTAAGAGAGGGAGGGGGGTTACAGCTTATTTCTAAATAATAAAATCGATAGAAAATAGAGAAGTATAAAAGGCATGAAAGAAACTCATAACTGTTACATGTTCTAACCAGCCAACAACTACCCGCCTATTAATCTTGCTCTATGTACTCCTTTTAATGTATAACTTACATTATATACAGCTCTAGGTTTATAAAGCTACTTATGTTTTTATGTTTATATATTTGTATGTACAGGTTTCATTCCTAAACTAATTAACCGATCATTATGAATTTTTGACCCAGAGCTGCTAGGCGTAATATATCCAAATGTGGGCTATATTTTGTTTAAGTTTTATACAAAAAGAGTAAAACAGGTTTGGAAACCCTTTATGATAATTCAGATAAAACCTCCGATTTTTGTGACATTTTAACAACAGCTATTAGACATCAATTAATAAATATTCATAAATTTGAGTTTCTTTTAAGGGCGTAACATGTGTACAACATCCCATTTAAACATTTTAATATTTCAGATTTCCATTGAATTTGATTTTCAGTGACCTTGATTGGTATGGAATTTCATCCAACACCAATTCTGCAAGATTCCGTCAATTTCAATGTGTTTTTAATACCCCTTACGCGTAAGCCTTCAACTTTAAGAATTTCTAAACTCAAAATTATGTAATAAAGTTTAATCAAATTTGTAATAAGGATTCTAGTATCATTATGTATAGTAGGGACACAAAATTGGTTTAGAACTGTTCTCTTCAGGAAATGAATTTTACCTGCGACCGATACTCTTATAGGTTAATATAAATCTATTGTAATTAAAAAAAATACTAATAACTTTAATCTAAATTACCCCCCCCCCTCTCTTGAAAATTAATAGATATACTATCTTAGGAAAGGTATTTGTAATTGATCCTGTTTCATCAAATCACTTTAAGTACTCATTGTTCCTATTTACTTGCCTCCCCATGTATGCAAAGCTAGATTTTTAATGTGGGCAAAACCCAGGCCCCCAAAAAGGTTCAGTCTGGATTGAAACACAAATAAAAATTGACTCACGCTAGAAGGACTTCTCCTTCACTAACCGAACAGAGACTACACTTTGTTCCTAGCCAAATTACTGTTCATATCGACAAAACTATTGTATATATGGAAATAGAACAATAAAATTACAAAACAATAACCTCAAACATTAATGTTCAAAAATAGTTATGCAAATTAGGCATACACATAGTTGTGCTTGGGTGTTTGATTATGTTGTATTAGTGATTAAAATCACAGTACGCCGTTATCATGGGAATATAGGTGTGATAAATTAAAAAAAAATTCGTTTTAATCAATTTAAATAATCATGGTTTCCCGTCTTTCACATGTAACATATTTTAAACAAAGCTTCATGAATACGACGTAGCTTCAGTTTCAGACCACACCCCTAATTAACAAATGGACTGATAGTAACAACATCATAATTATATCCTATATGTGTGGCGTCTCTGTCTGTCTCTATATCTGAGAATGCAATTTAAAACTAGACCCTATACCAAGATCAAACCAACTAAAATTATTGCGGAATCCGATAGTGGTTTTCATTTTGTATTAGTCTATTTTACAATAATAGGCAAGTTCATGCTGTGAATGTTTTACAACGAAAACACCAGAGATTGAAGTCGAGAGCCTTCCAATAATAATATAGTGAGATGGTTATAAATCTCCTTGCAATGACATAATCACTTCCTGCGATTTCCGCTGGGAAGAAAAACTTAAGCTGTATGGAAAAAGAATAAATCATAGTCGTATAGATTTTTAATTTTGATAAAAATGATATTGAGCCCTTCTTACAATCGTATATAAGATACCCTTGAATTTGACATGGGGAAAAGTGTAGTATCTTTTCCGATACTACACTTCAGTCTTTTTGTCTTAGTTACGTGAAACCCAAATCGTACTAGACTGATGCATTTTTTGAATTTTTGTTCAAATCCAGAGTGCTCTATTGTTAGGCGCTGGATTTTCCCCAACTTAAAAACCGACCTTGTTACTAACTCTGCCCCCTGTGGACTTTTTTCAAACACCATTCAATCGTAGAACTAAGGTATATTTTGTGTTATTAAAGTACAAGAAAGAGAAAGAAAAAAACCCTAGAGAAACAAACGTTGAGTAACTGACATTCAGTCAAATAAACTTTGGCATGAATGGTCTTAACACTTAATGAAAAGTTAGTTGAAATTTGACCCGAAATGATAGAGGTTTAATTGCACCGATAGACAAATGCAGACATCAAAAGGGATCATTAATTCCAATTTACGCATCTTCACCCCCAACTATGTTGCGCTTCAACACGCAATGATCTCGTCACTAGTTTACAGGAAATTATTGCTAACTGGTTCATGCCAGTTGTCATAACAGCCAGGTTCGTCCCTAACATCATTCTGGCAACATAGGAACTGACTTAACCCACTAGACTCTCTTTGTCATAATAATATATAACCCCGCTCAGTTCTAAGAGGTGCAGAGTGAAGATGCACAATAAGGAATGTTTAGTGGGGTTGTAATACATTAAGACGACGGGCCTGTGATGGGAAAATATCTGACTTGTGGTTAGACCATCCGAAATTTTATTTATCCACTTGACATGAGATTGCCGTTGAAGGCGAGGTTACATGCTATGATTGCTAGCCACTTGAACTCATGAAGAATTAATGTTTTTCCAAGTAATAAACACGTTGGTCAGTGGCTTTTTATACCCATAGATTAAGCCGTCGACAGTTCTCAAGTGATATTGATGTGCGGCCTATCCCCAATTCCCCAATATATATATATATATATATATATATATATATATATATATATATATATATATATATATATATATATATATGCGCAAACCGAGTATTGATTTACTCCTCTCCAGGAGTAAGACACAAGGCCAGTTTTTTTCTTACTCCCACAAATAAGATGTGACCCAAGGTCGGGTCGGGAAAGTGGGGTTTTAAAATTGCCTGGGCAGCCCCGTCGGCATTCTCCGGTAAGGGCGCCTCAGGCAGTAAGCAATAAACTTACTCCTGCCCAAAGAGGGGAGGCGACGCCTGGGAGGGTGGACAGAGCCATAGACCGGCGTAAATCAAGCCCCGAAGGCCCAGACAATACTAGTCTATGGAGTGCAGTATCCATCGGAACAGATACTACACTTTGATCTTAGCCAAAAGGCCAAAGAACGTATGTTTGTGTGAGACAAAGGAGCCTTTAGGTGCCTTAAACTGAGGGAGCGTTAGTGTTCGGTTAGGAGAGATGTGTGTCCTGATTGCAAGTCTGTCGTTCAGCAAAGAAATCAAGGATTGTTATAACTTCTCAAAATAAAACATTGTTACTTGGGTTGTGGTTTTGTTAGGTAGTGGCAGAGACCACACGAGTGACTCTGCGTCCAGTGTCGAAATAAAGCACCGACGATAATAAGCGAGTGATCACGACACGCATAGAAACGCAAGTGCACAGTACTATCCCAGTAATTTCCTCCTCCGTTTGGAGTAAGGTATGGTCAACTTGCTATCGCATGAAGGCCCCCTATTGGGGAATGCTGACGGCTCTGTTCTTATTTTGATACCCGACTAACGTGCCTCCTTTGCAGAACTGGTTTTCCCCACCTTCCGGCTTTGTGCTAGATCTTCCCGCAGTGGAAGGGAAGTAGATAGCAACTCTATCGCTGTCTGTATGTTCCCTTGATATGACCCTCACTCGTCCGGGCACGTGGTTTTATATCTGTTCATCTCTTTGCTCTCTGTGGCCATTCTGCTTTGTTTCCGCGATAGTTATCGTTGATTTTCATATTTCCATTTGTATTTAAGATGAACGGAAAAAGGCGTGTGTTGATCCCATGGGATAAAACAAAAAATACAAAAACCCAATAATAACAAAAATAATAGGCTAAATCCGATATTTTATTAGCATCCCTCTCCTTGACAAAGTCAAAGTTAAACACAGTCAGTTGCATGTGAAAACTGCAACTCCCTTAAAGAGCTATTCTGAACTGAATACAAAAATAAACTGGATAGCTTAGTGGGTACACCCTCGCGAATGAAGGCGACAAGCAATAAACTGATAGCCTCGATGAAAGGGGGAAATAATGCCCTAGAGATTGAATATAAAAAAAATGCAATTGTTTTTACTTGGCTTTTGCCTAGAATGTTATGATTTGGTTGAGTGTGTCTGTATTATGGTCTATCAATCCGTTTTAGGATATTTAATCGAAAAACAAAATACTCACTTTAAATGATTTATTAGTTAGTCCGGGTTTGTTATTTTATGGCACATACTGTTTTTCGATTATTGAATGCCTAAACTGAAAACATATGGTAAGCAAGAACAAAAGTCATAACTACGTTTGACAACGTAAGAATGGGCAAAAGTTTTATTTATATTTTTACTCATATTAACCACAAACAAGGCCCACCGCAACTGAGACGTAAGAGGCTACTGTGAATTAGGCGCCAGATTTATAGGGACATGCTAAACGAAGAATTGTGCCTGGTTATATTACATTTAAATTTCTGCTTGTTTTTACAATCAGGGAAACAGGAAGCAGGGAGGGAATTCCAAAGGCACGCAATTCGAAGCAATAAGCTATTAAAGTAGACGATGTCGCTGAGAGCGCTGTGTCAAGATGTTGAAAAAAGAATAATATACGAATGTACTGTACATCGCTTTCATCGACCTTACCAGGGCCTTTGAACATATCAGCAGAAAGGGACTTTTCACTTTGCTGCAGAAGATTGGATGTCCCCCCGCCCCAGGCTCTTGAAAATTATCACATCTTTTCCTGTGGATATGCAAGGTACCTTACAGTTCGATGGCTTTTCCTCGGACCCTTTCCCAATCAAGAGCGGGCTGAGACAGGGGCGTGTATTCGCCCCATCACTATTTGGCATGTTCTACTCTGTGCTGTTGTCCTACGCCTTCAACAAGTCGGAGGATGGAGTGTGCCTCCATACCAGAAGCAGTTTAAGACTCTTTAACCTTGCCCGCCTTCAAGCTAAGACTAACATGCGGAAGGTACTTATATGCAAGATGCTTTTCGCTGACGGCACACTCTGAAGAGGCATTGCAGCGACTCATCAACTGCTTCGCGCATGCACTCAGAGAGTTTGGCATGACCATCAAGCAAGAGAAGACAAACATCACCATTGGCGACTACACTCTCGAGGTTGTCGAGGACTTCGCATACTTCGGCTCCACAATCTCCAGCAATCTCTCCTTTGATGCAGAACTTCACAAACGTATCGGCAAGGCGGTAACAGCCATGAATCGCTTTACGAAGAGAGTCTGGAATAAGAAGATGCTGACCACCAACACCAAGATAAAAGTACACCGGGCCTGCGTGCTCAGCACACTGCTCTACGGTAGATAGTCTTGGGACCTCTACTCCCGCCAAAAGAACTGATTGAACATCTTTCACCTACGCAACCTCAGAAAAATCCTAGGAATCACCTGGCAGGACCACATCTTCAACAAGATTGTGCTTGATCAGGCTGACATCCCGAGCATGTTCGCTCTGCTCACCCAACGACGACTTCGGTGGCTAGACCATGCCAGGCGAATGGAGGATCCTAAAGGATATTCTTTATGGCGAGCTCGCAACCGACAGACGAGCAGGAAAACCTGTCCTACGCTATAATGATGTCTGTAAGCGACACATGAGGACATATGGCATCGACTCAACAGGCTGGAAGTTCGTCGCTGAAAATCGCAGCCGTCGGAGAAGATCTGTAACGGCATGCTGCAAGAAGAGTGAGGAGAGTAAGCAGTGAAGAGAGAAGAGAGAGCACAGACGACAGAGGGCTGCAACAGAGCTCTCGCAACCAGACATTACCTGTATCTCTAGCAACTGCAACAGATCCTGTCAATTCAGGATATGTTAACACAGTCACAACATACGCTGTAATTCGACAACGGACAAATCTGAAGCACAAAACTCCATTGTTTCTTGAAACGGACGTATGCCACCATCTACAAACATATGAGTACTACATATACGAAAAAAATCTTACGACTGATAATGTCACAGCCAAATCAGGCAAGGATTTTCGACTCGTGATAGAAATACCAGATATAAAATGTCGACTAAAAAATTTCGTTTGGCATGCGAGTTTCTCGTAAGTGATCTTCATCCATCTACAAACTAAAAATGATGGGTGACGAGCGTTAGGGGAAAGGAGCGCAAGAGATCCCTTTGATCATTGTCCGTTTCTCGACACAATAATTAGTTTTCTTATCTATTCTCAGCTTTTAGGACGATAAGAGGGGATGATAGGGCTGTGCTGATAGGGTGTGGGTAGCGAGATGTGAGGGCAAGCAGGCCGGCGCCCCGTCTTGGCTTTGTTTTAAGGATGCCTGAAAATTATTAAGGGCAATCGAGCGTGCATTAAAAGTTCAGGTCGAGGTCGTACAGGGCGACACCCTCCCGACGTTTTGCACTGTAATGGAAATAAATAGTTGGGCGGGAACCGGACATGTTCGGGAATAGTGGGGTGAGATGAGGGATGAAAACATTTACTGATCAAATATGACAATTGTTGTGCGCGAGGTCTACGAATAAAATACCAAAGACACAATGTCTGCGTAGTGGTGTTGAGTTAATTTGCAAAATCTCTATTTATATAAAGTTGTGTATGTATATATGTTTATATATCTGTATGTACAGAATTACTGATAAACTAATTAACTGATCATTATGAATTTTGGAACACAGCTGTTAAGCTGATAGGTATAGGGCATCAATGAATAAATATTCATCAAATTACAGTTTATTTCGGGCATTGTAACGGATTTTATATGGCATAATATGGGCACAATCTGTCATTAGAAAATTCAAATATATCAGATTTTAATTGAATTTAATCCATATTTATTAGACACCAATTGTGCAAAATTCCTTGAAGATCCCTTAAGCTGAAACTTTTAATTTTAGATATTTTCTAGAATCAAACTGATGTAATGGATTCTGCTCAAAATTAGAATCAGTATTCTTGACTTAGGATATCTGTAACCTCATATATTGATATGTGTGTGTGTGTATTTAGGCAGCATATTTTCATTTAGGCAAACATTATAAAATAATACGGAGTGATTTTGCTTGATGAGACTTTTTATTTTATTTGTTCAATTTTCCAAATTGTCAATCTAATGTATCGGTCAAATTGGTGTATGTAAGTTCCGTGGGTGACTTGTTCCATTCTCTTTGCTTTTTCGCGAGTACTTTCGATTTGATTCGTCAAATCATCTTCAGGCGGTGTTAGTCTTGATTTTTTTTTAAATATGTCTTCACTGTTGAGTTTTTTTTTTAAATTATGACTGCTAGTAATTTAAAACTTAAAAAGAGCGTCTATAATATTGAGATGTTACATGAAAGCGTGATTACGTTCTAAGAGCGTGCGAGATTCAACACTTTGATTGCTTAACCGCTTAGAATTTAATTAATTTTAAGGGCGTTCAAGATTCAAACGTATAAGTACATAATAGCTACGAATTTGGTAACGTTAATTTCTATGCTAGAAACTTTAAAATGTTGTGACTCGTTTTGTAATTCACATTATTGTGAATGCTTAATTTTTAATGTAGAGGCCTTCAAGAATTGTTAATCTTGTGATGTTGGTATCGTTGTGTATTATTTTAGTATTGTTAACTAGGATGGTTCTATGTTGAGAAGGGGTCAATCATGTTTATTAGGTGTTGGCAAATGAATCTAGTGTCAGAAAGATAAAAGAGGAGTCTTCGAGAAAGTGTTGTGATTGTGAAACCGATGTATGAATTAGTTTTATTATCATTGTCGCAGATACATTTTCACATGGAGCATTGAAACTGATATATTACATTGGTTCTTGCTAATGTATTTTGGGTCTGAGAAGTGTTATTTTTAACTACATGGTTTGATGTTTTTGATTTTTTTTATAATAGACGATTAATCTTATTTTTTATATATATATATATATATATATATATATATATATATATATATATATATATATATATATCGATGTGAAAAAGCCCGTTATTTCCGCCTTCATATTGAAGAGGCTCTGTAATATAAATGCGTAAAAATGAACTCTTTTTTTCTAAGGAAGTCCAGCTAATTATAGCTACGAATTAAACATGTTTTTAAATGTGTGGCAATGCTATGTTTGTATAAATAATACTTTTGACTATAAATACTATCTCACACATTATTATAAAAAAACATTAAAGATTATTCGGATGTCATCCTGTTGATAGAAATACGACTTAAATTACTGTATATATATATATATATATATATATATATATATATATATATATATATATATATATATATATATATATATATACATATATATATAAAATAAACATCTTTGAAGCACGGATTAGAATGTAGTAAAGTGAGCCATTTGAAAATCAACAATCGTTTAAATTTAAATGAAAAATTCATTTATTTAATTTTCTTTTTTCGCGAATTTTCGTTGTAATACAACCTTGTCAGGCGAGACTGTCTTATAGTTTATTTTTCTTCTTTTCTTCCTCCTCATATTGGTTGTATTAACCCTGAGGGGTCGAATACACGTCAAGTTCCTAAGACGTTATATGTTTGGTCCTGGCGATGTTATGCGCAAATTGACGCTTTTTTATAGTAAGGAAATCAACATCTTTGAAGTTGCATTCCAATGAGAAAAATACATAAATAAATCAGTCCACAATCATCATAACTTTAAATCGCTTTATTACTTTATTTCGGCAAACTCCTATTTTTCTTTCTGTCTTACGCGCGTTTCGCAACTCAGTAAAGAGTAAATTTTGGTTTACCGTCTGCTCTTATAAGACCATTGATTAATAATTCAAAAACTAGCACATTATTCCCACACAAAACGAGAAGAAAGGTGATCAAGGAAGGTAAGAATAACAGAAAGTAAAAAACACCACTAAAACTCACTTTAAAAGATGCCAATTATAGAAAAATCTCCCCAAAATA
>OY744551.1:25656906-25674406 GCA_963556195.1 Sepiola atlantica
AATTTATGGTTATTATTTCAAGAATATAAGGAGATATAGTATCCAAGAAATCGCGGAAAATACTAATACGATCGGGGATTGTCAATATTTCAAATAGATCGTTAATAAAAGTAGGCATTATACAGATATATTATTATACAATATGAGAAACAAATAAAAATGATTATTAAAACATAAATATATGATTGTTTATTTTTGTATGTTCAATTGGACGAGTTTCGACCCTTATACTCGTATGTTTCGAAATAATAAATTTCTCATCAGAAGGAAAACATCTTGTGAATTTCTAAAGACTGTATAGTAAAAACAGTTTCTAAATATTATTTGAAAAAGGTTTTAAAAGTTTGAGAAAAATTGTCTATCTTCGTAAGGCGCACATCAGCGTTTTCACTGATTTTTTATGATTCAGTGTTTATATTGCACTTGTAAAATAAAGTCATTTTGCTATATTCACCATGAGAACACACAACATGAAGTCAAAATATAATTTCATGCAGATTAACATGAACCGGACACTCCCTGATGTTATGAAAATAAAAAAGTACAAACTTATGAGAAATGTATTATTTCGAAACGTCCGGGTATAAGATTTAAAACGCTTCCAATTGAAAACATGAAATAAATAATCCTTTATTCAATTTGGAATAATACTTTATTTTGTTTGTTTTTCATATAATTTTTTATATAGTTTCTAACGTTATACACACACATACACGCACACATACATATATATATATATATTTATATATATATATATATATATTATATTATTTTAAAACTATTAACTTTGTAAAGTATGAAACTTTACATTTTTAAAATTTTACTTTAATCTTCTATAATAATGCTCTATCTCCAATGTTGAGCATATTTTAAAATCGTATCAGGAATTCATATAAAATAATTACTTTGAATAATAGAAACATGTCTGTCTGTCTGTCTGTCTTTCTATCGATCTCTCTATCTCTCTCTATATATCCCCCTTCTCTCTCTCTCCCTTTATATATATATATATATATATATATATATATATATATATATATATATATATATATATGTATTGGGTTGGCCAAAAAGTCCGTTCGTTTTTTTGCATCGATCAGTTTATGGGGAACCCAAACATAAACTGAGTTCATTCAATTCATTTTCCATGACCGATTAGAAATCTTGAGAATGTCTGCGATTTGTTTGGTTGTTAAACGCTAATCTTGTTCAACTAAGGCTTTCACTTAGTCACTGTCGATAATCTTTGCCCAGCATCGAGCAAACCATTTCTGGCACAATCTTTTTGTAACCACATTCTCCCCGTACACTTGGCATATCCTTATGCCGGTTTCTATAGCGTTATTTTCCTTTTTCTCTTGTAAATAGGCATCAGATGTCGGTGATGCTTTGCTTGAACTTTTATTTAAAAACCTCCTGAAATCGAAGAATAAATGACAGAACTCATCTGCTCGAAAATTTATTAGACACTGACGTCAACATAATTGCTACACCAAATACACGATTTAAAAGATGACATTCATAAATCGAAAGAACGTTTTGGCCAACCCAATATATATATATATATATATATATATATATATATATATATATATATATAAAGATGGAAACATTTTGCAAATTGTTTCTTTCTTGCTTCCTTTTTTCGGGTGTCAATCTATCTCGTCATTAACATGTCTATTATGAATAGATATGTATGTACTTTTGACGATTTAAATCATTTTCAAATCACATTCCAAATCAAGAACATACACAACAATATTGTATTTTATTCACAGCTGTTTTAAACATGATTTATTATGAAATATTGAGCTACTGTTTGATAGTAGATTGTGTTTTTGTGTTTAACTCAAAAGGGATTTGATCTAATTGATCTAATTTGAAATCTGTATACATATATGTATGTATATATGTATTATTTTCAATCATATATATATATATATATATATATGTACGAGGTCTGTCTTAAAAGTATCCGACCATTATTTTTTCCTTCATGCGCTTGTGTGAATTTTATAACCGCTTTCCTATGCGTTAGTCGCTGCATGTCGATCACTGAGTGAGGTGCTACACAACGTGTTCGTCAGATTACCGATTATCTCAAGATGTCTGAACGTGTTGAGCAAAGGTTTTGTCAAATCTTGGTGATTCTCGAAACAAAACAATTCGTAAGATTCAGCAGGTCTTTGGAAAAGATGCGATGGGTGTAACACAAATTAAGGGGTGATTGAATCGATTAAAAAGCAGTGGACAGTGACTAGCGTTTTGGCAGGCCCCAAACTGCTCGGAATGCAGCTGTTGTTGAGAGGGTGCGAAATTTGGTGATGGAAGATCGTCGTTACACCGTGCGGGAGACCGACCAAGTGGTCGGAGTGAGTAAAGATTCTGCACAGGTAATTTTGCGTAATGATTTGAACATGCACAGAGTAGCTGTGAAATTTGTGCCCAAGTTGTTGTCGTAGGAACAAAACGACCTCCGTTTTCAAGTTGCACAGTTACTTTTGGAAACCGCCAACACTGATCCTTGGTTTCTGAACGTCGTGATCACTGGAGATGAGTCATGGGTGTACGGGTACGAGCCAGAAACAAAAAACAATGGAAGTATCCCGTGTCTCCAAGGCAAAAAAAACTGTGCGAAGCAAAATCAAGGTTATGCTCATTGTCTTCTTTGATAACCGTAGACTTATGCATCACAAATACGCACCGGAAGAAGAAACAGTGACAAAGGAATACTGTTAAGATGTTCTTCGACGTCTTCGTGACGCAGTTCGGCGCAAAAGACCAGACGTGTAGGCGGCAAAAAACTGGCAACGCCCCCGCACATTCATCCGAATTGATCCAACATTTATTGGCCGAACATGGAATTTTAGTCGTTCGCCAACCTCCCTAGTCTCCAGACATAGTACATTGCGACTACTGGTTGTTTCGAGAATTGAAGACGTCACTTAAAGGTTCCCGTTTACAAGACATAATGCGGAACACCATGCGAAAAGAAGACTTCCATAGGTACTTATGGCAGTGGATAGATCGATGGGCTAAGTTTGTGCAAGCACAAGGGTCCTATTTTAAAGGATATTAGGGTCCCAACTGCGTCAGGAATTTGAAATATTATTCCTTGCCTAAGGTCGGATAATTTTATAACACCCCTCGTATATATACAAATAGTGTTGATCACATTTTAAAAAATTGTTTCGTAAGGGATAATTTTTATTTCAGAAATTTAAAACCACAAACAATTATTATTTTTTAATGAATAATATTCATTTATTCATAAGCTAAGACTTTTGGCAAAGAAAGTTGCCTTCGACAAAGCTAGATTTAAAAAAAAAATTGTTTCCTTTTCATTTCGCTGGTAAAGCCTCACGAGTGGTTATCCGCCTGTGATAATATAAATAAAAGACATGTCTGACACAAGGATTTCAACGAAATCTGTTATCGATGTGAACGCGCCTGGTAGCGTTAGGTTTAAAAAAAAGAGTTGATCATATTATTGCAAAATTGTGTCGATAAGAATTTTTTTATGAAATTGGAAAGTACAAACAATTAATTTCTTTTTTTTAATGAATAAAATTCACTTATTTATACGCTTAGACGGCAAAAATAAACTTGCCTTGAAAAGAGCTAGACTTTTATTTTCTTCGTTTTCCTTTTTATTTAGCTGGTATAAGCCCCATGAGGGGGACCCCTCCTGTGATAACAGAAAAATATATGACCGATAATATTGACACGAGGTTTTAAATAAAGTCTGTTTTCGATGGGCACGCGCCTGGTATATATATATATATATATATATATATATATATATATATATATATATATATATATATATATATAGTACGTGTATTCTCTTTCAATAACAAGTATAGCTATGTTTTAGCATAACATTTTATTAATACAAACATTATTAGTTACATAAGTGCATACATGTTTTAGCTGCGATCTCTTTAGAGAACGAACATTTTCAGACCTTTATAAAAATGAAATGAGAAAAACCAAACTTCTTTATTATTCGTATTTTATGCGTATTACCCTAAACATATTTGGCCATGTTGTGGGTTAAATCGGTTCTTTTATGAGCGCACACACGCAAATGATTATACTTAGGCGAAGTTGAATGTGTTCTCAAGTGGGGTAATACAATGTATAACAGGATTTGCAAGCGGTAAAACATTCTCAAAAAACTTAAATGGTAAAAAGCAAAGGAGTAGCGTGACTGTGTAATTGGATATGCATCTTGCCTGTTTAGTTACACACTCCCCCCCCCCCAAATAGGAAGAATATGCATAATAAAGAAGTCTGCTATCTCTTATTTCATTTTTACTACAGGTCTGAAGAAGCTAGTTCTCATAAGAGATCGCAGCTGAAACATGTGTGCACATATGTAACAAATAATGCTTGTATAGATAAAAATTATATTATATATACATGCACATGGAAACGTTTAGTAAAAGTTTCCGTTGTTATTTCCTCCTTTTGCCTGTGAATGTGTCTCGTCATTTAACCGATTATTATGAATTGAAGAGACGAGACCTGAGGAGATGTGTTTCTGCTTCATAATTTCGCCATTATTTTTCGACTCATAACGCGAAACAAATTCGCACTGTTCTTTTCTTTTCTTTCTCTACTTTTGTTTATTAAATATTGCCAAGATGAAAAGTCAAAACAAATTACACCAACATCGAGTTGAGTCATTCGTACACCCCCCCCATCTATTCTCTCCTCTATCTTCTTTTCGCATTCTTTTTCTTTTTCGGTTTCTTTTTTTTTTCGTTTGCTCCTCCGCTGTAAATCCTCCTCCTCCTCTGCCCCCCTCTCATACTCATTATAATTTCTCCTCTTCTTCCCTTTCGTTCTATTCTATTCCTTCTTCTTTCTCTTCTTCTTGTTCTTCTAATTATTATTATTATTATTATTATTATTATTATTATTATTATTATTATTATTATTATTTACTTACTTACTAGGAGTTCTCACACAGGTCATCAGTGATTGGTCACCGACAACCGGTGGTATTCCCTGGAGTCTGAGTGACAACAAGTCTCCCCAGATTTCCAGTATTCTCCACCTCTTTTCGATAGCCACCGTAAATAAACTTGCAGTATCACAACAGCCGTTTACCATTGATTTCTCGCTGGTAAGGACCATTGGTCTTCTCTGGGATTTGGGTGGCAATAAGCCTCCCCAAGGTCCCAGCAGTCTCTGCACTTCTAGTGGAGGTCTGGTGTGTGATGCCCCTCCTCGGTCTTCTCATCCTCCTTGACCCTATGCAAATATGTTGTGTGGTGTAAGCCTAGGCGGGTACCATTTTTTATTTTTTCATTTGTTTATTTTTATTTTTTTAATTTAGATTTTTTTTTAAATATTATTTCTTTATTTTTTGGGGAGAGAGGAGCTGATTATTTTTATTTATTTATTGTATTTTTTGGGGGGGGCTGATGGTGTTTCTTGCTTATTATTATTATTATTATTATTATTATTATTATTATTATTATTATTATTATTATTATTATTATTATTATTCACTAGTTTTAACATATTGGAGTAAAGTGTAGTATCTGTTCCGATACGACAATTCATCTTTTTTGTTCTCAGCCAATGAAGGAAGGAATCTTTCTAGACAAAGGCAATGTTCATCGTTGTCTTAATCCAGGGTGCCCTTTTTGGGAAGGGCTAAAGATTCCCCACATACAAAACTGACGGTGTGTCTCAACCTGCCCTCGTGAAGAGGCAAGTTTTAAAGGACATGTGGTTTTGTTTACTTCCTGCTGTAAATTCCATGTGACTGGTTACCATTCATAGCTTATGCGAGTTGGTTTCTGCGTTCGAGGATTTTCTTTAAGATTGCAGCTGTTTTGATCATTGCCGTTCTTTGTATGGTCTCAGTGGTCCATTTAATTCCAATTTACCCATAGTCTTTTTCTCCAGGCTTTTTGGGATTGTTCCTAGTGCTTTTACGATTATTGGTATTATACTGACTTTCTTCATGCTCCATATCTTTCAGTTTTCTGGCTAGTTTCGTGTATTTGCTTCATTTTACCGTCTCTTTGATCGTCACTCTGTGGGCTGCTGGAACGGCGAAGTCTACGATCTTGCAAGATGTTTCCTTCTTGCCGATTATCATAACATCCGGTCTCTTTACTTGTATGAGTTTGTCTGTTCGTATATCCATATCCCAGGGGATTTTGTGTTTTTCGTTTTCCAGTACTGTTTCTTGTTTATGTATTTACCATTTTTCTGCGTATTCGAAATTCAATCGTTTGCACAGTTCCCAGTGTACTGCTTTTCCCACACAGTCATGTCTGGTCTTGTATTTCTTTACATTCACAAATTGTATGATTTACTGTTCAAGTGTCCTTTTCTTGGCCATGCCCAGTTATTTTCTTTGGTTTCTTCTCTTGTCAGTCTTCTGAAGCGTACTTGTTTTTCTTCACACTTTTCTTTTCTTTTGTCCTTTTGTTTCTGGTTTCGGTTCTTCTAGAGTTGCTCGTTGGAAGGGTGTCATTATTATGATTATTATGATTCTTCTTCTTCTTATTATTATTATTATTATTTCATAGTAGTCTCCACTTTTGGATGTGCTTAATTGGAGTTTTCTTTGTTTGAACATCAAGTCAATTCCTCTGACCTTAGAGATTCAAGCTGTACCGTAACACTTTTGTTGTTCCTAACAGTTAAGCCTTTTGCAGAATTTGAAAAGAAATTGTCTCGCCAATCTGTTTAAGCAAGTTATGGTAGCTTTTCGTTATGGTTCCAAGCGTTTCAATTACAATCACCTTTACTTCTTTACATTTCCATAGTTTAACTAATATCCATTTTAGATTTTGATATTTATATTTTCTTCGTGTTCTTTCTCCTGAACTCTGGTATCAATGATAAAGCAAGTTTTCTTGTTTTTGTTTAGAAAGATTAACTCGGGTTCGGAATGTTCAATAACCGTAACAGTTTGTATGCGCATGCCCCAATGAAGTTTCAAATTGCAGTTCCCCTGTACCACTTCTGGCTTATACTCATACCACTTCTCATTGTGGTCACATTCATAAAGTTTGTATATATTCTAGTGTAGTACGCGAGCGATTTGTTCGTGTCTCCATTTATGATTACTATTATTATTATTACCATTATTATTATTATTATTATTATTATTATTATTATTATTATTATTATTATTATTATTATTATTATTATTATTATTATTATTATTATTATTTACCCGCGAGTTGAGTGTGTTGGTAGAGTATCTGCGTACGTCAATTTCTACCTTTACCTAGTATCTCTCACTTCATAGCACATAGGAAGATATTTGTGAAATGTTGTGTCAAAAAATGAGCTACTTCTTTTATGAGAGAGTAACTACGATTAATATACTTACGTGTTGTGTTATTGGCCCCCAAAACATTAGAAATCTTATTTTTATGAAAATATAAATTGAACTAATACCGAATTTTAAGGCTACGTTTTGTGGATTATCAAAGAGAAAAGTCTGTTAGTTTTTTTGAATATTTATGTAATGTTTTGTATGCCTTTGTCGATTGTTAATTTCATTAAGTTTATAACTCAAGTATACAGGGTTTTTTAAAATCCTTAAGACTTACATCAGATTCGAACTCAACTGTTTACCCCGTAACAACTACTGCCTTAATAATGTGTAGTCTGCTATTCGTATTTGTCAGCCAATAATATGTTTCTATTTGCGTACAAACAGACAACATGCCATAACTTTTTAATTGTATATAGATAATTTTGATTTTGATTTTTCATTTTACCTTGTTTTTTTCTGATACGTTGCGTTCGTCTCCATCACCCATTGATCGCCTTCTTATTGTTATAATAATAATGAGACTGATTATAGCAACATTCCACGAATACCGTTAGTTATGTAACCACTATTTTTCAAACGCTACCGATATATATTATGTCTGTCTCAACTCTAGCAGGTGAGTTTCGAAGTGCGTCATATTTTCATGGATCCGTCTCGGCACCGCTAGCTCGATTACTATTCAACACGTGTAGTAGAAGAAAATAAACAAAAATAGAACAATCGACTGCCCTCCCCACTTCAACATGTCTAGATTTAAGGTCAGTTCATATGAGAGGAAAACCAGCCCTTCTCCCGAAAAAGAGAGAACATCGAATAGTTGCAAAATTTGTTATGATTCGGCCCCGTCTGCATTCCTCATTAGGCAAGCTTCAGGCGACTAATAATAACTTAATCCAACATGTTGTTATTTTTAAGAGGGTGAGACTACTGCAAAAAACGTTCGTTTCTCATCAGTATTGTATGGTCTGCATGAAGTCCTTCCGATTCATAACAGCTTTTTGTTAACCTGAAGGATTGCAGCTTTTAACCATTTACACAAGGAACACCAAAGCTCCGTGGTTGCATGCGAAGTCGAGAAAGGTTTGCTCCAGAACACACACACACTCTCTCTCTCTCTCTCTCTCTCTCTCTCTCTCTCTCTCTCTCTATCCCTTACTATCATTCCATTGATGTGCGATCCGCACTTGACACGCCTTTTCTTACCACACTCAGAGGCAGAGACGACTAAAAGACGATGGATACTGGGTAATTCTCACCAGATCTCTCCTAGCCGGGTTACGGCCTTTATACAATTTAGGGCCAAACTGCGCGCTATGGATGGCACTGTCAGAAACCGGAGTTCAAGCCGGCATAACACTGACACAATTATATTCCCACCGCCTCAGCCACGGCGAAGAAGGGTTGGACTTTAGAGAGGATTAATGCTACTTTCCGAAGAAGATGGTCATGCCTGGGAGCATGGCCGTCTGAGACTGAACAGAACTCTACTATAGGCCTGTGTCAGAAACAGGAAACCGTAATAGTAAAAGGGTCAGCTAAAAATCAAACATGGCGGTGAAAGAGAAAGGCGAAGACGGCTCTTCTGAAAAAGATGAGAAGAGTCAGGCGTGAAGCAAGTGCGTCAAGTCCTAATGGAATTGGGCGTACAGCGTGACGTGAACAAAAAGAGTGGGAAATTAGTTACGTAAATAAACTCAAAAGGGCGGACGATGGTCGAAAAAAGAAAAACGGAAAGAACCTTTTCAATGTGAAGCAAACATGAATAAAGAAGCGAAAACTTGTATGAAAATGAAGGCAACAGAAAAGACGAAACAGAGAAAGTGATTAAAAAAACAGGAAGAATTCAACCAGAAAATAATGCACCCTAAAGTTAGAAAAATAATTATATTTTAACATTCTATGCCAACGAAGAAAGCGTGAGACACAGAAACGCACAAATGCAACCCCCACACACATATAAACACACGTGTCAGTATAGATGTATATATATATTGGATAGTTTGTATTAACCTAGCATTTTTCATTTAAGCAAACATTGTTAAAAAATAACAGAATGTTATTATACGTGTTTTATTTTAATTATATCTGTTTTCAACTATTAAAGAAAAACATAATGTACTTGTTTAGCTGAATTTTATTTTCCAATCAAATCATTTTTAATAAGATCTTTTGAAAATCTCATTCTAGCTATTGTATTTTTGATTACAATATATAATTGATTAATAGTAAATAACAATTAAATATTGTGTAATTCACGTAGCAACGAGAAATACACAGACACATTCGAATTAGTCAGACTATCTTATTATTATAGAATTATAGGAAAATAAACGACATAAAATCCACTTGGACGATGAATAACACAATACAAATTTATGCAAGCGAGAATAGTCAACAATTGTAGGAGCAAAAGAATAGTCAATAATTGTAGGAGCAAAAGAATAGTAAATAATTGTAGGAGCTAAAGAATAGTCAACAATTGTAGGAGCAAAAGAATAGTCAATAATTGTACTAGCAAAATAATAGTTAATAATTGTAGGAGCAAAACAGTAGTTAATAATTGTAGGAGCAAAAGAATAGTTAATAATTGTAGGAGCAAAAGAATAGTTAATAATTGTAGGAGCAAAAGAATAGTTAATAATTGTAGGAGAAAAAGAATAGTCAACAATTGTAGGAGCAAAAGAATAGTCAATAATTGTAGGAGCAAAAGAATAGTTAATAATTGTAGGAGCAAAGAATAGTTAATAATTGTAGGAGCAAAAGAATAGTTAATAATTGTAGGAGCAAAAGAATAGTTAATAATTGTAGGAGAAAAAGAATAGTCAATAATTGTAGGAGCAAAAGAATAGTTAATAATTGTAAGAGCAAAAGAATAGTTAATAATTGTAGGAGCAAAGAATAGTTAATAATTGTAGGAGCAAAAGAATGGTTAATAATTGTAGGAGAAAAAGAATAGTCAATAATTGTAGGAGCAAAAGAATAGTTAATAATTGTAGGAGAAAAAAAATAGTTAATAATTGTAGGAGAAAAAGAATAGTTAATAATTGTAGGAGCAAAAGAATAGTTAATAATTGTAAGAGCAAAAGAATAGTTAATAATTGGAGGAGCAAAAGAATAGTTAATAATTGTAAGAGCAAAAGAATAGTTAATAATTGGAGGAGCAAAAGAATAGTTAATAATTGTAAGAGCAAAAGAATAGTTAATAATTGTAGGAGCAAAAGAATAGTTAATAATTGAAGGAGCAAAAGAATAGTCACTAATTGTATGAGCAAAAGAATAGTTAATAATTGTAAGAGCAAAAGAATAGTTAATAATTGGAGGAGCAAAAGAATAGTTAATAATTGTAAGAGCAAAAGAATAGTTAATAATTGTAGGAGCAAAAGAATAGTCACTAATTGTATGAGCAAAAGAATAGTTAATAATTGTAGGAGAAAAAGAATAGTTAATAATTGTAGGAGCAAAAGAATAGTTAATAATTGTAGGAGAAAAAGAATAGTTAATAATTGTAAGAGCAAAAGAATAGTCAATAATTTTAGAAGCAAAAGAATAGCTAACAATTCTAGGAGCAAAAGAATAGTCAATAATTGTGGGAGCAAAAGAATAGTCAATAATTGTATGAGCAAAAGAATAGTTAATAATTGTAGGAGAAAAAGAATAGTTAATAATTGTAGGAGCAAAAGAATAGTTAATAATTGTAGGAGAAAAAGAATAGTTAATAATTGTAAGAGCAAAAGAATAGTCAATAATTTTAGAAGCAAAAGAATAGCTAACAATTCTAGGAGCAAAAGAATAGTCAATAATTGTGGGAGCAAAAGAATAGTTCATAATTGTAGGAGCAAAAGAATAGTTCATAATTGTAGGAGCAAAATTGTTGTGGAGTACAAATCACCCCTATTGGAGAACTGATGGTATCAACCAGGTATAATAAATACAACTGGTTGCATAGACTCAAGAGAGACTTTCCTACCATGTTTTACCGCATGTTATGAACCCGTTCATCTCCTACCACATTAGTGGCGTTCTGTATTGCTTTATGATAAATACATTGTTATATTTTAACCCTATCACTATTTGTGGTTTATTTCTTTGTGACCCCTAGCACGGGTCTACAACAAAAATAATAGTTAACAATTGTAGGAGCAAAAGAATAGTTAATAATTGTAGGAGCAAAAGAATAGTCAACAATTGTAGGAGCAAAAGAATAGTCAACAATTGTAGGAGCAAAATGATATTCAACAATTGTAGGATCAAAAGAATAGTTAATAATTGTAGGAGCAAAAGAATAGTCAACAATTGTAGGAGCAAAAGAATAGTACATAATTGTAGGAGCAAAAGAAACAGTTCTGAAAAACATTGCAAAACGACTATAAGAAATTGGGATCAAAGGAAGAATTGAAACTACGCCGAGCATAACACCAGGTGACATATCGACAAAAAAATCCTAGAGTGCCGAAAACAATCCACCTTATGAGGTTATACTGATCAACCACAGATAAGTTGAAATAAATTAAACTGTTGTCAAACAACTAATAGGAGAGATGGATTATTTTAAGACGAACCCAAGTGAGCTTAGCAAAAGCGTACTTGCCTTAAGGGAGTTTAGCCAAAATGAGGTTGGGTAAAGGGAGCTTAGCAAAAGGGGGCCTGGGTGAAGCTTGAAGATACAAGAAGGCAAATACAAAAACTTGACCCCCTTCCAAAAATTGTTAGTGGCATCAACATCACGTGACCCACCTGTTCACCATATGTACTATTTTTTTTTATCAAGATTGAATAAAACTAAAAACTCTTTTTCGCATATTGCGATAACCGGTCTTTGATTTAAATTTTGTTATTTTATTTAACTTTTTTATAATGTACATACATTTTATGGCTTTTGATTTCCGAAAATTACAAGAAAAATTTAAAATTCTAATTTTGTTTTATTTTAATTTACAGGTAAGTGTTCGTCATCAAATTGTTTTGGAGTTTCGATAATAAAAGAGAAAGAATCTTAAAGTGCACCAACATGGTACGTGTTTTTACTTTATTGATTATGTTTTTTCTTTATTTTTATCATAAGCGTCACCATTTAGCCATGCCAAAAGCTACTCAAGAATAAGGTTAATACGATTTCAGATGATGAACAATATTATGAGAGGATTCAAAACGATGAATGGAATGGACAACATTTGATTTCTTAAGAGCACCGCTCGACAAGTATTTGTTGACATTGGACTTGAACACATCCATGGTGTAGTCTGCATGGAAATAGTCCTTAAGTAATGTGTTCTAACAGAGAAGAAGTTTTTGGAATGAAACTCTGTTCATGGAAATTAGATAGAGTAAAGAAAATTTAGCAATATGTAGATAAATTGACTCTGAGAAAGAAATAAGATCATCCCCCTAGATAGCGAAGTTGATTTTGTAATCTTAACTACCACTAGATTGCGAAGTCGATTTTGTAATCTTAACTACCACTAGATTGCGAAGTTGATTTTGTAATCTTAACTACCACTAGATTGCGAAGTTGATTTTGTAATCTTAACTACCACTAGATTGCGAAGTTGATTTTGTAATCTTAACCACCACTAGATAGCGAAGTTGATTTTGTAATCTTAACTACCACTAGATAGCGAAGTTGATTTTGTAATCTTAACTACCACAAGATTGCGAAGTCGATTTTATAATCTTAACTACCACAAAATTGCGAAGTTGATTTTGTAATCTTGACTACCACTAGATTGCGAAGTCGATTTTGTAATCTTAACTACCACTAGATTGCGAAGTTGATTTTGTAATCTTAACTACCACTAGATTGCGAAGTTGATTTTGTAATCTTAACTACCACTAGATTGCGAAGTTGATTTTGTAATCTTAACCACCACTAGATAGCGAAGTTGATTTTGTAATCTTAACTACCACTAGATAGCGAAGTTGATTTTGTAATCTTAACTACCACAAGATTGCGAAGTCGATTTTGTAATCTTAACTACCACAAAATTGCGAAGTTGATTTTGTAATCTTGACTACCACTAGATTGCGAAGTTGATTTTGTAATCTTAACTACCACTAGATTGCGAAGTTGATTTTGTAATCTTAACTACCACTAGATTGCGAAGTTGATTTTGTAATCTAAACTACCACTAGATTGCGAAGTTGATTTTGTAATCTTGACTACCACTAGATTGCGAAGTTGATTTTGTAATCTTAACTACCACTAGATAGCGAAGTCGATTTTGTAATCTTAACTACCACTAGATAGCGAAGTTGATTTTGTAATCTTAACTACCACTAGATAGCGAAGTCGATTTTGTAATCTTAACTACCACTAGATAGCGAAGTCGATTTTGTAATCTTTACTACCACTAGATAGCGAAGTTGATTTTGTAATCTTAACTACCACTAGATTGCGAAGTCGATTTTGTAATCTTAACTACCACTAGATTGCGAAGTTGATTTTGTAATCTTAACTACCACTAGATTGCGCAGTTGATTTTGTAATCTTAACTACCACTAGATAGCGAAGTCGATTTTGTAATCTTTACTACCACTAGATAGCGAAGTCGATTTTGTAATCTTTACTACTACTAGATTGCGAAGTTGATTTTGTAATCTTAACTACCACTAGATTGCAAAGTTGATTTTGTAATCTTAACTACCACTAGATTGCGAAGTTGATTTTGTAATCTTAACTACCACTAGATTGCGAAGTCGATTTTGTAATCTTAACTACCACTAGATTGCGAAGTCGATTTTGTAATCTTAACTACAACTAGATTGCGAAGTCGATTTTGTAATCTTAACTACCACTAGATTGCGAAGTCGATTTTGTAATCTCAACTACCACTAGATAGCGAAGTCGATTTTGTAATCTCAACTACCACTAGATAGCGAAGTTTATTTTGTAATCTTAACTACCACTAGATTGCGAAGCTGATTTTGTAATCTTAACTACCACTAGATTGCGAAGTTGATTTTGTAATCTTAACTACCACTAGATTGCGCAGTTGATTTTGTAATCTTAACTACCACTAGATTGCGAAGTCGATTTTGTAATCTTAACTACCACTAGATTGCGAAGTCGATTTTGTAATCTTAACTACCACTAGATAGCGAAGTCGATTTTGTAATCTTAACTACCACTAGATTGCGAAGTCGATTTTGTAATCTTAACTACCAGTAGATTGCGAAGTCGATTTTGTAATCTTAACTACCACTAGATTGCGAAGTTGATTTTGTAAACTTAGCTACCACTAGATTGCGAAGTTGATTTTGTAATCTTTGCTACCACTAGATTGCGCAGTTGATTTTGTAATCTTAACTACCACTAGATTGCGAAGTCGATTTTGTAATCTTAACTACCACTAGATTGCGAAGTCGATTTTGTAATCTTAACTACCACTAGATAGCGAAGTTGATTTTGTAATCTTAACTACCACTAGATTGCGAAGTCGATTTTGTAATCTTAACTACCACTAGATTGCGCAGTTGATTTTGTAATCTTAACTACCACTAGATTGCGAAGTCGATTTTGTAATCTTAACTACCACTAGATTGCGAAGTTGATTTTGTAATCTTAACTACCACTAGATTGCGAAGTCGATTTTGTAATCTTTACTACCACTAGATTGCGAAGTCGATTTTGTAATCTTAACTACCACTAGATAGCGAAGTTGATTTTGTAATCTTAACTACCACTAGATTGCGCAGTTGATTTTGTAATCTTAACTACCACTAGATTGCGAAGTCGATTTTGTAATCTTAACTACCACTAGATTGCGAAGTTGATTTTGTAATCTTAACTACCACTAGATTGCGAAGTCGATTTTGTAATCTTAACTACCACTAGATTGCGAAGTCGATTTTGTAATATTAACTACCACTAGATTGCGAAGTTGATTTTGTAATCTTAACTACCACTAGATTGCGCAGTTGATTTTGTAATCTTAACTACCACTAGATAGCGAAGTCGATTTTGTAATCTTTACTACCACTAGATAGCGAAGTCGATTTTGTAATCTTTACTACCACTAGATTGCGAAGTTGATTTTGTAATCTTAACTACCACTAGATTGCAAAGTTGATTTTGTAATCTTAACTACCACTAGATTGCGAAATCGATTTTGTAATCTTAACTACCACTAGATTGCGAAGTCGATTTTGTAATCTTAACTACCACTAGATTGCGAAGTCGATTTTGTAATCTTAACTACAACTAGATTGCGAAGTCGATTTTGTAATCTTAACTACCACTAGATTGCGAAGTCGATTTTGTAATCTCAACTACCACTAGATAGCGAAGTCGATTTTGTAATCTCAACTACCACTAGATAGCGAAGTTTATTTTGTAATCTTAACTACCACTAGATTGCGAAGTCGATTTTGTAATCTTAACTACCACTAGATTGCGAAGTTGATTTTGTAATCTTAACTACCACTAGATTGCGCAGTTGATTTTGTAATCTTAACTACCACTAGATTGCGAAGTCGATTTTGTAATCTTAACTACCACTAGATTGCAGAGGTCGATTTTGTAATCTTAACTACCACTAGATAGCGAAGTCGATTTTGTAATCTTAACTACCACTAGATTGCGAAGTCGATTTTGTAATCTTAACTACCACTAGATTGCGAAGTCGATTTTGTAATCTTAACTACCACTAGATTGCGAAGTTGATTTTGTAAACTTAGCTACCACTAGATTGCGAAGTTGAT
Organism: Sepiola atlantica; assembly: GCA_963556195.1. Classification (NCBI taxonomy): domain Eukaryota; kingdom Metazoa; phylum Mollusca; class Cephalopoda; order Sepiida; family Sepiolidae; genus Sepiola; species Sepiola atlantica. The sequence goes on from OY744551.1 coordinate 25,672,922, forward strand.
TTTGTAATCTTTGCTACCACTAGATTGCGCAGTTGATTTTGTAATCTTAACTACCACTAGATTGCGAAGTCGATTTTGTAATCTTAACTACCACTAGATTGCGAAGTCGATTTTGTAATCTTAACTACCACTAGATAGCGAAGTTGATTTTGTAATCTTAACTACCACTAGATTGCGAAGTCGATTTTGTAATCTTAACTACCACTTGATTGCGCAGTTGATTTTGTAATCTTAACTACCACTAGATTGCGAAGTCGATTTTGTAATCTTAACTACCACTAGATTGCGAAGTTGATTTTGTAATCTTAACTACCACTAGATTGCGAAGTCGATTTTGTAATCTTTACTACCACTAGATTGCGAAGTCGATTTTGTAATCTTAACTACCACTAGATAGCGAAGTTGATTTTGTAATCTTAACTACCACTAGATTGCGCAGTTGATTTTGTAATCTTAACTACCACTAGATTGCGAAGTCGATTTTGTAATCTTAACTACCACTAGATTGCGAAGTTGATTTTGTAATCTTAACTACCACTAGATTGCGAAGTCGATTTTGTAATCTTAACTACCACTAGATTGCGAAGTCGATTTTGTAATCTTAACTACCACTAGATTGCGAAGTTGATTTTGTAATCTTAACTACCACTAGATTGCGCAGTTGATTTTGTAATCTTAACTACCACTAGATTGCGAAGTCGATTTTGTAATCTTAACTACCACTAGATTGCGAAGTTGATTTTGTAATCTTAACTACCACTAGATTGCGAAGTCGATTTTGTAATCTTAACTACCACTAGATAGCGAAGTCGATTTTGTAATCTTAACTACCACTAGATAGCGAAGTCGATTTTGTAATCTTAACTACCACTAGATTGCGAAGTTGATTTTGTAATCTTAACTACCACTAGATTGCGAAGTTGATTTTGTAATCTTAACTACCACTAGATTGCGAAGTTGATTTTGTAATCTTAACTACCACTAGATTGCGCAGTTGATTTTGTAATCTTAACTACCACTAGATAGCGAAGTTGATTTTGTAATCTTAACTACCACTAGATAGCGAAGTTGATTTTGTAATCTTAACTACCACTAGATTGCGAAGTTGATTTTGTAATCTTAACTACCACTAGATTGCGAAGTCGATTTTGTAATCTTAACTACCACTAGATAGCGAAGTTGATTTTGTAATCTTAACTACCACTAGATAGCGAAGTTGATTTTGTAATCTTAACTACCACTAGATTGCGAAGTCGATTTTGTAATCTTAACTACCACTAGATTGCGAAGTTGATTTTGTAATCTTAACTACCACTAGATTGCGAAGTTGATTTTGTAATCTTAACTACCACTAGATTGCGAAGTCGATTTTGTAATCTTAACTACCACTAGATTGCGAAGTTGATTTTGTACCCTGTCAAGGCGAGAAAGGGTGCTCACAGCAGCACCTTCCAAGATTTTGCAGCAGTACCTCATCTTCGGGTG
>OY744551.1:25676906-25691906 GCA_963556195.1 Sepiola atlantica
ATCTTTTTATTACTTATATATATATATATATATATAGTAAATATTTGTTATTGTTTATTATCTATGTACGTAATAATCGGGATTCATCAGCATAGAGATATGACTATTCACTACCGGTCACGCGATTCGAAACCCCGGATTACGAGTATTTTGCAACTCAAATCCGAACAAACGGTGATAGTTTTAACACTTTATACGGCGGCTTGACGTCATAGAACGTTCGACTTTAATGAAAGGGACGATGCATTTAAAGCTAGCGTAATACTACACTTACAGTGCTCTACTAGACGGGTTTTTTTAGGAGCTACAAATAATAATTTTTTTTATTGTTTATTATCTATGTACATATACGTTTCGTTCTTAATAATCGGGACTCATCAGCATATAGATATGACTATTCAGTACCGGTCACACGATTCGAAACCCCGGATTACGAGTATTTTGCAACTCAAATCCGACGCATAAACCACTCGGTCCATGTTGAACATCGAATAAACGGTGACAATTAAGGCGTGTGTGTAAAAATGATATTCAAAACGGTAGGTTTTCACCCTGGGATGCTGGGCTAAGCCCTTCAGTATTATTCAACATTTTAGAAGGTATTAGAATTTTGTGAAAAAAAAAGACAAGCTCTGTGAATAGAAGTTTTAGAGTTTGGGATAATTCAAGTGTCTTCTATTCCCTGTTTTATTATGGATGCATGATTGACGCCATGGCGGAATATGGAATTGGCGGTAACGACTTCGAATCCTGTCCTGTCAACTACGCCCAAATAGCGCTGCAAAAGGCATGCATATATAATTTCGTTCTAGATTTGAATAAAACAATTCATTTTGTTCGTCTAACCATATCCAGTTACTAGTTGCCAATCATGATTTTTTTCAGACGATAAAAAGTATGCCGTAAAATGGCAAACAAAACAAAATCCTTGACTTTACGTAGACAACAAAGATCCCAAGTTCAAATAGATACACCCGAAGAACGTTGGTGGTTACATCAGCCGCACCGTTGTACACATCACAATCAATATTAGAATAGTAGTCCGAATAAGACAAATAATACAAAGATTCCCGAGTCCGATTAGTAGGTGCATCAGTTCGAAAAGATGCACCTGAAGATGGTCGGAAGGTCTATCGACCGAAACATTGTGAATATAACCGCCAAGATGCGAATAGTAGTCCGAATAATTCAACTAATGCAAAAGTTTGAAAAGCTGGACCTGAAGAAAGTCGGAGGACATATCGGCCGAAACGTTCTTAATATATAACAATTGAGATGAGAAGAGTTTTCAGAATAATCCCAATAGCCCCCCCCCCCCACACCCAACAAAAACCTTCTGTATTTTTAGACATCGTTTTATTAACACCAGACGAGCAAAAGAAATGTTTTTTCGAGGGGGTCAAGAGGAGGGGGGGGGGGGCGGCAACATCTGTTGTGTTGATGGCTATTGACAGCTGGCTCTTCCCGGGCAACGCCTTTTCTTGTCGGACGACTTGCAACGTTGAAATATTTCTGAAATGCTGTTATGTCTTGAAAAGCGTTTCTTTTATCAAACGACTCGCTTTGTTTACGGCCGATCATGATAACGTGATTATAGAACCATTGACATATGCGCTACGGATGCCCGACACGGACATCTTTTCCCTTTTTATTTCTCCATTTGCTTAATTTTTCTAACTTTATTTGTCTCTTGTTTTTGTAAACTCATCGTATTAAATCCCCCCTCTCTCTCCCTCTCTCTCTTTCTCTTTCTTTTCGCTGTTTCTTACTGCCCGTCTCTCTCTCCCTATCTTTACCTTGTCTCGCTGTCTTTGTCAATTTCTCTCCCCCCCCCCTTTCTCTATTTCGCTATGTGACCCTATCTCTACCTCTGCCCCTCTTCCTGGCTCCGTCTCGCTTTCTTTGACAAATCCCCGCACTTCTCTGTCTGACTATCTCAAACTCCCCACCTTCTCTCTTGCTCTCTATCTCTTTCTCTGTCTACACACACACACACACACACACACACACACACACACACATATATATATATATATATATATATATACCCTTTCTCTCACACTTTCTCATTCTCTTTTCCTTACCCTTCTCATCCGTACGTTCTTTTGTACGTTTTACAATAAAATTGTAATATTGCTATTTCTATCATATTCTTTATTTGTATTTTATTTATTATCTGTCCATCTTCCTCCCTTCCTTTCTTTCTTAATTTCTTTCTTTCCTTCCTTTATAATCCTTCCTTTCGGTCCACCCACCCCTATCTATATTTGTTCTTTCTCTTTTGGGACTCTTTCTTTCTTTCTTTCTTTCTTTCAACCTCATTCTATTTTATCTCTTTTAATACTCTCCATTTCTTTCGTTCTTTTTCTCTCTTCCTACCTATTCCATTTCTTGTATTCTTTCTTTCGTATTTTATGTCACTCTATTCCTATCTTCTTATGTTTATTTTTCAATCCTCTTAGATTCATATATTTCTTTCTCACGTTCTCCCTATCTTTCCTTATTTCGTTTTTCTTTCTTTATCTATCCCCCCCTCTCTCTCTCTCTCTCTCTCTCTCTCTCTCTCTCTCTCTCTCTCTCTATCTGTTTTATTTGTTTTTTTCTCTTTCCCCCTTTCTTTTTTTCGTTTTTTTCTTTCTTCATCTTTTTCTTTTGTTTTCCTCTCTTCCTATCTTCCTTTGTTCTTTCTTTTTGTCGGCTTATTCCTATCGTCGCTATTCTTCCTCTCACTTTTCCCCTTTTCGGTCTTTATTATTCATCTTCTTTCCTTCCTTTCATTCTGTCTGCCTTTCCTTCTTTTATTTCTTTTTTTCTTTTATATTTACTTTCTAATATTTTCTTACTTTTTCTTCTTTTTTTTCCTTTCTTTATAGTACCCTCTCCTCTCTATTTGAGTTTTAACATTTATTTTCCTTTCTGTCTCACTCATTTTTAAATACATTCTTTTTATTTCGTTCTTTCTATCTGGGGGTTAAAGGCTCAATCTTACTTAAGACTTCTACCCGATCATGGCTGACGGAACGAGGGCAAGCTACCCCGTGGATGAAGTAAAGTGTTCGTTTCGAAATTCCGAACAGATTTTTGAGTTCGACACAAAAATTCCCGAGTTCGACAAGACGCATTTAATACGGCGGTTGTGAGAATAATATCCAAGATGAAAACAATAGCAAGAATAATACAAATAATACAAATTATAATAACGAAAATTCTGAAAGTTCGTGGGTGCTTATTTAGAACAGGGTCCCTGTAGAAAATTATTTTCATGTAAAATCAGTATTTTGTACTTACTCAGTCATAGTTTCTCACTCACGGTACGAAAAAGAATTTAAAAATATCAAGTAGAACTTTAACTAGAACGATTTTTCCATTTTCATAAGGGCGATATACAACGTGTATTCGCCGACATTTTGGGTGTGGCCGATGGATGGAATAGCTAACTAAGGGCAGGTAAGTGTCGCGAAATTGCAGAACGGTACCCAGTTACCATGTAAATAATAAGAAAGCAATAAATGTACATTTTATTAATCTATAAAATTATATCGTGGAAAGTATCCCGGTGAAGAAATCAAAAATAATTATTTAATATTCATTTTTTTAGTTATTGCCCTTGGCTGTTCCATCGATCGCTCACACCCAAAATGTCGGCTCACACCCAAAATGTCAGTGAATAGATGTTGTACATCGAAATGGAAAAATCGTTCTAATTAAAGTTCTACTTGATATTTTTAAATTCTTTTTCGTACCGTGAGTGAGAAACTATGACTGAGTAAGTACAAAATACTGATTTTACATGAAAATAATTTTCTACAGGGACCCTGTTCTAAATAAGCACCAGTTCGCGCTTATTAAGGAGTATAAACATTATAGCAGGCCACAGAAGGGGGTGCGGGCGTCATGGCCAGTACTTATGCCCCCCCCCCCGCAAGATTGCCTTCGTATAAGATAATTATCTTTAAGGATTGAGACTATGATATTTTCTAACCTCGCTCAACAGAGCGAAATCGAAGTTAGGTAAAGAGAAAAAAGTAATGCTATACAAATTAAAGAAGAGAAAAAGGATCGAATAATAAACAAATAGAAACTACAGAAGAATAGTTTATCTTTGCTTACAAAGAGAGGGAAACAACGGTTAATATAAATAGTTTCTAAAATGTTAAGGTGAAACGGAGAGTGTGACTTACTTAGAATAGATAATAAGTCAACACTAAAATTGGAGGCAGCTATTTATTAGATGCTCAGCGTAAGAAGACCCGTATGTATTGTTCAGAAAAGCTATCTCTCTCTCGCTCTCTCTCTCTCACACACACACACACTCTCTCTCTCTTTGTCTCTTTCTTTCTCTCTCTCTCTCTCTCTCTCTCTCTCTCTCTATATATATATATATATATATGAAGTGTTATGTAACGAACATGAAAATAGAGGAATAAGATCAAGACAAACTAATATAAACAAAAAGAAATTACAAAAATATTTCGCACAAAATAAATGGTTTATCTAGAATAAACATAGTAAATATTCATATATTGGATGTCGTAGTCAAACAGTTACGTGTTATCAGGGCAGGAGAGGGTGTTAGGGTGGGAGAAGGGTATGATTGGTGGGGAGGCGGTAGGTTACAAGTTGATAGAAATTATAAGATTAACATGTATTAGTATTAATTAAGTGTGCAGTTTCTAACGGCATTTAAGTAATAACATGACTTTCATAAAGAAGTCCCGAAGGATGTAAGAACTTGCCTACCTCAGCATTTTATGCGATTGCAAGTATATTTTAATTACATAATATTAAGTGCATTCTCAATGTTTGATAATATCTTGGTTATTTTAAGAGACTCTACGGAGAACTTTAATGCTCGAGACTCATATTAAATATGTTAAGTAATCTATATTTTTATTAGCGAGTTTTCATTTGTTTTCCGGATCAAATGGACTTGAGGTACCCCAGAATCTGTAACAACGAAAGGACACATTTTACTGTAACACCGATTAAAAAAACTTTTACTTCCGATTGAATCATGAACAAAACAATATGCGCATTTATTATTTAGCCATTTTATTTTTAAAAGACGTGTTATTACAAACAGTTTTTAACTTAAAAAAGGTGTTTATTTACAAAAAGAATGGCGTATAGCGGAAAAAATACATAGTTTTATTCATAAACACGTTTTTAATATCCACATTTTTAATTAAAAATAAATATTTACAAAATTTGTTGTTTTGTAAAAATTATAAAAGATACGTAGTTTTACTTACAAGTGAATTTTGTTTTAACAAAACATAAATACACTATGTATTTAGTTAGGTTATTAATACAACTTTTTAAAATAAAACTACCTTTTTAATAAAACAATCTGCGATGGCATAGTTATAAACGTGCGTATTAATTTTTTTATAATTAAACTGAAGTTATAAGAATAAAAGTAAAGTTCAAAATATAAAGCATTCTCCAAAAGAAGTTATAAGAATAAAAGTAAAGTTCAAAATATAAAGCATTCTCCAAAAGAAGTTATAAGAATAAAAGTGAAGTTCAAAATATAAAGCATTCTCCAAAAGAAGTTATAAGAATAAAAGTAAAGTTCAAAATATAAAGCATTCTCCAAAAGAAGTTATAAGAATAAAAGTGAAGTTCAAAATATAAAGCATTCTCCAAAAGAAGTTATAAGAATAAAAGTAAAGTTCAAAATATAAAGCATTCTCCAAAAGAAGTTATAAGAATAAAAGTGAAGTTCAAAATATAAAGCATTCTCCAAAATAGAGGCCAAGGCGAATACTTTTTGTAAAATGCAGTTATGTTTAAGAAATCAGTTTTAAGGCAAAATGTGTCCTTGTGGTCGTTGCTGATTTTGCGAGGCCTCAAATCCATTTGATCTTGATTTTCTTGTGAAGTTCTGTACGAGTTCCTACTGAGCAATTACACAGGAGCAGTTCGAGCCTGGAAGTAGTCGTAAAGTTTGATAGTGTAACAAGATGGGGCAGTAGACCTTATTTAATCAGAAGGTTTATTAAAGAAAACGGTAAGACTTTAAACAATAAAAGTATGGGGGAAGTTCAAAATACATCACATTTCCCCAAAATTGAGGTCAAGACGAATATTTTTCTTGAACGCAGTTACGTTCTTAATTTTAGATGACGTCAAAGTGTAAGGACACAATCAGAATCCGTGTTCAGGCCAGAAATGTCGTTCAGAAAACAATAAAAAATTGGGATATCAATTTTGATGACGTCAATCGTAACGCAAGCACGATAAATCGATATCGATAAATCGACAGGCAGACAGAGAGCTAAGATGGTACGAGAACAGGGGGGGGGGGCAAAAAAGCGAGTCTGACTTGCGACCAATATTACGTTAAGCCAGCCACATATTCGCAGAAACATGCGCACTAGCCTTTACAGGAATTCAAGTATCAGTCTATCTGGTAAAACAGCGACGGACAATCAAATGTGTTTTTTAAATCGAGTTACTCTATCATCAAAAAACAAAGTGTAACATGGATGACCCAGGTGTTATTGTTTGTCTGGGTTATTCTAAGCATCAGATGTCAAGAAAATAATGACATTTACTTTCTTATTTCTCGACGAAGCAAAGTTGATTCCCTGCTTAGAACAAAAAATAAGCGAGACAGGTTTACCTGTGGCTGTAAAAGATTGATTTTATTTCTTAGCTGAATTTATTTGTAAATGGAGAAACGGGTCTAGCACATGAGCGTTTTAACACACCGATATCCTCTTATTCTCTACAAGTCGGTCTCGTCATCAAACTCTCTGTTCTCACTTAGCATCGACAGGGCATATTTTAAATAACTTTTGTTTACGTCATCCATTATGCTATATCATTCTTTCTTTCTTTTACTTACTTCCTATTTTGCTTTTTTTAATTCATCTCTTCTTCTTTTTTCTAAATTTCGTTCTTTTTTTGCTTTTTTATTACTTTCATTCACTTATTTTTTCTCTCTTTTTTATTCAATTCATGCTTCAAATTTTATTAATAATTCTGTTGTCTTCTTCCTTTCTAATTCTAATTATTTCCTTGTTTCTATTTTATTTGTTTTATTTTTATCTTCCACTTTTTTCTTTATTTATTAGCAATGCTGCTTTCCTTCTTTATTATTCATTTATGAAATTTAATATTTTATTCTTTGACTTTCGTTTTCTGTTTTCTTTCATTTCTCCCTTTTTGTCTTTCTTTTTTTTTCTTCTACGTAACTATATGTCGTTCTTTTTATTTAATTCATTCTTGTTTTTTATTCATTTTCGTTCGTTTTTTTTTTCGTTTTTTTGATTAGTAAATTATGTCTCTCATTCGATTTCTTTGGTTTCTGTCTCTTTGTTTCATAGTTCTTTCATTAATTCGTATTAATTTGTGCTTATTTTATTCTATGTTTATTATTTTTATTCATATTAATTTGTGTGGATTTTAGGGTTGGGACGATTAATTCGAATCGGAATCAGAAATCAAAATTTGTATTTCTCTTTATTTCCTTCGTAATTCCTATTTCCGCGTCTTTCTTTTTCGTTCATTATTTTTTGTTGTTCTTTTTTATTTTATTAACGTTATGTATTATATACATATTATATATATTATATATATATATTATATATTATATAAAAATGTGTGTGTGTTTATTTCGTTCATTATGCTTTATTTTTTTGTTTCTTTCCTTCTTACAGTCACTGGAATTTCAATCCTCCTCATTTCATTTATTCCTGTTTCTTGGCTTTTTCTCCATTTTTTGCTGTCTCTTTTGTTTTTTTTAAATCTTTCTTTTTATCTGTTTTATTTGTCTTTCCATCTTTTGTATTTAATTAATTTGTTCTTTTTGTCTTTTCCACCTTGCTTAACTTTATCTCATTTCTTCCTGTTTTGAATTAATTTATTCCACAACTTTTCTTTTCCTTCTTTCTTTCTTTCTTTCCTTCTTTCTCTTTTCTTTCTTCCTTCCATCCGCTTAATTTATTTCCCTCTTTTTAGATTTCATTTATGCTTCAGTCTTCATTCCTATTTATTTATTTTCTTCTTCTATTCTCTTTTTCCTTTTCCTCATTTTTCTTCTAATTATTTTTTTAGATTTCTCTATTTTCTTTTTTTTTTATTAATATGACTTTCATTCATTTTTCTTCATTTCTTTAAATTAACATTTTTTTTCATTTCTTTTCTTTTACTTTCTTTGTTCTTGGTACGTTCATAATGTTTACGCCGTACTTGTTTTTTTTTCTTTTTCTGGTAATAATTATCATATAATAAATATTAATTGATTTTAAACTATCAGTAAAACAAAAATTTATAAATCATAATATGAAAGTATGTACATATAGCATCAGAAAAATGTCCCATTTAATATGAGACAGGTAAAAATGGTACGACTGGATGAATAGGAAAATATGTCACAAGTGAAAAATAGAAATAAAAAATCTCATATAGACTTTATCAAAATCTTGGTAAATACACAAAGGGAAATCATTAAGAATTTGTCAAATTAAAAGAAAATTATATCAACATTTAAAACAAGATGAGGAGTCTTAGCTAAATTGTTAATTTTATTTTATTTTGGTTTATTTTCCTTCTTTCTTTCTTTTTCGGTAATTTTTTTCCATCTTCGTTTCTTTGTTTCTTTGATTCGTCATTTCTTTTTTATTTCTTTTCGTGTTTCTTTCTTTACTCCTTTTTCTTTATTTATTTTTATTTTTATTTTTTCATTCAGTTTTTCGGTTGTCGTTTAATTCTTGCTCTCGTTCCTTTATTGCCATTTCCATTTCGTTTTTTTAATTCATTCCTTTAATTTTTCCCCTTCATTTAATTAATTTCATATTTTCATTCCTTAACATTTCTTTCTTTTTTGACCTTACATAATTATTTTTCCCAATTAAATTCCCTTCTTATTCACCTTAGTCTTAGCTCATTTCTTTTCCGATATAATTATGCACCCCATTTAGTTCATCCGCTCCCTCTGTCCACTTCATTTCAATCTCCATCATTGAACTATTTTTCTTCTTATTATTAATTGTCTTTTGTCACCATTCTTCTAACCCTAACCCAACGCCATTTTGTTTGCTTGTTATTCTTTTACGCCACCTACCGATGGGAAAAGGGAGATAATCCAATTTGACATGGGAATTATAAGGTGACCCTCATTAAATTCAATTCTTAAATTAACTTCCACGAACTTAATCCCCAAACGACTTGTTTCCAATTTAATCCGTTAAGCCACGAACATCTAATTAAAAAATTGTCTATTTCACTATATCTATTTTTTGGGATGCGAACATACTTCTTTATAACTGCATTTCGACGTCGGTCTGTCACGCGGTCAATCTAACAGTTTCGCCTAACATTGCTTCTATTATAACTATATTTTAATCTCTATCTTTATATATGTACATATCTTTATATATTTGTATGTATAAATTTCATTCTTAAACTAATTTACTTATCGTTATAGTTTTGAAAGACCGCTGCTAGGCGTAAGGAGTCGTGATGCGCAACAGTTAGATTAATTTAGTTTTATAAAAAGTGGATCAAAGTGAGTGGAAGGCGTTTGTGTAAATTATTATTCCTATGATTTTTGTGAAATTTTAACAATAGGCATTAGACATACATTAATAAATATTCCCTAAATGTCAGTTTCTTTGGGGTATTTCAACGGGTTTTAGCGGGCATAATATAGAAACAACGTTCAATTCGAAAGTTAAAATATTTCAGATTTGCATTAAATTTGATCCATAGTCATTAGACACCAATAAAACACGATTCGCTGAATTTAAATTAATTTTCAAGAACCCTTAAGCTTAAGCCCTACATATTTTATAGTTTCTAGAATAAAAATTATGTAATGAATTTTGATCAAAATTGGAACAAAGATTCTAGACATAACGTTTAGTATCATTATATATTGATGTGAATCTTGCTAAAGGGACATAACATTTGTGTAAAATGTTCTGTTCAGTGAATGAATTTTACCCGTAAAAGAGTGGATATTCTTCAAGTTATATTGTGTGTATGTAGGCAGCATATTTAGACAGCATAATTAGGCGAACTATTTTAGGCAAAATATTTGACGTAGCCTAGTTTAGAGAGCATATTTAAGCAGCATATTTAAGGCAGCATATTTTAGGAAGCATATTTCAAGAAAAGTATTTACGCAGCATATTTTAGTCAGCATATTTTAGGCAGCATATTTTAGGCAGCATATTTTAGGAAGCATATTTAAACAGCATATTTAAAGCAGCATGTTTTAGGAAGAGTATTTAGGCAGCATATTTTAGGCAGCATATTTTTGTCAGATATTTAAACACCATATTTTAGGAAGCATATTTTAGAAAGTGTATTTAGGAAGTATGGTTTAGGCAGTATATTTTAGGCAGCATATTTAAACAGCATATTTTAGGCAGCATATTTAAACACCATATTTAAGGTCGCATATTTAAGGCAGCATATTTTAGTCAGCATATTAAAACAGCATATTTTCGGTAGCATATTTCAAGAAGAGTATTTAGGCAGCATATTTAAGGCATTATATTTTAGGTAGCATATTTTAGTCAGCATATTTAAACACAATATTTTAGGCAGCATATTTTAGTCAGCATATTTAAACACAATATTTTAGGCAGCATATTTGAGGCAGCATATTTTAGGAAGCATATTTAAACACCACATTTTAGGCAGCATATTTTAGAAAGAGTATTTAGGCAACATATTTAAGGCAGCATATTTTAGTCATCATATTCAAACACCATATTTTAGGCAGCATATTTTAGGAAGAGTATTTAGGCAGCATAGTTTAGGCAGTATATTTTAGGCAGCATATTAAAACATCATATTTTAGGCAGCATATTTAAACACCATATTTTCGGTAGCATATTTTAGGCAGCGTATTTTAGTCAGCATATTAAAACAGCATATTTAAGGTAGCATATTTCAAGAAGAGTATTTAGGCAGCATATTTAAGGCAGTATATTTTAAGAAGAGTATTTAGGCAGTTAAAATATGTTGCATTAAACTTGCTGCCTAAAATATGCTACCTAAAATATGCTGCTTAAAATATGCTACCTAAAATATGCTACCTAAAATATTCTGCCTAAAATATGCTACCTAAAATATTCTGCCTAAAATATGCTACCCAAAATATGCTACCTAAAATATTCTGCCTAAAATATGCTACCTAAATATGCTGCCTAAAATATGCTGCCTAAAATATGCTGTTTAAATATGCTGACTAAAATATGCTGCCCAAATACTCTTCCAAAAATATGCTGCCTAAATACACTTCTTAAAATATGCTACCTAAAATATGGTGTTTAAATATGCTGCCTAAAATATGCTGTTTAAATATGCTGCCTAAAATATACTGCCTAAACTATGCTACTTAAATACTCTTCCTAAAATAGGCTGCCTAAAATGTGGTGTTCAAATATGCTGACTAAAATATTCTACCTAAAATATACTGCCTAAAATATGCTAACTAAGATATAGTCAACATATTTTAGGCAGTATATTTTAGGCTGCATATTTAAGGAAACATATTTAAGGCAGTATACTTTAGGTAGCATATTTTAGTCAGCCTATTTAAACACCATTATGTGGGCAGCATATTTATGGAAGAGTATTTAGTCAGCATATTTTAGGCAGCATATTTAAACACCATATTTTAGGAAGCATATTTTAGGCAGCATATTTAAGGCAGCCTATTTTTGGTAGCTTATTAAAACAGCATATTTTAGTCAGCCTATTTAAACACCATTATGTGGGCAGCATATTTATGGAAGAGTATTTAGGCAGCATATTTAAGGCAGCATATTTAAACAGCATATTTTAGGCAGCATATTTAAACACCATATTTTAGGAAGCATATTTTAGGCAGCATATTTAAGGCAGCCTATTTTTGGTAGCTTATTAAAACAGCATATTTTAGGCAGCCTATTTTAGGAAGAATATTTAAAGAGTATTTAGGCCGCATATTTTAGGCAGCATATTTCAGGGGGCATATTAAATGCAGCACATTTTAGGTAGCATATTTTAGTCAGCATATTTAAACATCATATTTTAGGCAGCATATTTAAGGAAGAGTATTTAGGCAGCATATTTAAGGCAGCATATTTTAGGCAGCATATTTTAGGCGGTATATTTTAGGCGGCATATTTTAGTCAGCATATTTAAACACCATATTTAAGGCAGCATATTTTAGAAAGAGTATTTAGGCAGAATATTTTAGGCAGCATATTTTAAGCAGAATATTTGAGGTAGCATATTTCAACAGCCTATTTTAGGCAGCATATTTTTGGCAGCATATTCTAACAGCATAGTTTAGGCAGCATATTTTAGGAAGAGTATTTAGGCAGCATATTTTAGGCAGCATATTTTAGGTAGCATATTCAAACAGCATATGTTATGCAGCATATTTAAACAGCATATTATAGTCAGCATATTTTAAGCAGCATATTTAAGGCAGCATATTTAAACAGCATATTTTAGTCAGCATATTTAAACATCATATTTTAAGCAGAATATTTAAACAGCATATTTTAGGCAGCATATTTAAACAGCATATTTTAGGCAGCATATTTACGGCAGCATATTTTAGGCAGCATATTTTAGGTAGCATATTTTAGGTAGCATATTTTAGGTAGCATATTTTAGGTAGCATATTTTAGGTAGCATATTTTAGGCAGCATATTTTAGGTAGCATATTTTAGGCAGCAAGTTTAATGCAGCATATTTTAACAGAATATTTTAGCAACATATTTTAGTCAGCGTATTTAGGCAGCATATTTAGGCAGCATATTTTAGGTAGCATATTTTAGGTAGCATATTTTAGGCAGCATATTTTAGGTAGCATATTTTAGGTAGCATATTTTAGGTAGCATATTTTAGGTAGCATATTTTAGGCAGCATATTTTAGGTAGCATATTTTAGGCAGCAAGTTTAATGCAGCATATTTTAACAGAATATTTTAGCAACATATTTTAGTCAGCGTATTTAGGCAGCATATTTAGGGAGCATATTTAAGGCAGCATATTATGGCAGTATATTTAAGGCAGCCTATTTAGGCAGACATACATTTACTTTTTCAAAAGGAATATTAGTATTAATAGTAAATTATACAAGTTTATGTAGATAGTACCGTGCAATTTCCACGGGTCCCGCTAGGTATTATTATAACTTTCGTTCGTAGAGACGTAATTATCTGTCACGCCCATTTAAAAGTGGGAGCGTTCTATCGCGAAAAACGAAATGCAAAAAAATATAATCAATTATTTAGTGTGGATGGCTGTTAAGTATTTAAATTTTACCAATTCTCTAATGAGCCGTTGTAAAATCGAATAAGACGTTATAAAACAGATTCTATAGTTATCGATTTAAGAATGATATTCGTTGCATTTATGTAACGGATTTTTAACAACAGGCAGTCATTGTATCGGATAGGAGGAACCCTGTTATATTTCCACTTACAAATGTTGGCAATTGTCGATTGGGAAAGGGACATACAAGCTTCTAAGCTTTTGCTGGAGGGTTACTCTATGCTTATAATAAACGTTAATTAATGGATTATTTGAAATTATCGATTTTCATTTGGTGGGCGAATTTTTCGTCGTGCAGAGGACGTCATATTGTCGAATAACTAATTAATTATTGATATTATTTGGAGTTGCATAATTACATTGGATATCTTCCTGCACACAGGATAAAGACACACACACATATATGTATATATAAAACTCAATGTCTGTGTGTATGTAGGGGTGTGTTTTTGTGATATTTGTGTGTTCCTATAAAAAGAACAGTTAGAGAATCTACATAAAATCTAAAAGTGTATTCTTATGTAAAATTTACTGGGAATAAGGATCGAAGTGTTCCTGAATCTCTAGGGCTATGAGGACATATTACCCTTAAAACTTCAAAATATCTTATTTTTATTGAATTTAAGTTATATGTAGAAAGTTTTCTGTGGAAGTCAATGAAAGTGCCGACCTAACCTATGCGAGCTATGGAGACCAAACCACTTTTAACACTTCAAATATATCTTATTTTAATGAAACTTATATCATATGTATAAAATTATCCAGGAAAGACAATGTAAGTTGTCCCGAATCTCTACGTGCCCTTACCTCTAAGTAACGCACAAGGACAAACCCCCATTAAAACTTCAAATACGTATATCTGATTTTTAATGAAATTAAAACAATATGTGTGAGACACTAATTCAGAGCGTTTTACAACATTTCAGCTTCTTACGACTAAATTGGGGGGGGGGAGTAAGAAGGTGTCGGTAAAAACAAAGAAAGTTATAGGGTGTTATGAGCATAGAGATAAAAGGACATAGTAGTGATCCTCATTAATTCCCGAACAAAGTCGTGTTTTCTTGCTAATTTATTTATTTAGAGGCGGGGACGAGTTTCGGTGGACAAACCCAGTAATGTTGACAAACGAAAAATAATGTGCCCATGTTACTCACCGGGTTGCCGAGAAAATATATTCCAAAATTCATAATGATTGGGTTATCAAAAAATGAAAAATACATTAAAAATCAAAAATTTATATATATTCACCCCCTACAACAAAATTATATCTCTATGTTACTCAACATATTTTTTAGAATATATATTAAAAAATGACTAATAATCCGTTCATTAGTTGAGGAGATTAACATATGTATAAAAAGCATGTGCTAAGCCGTCGGAATTTGAGTTTGAAACATGACTCGTGTTCCGGGGTTCGAGTCCGCCAACCTGTGTGGATAATCATGTGCACACTGACGATTCCCGAAAAGATAAAACGAATACGTATGTAGATAAAAATCAAATATTTATAATTATTTGTCGGCCCCAATCTAGGCTGGGCTCTGTAGTAAGTAGTATTAGCACATCATTCACCGTGGCTTTAAATGCATGTTCCTTCAGCAGTCGAACACTGACGACATCTGCCTTTAACAGGTTTAATCTCTCGCTGATTTTCTGGGTTTTTTATAGTGGCTGCGTGGGCTGAAAGACATAATTTGAGTTTGAAACA
>OY744551.1:25696906-25704406 GCA_963556195.1 Sepiola atlantica
TATTTAAAAAGACTTAGATAGAGGGAGACAACTGTATTTTGTTTGTTTTAGTTTTCACTGATGAAATCAAATATGGCGTCTGTTTTGGAATAAATACACGTGTGGTTTAGGGAAAAAACGAAAGGTGCGTCTTTATAAGTAAATTCTCGAATGTTTGTGTTACATTTCTATTTGTTTTTCTGGTGAACAATTGTCCTAGAAGATTCAAGATGTGCGTGAAAACCTTTATTGTATTAACAAATATAGTAACTGAGTTAACAATGAATCTCTTTACCTTAAAATAAAGACATCCCCGATGATATCTTTTTTTTCTATTGTCTCTCTATATTTATAAATATATATGATAGAATACGTTAATCCAAGTTTTTTTATTTAAAACATTTATTGTATTTTCCAGGCAGCTGTTTCTTTCCTATTACATCCCATTTTTCTTGTTTATAAATAAAACACACTTATATGTTTAATGGCCTTTTTCAGTAGTTGTCATACTGTAAAAATAAACTAACTTTTCCAATTAAAGAAGATTAATATTTTAAAATATTATTTTAAAAATTATTAATTTTCTTAATCCTCTTCAATTATTCTTTTTCTAAAAAACAGTTTCTTCTAAATAAAAAAGCAAAAGTAAAATAAAACTAAAAATTGAGTTCGGTAAAAGCCTTCTAAAATATTCTACTACAAGCCACGAAGATATATCAATTCATTGATAAGAACACAATTTCATTGATATATTTTTCTATAAATTTCTTTAAGTTAACACAAATGTTTTTAGCTCAATAATATACGACTAGAACTCTAAATGTAACAGCATGTAACACTTTACTTACTCAGGGAACAACATTCCATATATTCTCCCAAGACAATTGTTTCTGCCAATATAAAGACCATACCTTCTCGCCGATTTTGTAGAATCAGTGCATAAAAATAATTGAAATGCATTCGACATTCATTTATCTTTTACATATTTAATTTTTCCTGAAATTTTATTTCGAAGGGAAATACTTATTTCACCATATTTTTGAATATGAATGTTCATATCGTAAGAATACGTCAATGTCATGCGACTTTCACTCTTTTTACAGGCGGGTTTATATTCAGTCGATAAGAATCGGAGAAAAACATACTTCAAAAGTTAAAATATAAGTAATAAATATTTCCACTAACCGCAATTATTTGAATACACGCACACATATATATACACATATATATATATATATATATATATATATATATATATATATATATATATATATATATATGAAGAGTTCGAATGCAAAACGCGATAAATCCAATCCGTTTAAATTGAAACATTAAACAATAAAAAGGTAAAAAATATAAAATGTAGATTTCGACTAAAAGCTGAATTTAATGGAAAGCAAAAAGAAATTATCCTGATATCATATTTTGTAAAACAGGAGTTAATGGTGTGGTTCAGCGTTGATATGCAACATGTTTTATAGTAATAGCTTCGTAATTTTTAAGATGGCGTTTATCGCGTTTTGAATTCGAGCTCTTCATATATATATATATGATGTGTGTGAGTGGTATTTTAATGTTACTAATGAAAAAATTATTGAGTTTTTTATCAGTGACATTTGACACTTATTTCCACAAGCTTTTTTAATAAATTACATATGTCTTATTACTACCAAATAATGCATCAAATTATAGCTGCATATATATATATATATATATATATATATATATATATATATATAATAATGGTAATTATCCAGGTAAAACTATCCACAGGGTGGTAATCTAGAGAATTTTATCCTGGTTTATAAAAAGTGCTCAATATCAAAATAGAGCTTTATATATGATATTTTTTTTATTTACACAGACATGTACAAAATCTGCGATACGGCATGTCGATGTTATCGATCAACAGTTACTATAAACTGAGATCTCATCAGGCAGAGTTAGAATCCGATCTTAACCTCAGATCATATTTGGAGAGAATGAAATGGAGAGATAAAGAAAGAGGAGAAGAAGAAAAGAAATTTAAAATTTCAAAAATTGGGAGGTCACGTGATTTAGGGACGTTAAAAATCAAAAATCAAAAAATCAAAAAAATCTAAAATCTTAAATCTGAAACAAACAGGACAAATAAATAAATAAATAAATAAATAAATAGATAGAGACATATAATGAAGGGAGTAGGGTAAAGTGATAGGAAGGTAGACAAGTAGAGGAAAAGAAGGAAAAGAAAAAGGAAAAGAAACCATCTATTGATTCAGACCGAGAGAGAAGAGATAGGAAATAGAAAATAGGAGGGGGGAGGTGGACATGCACGGTTCAAATGTCAAAAAACGACAGTTATTTTCAAGTCGAGCGGTTAAATGTATTTTTCAAGTTAATTATAATATTGTGTATATGTGTGTATGCGTGCGTGCAGACAGACCGATCAGCTATACTCGGCATTAGTAGCGAGTAGACGCGTGTAATTGGTGTGGGGGTGGGGTGGTAATCGAATGTGTCGCTAATTCTGAATTTATATTATCTTTATATTTTGTCTAGAGTTTATTAGCTTACCATTAATAAATTAATAAATCGAATAAATATATTAGTTAAGTATAACAGGATTAGTAGTAGTAGTAGTAATAATAATAATAATAATAATAATAATAATAATAATAATAATAATAATAATAATAAACCCCCATAATAATTGAAATGAAATAATGAACATAATAATGAATGATTATAAAAATAATAATAATAGTTTAATTTAATTGATAAGTACTAGAAAAATAAATATAACTAAAGAATAACTAGAAAATGCCGACGTTATTAATTAATTAATAATAATAATAATACTACTACTACTACTACTAATAATAATAATAATAATAATAATCATAGTAATAAAAATAGTAATAATAATAACAACGACGACAACAACGATAATGGTGGTCAATAATATATAAGTATTTATAAAAAATAATAGTTTAGCAAAGAGATAGAATAATTAAGAAATATTAGAAATACTAGGAGGTAGTGATAATCGTAATAATAGTAAATAATAATGTTTGCCGATATTGTGATATGGGTTAGTGGTTGCAATAATGCTGATCATATAAATATCTATCTATATATATATACATGTATATATAATGTGTGTGTTTATATATATATATATATATATATGTGTGTGTGTGTGTGTGTGTGTTTGTGTGTAGCTTAATTGCCATAAATATATTTCCATAACTTAATACCTAGCTCTACTCACGTATTGAGCACTGTTGAAGTAAATACTGAAAATGTATACATAAAAGAATATATCTCCTTATTACATTTAATGTGGATACATGAAATAATATATATATATATATATATATATATATATATATATATATATATATATATATATGTATATATATATATATATATATATATATATATATAAATTATAATATTTATGAATAAATATTTATTAAATATTTAAATACCTACAGACATCGATGTTTCACGCAATCTTCAGTGTAGGAACTAATTCTCAACGGGCGGTGTACATATATATATATATATATATATATATATATATATATAGAGAGAGAGAGAGAGAGAGAGAGAGAGAGAGAGAAGAATACCCGTCTCAGGAGATGTTAATCAGTAAAGGTTAAAGTAATTCTCCAGATAGTACAGTTTCCCACTACTTTTATGCACCCTCTTACGAAGATTAAAACCAAGATATAATCATACTAAACCTTACGCCTAGAATCATTATTCTAATTTTAATCAAACTCAATTACATGATTTTGATTCTACATCACATATATATTATTTATGGCTGAATCTTAACGGGTTTAAAGGATAAATTAACATCCAGGGAATCGTGCTTAATTGATCAAATTCAATGCAAATCTGATATTATGTACTTTTCAAATGAGAGGGAATTCTGTACATAAAAATATAGAAACATATAAACCTAGCACACTTTATAAAGATAGAGATATAAGGACAGCTCTACGTAGATAGATAGATAGATAGATAGATAGATAGATAGATAGATAGATAGATAGATAGGTATGTATGTGTTGTATTTTTTTCCTTATTTATGATTTTTGGCAATCTCTCTCGAAAAAAAAGCTATCTGGTGTATTCAATCGCCCTTGGCCTCGAAAAGCGAACATCATCCATACCCAGACCCATTATTATTGAGAGAACATAACTATTATTTTATGTAAGGCCAAAATTTGCCCGGTTATGCAAATTATCCTCTAACAAAAGGCAATTATTTTCGAAGCCGCTTACGTAGTGAAGGTAGAATGGCTGTGGACTTGCGCATGCGCGTATGTGCACGTCTTCGTGTCTGAAGTTTAACAGACGAATTTCGAAGCGAAGAATGCTGAGCTGAATCTATATTTCTAGACACGTGCCTCTGGAAAATTGTGTGTTCACCCAAATATGTCATGTGTCGAGATAGATTTAAATTGTATCATTTGATTAAAGCAATGGGGAAAACAGAAGAAAGAAAGAACAAAGAAAGAGAAGAGGGAGTAAGCAAGAAAAGAAAAAGAGTGGAACCGAATAAGTGTAGCAAGAAGTAGGCGACGATGATGATGATTACGACGACGACGACGAAGAAGACAGAAAATGGGGGAAGGGGAAATGAATGAAGAAAACGCTTTTATGACATGAATTACAAGAAGAAACAATACAAGAAAGAAGAAAAAATATATAAACGAAGAAGAAAAAATATGGAAACGAAGAAAAATAGAGAATAATAAAAAGAAGAGGAACAAAGAGGAAACAGCAAGATAGAAACGGTAAAGAAAAGAAGAAGAGAAAAAAGAAAAGACGAAGGAAACAAAGAAGAGTAATGTTGCATTAGTTTGATGATTCGGACTAACATTCAGACGATGAAACCCTCGCCTTTCTTCAAGTGAATCCTTTCGAAGAGTCAAACTTGGCAATCTTTATTTCGAACTCGGGAAACTGTGGGGAATGTTGAACTTAATTTTTATTTTATTCACGGGGGGAGATTGTTTTCATTCTCGGCTAGAATTCTTAAGTTTTTGTTATTCTTAGTTGGTATTGTTTGTAATAAGGATTGAACTGTCCACCACCAGAAGACTTACAAATCATTGTCAACAGCCTTAAATCGTTAAGCCATACGTCTATGCAACCGAAACGTTGTGAATATGAAAACCAAGATGAGACTAGTTGTTCGAATGAGTTAAATTATCAATACATATCGAAAGAATTCTAATAGTTTTTTAATGGAAATCGCTCCAAACAAGGCATTAAGCCACTTGATAAAAGGAGCTAAAAAATACCACTTCAAGATAAAAAAAAGATGAGTGTTATATGGATATATACAAAAAAAAACAGCAATTGTTCCCCCTTTATCTGAAACATCGCTCATGGAATCTGAGGCCGAAAGGACAAAATATGATCAGTGAGAGTTACGAGCCTGCCGAAAATAGACCCAAAATCTACTTTCTACTCTTCTTATTAGAAGATTCTATGAAATAAATTACAAGAATCCTAAGAGAGAAAAGAAAAGAAAAAGAATTATAAAAAGAGGATGCTAAGCACAATCTATTTCTTTTGCATTTATCCCGTGCAGCGGGGTCCGCACTTGATCCCACCTTCACCCACCACCACCATACATAGTCAAATGCTTGGTCAAGTTTAATTTCGGCCGTCTTGAGATGATGGTGTAGTGTATTCAGCCACCGTTGTTTCGGCCATCTTCTCGGCCTTTTCTAATAGACCTCTATCTTGAATCCCGATTTCGTAATTGTGGCAAATGTCGATATTTCGGACCTGGTGTTGTCTGTCCAACGCAACATCTTCGTCTCTATGACCAATAGTCTTTCTGTTTGCCTTCTTCGTAGAAGCGGATGGTGTTGAAGAAGAAGGAAATAGAAAAAGAAGACGAAAATAGAACAAATAAGAAGAGAGAAAGATAAAGATGTACATTTTAATGAGTAAGATATATATATATATATATATATATATAAATATATATATATATATATATATATATATATATATATATATATAAGTGTTTTAAGGTTCATATTTTTTTTTAGACATCTATTGTAAAATTTAAGAAAGAATAGGTAAATAAATACCTTTTCAAGCATTAAGATGCGATATCAATTTTTTTATATAAAAAAAGAAAAATAATAAATCGAAACCGATTCAAAAGGTATTTATTTACCTATTCCTTCTTAAATTTAACAATAGATGCTTTAAAAAAAAATATGAACCTTAAAACACTTATACAAATCACGTGCTGCATTCATGTTCTTCATATTTGATAGTGGGAAACAACAGCTAACCCATTTAGCCCGACTGTAATAACAACAAGCCGGTAAGAGAATAAAAATACAAATCCGATGACATCAGGATATATTACACACCGAGGATGCCAGGTTTTGGCGAAATATTTGTATCACCTTAAACTAACAAAAAAAAAATGCTAGTTTATAATAAAAAATAAAAAAAAATCGGTTTCGATTTATTATTTTTCTTTTTTTATATAAAAAAAATGATATCGCATCTTAATGCTTCAAAAGGTATTTATTTACCCATTCCTTCTTATATATATATATATATATATATATATATATATATATATATATGAGAAAGGAGGGATGAGGGTAATCCGACGTAATGAGAAATTAAAAAGGAAAAACCAAAAGATGTTTGTTTTATGTATTCATCAACGTTTCGTCTTTATTTGTAAGACTTCCTCAGGATGATAATATTTTCATGTACTTGCATGACATTTTTCTTAACATTATCATCCTGAGGAAGTCTTACAAATAAAGACGAAACGTTGAGGAATATATAAAAAAACATATTTTGTTTTTTCCTTTTTCATTTCCCTTATATATATATATATATATATATATATATATATATATATATATATATATATATATATATATTTAAACGGGTAATAGAGAGAGTGAGATAGAGGGGGGGAA
This sequence comes from Sepiola atlantica, assembly GCA_963556195.1. NCBI lineage: Eukaryota > Metazoa > Mollusca > Cephalopoda > Sepiida > Sepiolidae > Sepiola > Sepiola atlantica. Next base: position 25,703,854 of record OY744551.1, read on the forward strand.
CGCGGTATATTTAAATGATTAAGCGTAAAACAGAGAGAGAAAAAGCTAGAAAGCTAAATGTAAATAAGCAAAGGTATACAAAAATGAGCCAGAAAGTGAGAGAGAAAGATCAAGTGGTACATTAAAATGAGCCAGAAAGTGAGAGAGACAGATGGAGTGGTACATTAAAATGAGCCAGAAAGTGAGAGAGACAGATGGAGTGGTACATTTAAATGAGCCAGAAAGTGAGAAAGAAAGATGGAGTGGTACATTAAAATTGAGCCAGAAAGTGAGTGAGGAAGATGGAGAGGTCCATTTAAATGAGCCAGAAAGTGAGAGAGAAAGATGGAGTGGTACATTAAAATGAGCCAGAAAGTGAGAGAGAAAGATGGAGTGGTACATTAAAATGAGCCAGAAAGTGAGAGAGACAGATGGAGTGGTACATTAAAATTGAGCCAGAAAGTGAGTGAGGAAGATGGAGTGGTACATTAAAATGAGCCAGAAAGTTAGAGAGACAGATGGAGTGGTACATTAAAATGAGCCAGAAAGTGAGAGAGAAAGATGGAGTGGTACA
>OY744551.1:25709406-25714406 GCA_963556195.1 Sepiola atlantica
TTGGTTTTAGAAGTGTAGATGCCTATATAAATAGAACTAGCTTGGGTTCCTGTCCCAAGGCGGGTTCGTGATAACGAGACTTAAGTGAAAAAGATCAGAACGCAACATACTTAAAAACAATCACAAACATAATTGATATGTTGAAAAGTGTGCGCAAATAGCGATTACATGATGGAAGTTATAAACTTCCGCTAAGGAGGTTATGTTTTAGGTCGAGATTATTGATTTAGCACTGTCTTTTTGTTTGTTTATTTTGTTATATTTTCTGATGCGTGTATGAAATATTATGGTACTTATATCGATCTTGACCCAGTTTTCGCGAGTTTCTTGTCGGAAGCGTTCGGCTATCCCACGCAAACGCCCGAGAGATGACGAGCCGATTTGTGCCAGACGACAATTTTGATACGGTGCTGCGTCCTATGATTTTAAGTTATATTTTCAAGAAATCTTCTAAAAGAAACAACAAAATAAAACAAAACAAGCAAAACATAGCGAAGTTACTTTTAACAAATAAATATTTTTTTGTTATTTTGATACGGTGCTGCGTCCTATGATTTTAAGTTATATTTTCAAGAAATTTTCTGAAAGAAACAACAAAAGAAATAAAACAAGCAAAACATAGCGAAGTTACTGTTATCAAATAAATATTTTTTGTTATGTTGATACGTTGCTGCGTCCTATAATTTTTAGTTTGCAAGAAATTTTTTAAACTACAAAACAAATAAAGCTAGCCATACAGACCGAAATTACTGTTATCAAATAAATATTTTTAGCCCTAACCCTATCCCTAAACATTAACCTAAAACAAAACCCTAACCCTAACAACAAAAAAAAACAAAAAAACAAGCAAAACATTAAAATCATAGGACACGGAGCAGCGTATCAAAATTGTCGTCTGGTACAAATCGGCTCGTCATCTCTCGGGCGTTTGCGTAGGATAGCCGAACGCTTCCGACAAGAAACTCATGGAAACTGGGTCAAGATCGATATAAGTACCAACATTATATACCCATGTCGTCGTCTGGAACCGGGGTTGTATTCGTCCGCTGATAAATCCACACGGACGCCGATGTTTATCAAATATGGGTTTATTACACAGAAAAGAACAGTTACGGAACACATTATAGAGACAGATTACTTTCGTACGCGTGGGAAATGTTGAAGGAGAAATAAAGATAAACAGACAGATAGACGAATAGCTCGTCCCATAAATATGAATATATATGTATATATATATAAATATATGTATATGTATATAAATACATATATATGTATATATATAAATATATATGTATATATATATATTTATATATATATATAAATATATATGTATATATATAAAAATAAATATGTATTTATATATATATAGATATATATGTATATATATAATTATATATGTATATATATAATTATATATGTATATATAAATATATATAATTATACATGGATATATATAATTATATATGTGAATATATATATATATGTATATATTAATATATATATATATGTATATATATATATATATATATATATATATATATATATATATATGTGTGTGTAAGGTGAGTCAATGAAAAATAGTTAGACGTGTAAATGGAAACAGATCAATATCTTCAGTTGTTCAGAACAAGGAGCATATAGTAAATTAAATTCGTTTTCTTAATATGGCTAATTTTGTCTGATCCCCCTCTAAGGGCTAAGGACTTGGGTGGAATCTTCGCCGTTGGATTTTCATGCAGATTCTTCTGGGTTTACCAATTACATTTGAACCCCATACAACTTGGATCTCCATGTTTAGTGACTTTCATTTACATTGAAACGCACCCGTTTGAACTTTTAAAACTTTAAAAAATAACTTTAAAAAAATAACTTTTTCAAAATTTTGAATATTGACTGTGCTTATCTGTCAACTTATCGATCACTACTTCCTCTGATGATAAGATTTTAATCTTTGAAAAGCCGTTCTTAAGGAATGCAATTGAAAGAGAAGAAGAAGAAATATTTTTTTTTACTAAATGCTCCTTGTTCTGAACAACTGAAGATATTGATCTGTTTCCATTTACAGGTCTAATTATTTTTCATTGACTCACCTTATTTTTGCTCTATCCAGTATATTTAGCTTTCCTCATCTCACAATTAGGTCTAATTCTCTAAATGTTATCTTTTAGTTATAGACCTTCATATAAATATATGTATATATATATAATTATATATGTATATATAAATATATATAATTATATATGGATATATATAATTATGTATGTGAATATATATATATATATATATATATATATATATATATATATATATATATATATAGCGATAATTCGGCACTCGTTAATGCTAAAGTTCTTCTGATCATCAATACAGATTTAGACAAGTACGATCTACTGCAGATATTATAACGGTCTTCTCGGAACGCATATATCATACACTGGACAAGGCAGGCGAAGCTATGGTGGTATTGCTCGATATATCCAAGGCCTTTAACAAGTTCTGGCATGAAGGGCTTCTTCTTAAACTGCACTCATATTGTATTACTGGATAAATATTTTATATAATTAAATTTTCCTAACAAAAAGAAAGATCTAGGTTGTCCTCGATGGCCGTTCATCTTAGCCACATGACATAAATGCTGGTGTACCCCAGGGATCCATCATTGGGCCTCTACTGTTCCTGATTTTCATAAATGACTTCCCTGATGTTATTGAGACTGAGATAGGAATATGTGCTGACGACACCACGCTCTACTCTCGTCATGTGGCCAAAACCGACGCACACATATCCGAGGCAATGGCTGAATCTTTTAGAAATGACCTACAGTATGTAGTGGATTGGGGTAAAAATGGATGGTAACCTTTAATGCCGAAATGACAAAGCTTCTTTCCTTTAATAACTAAAAGAAACCTTTTCAATCAACGATTGTCATGGCAAATAAGATCCTATCTGAGAGTTCATCATGCACACTCTTCGGCCTAACTTTGACAGATAACATGAATTGGAATAAATACATTGAAGACATTGGCAGGGCTGTTGCAAGGAAAGTGGGATCCTTCTACCGTGCCAGTAAACTTCTCACACCTGGCATTATCCTATATCTCTACAAAGCCACCATCCGCCCATGCATGGAGTGTTGTTGCAACATCTGGGCTGGGGCATTATCCACTAGTTTCTCCCTCTTAGACAAAGTCCAAAAAATGTCGCCAACTTGATACGCCCCTCACTATCCACTAAACTCCAGCCCCTGACCCCTCGTTGCAATATTGCTTCCTTGTGTTTGTTTTACAAGTAATTCAATGGATTGTGCTCTCATGAGCTTGCTGCTCTGGTACCCCCACGACGTAAATTAACTAGACCAACACGACAATCTGGCAAACCCCATCCATTCACTAGTGAGGTCCCCAGATGCCCAAGAGATTTCTACTCCAAAAGCTTCTTTCCTCATACTGCTGGACTCTGGAACTCCCTCCTTGTCCGTCTTTTCCTGACGGTACTGGCATGCAGAAATTTAAAACTAATGTAAACAGACATCTCGCTATATATGTCTGTCTCTGTGGGTGTTCCCTATAGAAAGAATGGTTAGAAAATCTAAATAAAAACTAAAAGTATATTTATATGAAATAATTTTCGGGGAAGATATAAGCCGTATCTTTAAGTATAAGTGCCTTTCTAAGGGCGCTATTAGGAAATAACCCTTTTTAAAACTTCAATATCCTATTTTAATGAAATTCAAATCATATTAATAAACATTTCGAGGGTGTAAAATACAAGTAGTCCTAATATTAAAACGTCAGACTACAGACAATAAAACTGAGGGTTCGATCCTTGTCCAGGTTAGTTCGTCTGATGATGGCTGATAGCCAGAAACACGTGGCCATGGGTTACTATTATGTACATAAAAATGATTAATATATAAACCATCCAACATATTAATATATTAAGCCATCCAATATATATATATATATATATATATATATATATATATATATATATATATATATATATATATATATATATATATAATAAATAATAAATATTTGTTATTGTTTATTATCTATGTACGTATACGTTTCGTCCTTTTTCAATCGGGACTCATCAGCATAGAGATATGACTATTCATGCGATTCGAAACCCCGGACTTCAAGTATTTTTCAACTCCAGTCCGACGTCGCTAATCGCTGGGCCAATTGTAAACAGCGAATAAACTATGATAATTTTAACACTTTAACGGCGGCTTTGACGTCGAGGCATTCTACTTCTATTAAGGGAAGGAATGATGCATTATAAGCAAGTGACGTCATGCTGTGTTAATACTACCAATTACAGTGCTCTACTTTCAAGGAGCGACAAATAATAAATATTTGTTATTGTATGTATATATATATATATATATATATATATATATATATATATATATATATATATATATATATATAATGAAGGAGAATGGAAAGGAATTAGAGAAAGCAAAAGCCAAATCAAAATTCAATTCAAAAGTTCACCTCTTATATATATATATATATATATATATATATATATATATATATATATATATATATATACATACATATTAGATGGCTTGATATGACAGTTTTGACGTTTAACTACCGAAAATTCCATTTAGAAGAATGTCCATTGGTCTGGGAAAAAAGAAGGATGACGAGACAACTAAGCTAAATGAATACTTTTGAATGTTGGCGGTTGTGGTTTTTTTACCTAATTTTGATAGTAAAAATTTCATTCATGGCTCCTCTATGTGCTTTTCTAAAGAAGCTATTTTGCAAAACTCCTCTTAAAACTTCAAATATATCCTAATTTGATGAAATTTGAAATATATGTATAACATACATCAGGGAAGACAATGGAATAGTCCCGAATTTCTACTTGCCCCTCAATGTGTCCAATCTATATTTATCCCCCTTTACGTAAGCAGAATTCCCTTTGAAATTTCAAATACATCCATCCGATTTTAATGTAATTTGAACCATATGTATGAGAGT
>OY744551.1:25724406-25726906 GCA_963556195.1 Sepiola atlantica
ATATATATATATATATATAATGTCTAATTCTTGGAACGTATGTAAATGAATGTCATATTTTTTTATCCTGTATCTATAATATATATATATATATATAGTGATCCATAGGCATGGACATTCGCTGTATCACATCTCTTCATTGCGGCTAGATTAGCACTCATCCTAAGCCAGAAATCGAACTTCCAACTATCTAGTTGAGAGTTGGCAGCTCTAACCACTGAGGCACGGGACTGGCGCTGGTAAATGTTATCAAAAATGTGTTAATATAAACATTGACTTACACTTTACAGTGCACTATTGGTTATGTTACAAAGAGCTTTGCATATATATATATATATATATATATATATATATATATATATATTATTAAATATTACAGATAACTTGTGTCTGCCTATTTCCTATTAAAATTCTAATAAAAATAATCCTCACTTAATAAATACATAACATTATTTTACCAAAATCAGCCACATAATATTTATAAAATACAAGAACAGATATTGAAAAAAACTATTATTAATAAAAATGTACTTCCCATCGATTAAAATAAAAATATAAAACTTATTATTCATGTTATCAAATTTAAAACCTCTAACACCATCATCAGCAATAATTATTCCCCTTTGACAAGGATTATGGATACAAACCCCGTATATGAATATAAATGCCTATTAGGAGACTGTATCTCTGGCAATTATGATAAAGACATATACGTAGGCTTGACTACCACAGCTATGTTGAGACGTCTCACTATGCACCTGTCTGACATTAGCGCAATAGCCAAACATCTAAAAGATAATCATTCTGGGCCTATTCTCAACTTGGAAAACACAATTGTATCAGAATGCGAAACAAACAAACAAAGACTACAGATATTAGAAGCTCTGCACATCAAAAACTAAAAGGCTTCTATTAATAAAATTTAATTCGATAACAGTGAAAACATCCTAAAATGTTTTTAATAATAATACGAATACTCTATTTATACGACACCACATGACACCGGTTCCCGCCTAAATAATCATTCAACATTTAAAAACACATGTTCTGTACTCGATACCCACCCTTGCAGATGACTCCTGAAATAACCGAAAGTACTAAAGTACACAATGAGTACGGCAAATTCATTTGCCAGTTTCAGGCTGAAACTCGAAAAGTAATTAGAAATATAGAAAGGATGAAGAAAAAATATGCAAACACAAGACATCTGAAATATTTAATACTATATATACGTAATCCCGGTCAAATGAACCTCTTAATATTATAGACGCTCATTTTAAAGTTGGATGATGCTAGCCGTTAAAAAAATTAAACAGTAATGACATATTTGTAAAAACACCAAGACTAACTCCACCTGATAATGATTTGACAAATCAAATCGAAAGTACTCGCGAAAAAGGGAAGGAAAATTGAACAAGAAACCCGTGGAACTTACATACACCAATTTGACCGAAATACTAAATGGACTATTCGAAAAATTGAATAAATAAATAAATAAATAAATAAATAAAATAATTTTTTAAAAGTTTTATCAAACAAAAACAATCTCTGTTATTTTATAATGTTTGCCTTAATGAAATATGCTGCCTAAATACACAATATATATATATATATATATATATATATATATATATATATATTTATATATATATATATATATATATATATATATATATATATATATATATATTAGAAAAATAAATGTGCCAGTATAGAACAGATTTGCACCAACTTTATGTTTCTTTAGTCCAACAAACATATAATGCTACGAAAACTTTTGTATAGAATACTTATTTCAATTTTGATCAAAACCCGTTTAATGGTTTTGATTCTAGAAATTGTCTAAGATTCAAGACTTATGATTAAGGTGTCTTAAGAATAATTTAACTTTAACGGAATGTCACTTTATTTTTTCCATAATACAAATCTGATATATTAGAGTTTTCAAAGGGAAAGTTGTTTCCATTCTATGTCCCTTAAACACTTTTTATAAAACCAAAGAAAATGAAATTGGGCAAATATTTATTACTTGATGTCTCATACATATTGGTCAGATTCAACAAAAATCGGCGTCATCTGAAATTCCAGGAAGGGCTTTCATCTCCTATTTACCTCCTTCGAATAACACAACATTTAAGTAAATATAACCCAAAGTAGGACCCTTTACGCCTATAAACAGTGTTCCAACATTCATAATGATTGGCTATTACTTAGGGAATGAATCCTGTCCGTACATACACATGAGATTGAAAGCAACTTCTTAACCATCTGGGATGTTTTAAGGGGTAAAATCATCAAAGAACACCAATAGCCATCAGACATTCGGACAATAATAAGACAATAGTATTAAAATCATCAAAGAACACCAATAGCCATCAGACATTCGATCAATAATAAGACAATAGTATTAAAATCATCAAAGAACACCAATAGCCATCAGACATTCGGACAATAATTAGACAATGGTATTAAAATCATCAAAGAACACCCATAACCATCA
>OY744551.1:25731906-25734406 GCA_963556195.1 Sepiola atlantica
GCCTTGTGTCAGGTGGAATGTCATGGATATATCTTCTGTGGAAAATCGTCCTATTGATGAAACACCCTCTCGCGAGACTACTTCCCTGTACATCAGATTAAAAAAGCCGTGTTCTAATCTAATGTAAATAAATAATTTCCATAAATCACTCCATGAGATTATTCCTCATTCTTCGGCTGATAATTATTACATCTCATTAACCTATATCCTCGAATGGATATTAGCCTGTAAATATCACTTTTACAATATCAATAATATCAATAATAAAAAAAACACTTTATTTCTCGATGATAAGTCTCGTTCGCTTCTAGGTGCCTTACAAAAACAGCATTTTCGTTGGTTTGTAACACTTATGTTTTAAATAGACTTTTCTATAGTCTGTCAATCTTAGTTTTTAAATAAGATATTAATTTGTTAGTCTAACTATAACCAATGTAAACAATGTGCCAGTTGACACGGTTAAGATTCGAATAAAAATTGTTGTTTGGGATAAATACAATTTAGGCGCGCAGAGTGAAAATAATTGTATTGGCGCGTGACAAATAAAAAATAACGCCCACGCAAATTCCGATGTGGCCTTATATATTAAATCAACTCAAAACGAGCGGACGTAGTTGGGAGCACACCACGTGATATTTCTGTCCAATGAGATTTCTCCAAAGACATATTTTTCTAAACTTTTCTCCTTAAGCTCGCTGGAGCCTATCCAAATAGTATTTAAGCACACACAAACATCAAACTTTCTCTTTCAACTGACTTTTCATCCGGAGGTTACACACATCTTATTATCACTCTTCCATTTCACCCTTTCGCGCGCTTCATACAATTTCACAGGCGAACATTACCTATTGCCTCTTTTAATATTTTATAACAAATGAACATTTCAACAAAAGAAAAGACATTCTTCTTTTTACTTACCCTGAAACTAAAGAAAGGACTCATGAACACATTACGAAAAGAAATATATTCTATTTGTTAATAGTTTATTTCAGTAAATAAACTTTCGTTGATTTTGCATGTAAGTTTTATTATTATTATTTTTATTTGTGGAGGAAGTTATCACCAAAAAAAGGTATGACGACCCCCACAACAAATACCTAAATAATCACGCATTTCAAATATAGCCTATTTCTGTTTATATAAAAAACATATATTAACACGCTAACTTAGTTGGGCGGTAGAATATCGGGATCTTAGATAATACATCTTTTATCCACAATTAGCGCATCACGACACATGACAACTTTGTATTGCTATGCGACACTAATCATATAAACATCTCTTTGAAATTAACAACAACAGCATCTCGACATAGTTGAACTATACTTAGTCGACTTTGAAACAGAAATTCACTCTATCCCAACAGAACACAATGTTCTAAACGCAAACAACGTCGACATTAGTCATTTATTTAAATAATTCGGTAATCACAGCCATAACGGAAGTGGCGTAATAAAGTTATAATCCCGCAGTTAACTAACACATGATAATTATACTTAAATTATTACACAACTATATTTTTTAAAAACATTAATAAATAATGACAACATCTAGACATATATATATAAAAACAGATATTTGACTGTCCAATTTCTAGTACACTCATACCCCGCAGGGTGATCTCATTTCCGGTTGTTCCTTTCCCCTATTTCTTTCTTCTCTGTTTATTTCTGAAGAAAAACGGAGGGAGTTTGAAATATTAAATACAAAAATTACTAAGACCACAACATTGTTCTACTGTTTCAAACAACACAAATCATTCTTATATTACTACGTTTTTTCATGCTTAATTTTAAAATAACATTTTTCTTGGTCTGTCAAACTTAAAGATAAAATAGAATTTTCGTTAGTCTACCTTGCAAAAGGAAAAGGCTAGTGCTTAGTGTGCCAGTCCAGCTGTTGCAACAATACTGCATGCATGGGCGATTGTTGCTGCATAAACGTATATGATATTGACAGATGCGAGACGTTTTCTATTATTTGATACAAACTTGGTAGTATCTTTTATGCACTTATTCAAACTTAATTGTTGTCCATATCATTCGAGAATACGTCCCAAACAATCAGTGCGACAGTGACGTTTTTTCTGTATGGTTTTGTGTAGCCCGAGGAGAACCAACAACTTAGGTTTTACCTCATCTCTCTGTAAAGAGGTTTTTAATTGCTGATCGCCTGATAGGCCCCTACCGGGAAATGCCGATGAGGCTACGCGGGCATTTTTGTAGACTAGAGTTACCTTCTCTTAATAAGTTGCCTTTTCAACACATCACTTAACCTTGCGTCTAAACTTTTGAAGGGGGGGGGGGAAATAACACTTATTCCAACTCACGTTGCCTGCGAATGTCAACCCCAGGAATTTGAACGTTGGACTCTTGGGTTGGGTTGTTTCGGCCCAGACAACCGATGGTTGGAAAGGTTTATTGTGTTGGTCTGTCACGCTTATGTTGTAATTGGTATTTTGGTCTGTCACGCGCAAATTTATTGAACGCAATCGTTAGAA
>OY744551.1:25736906-25791906 GCA_963556195.1 Sepiola atlantica
AAGTTGACCTGGGTTGTTTCGTGTAATCGTGTTAAGACTCAGGTCGAGTCTTGCAATCATAGGCGTGTCCCTTTTTTTCCAAAGATTCTCAGGGTTGTCTCTGCTCTTAATGAGAAATCGACTCTGAAAGTTATTGAGTTACAACTTTTCTGGACTTATACATAGTAAGTGATTTCTTTAATTTATCAATGTTCCTGCGTTTTTCTCTATATACTTCAAACAACTGGGCAGTCTACAAAGTGGCGTACGTAAGTCCACAGGTAGGTAGGTATTACCTAGTTAATTAGATGTCTAGAAAATGATATGCAAGTCTTTCTAAACAAACTCTAATTAGATGTATGTTGCAGAAACACAATAAGCAGACGGTCCTTGCAAAAGAAATGCTTGGGGGCGACACCTACATCGATAATTACCGCTTTGTTTGGCTGCTAAGCTGATCGCCTCCAGTTCGAAAAACGCCCGCCTGCTGCTCTAACCACGCAAAAAAAAAAGAACGAAACAACGAAAAAAAAGAAAAAGAAAAATATGCAAGTGTAATAGAACCTGTGTCTGCACTATTAACGTTCGTTCTAATAATAATGCGCTTGTCGTGTCATTCAATCTTTTTAGCGAACGGTAAACAATTTGTGTTTTCCTTAAGTGGAGAGTTACAGCGGCGTGCTGAATTAGTCGCTTCCTCTGTACGTAATATGTACTCTGATTATATGTATATATATATATATATATATATATATATATATATATATATATATATATATATATATATATATATCACATTACATGTTATTTCAAGTTGAAGCTATCATATGCATTATATATATATATATATATATATATATATATATATATATATATATATATATATATATATATGGTGGAATGTAGGTTGAATCTGTAGCAGGGGTTCGAACCTTGCGACAGTATCATTCCCTACACTTATGAGAGCGACAGCTTAAAAAGATGGCGTACGTAGGTAAAAGTAATTAAATATTATTTATCTAAAATTAACATTGCTATAAGCTCCTTTAATAAGATTTAAGTAGATTCCTGTTCGGGGAAGTTGAAAATAGACTGACACGTAGCTAAACGGCATAGTCCGACAAGGTTCGTTAAATACTCTTGTCAGTCTTTCTATATGTGTCTCCCTTAGCAAGGATAGTACTTAAATTCCCTTATTGGCATAGTAATGTTTCGTGGCCGTATTGTTATGACGCTTGCTTGCGGAGTCTAAGTTGATTGTGTAGCAGGCGGTCGAACCTTCAAACAGTCTGAGATTATAATTCCCTACACTGATGATATCGAAGGCTTGAAACGCTGGCGTATGTGAAAAAATATATATATACATATATATGTATGTATATATATACTTATATATGTATGTATATATATATACATATATATATATATGTATATATACATATATATATATGTATATATATATGTATATATACATTTATATACATATATACACATATATATAAACATATATATGTACATACAAAGATATACATATATAAATATATATATATATATACATATATATATATGTATATATACATATATCTATATACATATATATATACATATATATATATATAAATACATGTATAGAAAGTTATGAAAGTATCTCTATGTCAGTTAAACACGTAAGATATATATATATATATACATATATAGATATTTATGTATATACATATATAAACATATATATATATATGTATACATATATACATACATATATATACACATAAATAAATATACATACATATATATATACATAAATAAATATACATACACATATATATACACATATATATATACACACATATATATACATATATATATACATATAAACCTATATATACATACATATATATAACTATATATATACATATATATACATATATAAATACATATATACATATATATATTTATAGATAGATATATACATACATATATATATATATATATATATATATATATATATATACATATATATAGAGATAGAAGAAAAAAGAGTGATAAATATGCGACGATTGTAAAAATTTATTTCAAATTTCAATTGTTCAATGCAATTCAATTCAGAAATAAACTAGTGTTTATTACTCTTTCCTTAAGCCAAGGCGTTTCAAAGATCGAAATCTTATCATCAGAGGAGAAATACAGATGGATAAGTTGGCTTTCGAAAAAACCAAAGTTCAAATATTTGAAAAATATGAAAATTATAATTAAAAATTATTAAAATAATTTTTGTTAAAAAAACGTATTGAATGAAAAGAAAGGAAAGTTCCGTGAAAAAATGTCCGGGTGGTAAATTTCCGTTGAAAAGAAGTCCGGTGAAATTGTAGAATGTTAGGAAAAACTCTTTGCGTGGGAGCAGATTGGAGAAAGTGCTCAAAATGTAGGTAAGTCCAGATGCACTTAAAGGAGATTGAGAAGAGGAAAACAGGCCATTTTTTTATGTACTTCCAGGGCCAAGTAAAACAGAAGAATCTCTTTCAAGGCTTCAATCCGAATGAGACAAAAAGGCAAAATTGTTAAAGATTTGGGGTGTGGGGGGGGGGGGTTATTATAATAAACCTCCCATCAGATCCTGGATAACCACCCCATACAACATTTACTCTACATATATCTTACACAAATTACGTATTTTCAGTAATTCACTCTCACATACAAAGCTACTTTTTAGGGCTCGTACATGAGCACGTACACATATATATGTTCACTCACATGTGAGGGCAATTTAGTATGAATTAGTTTATGACACTATCAATATTTTAGATTACTATAATTCAATTTACCCTTTCCCTAGTCTCTCTGAACACCTCACAATACTATTCTCTCCCACTACATTTTTAAACGTGAAGATTATTTTTACCACACAACATGGGTGATCATACACCTATGTGCATGATGTATATATACACATATATTTCCATATTGCATATGCACATGCTTATATGCTCATAATTAATAAAATGATTATTAACTGATTAATAATACACACATTATTGAGTGATTAATAATACACCAAAAAATAAATAATTATTAATAAATAAATATATTCACACATAAATAATTGAACTAATATATATTATTTTCCATCTACTTAAATATACATAATGCATGTGTATATACTTATATCTCATAAATAATTAAATACTTTTGATTAATTAATAATACAGAAATGAATAACTAAAGAGGAATAAATAAATATATTCACACATAATAAAATAAACTAGTAGACATTATTTTCAATATTTTTCTTAAAAATATGGATATATACATATGGCATATGCATATACTTATATGCTATACTCAAATTTAATAATTGATCATTTATTAATGATACACAAAAAATTTAATTAATAGGAATAAATGAATAAAATTAACACAAAAATAAATAAACAAACATATATTACTTACATCTCTCTCCAAGACTTATATATACATATTTCATATGCACACACTTATATGCTGATAAATAATTTAATAATTATTGATTAAGTAATGATGCACAAATAATTAACTAAATGGGAATAAATACATTCACACATAATTAAAAATTATTTCCCATTTCTTCTTTACACACACATGTTAGGATTATAGATATAGTTTTCAGATCATTTTGGTGGGGTATTATTATACATAATAGGGTATGTAACTGATTGCATTGGTCTAACTCCGGATTATAGGATAACTATTAGTAACCAGGAGATCTATAAATTAATAAGTTACAATGTTTAGTCTTTATATTGAAAGAATAGGTTTGTTGAAGTGTGAACATAATGATAAACTTAGTGAACTATAATTAATACCAATTAAACGTCCGTTAGGCTAAATCGATATAGATGAACACAGAATTTAAGATCACTGCAAAGAGAGAATAGAATTAATCTAAAATGTAATTAAATTAAAATATTTAATTTCTTTATAAAATAACGCAAAATTATTACAAATAATAAAGTATTAAGTAGATTATCATAAAGAACTAGATAAACATAATAAGTAGTCGATATTAAACACCTGGCTTCTAATTCTCAATTAATTAGGGGAATAATATTGTTGTTGGATCAACTTAGTTCGTTGGTAAATATGATTGATATTTATTAAGAATTTTAATGAATTAATAAATAGCGATTGTCTTAATGTATATGATACTCTATTTGGCAGCTTATAGGGATAATGTTTAATAAGAAGATAAAATAAATAATTAAAATCCCTTAATACATTACGCAAAATAAATATATATATATATATATATATATATATATATATATATATATATATATATATATGTATGTTTTTATTCATACATCTATATATAAGTGTGTATGTGTGTTTGTGAGTGTATAAGTGTGTGCGTATAAGCGTGGGTGTGTGTATGTGTGAGTGTGGGTATGTTTTGGTGTGTATGCATGGAGTTAAGAAAGAGGAGACGGGCCGAGTCTAGCCAGTCCTGCCAATAGTTTGAGCTGACCGACTTACTTATGCGTCGATAGGTAGGTGTCAAAGTGTCATCTTATGAAAAAGGGTTTCTCGTCTCAAAATTTTAAAATGTAATTTGTCTGTTTGTTTTTTGTCTTTTGTTTTTGTTTTTTATGATTGTGTATTGGCGGATCTTATCTTTGCTCATCAGTAAATCCCTTAGGAGGAGCCGAGGAGGTTCTGAAACAATTGTCGAATACTCAAACTATGTTTATTTTAATATAAAAGCTCTAATATATTTTGAGCACTTTTGAAAAGTATTGGTGTTGTTCATTTTGTTAATATTTGAACTTAATTAATTAATATATATATATATATACATATATATATATATATATATATATATATATATATATATATATATATATAAATTCCCGAAACAGTTTTTCATGGTAAACAACTGATGATCCCTTAAAATAGTGTTAGAAACAAACTAATATAATAACTGTAAAAAATAAATTGACTTACATGAGTGATTTTCCACTGGAAGACTTGGGACTATAAGTTTTTTCTTTTGTTTTTTTTTAATATAGTTTTAATGGTTGAGAAACTTCCGAGACTATATATATATATATATATATATATATATATATATACATATATATATATATATATATATATATATATATACATACATATGTTCATATTCCTATATCTTCAAATATAATTTAATAATTATTAGTTAAATAACGATACACGAATACTTAAATAAATAAGAATAAATAAATACATTCTCACTTAAATAAATAAACTAATAGATAGTATTTCTTTTCTTTCTCTTTTTTACCAGGTTTTCGGTTATATTGCACATAGAAATTGCTTTTTCCTTCCTACTTCTTTTAATTCGAAACAGGACAATGAGTTCAGACACCCCCTCCAATCATTGCTTGTCTACAATGATAAGATAATTGTGAAAGAACTACATACAATATGATGTTAAAGGAAAATAAATTATCTTGGACTATTAAAATAATTTCCAACGCTATTGTTAACCCATTCATTTATTTCTTCTTTATTTATCGCTTATGTTTGAATTCATGTTTTTAAACATTACGTAAATCATAAATGTATAGCTTAAACTATTATTATTTTTATTGCTTAAAACATTTTTAAGCTTTATTCATAAAAATAGTCCAAATAGGTCAGTTGGGAGAGCCACAGAATGAAGATCTCAAGGTTTCGGTTTCGATTTCCGGTTATGGCATTAACTTTATTTGTTTTAAATTTATTATTTACTATCAATACAATATTCTCTATTTTTAAAAGTAGTTAAGATCTCTGATATTCCGAAATTAGACAAATTCAATAATTTATTTATTACGTTTAAAAAACTTGTGACTGAGAGACGGACGGACGGACGGACGGACGGACGGACAGACGGACAGAAACTTTATTTATATAAGATAATAAAATAACAAAATCCTCGTTATAATTGTTATTCTTCCATTTTTCTCACATGGAAAACAATTTTTGATATCAGAACAAACATTTATGTATATCACTCCCCCTCTTTCTTATTTTCTTTCCCCCTCTCAATCCCTTTCTATCTATTTTCTCTCTCTCCTTAGTTTTACTCCTCTCTCTCCCTTACTCTCCCTCTCTCCCTCTTTTTCTCTCTCTCTCTCTCTTCATTATTCTAGTATTTCTCTCTCCCTCCTTTTTCTCGCCCTCTCGTTCTTTGTGTGTTAATTATTTTACCTGAGCAAATCGTTTCCTGTTTTCACAACGGGGATTTAACAGATCTTTGCTAAGAACCTCCGAAATATATATTATTTTAGATTTATTTCTCATATGGATTGCTAGAGATGAAGCACTTATTTATAAAAATATAGACAAACAATTATGAATTTTGAAACAGTCGGGCATACGTCCTCAACAATCAGTCCAGTAGCGGTATTGTTGCTGTCGGGCTGAGGAATGGTTCTGTTAAGCCCCAGGAGGCCTACCTTCCAGGCTGTACTTTCTCTCTCAGAAGTGGTTAGCTTATTCATTGAAAATCGCCTGAAGCGGCCCTACAGGTGAATGCTGACGGAGCTGCTTAGGCATTTTTGCAGTCCATATTGCAATTCAAATAGTGAACTGGTTTTTCAAAGCCTACTTAACCGTATGTCTAACCTCCTGCAGATATCCGAGGTATCTGAATTTTCACAAAGGGCTTCTACCTTTTAACATATTTGTATAAAATTATCTCAAACTAAATATTGCCAACATTACGATCCCTTAGGTCTACCAGCTGTGCTCTAAAATTCATAATGATCAGCCAATTAGTTTAGGAATAAATTTTGTACAAACATACCTAACTTTATATAAATATAGATAAATAAAGAGTGCAAACACCGGCGAAGCATATTTTGTGATTGGCGATAATTGATACCCTAAAAAAGAATGCCTACTTAGTGAATTGTTTATAGTGAATCAAAGGCTATGCATTGTCCGAGGGAACTTCTTTTGACCTGGCATTTCTTAAGTCCAATGAATTGTCGACTGGAAGGCGGTGGTGTTCCTATTTACTTGTATCGCCACGAGGATAAAGTTAAACACAAGGTCGGTTTTTAATGTGAGGAAAATCCAACTCCCCCAAAAGGCATTTTGGATTGGAGCAATTTTTTTTTTAATTCTCAATCTAGAAAGATGTCTCGTTCAGTGACCGAAGAGAAAAAAGATGAAACATAGTATCATAAAATATTTAAAACTTTGTTCCTAGCTAAAAGGCCAAGGATTGAACGCATGGTAGTTCAGAGTTTCCTATCTTAGACTATCTCCACTACCTAATCTTGAAAGTCTAATATCTATTTATTCGCCTTCCCTACGAGGGCAGAGTTCGACGCAAGATGGTTTTTAATGTAGGGGAAATCCAGCTCTCCAAAAAGGGGCACTCTGGATTGGGGCAAACATAAAAGTTGCTTCAGTCTAGATGACAGAATAGATGAAGTGTAATATATGGACAGATGCTACA
Source organism: Sepiola atlantica (assembly GCA_963556195.1). Classification (NCBI taxonomy): domain Eukaryota; kingdom Metazoa; phylum Mollusca; class Cephalopoda; order Sepiida; family Sepiolidae; genus Sepiola; species Sepiola atlantica. The sequence continues at coordinate 25,744,351 of OY744551.1, forward strand.
CTTTGCTCCTAGCCAAAAAGGCCAAGTCTTGCACATGTAGTCAATCTTACAAATTCTTTTATACCCGGAGGGAGGATACATCTTCTTTTTAAGCGTAGTAAAGAAAGTCATTAAACAATTATGGCGCAACCTGAACAATATATACCAAATTTGCAGATTTACTAAAACAATTAAGGGACTTTTGTTACACTATTATTGGTCAAATCGCGTTGACACAGCTGAAGTAAGTATTCGTACAAGTCGGAGGTACGTCGTTGACAATCAGTCCGGCAGTGACCTTATTGAGTTCAGGTTGAAGTATGGTTCTGTTAGTTCTAGGAGGTTCACCCTCCCAGGCTTTACGATCTCTTTGAGAAGAGGTTAATTCATTGCTAATCGCTTGAGGTGCTCCTACCTGGGAATGTGGACGGGGCTGCTCGGGCATTTTTTTTGTTGGGAGAGTGCACTTATCCTAGTGTGATAGCTTTCACACCCCGTACCTGACCTTGTGTCTAATCTCCTGGAGATGATGTAAATAAAATACTTAGTGCCCTGAGCTTTGATATCCGCCGTCATGAAGCTGTAAAGTAGAAGAATCGTCGTTAGCATTTCGTCGTAAGTCGGCGACTGTCTATATGATCAGCAATAATCAGTAGGCGCCCATTTTATTGTTATTTGTACAGTGGCGGTGTTTCGCATTCCCCCCGTTGCGCGCAGCGAGCGAAAAAACAGTGCCCCAAACTAAAATATGTTTTCCTTGTTAAATCTTCCCTAGCGCAGCTGTTCTTTCATCTTCGGCATCTTGAAAAGGTTCGGCTAAATTGTCCATGAACGCCTTCAACCTTTTCTTCTTCTGCTTTACATATTTTGTCTGTCTTTCTCTTTCATGCTCTTCCAATTCTACCCCGGTTAATTTCTCTTGGTTTTCTCTAAACAAGGAAACCGCCGTCCGGCTATGTTTTCTATTTTCCAATTATACAGCTTTTGGTGTTAGGACACTCCTCGTCTAGGTATTCTTACACTCTGAGATAAGTATTGCATTTATCTTTTATCTATCAAATCAGGTGTGGTTTTGAAAAGCCGGCGCCCTAGGGTAAGCGCTAAGGCCTACACAAAATGCATGAGCAGTTCAGCCGGCATTTCCTGGTAGAGGCGCCTTAGGCGATTATCAATAAACTAACATCTTCTCAGAGAGAAGGTAAAGTCTGGGAGAGTGTACCTCCTAGAACTAAACAGAACAATACTTCAGACTGACAGTACCAAAGCCACTGTCGGACTGATTGTCAAAGACGTATCACCGGCTGGTATGAACCCCTACTCAAGATGTTCCACTTTGAAATAAGCATCTAGAAGTCATAAAAATACACTATTTACTGTAACATTGCAAAAATACTTTCCTTTCTTCCACTGTGTACTTAAAACTAAATGGAATTTCTATGAACATAGTTTTTTTTCTAACAGAACTTCTCAACTGTGGAACACGTTACCAAGGGAATGTTTCCCTACATACTACAACATGGTCGTTTTCAAGTCCGATGTCAACAGATATCGCTCATGTTCATGTTGCCCTGTGAATTAATCATAGTTCTCAATATATATATATATATATATATATATATATATATATATATATATATATATATATATATATGATCAAAATAGAAATAGTATTCCAAATATAATGTGAATGAAAGAAGGAGAAACTAAATTATCAGTAAAGTCATAAACGTTTCGTCTTCATCAATAAAAGATTGACTCGGGATGGTTTAAAAGAATAAAAAAGTTATAACCACAAGTATATTACTTGGAAATAGTCTGTACGTATAGAATGTAAAACAATAGTTATGTTCATCTTATATATATATATATATATATATATATATATATATATATATATATATATGAAGTAACTTGAGATCAACAAAATTTGAACATTATTTTTATCAGTTCCAAGAATTCAAACACAACGATTATTTGGCATACGATTGTTTCCAAGGCAATATGGAAATATTTTATTTTATATTATAGTTCTGATTACTCTAAACCGTCCATTCGACAGCCCCCTTTACAACATCACATACAGAAGTCATTAAGAAAACCATAAAATGTCAGTATTATTTGAAAAAATATACATTCTGACAATATTGGAGACATAACTTCTCGTTATGCAACCACATCCGTTAGTTTTAAAAAAAGGTAATAGTAGTGAAGGTACTTTGGAAACAGCGAATGAAATATTCAAAATATTCAAAATATATGATTACAAGGAAGAAAATAATATATACATGAATAAATAAAAAATAAGAAAATTAAAATGAGAAAATAAAATCAAGAAATAAAAAGATAAAAATGATACCCAACAATATACAATAAAATAATTAAATATAATAAAGTATAATACATTAAAACAAAATAATAATAAATATGTGATAATAGATCTAAGAATAAATAGAAAAATAAATCAATAAATCAATAAATCAATAAAATAAAATGTGTTTATATTTAAAATAAACAAGGTATAGTAGAGTTTGTATTAATGAAAAATTAAAATAATTAGAAGATAAAAAACTATAATAGGGTATATATAAAAAAACGATAATTATAAAAACATGTAAAATTATAATAATGATGAGTAGAGTAATACACGTATAAAATACAAGAGAAGAACAAAAATTCAAAATTTAAAGTAGAAGAAAACACAAAGTATAAAAGATTATTTAAGTAAAATTAAGAAGAAAAAGAAAAAAATCAAAATTAAATAACAAGAAAAAGAATAATTAGAAAACATAAATAATTAATAATTAGAAAAAGCAATAATTAAAAAAATATAATAATAATTAGAAAAAAGTAATATCTACGTACACGTGCACATACACAGACATATATATATTTACAAGAAAATTAAAAGTGCTTTGATATAGAAGACAAATAAATTATGTTTATATTTACAAATATAACACATAATATATATATATAAAGACAATGAAAAAATTAAAGAAAACCATCAGTAAACAATTAGAGGAAAAAAACAAGTGGCAACTTATACATGGATTAAAATGTCAAAAGTCGTACATTAAAAATAACAAAACTATTATCATAGGATATAAAAAGCCTTAGTTCAAAATATTGCTGTCATATAAATGTGAAAGTTATCGAATGAGAGTTACTATTTAACAAATCCAGAAATTTTAAACCCCGAGGAAAATATTGTTTAACTCACCTCAAAATCAGTTCCCAATAAACTGTGGATAAGTAGTTAAACAGCCACCAATTTTAAATAAGCTTATTTAGAAAATATAACGTATAATTAAGAAATGGAATTGATTCAAATTAATTAAAACTTAACAATAACATTAAAATAATTATAAATTGAGGTAAGCGATACATCTAATGGAATCGGACATACACACATATACATGGATTGAATTCTATACATTTAGACACATATATAAATGTATACATGCAGACAGATCCAGACCTATCAACACACACACATGCATACTTATGTATTTATATCGACAATATAATATTAAAAATAAGATGAAATAAAATAAAAAGATAAATAAAATACAAGTAAATAAAATAAAAATTAATAAAAGATACTCAAATTATATTTAACGTAAGAGATTTTAAATTAGACTATATAGTATACACCAAATATTCTAAAAAGATGACCTTAAAAATGAAAAATATTAAAAAGGTTGCATATACCCATTAGTATCTTAGCTAATCTACAATAGAACATTTAAAGGATTATTATTATAAAATTAAATGAATTAAATTCAAATTAGATAGAATTAGACTGATATTTAAACTTTCATAATCAAATCAAAATTCAAATTGAATAAACATTTAAGTACATAAAATTTCAACGATATGAGTAAATAAAGGGGTAATTTGCTTTAAAGAAAGGGAATATGTAATCCTTAGCGCATGTAATATATATATATATAAATATATATATATATATATATATATATATATATATATATATATATATTAATAATGGAGTTTATGTATCTATCTGTCTGAAGTCGAAACTCTATCAGAGTACTATGACTATTTATTAAGTCCGCCAGCTTCATTATATACTATTAAAAAAACCGCTATAAACACTATGCGTACTTCCCTATTTACATAATCAATTGCTTTTGAACTTCTAATAAATTAGTATTCGCAAATAAACACGCATGATTGTTCTCTTCATATTCAACATGTATTTACGCTATTTTGCTCGCTAATAATATTACTTATAAATTATAATTTAGAGAGACATACAGACAAATACATGCATACATGAAATGCGTTACGTAGTTAATATAACTATGACAAATGGATTAACGCTGACTGTTTAATCAGTGGTTTCCATCCCTCCCTCCGTTAATTCAATATGGCGCAACTGATTAAACAGCTAGCGTTAATACGGCGCATTACTTAAAATGTAAACAACAACGCTGGCATTCACCGTGATAATTTTCCTTTTATTTATTTTTTTAAACCGTTCTAAGTTTGTTTATTTTCTTAATCTTATTAGCCATTAAATTCACTGAATCAAATTGCTTGATTAAAATAATAATTGATTTAAACATTACTATTTAAACAGACACACACACACTTTATAACGAATTTAGTTTTCACTTTAGAACCTGTGCTAACTTTGGCCCCGTCGTTAGGGTTAGGGTCGGTATTTTGTTTTTTTAATTGTTGATTTTAATTTACGTACACCTGTTATCCGCTTTGAAAGACATAAAATATTACTTATTATATTCTGACCTGGATTTGTCGCAAAACGATTGTGTGTAAAGAAATCCGAGCAGACGACACCTTTTACCGAGCAAGTAAATAACTGTTTTTAGAATCGTATATAATGTAACAATTATTTCATCTTTTCCTTCTCTTATTAACTGTCATTCGTTACTACTACACTATAATAAATACTACATTCAATTTTTATTTAAAATTTTTATTTTCTTTACATTTATTTTTAATGCAAAAACTGTTTACGGTTGCTACAAACCAAAATAATGCAAACTTAATTTATCTTTTTATGAATGGTGTTACTTATCATGCGCAATATATTATTTAAGTTAATTGTAGTTATAAAAAGCTCTACCCAAATTACATACTAGCGTCATTTCTGACGCGGCATTCTAGCAAAAATATGCGACCGGAGGGAGCGTATATTGGCTAGTATATATAATAAATATTTAATTATAACCCACATACGTATACGTGTCATACGTACTCATCGGTGTACAGACAGCTGTTCAAACCAGTCGCACGATTCGAACCAAGGAACAAAAGTCAACTTTAATTCAATCCCTAATGGTTTAACATGCGGTACATCCAGACTGTTAAACGACGTGATGAGAAATAAATCCTATTTACGTCAAGCAGGCGAGCAATCACAGTCAACCGTCCAAACAGCCTTTCACAGAAAATATACTAACATTTATAGCTTAGATTAGACGGCTTATATTATTTCTCATTAAAAGGCCCGGCCAGAAGGGGGCGACAAATAATATATATCTATAACTATATAAATATATATCTACATCTATATAAATATTGAGGTTATGTATTTTTGTAATTGTTTTTATTGGTGATAGTAGCGTTCAGCTTTATTTGTAGCTTTTTTTGTAACTTTTCTATTTTCCACTTCCTAAGTGATGAAGAGTAATGCAGAAGATTGCATTTTTTAATCGCCCTTAACTTTACAGGACATACATTTTGATGATATATATATATATATATATATATATATATATATATATATATATATATATATATAGTTTTATTAATGTAATACTACATAAAAGTAATCCATGAACACGTGTTTCTGGCTATCAGCCGTCATCAGCGATATTTAGCTGATAAAAATCGTACATATTTCTGGACAAGACGTCATGGTCCGGAGGTAAAACTCCAGCTTATAGACATTGATATCGAAGGTTCGATCCTTGTCCAAGTTTACAATAGGCAAGTCAGAATCAAGTATTGATATGTCTGATTACAAGTTTGGTCTGACTTTGAAAATCTAACAAGATAAGTTTAGATGTAAGGTTAAATCAGGCTCAGGTAACAATTTGTAATTACCTAATCTTGTGGAAAACCTTATTTTAATGGGGGTTTAAACTCATACACATGCGGGTTACTTATGTTGAGTGCATTTTCTTGTTAATTTTGCTATTTTCTTCATGTGACTAAAAAAAGGCCCTTACAAAATGGCGTGAAATTGGACATACTAAATGACATGTGCTATGCCCTGTAAAATTGTCTCATGTGTTTTGTCACTTAAAGGAGTAAACGAGAACGTTTGTTAACATTAAGTCAGTTTCATTGATTCTCTTTCATGTCTAATTCCCATTAAATATTACTAGAGAAAATAATGTTCCCCTGCTCCGGTCCCATGGTATATATGATATGGAAGTTGTTAGCTAATGAACAGCCAATTGTGACAATTTCTTGTTGACCTACACTCCCTCTCACCCAAAGTAGTAGATAATGCCTAGGAGAATAGCCTCATGATAACAGAAATTATACTACATTCCCCCCCCCCCATCAAAACAATGGACGGGGTTGTCCTGGAAGATGATATCATGAGCACAAAATAGATAATAAACCAGAGTTAATAACAAGGTCGGTTTTTAATGTGGGGAAAATCTAGCTCCTCTAAAATGAAGGCTCTGATTTAATACTAAAATTAAAATTGCCCCAGTCTAGAAGGATTTCTTTTTCGCTGACAAAATAGATTAAGTGCAGTGTCAGAGCAGATAGTACACTTTGTTTCTAGCCAAAAGGCAAAGTGTTTATAAAATATGTTGTTATATAAATTTTACAACATTTGAAATAAGAAGAGGTGGGTGACAAAAATAAACCTAAGGCGGTCTCCAGTCGGCTGCTGAAATCATTACTTCCGGAGTTTCCCCTTGCAAGTTTCGGCACCCGCACCTTCCGGTGTCGGGGTGGGTAACGCCTGCTATGAATGCAATCTTAAACGACGCTTCTCACATTTCGCTGAGATTGATGTTGTTTTAGTCTTTTCGATGTTGGCGTGCTAAATAGTGTTATCTCCTGTTTTACCAGTTTTTTTATGTGAAAAAGGAAGTGGAGCATTTAATAAGTTTCTTTTTTTAGGGTGGAGGTGGTAGTTTTCACAGGGTTAGGGAATGGAAAGGCGACAGAAAGCTAAACATTTGTAAACAATTAGGGATCTGCAAGTGTTGTGCACATGTCGCACAACTACTTGATATTAGCTATCCGCACACACGCATACAGACAACACGTATGCATATCTTATTATAATGTAAATACGGTGTCTCTTCGCATGAAGAATGCGTGTAGCGAACTAGTGCACCAACAGAAAATGTGACAGGAAATGCGCACTAAGAAAGTTTTCGGAAATGATCAAAGGAACATTTTATTTACTATGTTCGAATATGCAGCTGCAGTGAATATGTTTATTACGTATCGACTGTCGATTGGACAGCAGCCAACATCAGCAGTTTAACCACAACCACAACCACAGGGTCAAAAATATTCATCTCCGAATTCCAGTGCGTATATAAAAACCCAAACACGCAACTTTCTTTCTCTTTCTCCTTTATTTTGCAGAGAGAAATACACACGTTTACGATGTACTCTAGCCAGGTTATTGGGGCTCGAACGGATCTTGATAAATAGTACAGACATGACTTTTGCATCCTAGCTAGGCCAGCGAAACACACACACACCGCTTAACGAACGCACATATACACACATTTAGACACGTATATATTCTTACTAACAAAAGAAATGCACGCTAATAATCACACATGGAAACGCACATGGCGCCAGCTGAAATCAACATTTTTATTCAATTGTTTCTTAAAACACAAGCTGCTAGCCGAAACAACATGTGTACTTAATTTCTTTTTACACGGAAAACAACTCGTTCACCGAAATGTCCTGCCACTCTGCACTTTGAATCGTAACAAACCCTTCATTTTCATTTTCTTAACAAGTTGTCGATTGAAATTAATTAATTTTTGATGGATAGACTTTGTTATTCTTCAATTTGATAATGTCCTGTTGCCATATCTGAGGAGGTGTCGATCGAAGCCATCGTTCTGGACTTGACAGAGTACAAACCCAACTTAGTTATCTAATCACACGAGAGATGTTGCTAGCATCTCTCTACCATATCCGAATGTCCATGGAAGGTGCTCGACTTACCGCCATCTCCTGCCTCCTGCTTTTACCCCTGTAAAACATTCACCACAGGAAAAAACTCCCCTCTCTCTCTCTCTCTCTCTCTCTCTCTCTCTCTCTATATATATATATATATATATATATATATATATATATATATATATATATATATATAATCTTTTACAAACAGAACTTCTATGCACAATATATTTTTATAGAACACCCTATCTGTAAAACAAAAACGATGACGCTGCTTTCTTGGTCGTCTTACAGGTCTAATGTAATCAAATACTTGTTGAGCCGTCCTCTTAAATAAGCTTCTACCCATTCTATCCATTGTTTCCAATAGTTTCGTTGTGGAAATCATCGTCGAACAAGCAATCGCTTTAATCCTTACTCTGAATTGCTGTAGATTGCCCAGCTCCATTGGCAAGAACGACTAAAAGCCGCTGATTCCCGGCTGTATATTTCACCAGAGCGACTTTAGCAGGATTGCAGCCGTTGGGTGTCAGATCAATCCGCCTTCAGTGGACTTGACAGGAACAGAAATTCCCGATCGCATAATTTTATAACTCCCCGCTGTTTATGGTATTTTACTCCTTCTCCTCCTTCTCCTCCTTCTCCTCACCCTCCTCCTCCTACTCTTCTCCTCCTCATTCTTATTGTATTATAATTGTTTTTTTATTTGTCTGCTTCTTTATCTACTTCTTCGGTTGTTGTTCTTCTTCTTCATCTCTTTTTCTCCTCCTCCCCCTTCTTCTTCTTCTTCTCTTTTTCTCCTCCTCCTTCTTCTTCTTCTTCTTCTTCTTTTTCTGTTGCTTGTTGTTATAATTCTTCTTCTTCTTTGTAGCACCTTTTACATGTTCTTTACTCCCCCCAGCCATCTTTTCCTCTTTTTTTTACTCATGTCACAGTCGATTGGCTTCTCATGACACCACTTCCGTTCTGCGCGCATCTACAACTTCGAAACAATGGCGGCCAGATAACAGCAGCGAGCCGGCGAACTTCCGCTCTGCGAGACCAGGACAAAGGAATCGGTTAAGCAGTGGTAATGCGGGATAGAACTGGATGAGATGAGACGAGGAATGCAGAGCAGGAGGTGGGTGGCGATAGCGGCGGGTTGACGAAAAGCGAAGGGTGGGCGGTTGATTGTCGCGAAATTACAGTGCGTGCAGCGGAAATGTTCGGAAAATGATTCCGATGTTCCAGTCAGAGAAATAAAAATAAAAATAAAAATAAGACAGCAAAAAATAATAAAATAGAAGAAATAAAAATATTAACAACATATTGGTTCCATTGATAGATATTGGCCTAATTTGGCAAGGAGGTCCAGGTAGATCCTAGTTTTACAATAGTGCTATTATCTTTTCTTCTGCTTTATTTTGCATCTATTTATCTATCTTTCCAGTGAATAGTCTTATTATATTTCTATTTACCTCGCCCTAACGCTCTCTCTCTTTCTTCCTTATATATATATATATATATATATATATATATATATATATATATATATATATATATATATTTGAAATAACGTGACTGGTTTGGTCACCCACTAAGCTAGAGTTAAATTGTTTGAATACATCAAAAGTTGGTTTGCTTAGTTAGTTAAATATTTTAAAATATATTGAAAATAAAAGTACACATTCCTTAATTAACCGCTTACTGTTCGCTTCTCGGTTTAAATGTGGTGATATTCGCTTTTGTTTATAATGAACTATTTCGGTATTAGCTTTGCCCGGAATAAAAAGACAGAGAGGAGGATACAGTGAGAGATGCGTGAGTGATAGATACATGATAAAAGAGTGAATGGTAAAACAAAATACAAGGAGAGAGCAAAAGGGTGATAGACATACGTTTGAATTCATCCTATTAATTGATTGATACAGCCTGTTAATTATTGAGTTTAACTGCTGTATAAAACAACTCGTGTGTATAAACCAACATATATGTATTTAATATATATATATATAAGTTATGATGTTGAAAAATATTAGATATACATTCGGATTGTACACATTATAAGTTATTTCGACCATAACTAGGTCTCTTCGGATGTGTTTCCAACCACAATTCAAACCCAAAATGGAAGAATTTTAACACCTTCATATATCTGACAATAATTTTAAAACAACGTAAAAATACAGAATTAAAAAAAAAAGAAAAATAAGATGAAAAGAATTTCAACGATATTCTATTTACTGATTGGTCTCTAAAATATAAAAGGGATTGAAAGGGAGGATTATGTTAATTATTAAATTAGGGTGGTGGCATTAACGGAGTATAAAAATATGTAAAATAAGTAAATAGAATATCGTTGAAAATCTTTTTATTTTCTATTTTTTTTTAATTCTTTATTTTTTACTTTGTTTTAAAATTATTGTCAGATATATACAGATATATAAATTCTTCCATTTGGGTTTGAATTGTGGTTGGAAACACATCCGAGGAGACCTAGTTAAGGTCGAAATCACGTATAATGTATACAATCCGAATGTATATCTAATCTTTTTCAACATCATAACTTATTCATGCTCTGTTTGAACGGACATAGAGCTCTCTGATTCGAATTTCTATCGAAAATAATCGAACCTGAAAACTATATATATATATATATATATATATTTAAATTCCCGAAACAGTTTTTCATGGTAAACAACTGATGATCTCTTAAAATAGTGTTAGAAACTAACTAATATAATAACTGTAAAAAATAAATTGACTTACATGAGTGATTTTCCACTGGAAGACTTGAGACTATAAGTTTTTTTTTTTTTTTTTTATATAATTTTTTTTTTTTTTTTATATATAGTTTTAATGGTTGAGAAACTTCCGAGACTATATATATATTACTCTGACCCCATGAGAATTGAAGAATTATTGTAGTATATCAACTCGAATGGTTCCTAATATATGCATATACATATATATATATATATATATATATATATATATATATATATATATATATATATATTTATATATATATATGAATATTGATTGCGTAAGCATGAAACACATATACTTGTAGGTAAAAATTTTAAAAATATTTATATAAAAATATTAGTTAGCTCTCTTTCAAAACTAAGACGAGGCCCTTTAAGAGAATTATAACAATTCTAAGCGTAACGCCAAAATTCTGTCCTTACACCGTCGAATAATGCTGATTAGCTTACTCTGTTTGTCCTCCAACATAACATTATATAAAACTTAATTCTCTTTTTTCTCGTGCTAATTTATGCTGGTCTACGCGTTAAATACCAGACTACAGAGTAAAAAGTGAGTTTGTAACTGGGTTCGAATCCCTGTAGAATACGTAAGCATAAACCACATTTGTCGGTAGGTAAAAATAAATATATATATATATATATATATATATATATATATATATATATATATATATATATATATAGTAAGTTAGAAGAAAAGCAAGAAAGTTCTCGATCGTAGGTTGGACAGGATCTAATGTGAATTATTTCATTTAAAAAACTATACATTATAGTTACTGCAGGGGGAACTCGTTTTACATAGATATGGTCATTCTTTATTTAGGTGAGTCGTCATGTCTCCCTTTGTTCGGAACTTTCGATAACAAATGGGGGATTACGGATCTGTCTGCGTTGACCAGCCTAAGTTTCTTCTAAATCAAGTATAAACAGATCGATAAATCCCAGGTTCCATCAACAGATCCTGCAATGTATAGTTTCAATATATATATATATATATATATATATATATATATATATATATATATTTATTTATTTTTATTTTTTGGTATAGGTGACAACATAAGCTGAAGAGAGCCGAGTGGTTTAGTCCTTCTGAGTTAAAAACCGATGGTACTAATTTTTATTTATTAGTATTATACCAGTTTTCCGCATAAGTCAAAATAAACTGTAACAATATTTCCAATAACATGGCACAACAATAATAACAAAGAATTAAAAAAATTAAAGTCTTATTTACTTGTCTTTTCACGAAAATCACTCTGCATGCGACGACAATTACCCCAGTAAAGAAATCACCCTTCCCTAAACCGTAGCGATAACAGATACTTATTTTTAATCGGCGAAAATTGTGAATTCAGGTCCAATTTTTAAAATTCCTTGGCTCTTGTATTTTCCTAAACTTGATTGAATTCTAATACATTCCATTACATAATTAGAATATTCCAATGGGATTTTTCATCAACTACATGATTCCTATTGACTTTCTTCTCATTATTAGTTTTTTTTTCGGTTTAGACTATTTTCATTTTAATTTTCAAATCAGAGTAATTCTTTGAAAATCCATAGATTAAAGGTAATATTCATGATAATAAACCTGTAACGTATGTAACTTTACTTTTTTCATTATTCCATTATTTCCTATACCTATGCTCTATCCTTAATATCATATAAAATATTTATCATTATATTATTAAATGAGAGTAGGATTGATAATTTGTATATTCATCTTGACTGTTATTCTCTAATATTTTGAACTCAGGAATATTTATATTGGGGACATGGACGGAATTCGAACGGAACCCTTTATTTAATCCACGGGGCTAGCATGGTCTAGTTCCATCGCCCACGCCGAAGATTGAACCTTAGATGACTATCACTTAGAATGTTACTTAGTACTATATCCACTGCGCCACGAGTCCTTGCAGGCAATACTGGTATGAATTTTGGGCGCCTTTACACTATTCTTGTTTTATTTTGCAGTCTTACTACTTATCACCATATATCACCACTTTTACTACTCCATATCACTGTGTGTGATATTATATATATATTGCGACAGGGCAATAAAAAAAAATTCAAAAGAAAATCCAAGCACTCCAAGAAATGAAGATGACCGATAAAATAAAGGTCAAAATAACACGTACTTAATAAACACACACGACTTTAACCAAGAGAAGCATACAAAAATATCAAAATATTAAAACTCATACTCACACATGCGAAAAACAATAACACATTTTCCTCAAATGAAACGACACTCTTTCAAATCGAAATGCAGTTCTTCAAATGGATTTACATATCTGATGAGAGCGGACCACCGCTTGAAACGCGTTATATAAAATTATAAAATTATAAAATAACAAAATAATAAATAAATGTTTTCAAATGTTGATAGCCTTACGCCTATATATATATATATATATATATATATATATATATATATATATATATATATATATAGTGCATGAAGTGCCAATCAACGGCGAGTTTCCTTCTTTTTCTGTACGTCAGTTAAAATGAAAAAGTTTGTCTTTTTAACTGTTTAACCGCAATCAAATCAGCATTATTCAGTATTACAATGATGATTGATATTGACTAGTAAATTACTAGAACCCAAAGCAACAAAAAAGTATATTGACTAGAGTGATATTCGAACTTTGGAAGATGGCATAAAATATTGGAAGACGAGGCGAACGCTTATCATTACGGTCATCTATCAAACACAAATATTTTGTTTTTTAACGTACTTAAACTGATTATTATATCGGCGTAAGGATACACAATTAAGAATATGTTTTACCTTTCTGCGATAGACTAAATTAGTTCGATTTTCTTATATAAAAAAAAGAAATTCAATTTTAATAGAAAAAACGAATGTCAAATACGTATAATAATTTGACAAAAAGACAAATTTGACTTATTTTAAAATATATAATTAATTTATTTATTTCTCTTACTGATTTCGTAAAGCTTCCGATTATTATAAGTATGTTTTTCAAGCGGCTAGTTAACTGGAAAGGGAACGAAAAAGTCGGAACATTTGTTTCTAATGTTATTTTTACGTTATTTCAATTCTGAATAATGAGTTTATAAAAATATTCAAAACTGCTTGACATCGATAGGGACATCGAATTAAAAGTGCTGATTTCAAATTTACGGTTAGTTTGGCTCTTGGATCCACCGTCTAACTGTGATGCCGCAACGCACATACGCAGAACTTTGTTTAATATATAGAGATATATTTCAATGATCACATTCTTAGAAATAAAAATTATGCAGACAACAGAATGAAATAAAAACACTAAAAAGAAAAGAAATAATCGGGGAGTACACACGCAAACAGCAGAACGAAGTTTAATTGTGGGTTTGGGAAGGCGTATAATATAAGGAAGGACAACGGAGGTCAAGGGTCAATGTCTGATAAGAGATAAAACATGATAATGAGGAACTGTGGGATCAGAACGAAATAGAAGAAGAAGAAACGAGTGCAGGGCAGGTTGTGCATCGAGGACAGACGGGTTTGCGGGTTGGGGAATGTATGTCGTGAAGAGGTCTTAACCGGAGTTATCGGCATTGCTCCTGATCATGTCCAGAGTGCTACCGACAGACGATAGGAGTGGTTAGCCGGGCATGAGGAGGAAGACAATATGCAAAAGTTAAGAGGCGGATAATGATGTCGACATGAACAGGCGACGGTTTCCAAAGATCACATTAATCCTCATTGGGGCTTAGCGTTATCTGTAGATGAATTCAATAGTGGAACAGCGACCAGTCTTAATTAATGGCCGACTTTTAGATGGCCAGTGTTTCACAAATACTTGATTGAGGAAAAAGTTCGTGCGCCATGTTAATGTAATGACTTGTATGTAAGAATCTATTAAAACACTTTTTTAAAATAAAGAGCTTAATAGACCATAAAGGGTTTTGTTAAGGACCTGAAAGATTTCGGATTTGTCAACGTACCAATTCTTCGGGTTAGAATCAAAAAAAAATTATTAGCTGGCTTTTTCAACTTAATCGAAATACTTAAATCGACGACCCTATATGTAAAACGCATACAGTAAAAAAAAACATACCAAGATTAATATTTTTTTAATTAAAATCGCTCCAGACAAGGCATGAAGCAACTTGATGTAAGGAGCTAAAAAATAGTACTTCAAGGTCAGCAACTAGCCAACGATAAGTGTAAGATATATAGACCCCGACCCAGAAAACAGCAATTATCCCCCCTTTGTCAGAACATCGCTCATGGAATGTGAGAACTAAAGGACAAAATGCGAGAAGCGAAAGATACGAGTCTGCTGAAAGTAAACCCAAGGTCCACTTTCTACTCTCCATCTCAAGATTGATCAATTAAAGAGTTTCGAAGTCTGTCGCATCCACTCTATGCTCTAGACGTTGCTCCATCTGACTACCGACTGAGATCCAATCTCTGCTTTCTCTTTGTAAAACATTAACAATAAAATATTGTCTTATTGCCACAATTTTCTACGTGTGCTTAGCGTCAGGTGAAATGTCCCTACACAGGGTATCTTAAAAAGAACTTTCCGTCGCTAGAAAACATTATCGCGGGACTGCTTCCCTGCAGACCAAAACATGGTCGTCGTCAAATCCAACCGGCTTTATAAGTAATCAAACTTTATTCATTCCATTCATTGTTTTCAATCCTCTTATAATACGCTTCATCATTTAACTGATCATCGTTCCATCTTGTAAACCCTTCTACTCGAGTTGTTTTGGCCTTGATATGTGGTGATTCATTAGTAAAAATATATATATATCTGTGTAGCAATATCATTGTGTCATATGGATGTACTCTGTATTTACACATTTATGTCATTGTATACGCAGTTTAGCTGACGGGGAGAGTTGGATTTCTTAATCTCTGCAAACGGATGCATCTCAGGGCAGGACAGCTCTGATGTAATGCCCGTGTTCTATACTAATTCGGATATCTCTCATCTGCTTGCCTCTGAAACAATTGGTATTAGTAGTGTGAATTATCTGTGGTGTTGTGCTAGCTGTCTGTGACTATACTTAAGAACTGGCTTGGCTGGAATACACCGTCTATTGATCCAGAGCCACTGTCACTCTCATAACTACTAAACCCTAGATTGTGTCTGCGATTTGAATATCTGTCTAACGAATCGGAAACACTTTTGTTATGCATGTGCGTATGTATTTGTGTACGTATGTGTTTGCATATGTATGTATGTATGTATGTATGTATGTATGTATGTGTGTGTGTATGTATGTATGCACATATCATGTGTGTACGGGAAAGTACAATTAATAAAAAATAATTAGATGGCGCAGAATATGCATAACATGGTAGAATATATGTATTTATGTCTGCATGGGGCAACCGATAGCGTTCAATACAACAGACCTCATAATGGTACGAGCGACAAATCTGACTGGAGACCTATTGAAAAATTTTAATCACGAGAAGTAATTAAAAGAACACTTTTTTCGTTACGATACAATGTTTAGCTTAGAAACATAATTTATAATCTAAAAGTATTCAAAGTAATATTTACATTTTGATAATAATTTTCTAATTTAATCGAATTAAGTATAATATTTATTTTATTTTGAGTTGCTATGTTTTTATTTTGACTGTGAAAACAACATTTGGGCCAATAGTAATGAATTCACAATTCAGCAATGTAGTGGAGTTTTCCACATAGCGAGTTAAAGTGAACAAGATTTTCTATTAAAACGTTATGTGGGTCATATTTTTTACCAGACAGCTTATTTACATCTATTTTATTTTGTATATGAAGAAGTATTTGACTTGCTGTTATGTAAGATTTTAGGAAAAAGGAAAAATAAATAGTAAGTCATATTTCGTATTCGATTTATTGTTATTGTTTTTGTTCCTTACAACTTGCATCTTACCCGGAATTTGCATTGCTCACAGCCTTTCAAAAACTTACTACTACTATACCCAGCATGCTTCAAGCAGGCACGTAGCCAGACTTCTAACTTAGGGGGGGGGGCAAGGCATTTTTAGGGGGGCAAGGAATTTTTAGGGGGGAGGCAAGGCATTTTTAGGGGGCAAAACTAATATTGATATTCTAATATGAGTGACGTTTTGGTTCAGTGTGTCTGTGCACTGATATATAAATATAAATAAGTAGATACAAAATTTCAGTTTCTTTTTTATAATCTAAATATATTGTTGTGTATTTCGGTAGGTACATGTAAATAACAACATCAGCATAGTAAAGCACATAAAGCATAGTAAACACAGTAATAATAACATAAAGTTCGTAAAATAAGGTAGCTACTTGCTAGCTCTACAAAATTCTATTATA
Source organism: Sepiola atlantica (assembly GCA_963556195.1). Taxonomy (NCBI): domain Eukaryota; kingdom Metazoa; phylum Mollusca; class Cephalopoda; order Sepiida; family Sepiolidae; genus Sepiola; species Sepiola atlantica. Next base: position 25,761,569 of record OY744551.1, read on the forward strand.
ATCTTCTATTTGTACGTGGGGTGTATACCCTACCAATTCTGTTATTTCTTTCAGCTTCATCTCGGGTGAAATCTGGGATTTTTTTCTATGTTAATTTAAAAAATGTTGAATGTAACATTCACAATTTTTTAAATTGATAGTTGCAACTGACAACAAAAAGAAAAAAACGTATTTGAGATTCGTGATAAAATACAAAAATAATTTTTTTAACTAATTCCCACTTTCATTTGAAAATAATTTAGGTTGCTAGTATTCATTTCTATCTTTTGAATGAAGACAACACTTTCTTTTATAAATTAAAAAAAATATCTTTAAAAGAAGCTGGCAGAATAACAACGTGAATTCATTTTGTGTTTATATTACATCATTTGAATTATAATTATGAAATTGATACCAAATAGTGTGAATTAAATTGATATTAAATAGTGTGAATTAAATTGATACCAAATCGTGTGAATTGAAATTTATATTAAATAGTGTGAATTAATAATATTTAACAGTATATATTTGGTAAGTTGATAAATAAAGACAGATACACTGACAATCTTTTTCACCAAGCAGGAAACAGGAGAAAAGCATCGAGGCTTTGTTTCCATCACCACTTGATCTGAAACTAGCGAAGTTATGTTTGAGTTTAAGAACACGTACATTTTTCTTTTTTTTCTTTTTACAAGGTAACATCAATTTAAATATAAATATTTAGATGTTATTATGGTCAATAGATTTATTTTAACTGGTAGTTTAAAATCCGTAAATATTTATTATGGTATCATTAGTACCAGGAATGGAAAATAAAGTTTTAAACCAAATAAAATCGAAAATCTTGGTGGGTAGCCCAGGGCCCCAGCCCCTTGGCCCCTTAGTCCGGTCCTGCTGTTAAATATATTACACAAAAGTAAATACGGGTTCATAATGAAGAAATATAGTTGACTAGGAAATATAAGAGTATTTATATTTATAATATTTTTTAGATCACAAATTTCAGGGAATGCAAATGTAATTGTAGGGAGGGGGGCCTTGCCCCCCTAGTACCCCCTGGCTACATGGGGGGCTTCAAGCAAACTACTATTCTCTACTATATATATATATATATATATATATATATATATATATTATGTAAAGTGATTTAAATAATATATATATATGTATTATGTAAAGTGATTTAAATAATATATATATTATGTAAAGTGATTTAAATAATATATATGTATTATGTAAAGTGATTTAAATAATATATATATATATATATATAAATATATATATATCATGTAAATTGATTTAAATAATATATATATATATATATATATATATATATATATATATATTATTAAGTGATTTAAATAATATATATATATATATATTATTTAAAGTAATTTAAATATATATATATATCATGTAAAGTGATATAAATAATATAGACATATATTACTTCAAGTTTTTAAAAAGTGCGTTAATACCTCGAATTAATAAAACTAGTGGTAAAAATATAATGACGTAAAAAATTGTTCGTGTTTATTTAAAAAAAAAGATTTTTTTCATACAATTCTTTCTGTCTATTCCAAAATATATTCTATTTTAATAATTGACAAACTAAAAAGATGTTTTTAAAAGAATTCCTCGGTGAATTTTAAGTCCAACAAACAAAAGCTGTAAAATATCTAAAGCCGTTATTTGTTTGTGTGTATTTATTTTGTGATAAGACAAATGGATGCTGTGGTTTTATACTTGAGTGCCTCTTTAAAATTTTTTTAACCTTTTCTCTAATCTGGTTATAACATTGTTACTACAGTTACTGAGTAATATCCGGGGTTCGAATATCGAGGTTGAGACGCCTGCTGCGTCTAACTATAGTGATATGTATTTAAAAAGCCGAAACACGTTTCCGTAGATGATTATGTATTTGTATATGTCTATATTTTTATTTCTATCTAAATAGATATGATTTACCTTACACATCGATGAATATACACATACATACTCATATATATATATATATATATATATATATATATATATATGCATATATATATATATATATATATATATATACGAGTGTGTGTGTGTGTACAAGTGTCTGTGTGTCCGTGTGTTATATAGATGATTTTTGTCTCCCTAATATTATCCTTCTTAATTCGTCTCCGAAAGATAAATTGTCCTGATTTACAATGCAATCGTCAACTAATCAACTAATCATAATACCGTTTCAACATACCCTTCCCATCCTCAACTGACCCATTCCTCCATTTGCTTTCTTCTCACGGGACTCCTTTTGCCCCTTATTTTACTCCCTCGACACCCGTTGTCATCGTTCCACTAACTCTTCAGCTAGCGTGTCCATTTTCGTTCGTCTGCCGATGTGAATACAAGAACGTCCAGTAACGTCGTGTCATTATGGCCTTTATTTAATGGCTGCAGCCCGTTAATGGCCGACGGCTATTATCGACTTCCGGTTAAAATGAGAAAAGAAAAAATATCGTAATAGAGGGAAAAGAATGTTATGAGAGGACAGATACAAGTAAGGAGAGAGAGAAGATGTGGATGGGTAATTAGAATATCGCTTGTTGGTATCAAAGAAAAAGAAGAAGAAAATAAATTATGAAGAAGAAGAAGAAGAAGAAGAAGAAGAAGAAGAAGAAGAAGAAGAAGAAGAATGAAAAAGTCGGAGTAATAGAGTGAGGAGGAACAGAAAGAGGGCAATACCTGGAACGTGAGGCATAGAGGATTATTCGATGGTCAAAGAAAAAAGGAATTAATTAGGAAGAAGAAGAAGAAATAGAAGGAAGAGATGGAAGAGGAAAAGTATATAAAAAAAGGATAAAAAATAGAGGAAGATGAATAACATGCAGAAGAACGAGAAAAGCTAGGACAAGAAGGCAAAACAAAGAAGAAGAAACATTCGAAAGAAGATGAAAAATATATACAAACGAATAAAAATAGGAATATAAAAAAAGCAAAAAAGGAAGAGAAGAAGAAGAAGAAGACATTGTGATGGTAAAACAAGACGATAAAGATACATAGACAAAATTTTAAAAAGGACAGAGAGTGAGTCGATAGTAAGAGAAAGGAACGATCTAAGAGAAAGCGATGACATCAAATATTTGTGTGCTTGGAAATTAACCTAAGAAATCCATTTTTCTTTATTAAACAATTTCATTGGTTTTTAATCTCACGATTGAATTAAAAGCAATTAATTCGACTTTTTAAAATGTGTTAGACTACTAAAATAATTTCAGACGCTTACGATAATGTTTACCCATTTATTTATTTGTTTAATTATCGCTTATGTTTAAATTCATGTTTTGAAACATGACGTAAATCTTAAATCTATAACGTCGCGCCAAAGCGTAATGTTTTAAACTCTAATTATAATAACGTCCAAATTAATCTCAAGGTTTCGGTTTCGATTTCCGTTTATGACATCCGCTTTTTTTATTAGGAATGTATTATTTACTATTAATGCAATATTATCAATTTCTAAAAGTAGTTTAGAGCTCTGATATTTCGAAATGAGACAAATCCCGCAATGTATTTATTAGGTTTTGAAATTTGTGACTGACTGACGTACGAAATCTCTATGATAGTTGCAACCAGAATTACATCTCAACAGGAGTTCCATCAAAGAATATATTGCACAAGTTCAAATGGGCAACAGAACCATTAAAGAGGGGTATTGAAGTCTGTGTCAACTACTTCGAGAAGTATGAGAGAGTGCAGAACGTTACTGCAGCCAGTGGTAACCGTCCGAGCCATTTAGGGAATCTCCAAAAGTGTACACCTGATCGATAGCGTGAAAGAGTCAGTTCGACAGAGTCCGAAATAATATGCGCAAAAATGAGCAGCAAGCCTTGTACCCATCGCTTATTCTAAAATTTCGACTACAGTAAGAGGAAGCAAACTGTCACACTTCAAAAGTGTTCAAATAACTATGAAAACAGCGTGATAAATTTCAAGACTGATTTTGATGGGGCCACCTCACAGCCCAGACCTTAGTCCTCATATAGATTTTCTAGGACGACTCAAGGCTATCAGCGAACTGAAGGAACCCATCAGGAAAGAGGTCAGAACCAAAGGTCGGTCGGTTTGTAGAGTTGTCATGGATAAATGTTTGTTTCGCCTTATGAAATGTACAGTGCAAAATGGAGGTCATTTCGAACACATGCCCAAGAATGAAGACTCTCATGTTTGGATATGATATTTGAAACACAATAATTTTTGCATAAAATTAAGAAATGATGCCTTCAAAAGTTCGAGCCCGTTTCGGGGGATTGGGGTCACCATGCTCCGTGTTTATCTATATTTTTGTCTATTAACCTAACTGGTTCTCTTCACCTCTCTATTACTATCTCTCTCTCTCTCTCTCTCTCTCTATATATATATATATATATATATATATATATATATATATATATATATATATACGTATATATATATATTTCTCTCTCTTTGTCTATAAGGTTATATCTCTCTTTATCTGTCTACCTCACACTCTCTCATTTTATATCAACCTCTCTATAACTGTTTCCATATCTCTTCATCTCGTTCTCTTGCTATCTGCGCTTATTCCGGCATTTGTTGAAGTCTTCTCAGATCTTCTCCTTGACACTGCCTATCAGCAATGTCGAGTCAGGAGGAGTACGATTGATTGTGCAACACGTGCTTCACAATAAGCTTCTCACTATATCCCGAGACAGAAAGGACGAGTTAAAGAAGAGTCGTTCTTTGGCCACGAGAGACAATAGACACGCTCAATCCTTATCACTTCTTTCCATGTGTTTCTTGTCTTTCCTTGTGGCCTGACCCTGCTACGCTAAAAGCTTTACTCCATTCTTTCAACGTGGCCGTACAATTTCCATCTGTTGTTCTGCACACATCTCCCTATACTGTCCAGATTTAGTCTTCCTCTTGGCTCATCAGATCTAAACCTGTTTTGAAAACTCGCATTAGACATCTGTTGTACTATTCTCATATCATTCACACTGTGTACGCATGCCTGATAGACTTTTCACTTGGTCAATAGTGGTAACGCTTTGCTTGTTAGTAATGTCAGAAGTTCCCTGAATTTACTCCATCCATTTTTAATTCTTTCAATCACACTAGCACCTGCTCATCTCTGTGCTTCAATGGTATCACCAATAAAACAAAACTTCCGAACCATTTCAATAACTTCGCCATTCAAATGTATTTTCTCTACATCCGAGCACTCATCCACCTTTATTGTTTTACAGTTGTTGAACATAAACTGGTTGAAAAACTTACCAGTAATTCTACTGCACTAAGGCTTGCAAGTACCACAGATATTGAGTTGCACCGACTCCTTTTCCTCAAACGGAGCGGGGAAACTCCTGTTCTTTCGCTATGATTTCCAGTACTACAACCACTGATCCTGACTTTAGTCTGAGTAACATTTACTCTCAGACGTTTACTTTTAATACCATTGAATCATATATAATTTCAGAGCATGTCCATTGTCTTCATAGATGGAGATGACTATTATTATTTTCAGTCTGACGTGTATTTAAAAAAAGGAATAGACGAAAGAAGAAACCAAAGATAGAAATCAGTGAAATTGAAAAAAAAAAGATTTGCACGTTTTCCCTTGATATAAAGAAAGAAGTGAATTCAATATCACGACAGTTTTATGGCGTCCATATTAGTTTCCGATGATACAATCAACATAGTGTCATTTGGAAGGGTCAGTATCGGTGGCTTTGCTAATTGTTGCCCTATCTCCTACTGTAGTTGAATCTGATTGTTCGCTTTTAAACCTCTGTCAATTTTTCGCTCGACATGTCACTCCAAACATGAAACGAAAGATGATAGTATGAAGAATTCGTTGTGAGAGATAATAGCATATGGGTTATAGATAAAGGCGACATTCATAAAACACCGGAACAAGGACTGAATGGAAGGAGAAAGAAAAGGCGATAGGAGAAGAAAATTAGAGAAAGAAAAAAAGAGAGAGACAAGTGAAATTTGAAGATATAGAAGAAAAGAAAGAAATCAAATAGATTGAAGACACACTAGAATAAGCGAAAACGCACCAAACAATGCGGCCGTTTAAAAATAATTGCGAAAACTTATACAAATTACCTAAACATGCATAGTTATATTTACAAGCAATTTTTTATTATATCAACATATTTAATTACAAAAAGAAGTTTCATTTACAAAAGGTTATTTTCTGAATCCAAACAAGAAATATATTAGAATCATCATAAGCGCTCTACTAAATTACTGCTTGCTTGTAGAAGATTTAACTTATATTCTTACCTAACAGAATTCCTGCGGCATGAAACACACTCAGAAATTTAATAAAGTATGACACTATTTCGGCACAACATCTTTTTATTTAAATGTGTTTTTCTGTGTTTGTTTCGAACGTTTATACATTTTATGTAATCAACACTTTCAAAATAAAACAATATATATTTGTTTTAAATCTTAAGTTTACAAACATTTTGTTTTGTAAGTATTTGTGATTTAAAAAAAGAATACATAGTTTTATTTTCAAAACATTTTATTTGAGCCAAATCGATAAACAAAGGAAACACACAAATATTTAAAAAAAAAAACAACATTTAAATAAAAAGATCTTGTTCAGAGACGGTGTCACAGTTTGAAAAAATCTTTAAAAAACATATTTTTAAATATTGAGTTTATCGCTTTAAAAATATTTAATACATCATTAGTGATGAAACCGGAAATGATATATTAACAAAATTGTGTTGAGACAACATGTGTCCTTTTTATTGTTGCTAATTCTGGGGTGTCTCAAATCCATTTGATCGAATGAAAGAAACAGAAGAGAACAAAGAAAATTAAAAGAAAGAAAGAGAAGAGAAGGGAAGAAAGAAGTAAAGAAACCAACAAAGGAAAAATAGAGGATACTCGTGTGTTGTGATAGACATAATGGCGGTTGGAGAATCAAAACAAATCAATAAATATAATTCTAAAAAATGTGTCTGAAGGGATCATTTGAGAACCAGGAAATGAATGGTTAAATCAACTATCTATATTTATTAAGTAAATATGTTAATTAGAAAGCAAAATAATTCTATGTCTCTTTATGTTTCGGAATGTTTTAGATGGGAATTGATAAGATGTATTTGTTAGATTATCGAACTACAGTTTACATTTTAGATGTTATTCCCACTACGTTTCGGCCGATGTAATATATATATATATATAATATATATATATATATATATATATATATATATATATATATATATATTTAGTAATAAGTAGTAAAACTAGAGATACAAAACAAGTGTAGGTTTAAAGCTCCTAAAATTCATACGAGAATTGTCCACGTAACGGATATAAGTACACCGTTATAATCAGTTCTAAATGACAGTCTTCTGAGAGTTAAATGTTATATCCTCAGTGCGGGCGATACTAGGAACACAATTATGAAGTACGTAAGACTTCTACCCGTGCATTAAATAAAGAGTTTAGTTGATGAAATTTGCCACTACATCCGTTGAATTTAGTTTTAACGATTTGATGTATAGGCAAATAGACGGCGTATCTATGGGCTCAGTTCTAGCACCGACTATGGAAAATATTTTTGTGTTTTTTTTTATAATGCTTTATTATCTGGACCCACTAAACCTTTAATCTACTTTCGATATGTAGACGATACATTTTGCCTTTTTAATAATGAAACGGAGGCAAATACATTCTTCTCTTTACTCAATAAAATGAATCCCGCATTAAAATATACCTATGTAGGAAGGCGTAATTCCACTTTAGCTTTCCTAGATGTATTGGTAACAAAAAACCCATCGAATTACCTGACATCAATTTACCGTAAACCTACGTTTACAGGATTATATACTCGCTGGGATTCATTTTGTCCTAAAAAACGAAAGGTAAACTTGATTTAGACATTAACACACAGAGCCCTTATGATTTGCTCAAAATCAAAATTGGACGAAGAAATCAAAACTATAACTAGTACTTTGTCTAAAAACGGCTATCCCCTTGATGTGATTAGGGCAGTCACCCAAAGGAAAATAAATACTTTTTCCGAAATAAAACCAAGTACGGTGACCAAATGTCAAATTTACATTCGTTTACCTTAATTAGGCACAGTAAGTGAGAAATTCGCCAAGCAAATCAGCTCAGCATTTGAAAATTGTTATTTTTCTTCGAATGTGCGTGTTGTATTTTCTACAAAACCTTTATTGACGTCCTCTCGTAAATACGTTCTACTTCCCCACCATAAAAATAATGCAATTTATAATTTCAAATGTAGTTGCAGTGCTGACTATGTGGGTAGGACGACGTTAAGATTGGATACTAGGGTCCAACAGCACATTCCGAGTAGAATCAGGAATAAAACCTTCCGATCAACGGACGTTCAAAACAACACATACGGGTCCTCCATTACAGACCATTTACTTAAAAACCCGCCGTGGGCTAGGAATTTTAACATGGACTCCTTCACCATTTTCAGTCATGCTCACTCGTTATATCATCTCAAAATCTTGGAGACGATCCACGTTCGTCTTAAACGTCCCTCTCTTTGCAAGCTAAGGGAATGTCTATTGCGACTAGTGATGATCAGTCTCTAAGATTCATCCTCTAGTGTACATATAACAAAACGCTATTTTATTTTCTGTACTCTCTCTTTTCACCCCGTTTTTTTTTTTTTTAATATTTTTTTTTTTTTTTTTAATTACTCGATACAGCCTTTGTTAAGAGAGGGCGAAACCGGTCGGCTGGCATATTATTATTTTTTTCTCCTCTTCATAAACTTTTAATCATGAACGATAGAATTCGTCTTCCCTTCATGCTTGCAATATATATATATATATATATATATATATATATATATATATAATGTGTGCGTTGTGTGTATGTTCGTATGTGTCTCGCGGCATCTGTGTGATGGGTCCCATTGTGTTTTTACTCTGTATCAACGCTATGCCGGGCGTGATTGGTAAAGTTGTGCTCTTATTATGTAAAATTAGTAACCAGTAGGAGCGAGATTGATAATCTTAAGTCTAGCCTGCAGACATGGGCAGGCATTACTAAAACCTATTCCACAGCTGATTCTTGTTGATCCGGAAGAGGGCCGCTTTGTCGATCAGGATATTTCGACCTTGAAATAGACTTACACGTGAAGTAGTAAATGCGTCAAGGATGTAATTTTCCCCTTCCCCTTTCCTTACATGACAACTGAAAAATGATTGTTTTACTTTTTTGCTAAATTTATTCAATGAGTTAAAATAAAAGTGTTATCCATAATTTTATTTTATGCTCACTCATCATATTAAACATTCATCTAAGCTGACACGAGTTCCCCATTACGTTTTTCAAATTTCGGTAAACTCCTTTCTAAGACGTTCTGGAAAATTAGCAAGACAGATGCATCTGAGCAGTAGTCAGAAGTGCCGAACCCAACCCTTGCCGCATCGTCGCAGAATCGTATACCTGCGCTTGTTTTACAAGTACTTCCACGGAATGTGCCCCGATGAACTTACTCCACTTTTTCTCCCAAAACGAAAATACCCCCGACCCACACGACCAGCTGCTTCACCATAGAAGGGTTCATTTAGCTCCTGTCAATAAAGTTAGACACAAGATCAGGTGAGGTTCTGGAACGCCAGCGCACTACATGTGCACTCTGGCCTATAAAAAATGCCAAAGCGGCGCTTTAAACAATTAGCCATAAAATAACCCCGTTTTTAAGAGAGAATGTAACGTCTAAGAGGGTGTATCACCTAGAACTTAACAGAACCATTCCTTATGTCGGGAAAAACTAGACCATTGTCGGACTGATTGTTGAGAACGTATCCTCGACTGGTCTTTAAAAAAACAGATACCAGATTATGTTCTACTCTAATAGCTTCTTTCATCGAACTGCTACATTTGGAATTCTGTTCCTGCTCCCTGTTTCCCCGACAGTACTAAGATGAAGAAAATTAAATGTAATGTGAACAAACATCTTACTGACAAACTCCACCCAGGTTATCCCCGTCTAAATCTGACTCCTATCACGGTAACCGCTTACGCTTCAGTTGCAATATGCCCGGTTTGAGGTTGATAAAAAAGAAAAACGATGTTTATACTGATGACTCCTCATTATCCGGTTGCATATTTTTGCTTGTCTGGGAGGATGGCGATATTACGAACAAACATATACTACACTACCTTCTAACAGGAGGATGTAATGCCTGAGAGAATCGTCTCATGACAACGGAACGGATACTAACTGCCTCCAATAAAGGGGGTAATGCATGAGCCCATTGTATCATGACAACAGAAAAAACACTAACTACCATTTCCCCCAAAGTAAAGTATGCATCGGAAGATTTTCTTATGACAACAGGACATATACTACATTACTCCTTTAAAAAGGAGGAGGTAATGCCTGTTATGGTCGTATCATGAACACAGATCTGTGTCTACACTACTCCCTTCAAAAAGAGGAGGTAATGCCTGGATGGGTGGTATCATGACAACAGCTCAGATACTAACTACCTCTTTCCAAAAAAGAGAAGTAATACCTGGAAGGATGTCCTCATTGCATCAAAAATATACTATAGAACACCCTCCTGAATTGAGTATTGAAAGAAAGTGCATTAGTCTGAAACAGTAGAGTAAACTGAATTGAGTATTAAACGATAGTAGAATAGTACAATTAAATAGAAGTGATAGTATGGTTTCGGCTCCAGATAAACATATGTCAAATCCTTATTAGTAATGGATATGTACAAAAGAGGTTGATATGCCGTAGTTTGTAACAATTAAGAAACCAACAAAGTAACTGGGGTAGTTAGACTCTGTTACGCAGGTTTTCGTCTTTCAAATGGCCGTAATGGTCTGCAAGGTGAGATTTCGTAAACTTCACTCGAGGGCATAAGCACTTTCTGTTTTTAACTACCCGTACCGCTTCCCTCCACCCCACGCCACCAAGAAAAAAAGTTCCATCTAGCATTACTAATGCGCTATCAGTTTTCAGAAGATCTTCGAAGTTGTTTAGCTTTCACGGTCCCTGGTCTCGTCGGTCGGGTTTATTAACAGAAAAAAAGCTCATCAAGCCTGCCCGCCTAATTTCCCGGTAAACAATTGGCTTCGTCTGAGAATCCCGCTTGAATAATCTCCCAGCCCCTATCTCCGCCTAGATACACCCTTATCTGTTTTTTTTTCCTCGTGAGTGTGGAGTATGGTTGGGGCGTCCCTTTTAAAAGAAAGGCCACCGTCTACTCACGACCGGCCATCATCTCTCTGGTTTTCTTTCCTTGTTCGCCCTCTCATCTTGATTCGGTTGTTCACATTCTTGGCAAAGCTTTTTTCAACTTGCATCGTTGATTTACAAATGGGGAAACCGCAGACGAATCAAATAGACGTTGAGTAAATTTCAGCACCACGGTCCCAAACCCACCATGAAAAACGAAAGACTTATCTACTGTAAGATGTACTACTTATCTATCTATCTATCTATCTATCTATCTATCTATCTATCTATCTATCTATCTATCTATCAATCAAACAGCTTATCTATATAGGTGCTATTCAGCTATCTCTCTTCCTTTCTCTTGTTCCCCCTTCTCTTTCATATATATATATATATATATATATATATATATATATATATATATATATATATATTTATATATATATATATATATGCAGAAAGTCAAACGTTTTTATATCTCGTTCTAACGGATTTTATTTTATTTTTTTCTTAATTATTCGTTCACTTAAGCAACACCAAAATTCATCACTCCTCATCAACGTTTCCAAAAATGTTTATTATTAACATTTTATCACAAACAACAGCAAACGTTCCTCACCTCGTCTCTAACGGCCGCTGTTTTCTTTCGTGCAGTGCTATTTTTGTCTTTTAAATTTTGTATTTCTACTTACGATCACTAAAATAGGTTAACATTTGAAATATATATTTAAAGATATATATATATATATATATATATATATATATATATATATATATATATATATATATACGAGGGGCGTTCAATAAGTAATACCCCTGCCCCATTTCCCATAGAGTAGATTAATGAAACTTGGCACAGTCATTAGTCTTTCTCTACATAGGAACCAGCCAGAGTTATGCATTTCTCCCATCGTTTGATGCAGCTCTGGACACCGTTTCTTTAGAACACCACAGGTTGGTCCTCACACCACGTCGTAACTTCAGAAATCAAGGCTGCATCATCTGGGAAACGCTTTCCTTTCAAAAACAACTTACTGGCTGGGAAGAGGGTGCAATGTCAGGAGAGTAAGGAGGATGAGGGAGGATTTCATAGCCACACGCCCGTGATTCTAATCTGGCGACATGCGAGTTGTGGACCGGAGCGTTGTGCTACAGGAGGAGGATAGCTTTGCTGATCTTCCCCGCCTCTTGATTTTGATAGCTTCTCTTAATTTCATCAAAAGTGAAGCGTAATCGGCTCCTGTAATTGTGGTACGCTTTGCCAGGAAATCTGTCATCACTACTCCGTTCTGGTCCCAGAAGACTGTGAGCATGATCTTTCCAGCGGAGGGCTACACCCTTGCCTTTTTGGGGAGGAGGCGGGGTAGTTCAAGTGCTTTCATTGCATTGACTGAGCTTTGGTCTCTGGATCATAGTGATTGACTCAAGTTTCATCCTGTGAAATCAGTGTTTTGAAAAACTTTGACTCATCTTTTTGGCACATCTCTAAATTCATGCTCAAGCACTCGACGCGTTCTTGCTTCTGAAAAGGTGTGAACAACCTAGGAATCCATCTGGCAGACACCTTATGCATATGCAAATGTCATGAATGATAGTTCCCACAGACCCTGTACTAATCTTGACCTCTTGGGCTATTTGGCGACTAGTAATGCGTCGATCTTCTAAAATGGCAGCCTCAACTTGACGTACAGATGCCTCATCAATGGCAGAAGTGGGACGACCAGGTCTGGGAGCTGTTTCCACAGACTTCTGGCCAGGTTTGAATTCACGATACAAGGTCATATGATAGGGCATCATCACCATGAGTTTATTTCGTTTCATCAAAAGTTTCCTTTTGGGTGCGTCATTTCAAATACAAAAACCGGATCACTGCGCGACACTCAACTTTCTCCATTTCACACCTGGCTCAGTTCAAACACCTGTAAATCAAAAACCACAATTAGTTCAGAGCTCTTTTTCGCAACATAACCCATATAGATATAAATCATTACACATGCAAAATTTCATCTAGATCAGACAAATGGAAGTGCGCCAGGGGCATTACTTATTGACCGCCCCTCGTATTGTTTCATTTTACTTCAGTCAAAGTTCTCACAAATCAAGGGGCCCACTTGTTATCTATATGAGATACATAGATATTCCATTTAAGTTTTCCTTTACCTGTCAAACGTTTAGTTAGTAAAGAAGTTAAGAACATTAATTTTGACTAGTTAATTATGTTATTGTATATATTTCTTTCTTACCGGGTTTCAGGACAGGAATCTATCTAGTCTGGTGGAGTATCAAACTAAGTGCGGTTACTTCAGGTAACATGACTTGGAGAAGATGCACCATTCCTCGTATGAGGCAGTGTATAGCCGTGTCGAAGGGATGGTATTTGGATTTTAAATACTATGTTATTTTCAATATTTGGTCAGAGTTTACTTGTAGGTGTAAGTATCCTCATGCCAGGTTGTCCTGACAACCCCTTGTACAAAGAGATCAAATACACTCAAGGAGTGTGTCTAGTTGGTAACAGATGGAACAGATGAACAAAAATAAATGAGAAGAGAAAATATGAATGGAATCTCAAACAGTTGTGTCCATCTCGCCTTTTCGACCACTCGGTCATATTTTTGATCTGTTTCTTTTGATAATGAGAGGTTCCACTCTCGAAAATTAAAGTTTATTCCGGACCTTTTAAATTGCTTGACAGTAAACCTTTTTTTTCTATTTACTGTTTTGGTATTTAAACCATGAAATATTAATAAATTGATTTGAGATTCCATTCATATTTTCTCTTCTCATTCATTTTTGGTCATCTGTTCTACCTACCGGTACCTATATCGCATTGCTCCTGCCTCGGATTACGAACTTACATTTCTATTTACAAGCAATGCTTCAAGCAAACTATAATTTTCTTTTATATATATATATATATATATATATATATATATATATATATATATATATATATATTTGTATGTGGGGGGTGTATACACAATGAGTATACTAAGAGACATGCCCTTTTGAGATTTTGTTAAGACAGACAACTAGAAGGAGAAAAACTCCAATATTAAACTTGCCGTTTAAATGATTACCGGTCGTCTAACTTTTTGTTTGTCCCTGTGTCTATAGTTACCGATACTAAGAGAGTCGGCGCCGTGTTGCATAAGCGTTGGTCCCGTTGTTGTGCTATTACTTTTTGAGTATGCGATCTTTATGAAGATACAAACTATGTGTGCAGTTCGCTGCATCATAAACTATTGAGACCTACGTCGGTGGGTGTGTTGTAACTACAGCTTACATGCTAAGCTTGCAATTGGATCATCATGTCTAGTGCCCGCTTGGTGAATCACCAGCAAGTTTATGTGCAGCAGAATAGAACACAGGCAAGAAGTGTCTTAAATTATGGCATCCCATCAAATCATCACAACAACTGCCGCATCTGTTATTGTCAGTAGCAGACCTAAATAATCATATATGCGCTTCTAATAGGGAGGTTTTACCCTCGTGTTACATTGAGTGGTCATACGAGAAAACGAGTACACAGCTATTATATATATATATATATATATATATATATATATATATATATATATATATATGCATGTATGTAGTCTTGGAAGTTTTTCAACCTTTCAACCTATAGGTAAACACACTTTTTAGTCCCAAGTCTTTCGTTGGAAAATTCCATTGCTTGTAAGTCAATTAATCTGTTGTAATCACTGTATTAGTAAACTCTAAGAATGTACGCTAGACTTAATATTATTTAAAGGACTATTTGTTGTTTACCATGAAAATCTGTTTCGGGGATTTAAAAACAAACCGTATTTTATCTCATAGCCTCCCAGCAATGACTAAACACCACCACGCTGAAAAAATAACAACAAACAAAAACGTATATATATATATTTATATATATATATAGGTGCGTGTGTTTGAAATAGAAAAAATCCTTTTAAAGCATCTTTTAAGAATTTAAATTAACAAAAAAGCCTAAGGAACCACAAAGAAAATTCCGATATTTTATTATTAAAAGTAATTTTTTTTCTTAACTTTCATCTTAAATTTCGTGACTTTTATATTAAATATTTTCGGACAAAATATCCTTCTACTGAGACTAAAAGTGTTTCGTAATACATGCAAAGGTAATTACCTTTTAGCATCCATTTGCTTATTAGTTCTATATAAGATGAGATGTTTCTTAAACATTCCAACTCCAAAATAGACGCTTCGATGACATCAAAAAGAAAATTATCTTAATTATAAAAAGGCAATAGAGCCTGTCGATCCAAGATAGCCCTTCACAGTAACAATAGTTGTTGCAATTCACCAACGTACTGATTTGAGGAACACATCTCTATTTTCTCCCAAAACAGACAGATGGCAACAATATATCTTCGCCATCGTTCAGTAGTAGAAAACTTCTAGAAGGAAATAAATTGTTAACGACTGAACGATACTGAAGATTTGATCTGATAATAATAAAACAGTTTCCACCCTAGAAACGATATATTTAGACTGACGAAACTCTGGTACACAAAACAGACATTTTAATCTATCGATTTAAAATAAAATAATTATATATTAGCTCATGTAGAACCTACAATCGAGCAACTCTATTGTTTGACACTCTTATGATAAAGTCCAACAACAAACTAACATTCAAAGTACACCGCAAAAACACTCACAAAAACGACTACATACACTTCTACTCTCACCACAATAGGAAGATAAAAACAGGTATTATTATAGGCTTTTTCCTACGCGCTCTTAGCATCTGCAGTCCTCACTACATAGATAAAGAAATCAAACAGATCATTAATTCCTTAAAAACACTGCAATACCCCACTCATTTTATACTAAATGCTAAGAATAAAGCCTTTCAAATATTCTCTAAAAACAACACACAAAAATATCAAATACCAACCACCTCTCTCATAGACAGACCCCTTTTCTTACCCACGCATTCCAATAACACATCCATCTGCAACACACTAAACAAACTAGGCATTCCAACTGTAAAAACAACATCACAAACCATAAAACAAACATTAAACTCAGCAAGACATTTCCGAAAAAAAGAACACATCCCATGCCGGCTAATATACTGTCCCATGTAACAATTGCCATCAACTCTACGTGAGGGAAACGCAACGTGAATTGAAAAAAGATTGAGCGAACACAAAAGGGACATAAAATAACTCTCTAAGTGCACTTTTTCCTAACGTATTCGAGCACGAGCATGTTTTCAAGTTTGCACAGACCAAAAACCCCAAACACATTCATAACAAAGCTCGGCGAAGACTACTGGAAACAGCACTAATCACAGCCTCCAACACCATCAGACAACGAAATAGTTTATACAATCTATCCCCCTTAATAAGCAAAATTATCCTGACCGAACAAAAACTAAAACTAGATTATGGCTAACCCTTCTTCTCATCGTTCTCAATTGTACTTATATAAAACTCCTTGCATACACATTCGCGTACTAACTCCTCCTCACATACATTTTCATTCCCTACGAATCAAAAACTACTTAACCACAAATAACAGCCTAACCAATGAACACAATCTAGATATCCTCAAAAATATTTAGATATTTAATCCCCTTTTGCCTTCAATTTAATCTCAAACCATCAACACAGCCTGAACAAAACTACATTTCACCTATTTCTCGCCAAAATTCAAATCATTTTTCTTCTTTCTCTTTTCTTTTCCTTTATTGTCATGTTGACAGCACATTTCAACACATTCCTTCTAACTAACTTATACTCACAAATTCCTGACATAGCCAGCTGGTCAATACTCCTACCCTCCAACAATTTCACACCTAACCACAACAAAATCTCCCCTCTCCCTCGTCACCTATCTCACCCTTCGACTACTTCTTTCATACTCTTACCCACCCACGCCGCCTACTTCAAGTTATCTTCATTTTTTCAAATCTTTTTGTAAAACTATGATACAACTTACATACCAAAGACACAGAGTTCCCCCTTTCCCTCCTCTTTCCCCAGCCCCTCAAAATCTATGCCAAACCTCACCATGACAAAAACCTAAGCACCCCCTCCCCTCTCTCCCACCCTTAGACAAATTAATTTACACTCCCACCCCTCCCCTTTTTCACTGCTGCCTTAATGTACCAACTCAAAGCCTTCCATATTCATTTCACTCTTTGCTACTGACTGACTTCTCGCAGCCTGGACCCTGGTCCTGCGCTCTTAGTAGCCACGGCTACTACTTTTCCTCATCAACCCATCATGTCAACCCAATATTTCGATGTACTTGCATGACATTTTTCTTAAAATTATCATCCTGAGGAAGTCTTACAATAAAGATAAAACGTTGATGAATATATAAAAAAAGATTTTTCTTGGTTTTTCCTTTTTCATTTCCCATATATATATATATATATATATATATATATATATGTATATATATATATATATATATATATATATATATATATATATATATGTACATGGTAATCTTATAAACTAATAAACGAATAATTTTGAATTTTGAATATATATTTTAGGGAACAAAGTCAGTAACATGGGTATTTTTGTATTATTAATGTTAACATTTAGGGTGTGCGTATATATAAGTTGTTTTTGTTTTTGTAATTTTATGAACCGAATATTATGAATTTTGGAATATATAATCTCGAAGTTACATGAAAACAGAATTTATTTTGTAAACTTTACTATTAAAGAAGTGTGCCCACCCCAACTCGCACCCCCTAAAATATTTTAAATAAGTTAGACACAAAAAATCTAATAGCAAAAAGTATTGCTCTGAATCAAATTTTTAATTATATAAAGTAATACATTTTTACAAGAATCGATGCACGCGAGCAAGCGCCAATGATACAATATATGCTTGGTAAAAATCATTAACTATTAAACCTATCATTATGGATTATGGAATGTGTTCTAGTCAACATGGTTTGTAACGAAAGCACATTTTTATATATATATATATATATATATATATATATATATATATTTATATATATATATATGTTCATATATTTATATCAAGATATATATATATGTACATATATAAAAATATAAATATATATATTTACATATATATATATATATATAAATATATAAATATATATTTACATATATATATAAATATATATATAAATATATATTTATATATATATATTAACATATATATATATATTGATATATATATAAATATATAAATATATATATTTATATATAAATATATGCATATATATATTGATATATATATAAATATATGTCTTGATAAAAATATATAAATATATATATTGAAATAAATATATATAAATATATTCATATAAATATATTCATATAAATATATATATAAATATATATATAAATATATATATATATAAATAAATATATATATATATGTATGTAAAAATATATATATATAAATATATATATTTATATAAATATATAAATATATATATGTGTATAAATATATAAAAATATGTATATATAAATATATATATACATATATATATATATATATAAATATATATATATATAAAAATATATATATATATAAATATATATATATATATATAAATATATATATAT
Organism: Sepiola atlantica; assembly: GCA_963556195.1. Taxonomy (NCBI): domain Eukaryota; kingdom Metazoa; phylum Mollusca; class Cephalopoda; order Sepiida; family Sepiolidae; genus Sepiola; species Sepiola atlantica. The sequence continues at coordinate 25,780,343 of OY744551.1, forward strand.
ATATATATATATATTAGTAGAGAATGGTAGTTTGCTTGAAGCATTGCTGGGTATAGTAGTAGTAAGTTTTTGAAAGGCTGTGGGCAATGCAATTCCTTTCAACTTGCATCTTACCCGGAATTGCATTGCCCACAGCCTTTCAAAAACTTACTACTAAAAAATATATATATATATATATATATATATATATATATATATATATATATATAATGAGAACTCCTCTAATTATTTTATCATGTTTTAGTTTGCTTTTTATCTCTCGTCTGTTGTAAGTTATTTTAGATTAAGAGAACATTTTCATCGTACTAAATGTTTTACGGATTGCATCGACCAGCGATATTTCCTGATATCCGTTCTCAACTCTTTGTTTCTTTTTTATATTACCGCTTTTTTTACCATTTAAATTTAATCCATGTTTAATATTATTTGTTAATTTTGTTTTGTAGGTAAGTCAAGACTGTTCGCCATTTTATTTTTTTTTTTCATTTTTCGGCGGGAACGGAAGAAATCATTATTTTACGAAGCGTCACGAATAATCTCCGTTAAGGATTTAAAACGGGACAGATAAGTAAAAACATTGTAATTTTATTAACCTTAATTGTCTTTCTCTCTCTCTCTCTTTCTCTCTCTCTCTCTCTCTCTCTCTCTCTCTCTCTCTCTCTAACTCTCGTACTATCTTCTTTTTTCTACCTCTCTATCTATATCTATACATATTATAGTCTTTACCTATGTATCATTCTTAATTCTTTTTAAATATAACATATTGATTACATACTTAAATAGTTCGTTTTAACATATTTGTTTTATTTGACTTCAGATTGGAAATGTTATTTATAATTTTACTTTCCATGTAAAAACTGTAAATTTTAATATAGTTTACTCTATATTAAGACTGCTTTTGTAAATGCAAATAAAAATGGCGTCATATAATTTAGTGGTGCTACGTAAACGAAAAGGAAAATTCTAAGGAAAAAGAACCAAAGTTCCGGCGAAATGGAATAATCAGAAAATACATTGCAGCTTCTCCCCCATATTCCCCCCTTGATAGTATACCTATAGGCACGATTGGAAGGCGGATGGTTTCGAGTATATGTCCCCGCTTCCACTCTTGAGATAATGGAAGCATATTTCAGAACACTTATTTTTTTTTTAATTCGGAAACATACACGGCCATTAGATTTTAACGGATATTAACATTCTACGTTATTCAATTGTACGAATATTTCTCCCGGGCAACATCGGGTGCATTTGCTTGTATAATAATGAATCTCTTTAAGTAAAAAGACGACTAAAAATTAGAAAATTTTAAAGATTCTTTTTTCTTTAGATTTTATAATATCGATTTAATATTTGAAATTTAATGAAAGTTAAAAGCAGATACAATGTTTTTAATTAAGAGAAAAACATGTCATTTGCAAAACAGGAATTGGCGATGTTTTGCCGACAGGTAATATTTATCGAATTTGTTTCAAAGATGTACATTTTCTCTTTATTATTATTATGCTTACACTTAGCCCCTGCGTAAAAATAATTCAAATAAACATCAAATTAAATATACATAAAAACAAAATTATTTGTACAAACAATAAACACAACGAATTCTAAACTAGTAAAAAACACGTAATTATATTTTTAAAATAAATAAAAAATTTGAAAAGTATTCGCTCACAACGTACGAATGTATTTATATTTTTAAACTTTAAAAAGATTCATCAGATTTTCTTTTGAAGAAAAAAAGATGGCGTCATCAAAGTGTCGTCTGCTGAGTTTTTTTGTAGTTTTTTTTTTCAAAATCTCTGTCGTCGCCACCCTTTGGATCTCTTATACACAAAGAAAAGCGAAAGAATGGAGACGCCTCTAAAATGTAACTGTTTTCTAATTTTTTCTATTTTCTAACCGACTTTATAATTGCAAACATTGAAAGGGCATCCTTTTTTAAGGCATTTTGTTTTTCCATGTAGCGTATTTCGCTTCAACAGTATATCGTACGCTCGCACTTAATAATACTATAGTAATAAGGGAATAGTTGCAATATGTATGAAGCTAAACAGCTTTCGCGTGTTATGAATAAATATAGATGAGGTGATAAAACAAGATTATAATTCACATAAAAATACGTTGAGTATATGTAACCCTTCCTCTGCTATAGGTAAACTCGTACCTTGTCGTCAAATCATCGCATACAATGAATCGTTTGAAATTGATATTGTGTTACAGAATTACATAAACCAAAAGTGTTGATTCGCTGTGAAACATACAAGCCAACATTTTAAGTGCTAGTATCTTATAGAAAAAAGTTGCAATGTCGTGCCCCATGAGGTGTGTATAATGCCGCTATACACACCGCGGCTTGTACTCATCTTTGTCGTTGTCGTCTGGTCAATTCACACAGACTCATCAAGCTTCTTTTCCAAAATTATTTTATTTTAGAAAGAGTTACTAATAACATAGATCAGAGAGATATATACTTTAAGAGATGGGTCACCGTGTAACCGAGATGAACACACCCACACACACGCACACACACACACACACACACATATATATATATATATATATATATATATATATATATATAGTGCGGGAGAGAGAGAGACTGCTTATGCCGCCATGCTATGCTAGTTTACATTGTACGCCTGCATCATCCCCACTGGGGTTTTCGGGGAGAAGCAGCTTTTTTGTGACTGCCCCGTTCAAGTGTCTGACCGGAAAGACTTTTCCTGAAATAACGTGAAATTCTTACCTTCCGCTTACTCGGTGAGGTTATCTCTTCATCCCTAATCCGTCAATCATTCTATTATCCCAACTGCGGACTTTCCGTATATCACACAGACTTACAGGCATATTATTATTATTAGTAGTAGTAGTAGCAGTAGTTGTTGTTGTAGTAGTAGTATCTACGCACTAGGAGTTTTCACACAAGTCATTATCAATGATTGTTCACTGACAATAACACGTGATGTTCCTGGGAATCTGAGTGGGAGTATGCTTGGTGCTCTCTATCTTCGGTCTTTCCATCTTTTCTGGCTCTTCATGACTATTTTGTATGGTACTAGCCTAGGTTGGTTCCACTAAATATGTGTGTGTCGTTTCACTAGGGGTGGGGCTCATTTGTGTATTTCTGAACATTTCAGTTTCCTTGGGATCCGTGAGGGTCTTTCTATATTGTTTGTTCTTTTTCTACTTCAATTTACATCTTGCTGGTTAACATATGTGGGATGGTTTCCGCATTCGAGGATGGTTGTTTATTATTTTTATTTATCGACTATGAGTGTTCACACAATTCATTATCACTAATTGCTCACTGGTGCTACCTGGAATCTGATCTCATATTTCTGCTAGTCCGAAAGGATGGTATCATAACGAACGAACATATACTAAACTGCAATACAAAAGAAGAGGTGATGCCTGGGTGGATGGTATAATGACCACTGAAAAGATACTACACTACCATATCTCCCTAAAGGAAGAGATCATTCATGGGAGGATGATATCATGACAACAGAACAGATACTACATTAAATTTTCGATAATTTTTCTGATATATACACACATACATATATATGTATATATATGTATGTATATCTATATATCTACTTAGTGATTACATCACATTCGCCTGCAACATCTCATCACTACAGACGCTCATTTTAAAGTCGTGCATTACTTACCGTTGAAACTCAACAGTAAAGATGTAGTTGTAAACACATAAAGACTAACACCGCCTCATGATTATTTGGTGAATCATATGGAAAGTACTCACGAAAAAACAACAACAAATAGAACAAGAAACTCACGGAACTTACATATACCAATTTGACCGAAATACTAAATGGATCTTTCGGAAAATTGAAAAAATAAAAAAAGTCTCTAACAAATACAGTATTATCTAATGACATTTCACTAAATGAAAACATGCTGCTTTAATATACTAATATACACACAATATATATATATATATATATATATATATATATAAATTATTTATTACCTACAAACATCGATGTTTCATGCTTACGCAATCTTCAGTGCAGGAAGCTAATTTCGGACGGTCGATGAGCGGGAACTCCGATCACAAATCGCAACTGATTCGCAGTCAAAAGACTTACTAATTGTCCACCGGAAATTAGTTTAGAATTTAGGAAGAATTTAACTTTGTAAATACCAAATCGGCGAATATTCACAGCAAGCGTGATCAACAACAACAACAAATCGTGTTGGATCTCTCAATGAAGCTAGTAGTACTGCTTGTTATTAAATTCACTCAGTCTTAGTAATGGGGGCTATATATATATATATATTATATATATTATATATTATATATATATATGTATATATATATGTGTGTGTGGGTGGATGAATTTAAGCAGCATTTTGCATTTAAGCAAATATTGATAAAAATAACAGAAGTCCACTGTTTAATTATACCTTTTTTATTTTTTCAATTATTCTAATATTTTTTGCGTTTTAATCATATATATATATATATATATATATATATATATATATATGAGAGAGAGAGAGAGGCACTGTAATTTTTAGCTTAAATATATCATCAAAACGAGCTCCCCAAATCGCATTATTCATTTATTTTTACTCTCTGTTAATCAATTGGGATTTTGAATATCGAAGTCAGTAATTTTGATAACACTTTTTTCGCTTCAAATTTTGATAACACTTTTTGCGCTTCAAATTAGTCATACCTTGAAATATTTATAGATTAATTGGTTTTGCATAAATGTATTGAACAAATCCCACATCAACTATCAGATAAATGTCCAAGTCACATGATGTTATTATTACACGATGTCTGACTGTGTGAAGCAAATTGTGAAGTAAAAAAAGCCTGATTAATTGATCCCGCATCAACTCAATGAATACAACTTTTGTTCCTAACATCTTATTCATTATTTAAAAACAACAACTTATAGTTGCAGTTTGAATTTCAGTGAGGAAACATGGGAATCAACATCCTGATAGTTATCGGCACTTTGATCTGTTATTTTCCCTCGTAAAAGAAAACGTACATCCATATTTTAAAATAATAAAGTACCAGTGGGACCCGTGGGAATCCTACAGTTCATCTGTCATCTGGTTGTGACATATTTCCATTTTATGAACGTCCAGCGCGAACGCAAACCCCACGATAGTATTGTACCACCTTTTTTCAAATTGAAATATTCTCATCTAACTACTCTGGTTAATGTGACATACGGAATAATCACGTTGGTATTCAGGTTCTCGTTAGATCAGCGAAGTTAAGCGGCGTTGAGTCATGGTCAGTACCAGATGGGTGCCCATTCTGGAATACCAGGCGCTGTATGTCAGATGACGTCGACACCTTCCAGCAAAAAGTGCAAAACTAACGAGGTGATCTCTTCTAACAAGGATATGCATGCGAATAGGGCTCGTTTGTGAATTTAATATTCCTTAGAAACTTCCTCCTATTGAGGAAGCCGGCTCAACTCGTCTAGGGTGAATATCGCTTCGTTTCGTTTTGTTTCTGGTGAATGTAATTTCAGATATATTTCGTTATAGGGGTCTATCTCTTTAAACCCTTGTATGAGTTTGTAACATATTTCCATTTCATAGACGTTTGGCGCAAAAGCTAACCCCATAATATTATCGTACTATCTTTGCACACAACAGAGTTTTAAACCAGAGTTTCAGGTTTGACAAAATAGCAGCATCAGATGAAATTTAAAAAAATACTTCATTTACATTGCATCGGCGATCGGGTGCTCTAATCTTTTTTTAAAAGTGGTGAATGGGGATAACATACGCACGAACTTGAAATTGCCTTTGTGTATTATTATAAAGTATATTGAAACATGAAATGTGAAAATACAAATAACGGTGTAAAGTTCAGATATATATTGGCTCTGTGCGCCTCAGGCGGGGATTGTTTAGCCAGCAAACACTCTTGACTAAGGAATAGTGAATATCCACTTATAATATGAATTGATCATATTTTAAGGTAAACACGTTGCTATTTTCTACTTAAATAACATAGTAAAGTTTGTCGTCCCGAGAGAAGAATCAAGTGATCATCGTGACTCTCAACTAACAAAGAAATGTTTGTGTAATAATATATTACAGTAGAAATGAGAAGCTTGAGGAGAATCTTTGATATGTCTTCAAGCGAAGGTGTTACTAATGAGGAAATGCGAAATACCATCAAACAATATGTGGGTCACTACAAACATCTGTGCGCCGGCAGCAGGCAATTTATTTTTTTTTGCGAAAAAATATAAACTGTTGATTGGATTGGAATCATAATAGAGGAATCTTATTTCAGTCAATCGAAAGTACAGGAATTATACACTTTCACACCCTTTAAAAAACAGACGTTGAAATATAAGCGCCATTCGCTCACAGCTACCAAATTGATACTTAAAGCGAAACCAAATAAATATCCGCTGCAGCCCCAGATATTCCACTAAGCGAATCCCCTTTGCTTCACTACCAGCATCAGATTCAGACTGTGCATTTACCGCAAATGTTGGTCCCTGTCTAACGAGCAACACCTTGTAAAAAGACGCTTCTCATTTTCAGGGTCAAAACGAGACTGTGTGTTGCCAGTGACTGTATATTCGACTATTCTCGTCAATAAAAATTTATTTATTTTTATATGGATCGACTTTGGCATTTTTTATATTGCCTTTAACTCTATGCATGTGCTTACCAGAGTAAAGAATAGAGAACTGGAGTGGTGCGGTACGTAATACAATCGGATGGGTAGTCCAAGATCATACTCCAATAAACAGTGTAGGAAAAAGAGAACTGCACAGGCCAAGGAAACGAAGGAACAATGACATTGCAGTGGATTGGGAGGGACTTTCATAAAGCCATATATTTATTTTCCTTCTGGGTAGGAGGTTAGCCACCAGGTTTATTGGGGTTTGAAAAGCCACAAGGTCAGATGAAGTTTTGAAGACATAAGCTGCGTGCGGGTTTGATGACACAAAGTCAGGTGCGGTTTTGATGACACAAAGTCAGGTGCGGTTTTGATGACACAAAGTCAGGTGCAGTTTTGATGACACAAAGTCAGGTGCGGTTTTGATGACACAAAGTCAGGTGCAGTTTTGATGACACAAAGTCAGGTGCAGTTTTGAAAAGCCAGCGCACTAAGTGAAGTGCACTCTGGCATACAGAAAATGCATGAGCAGCCCCGTCGGCATTATCCTGTAGAGGCGTCTCGAGCGATTATCAATAAACTAACGCCTTCTCAGAGAGTAGGTAAAGCCTGGGAGGGTGGACCTTCTAGGTCTGAACAGAACCATACCTCAGCTCTGCAGCAACAAAGACACGGTCGAACTGGTTGTCAAGGACGTATCTCCGACTGGTACGAGCAACACCTACTCCAGCTGTCCCAGGTAAAAGTCCTGGAGGTGGAGATAACTGGTACTATTCTCATTACAGCAGCGCCCATACGACCTTTGCGAGTTTCGGGACTAGTTGTACTAGAAGTGTTTTGGCACGAACATCGTTTATTTCTTTCTGGATTTGTGCTTATACTCCCGTATTTACAGATTACAGACTGCATTCTATAATCGCCGCCGATGCGAAATTTAGATTAACTCAATGTGCAAGGCAAGCAGATATAAAAATCTGTAATACGCAGGCGCAAACGAGTCAGTGTGTCGAGTATTCTTGAAATGTAAGTCAAGGTTTCCGCCATTTTGTTTTTTTATTATTTGGCGAGAAATTCATAACTGTCGGCAAATAAAATATAAAAATAGAGAGAAAGGAGAGAGCCGTAATGAAGAAGAGATCGAAATTAAAGTAATGAATTGGGATAATGTTTTTTTTTTCTTTTTTTGTCGGGTGTGGAGTGAAGTGTGTGGGGAAATAACTCCGTGTGCGACAAAAGAGGGAAGTTGTAATTCAGAGGAGAGAGATGATCAGTTCAAATGGAATGAGGTGAACGGAAGGGGAGGTACGGAGGAGTAAGATATATGATCGGGATGGGGGTTAGAGCGAAATATAGAGGCAGTGGGGAGGGAGAGAACAAAGGGGAAGCATCGAGCGAAGACGGAGGAAGGATTAAGACGTAAAGGAAGGAACCGTTTGAAAAGGGGGACAGACAGATTTCCGGAAAATATAAGGAAAGAAAAGAAAGAAAAAGACGAACGAAACGGATGAAAATAGAAAACAAGACAAAGAAAGGAAAAACGCATGAAACAAAGCGAGAAATGAGAAAAATGAGAAATATTAAAAAGAAACATAATATCCAATATAGAAATGCTTAAATTTAATAAACCCATCTATAGTATAAGAGCGATAATTGTTTTGTATATCGCTGTATCATTAACATTATGATGGATATTCAAATATACATCCAGCGTTTGATCATTAATATTAGGATGGATATTCAAATATACATCCAGCGTGTTATTTCTTCTAATATATAAAGTAGAGACGTTTTTTCCGCTGTACCTTCTCGGAGTATAGAAAAATAACCACATGCATCACAGGCTACTAAACTCACCATTACATTACACTTAATCACTCGAGCGTGTTTTAGTAAAATTGTTATTATTTTTTCCAGCTACCACTAAATATTACATTTGGCCCACTATCTACGGCTCTCGGACAAACCAACTCTATATAGGTGGTAGCAAAAACTATCCTCCCTAACAATGCTGTACTGTGACTTAACTCATCGACACCGGGAACTAATAAACACAGTTTAATTTTCACGAAACACGGTTCTTATTTATTATATTCCTGGTATTAATTTAACACGCATGCCAATAATCAAGCTTAGGTTAATTGGCCTATTTTCACATATATATGAAAGCCAAAACAGTGGCGCTATCGGTAAGAAGATAGGTTTCATGATCGTCAGTTTTAGCGTTCTATCCCATTCTACTCTACCCCTTTTTTTCTTTTTCTTTAAATTTAAAACATTCGCCAACACGGTAGACGGGGAAGAAAAAACAATAGGCCGTTGCTTTTTTTATTCGACATCATGCAATAGGTAGTATTTTCTCCCGTGCAACGCCGGGCGACGAGTTCTGTTAGTCATTAATATTAGGATAGGATATTCGAATATTATGGTATATTATAATTGGAATAGATATTCTTCAAAAAATGTTTCAATAATAAATGATTATATTTAAATATATACGAGAAGAATACCCAACTCAAGAAGGGTATAATGAATTTTCCGAACAGAACAGTTTAGCACACTTTTATGTCCCCTTCTGAAGATTAAACCCAAGACATAATGATACTGAACCTTATGACTGGAATTCTTTTTGCAATTTAGATTAAAATCTATTACATAATTTCGATCATTGAAAGGGTCTCAAATTTAAAGGGTCATAAGAAAAAATTCAAATTTAGGGAATCTTGCTAATGTATAAGGGTCAAATTCGATGCTAATCTGAAATAATTTAATTTTCAAATCGTGTCCATATTATGTCCCAAAAAGCGATGTATCTACGCAGACATTAAAGAAGAAAATAGACACCTTTATTATAATTAATAATGAAAACTACTTTCAAGTGATCCTGATCGACCTAGACGAGATACAATTGATTATTTCTCCTTTCTGATTAATTGGGCAATCACTTGGTTTACAGAGGAACGTGGAATCCCAAGGTGTGCGACAATTTGACGTTGATTAATTCCCTTTGGCTCCTATATCTGAAAAATATAATTATTGACCGAATTATACGATTTCATATGAATAGTTTAGTAATATATATATATATATATATATATATATATATATATATATTAAAATAAACATAGTTTGAGTATCCGACAATTGTTTCAGAACCTCCTCCTCAGGTATATATTCCTCGGGAGGAGGTTCTGAAACAATTGTCGGATACTAAAACTATGTTTATTTTAATACAAAAAGCTCTAATATATATTGAGCACTTTTGAAAAGTATTGGTTTTGTTAATTTTTTTAGGATTTGAACTGAATTAATTTATATATATATATGTATATATATATATATATATATATATGTATATATATATATATATATATATATATATATATATATATATATATATATAAATATATATATGTATATATATATATATATATGATTAAAGTTGCATCAATTTACTTCTTGTTTAAACAATAAATATTTGAATATTGACATAAATGAATATTGAAAGGACACCTATGTTTTATTTACGTATTTAAAAAATATTTAGTCGACAAAGACAATTTACCTGACAATGACAAGTATGTTGTGGAAGCAGAAAGAATCTTTTGACTTTTGAGACATGTATTATTTTAAAAAGAATAATAGTATTTACAGCAGCTTATACAGGTTGGTGTAAAAATCACCGTGGGATTTCCACAGGGTACCGCTAGTATAATATATATATATATATATATATATATATATATTAAAATGGTAAATAGACCAATACAATGCAGATATAAAATATTATTTATTTAAAATTCAAATTATTGATTCATATAATAGTTTTTTTTAGTCTGCATTGGATTGGTCTCTTTACTGTTTTAAAATTACAAATTTAAATGCATTCAATCAGTGGAAATATTTTACTCATAATATATATATATATATATATATATATATATATATATATATATATATATATATATATATATATAGATTTTTCACTTATAAAATAGATCATTCAGTGAAGACCTGGGTTGTTCCAATAAAAACAAGCTCGATGATACTCGATTACAGAGTACAGAGCATTTATATGTGATTTTATGAAGGCTTACCAAAGCATTCCTTTCAGGACACCAATGATCACCATTAAAGATATTTTTTCTTACAAATATTATTTATTCAAATTAAATTTTAAATATATATATTTTTTTAATTTGAACATTTAATTTGAATAAATAATATTTGTAAGAAAAAATATCTTTAATGGTGATCATTGGTGTCCTGAAAGGAATGCTTTGGTAAGCCTTCATAAAATCACATATATATATATATATATATATATATATATATATATATATATATATGGAGAGTGCGAACACTGGCGACGCATACTTTTTCCGTAATTATGAATAGAGGGTGTACACTAGTTTGATATATAACATTAATATTAATATTGTTTGTAAACCAGTTGACAACGTTTTTTTTCCTAAGTTACTTTAATTATAAAATTTAAAGGTTAATTCGGAAGTAAGTACAAACGAATGCAGTCATTTTTGTACAACATGGCCACACTAGACTATTGGCCTTCGTTCAGCTTCGAGAAACAATGGATAGCATCTGCAAGAGTGCCGGCTGGGGAGTTAATTGTGAAGCAAGGGTGGCACAATTCTAACCATACCTTTCCTGAATCGCCACTGCTTGATTCGGGACGATCAGAAACGATGTGGAGATTAAGGGAGAGCTCTCCAACATACGATATTTCTTAAATGATTACCCATTTTAGTTGTGACCACGCTCAACGTCACTTAACTTCGGTGATCTATCGGGAATCGAAGTATCAGCGTGATTATACCACACTAGTGTATATAAATAAATAAGAACAGATGAAGTGAATCATAAATGCGATGTTTCATTGCTTTAATAATTAAATAATTGAAAGTTTCAC
>OY744551.1:25801906-25814406 GCA_963556195.1 Sepiola atlantica
CGCTTAGACAAATAGCAAGTGTCCATTCCATGTGGCATTCATACAAAAAAAAGTTAAACTGAAGATTAGACAAATCACAAGTGTTCATTCAAAGCGTATATTTAACGCATCACTTAAGTCCTGGGAACATACACCCGAAAGAATTGTTAGAATTAAGTCATCCACCATCCACTACGACTATGCAATGCCTACAGTTACATACCTAGAAAACAGAGCTGTTAACCCTGACATAGCGATATGGAAAAAGAAGGATAGAGTAGCAACCCCACTTGAAGTCAATATTCCTAATGATGCGAGCTGAAACAGAGCTGAAACAGAGAAGATAACTAAATACCAAGGGCTTATGTACGACATGAAAAGAAACTGAAATCTTAGGAAGATCTTGGTCTCCACCATTCCAGTAATAATTGGAGAAACCGGGCTCATGAAAAAGATGTTAAAAAACTACCTGGCGGATATACCCGGTGAACCAAGTGCAAGAGAGATCCAAACAATTGCGTTAAAACTGGCGGTTAGAATCCTTAAAGGATCTCTCGATTGGAGTCTCTGAAATAGTGGGTGAATGTCTGGTATCCGGTAGGATGTTCCATCCTCTCAAAAAAAAACCCCAAAACGATAAGAAAATTTAAAAATAAAGTTCTACCCAATAACTAACAGACGGACAATTTTAGGGGCGATCCATTGACAAATAAAAAGCGTCCGTTCCATCTGCGTATATAGGAAGAAAATTCTATTTCAGACTTAATCAACCGTTTTTGTGATTCTTGGACAAATCTCATTCACTAATTCCATTTGCTTATTTGCGACGCTAATGCAATTTCAAACGTAAGCAAGACGGACGACACACTTCATGGAGATGATTGGACAAATAACATGCATCCAATCCATTTGTTTAATTCACTATGCAACCTTAAGTTTGACACGCCGACCGACAGACGGCACGTCTTATAAAGACACTTAGACAAATAGCATACGTCAATTCTATTTAATTATTTGCACAAGAAAATACTATTTTAAAATTAGACAAGACGGAAGGGACCCTTTATGAAAGTGATTGGACAGATAGCATATGCCCGATCCATTTGCTTAATTTAACATGACATTGAAAACCTAAGTTTGATACACCGACCAACCGACGAACGGAACCACTTTTAAAATAACTTGTACGCAGCTAAATCAACACGCGTATCTCTAATCTGCGCGTACTTACCTGGCACGACTTGAGTAGATGTTCGTACCAGTCAGATACGTCCTCGACAATCAGGCTGACGATCTGGCAGTGGTTTTGTTGCTGTCGGGCTGAGGTATCGGTCTGTTCAGTCCTAGTACGCCCAACTTCCCTGGGTTAGTTAATTGCTAATTGCCTGAGGCGCACCTACTTCGGAATGCCAACAGGGCTGCTAAGGCATTTTTTGTAGGCCAGAGTGAGCTTATCCTCGTGCGCTGGCTATTTAAAACAACATCTGACCTTGACTCTGACCTCCTTGATGGGGGAGTAAGTAAAATACTTACTTGACACAGCTTGTGTAGGTGTTCGTACCGGGTCGGGGATGCGTCATCGACAAAAGTGTCTGACAGTGTATTTGTTGCTGTCGAGCTGGGGGTATGATTTTGTTTAGTCCTAGGGGGTCAATCTTCTCAAGCTTTACCCTCTCTCTTTGAGAAACGGGCTAGTTTATTGTTACTCGCCTCATGCGCCTCTACCAGTGAATGACGACAGGGCTGCTTAAGCATTTTTATAAGCCAGAATGCGCTTACACTTATGCGCTGGCCTCTAAAAACACACCTGACCTTGTGTCAAACCTCCTGGAGATGAGATAAATAGACTCTTCAATTTTTCTATACACCGGTCGACCGACGGAGCCTCTCGTAGAGAAGCGTTGGCGCATAAAAAAAACCGCCAGGTAGAAATATCTAGCAAACGAAGGAAGTTGATTGTTGTAGAAGATATCATATTTAGGTCAGACAATGGACCGAGACAGAAGTGGCAGCAACAGTGATAGACAGTGGCAGCAGCGGCAGCGGCAGCGTTTTTGATCTCGAATCGAAGCCAATAAAAATTTTCTGCAAAGCGAGCGATTCCTTTATTTCGGTTTAGCGTTCAAGGTCTTTCTAAAAGCATTCTTCGACGTTCCAATGCGCGTTCTCGTTTTTTCTTTCTTCCTTTTTTTCTCTTTGAGCGCAGGCGCGTGCGCGAGTCCTCGCGAAGAGAGAGAGAGAGAGAGAGAGAGAGAGAGAGAGGGGGTGGTTGAGAAGGGAGGCAGAGAGAGTTAAGTAGGTCTGTCATTGTTGGTTGTTGTTCTTCTCCAGATCGATCAATCCATAATTGTAGCTTTTACTTCGAGTCGTAAAGCCCACCCACACACGTCCCCGCCGCCGCCGCCACCACCGCCGCCATCAGCAACAACAGCAGCAGCGGTACCTGCAGAGACGCCCCCCTACCTACCACTATTATCACCACCGACTGCACATTCTGCAATGAAATATACCGTAAATATGCACACGTAGAATCACGCACGATGCACAAGGCGCCCGTATCGCGTGTGTCGCGATGCGAATTACAGTCGTGAAACACTCACGCAAATTTACGCTCCGCGAACGAACGTCCATTTTGCTGTGACGCTCCATTGCTCTCTGTACTATCTATTCGCTCCCTTGTCCCCCCTCTCTCTCTCTCCCTCTCTCTGTCTGTTTCTATCTTTCTCTCTCGTTGTTTATTTACTGACTGTCGCTTTTTCCTTTGCTATCTTTATTTCCTTTCACTCTCTCTCTCTCCACTCACTCCCTTTCTTCAATCAACCTTTCTCAATCTTTATTTTCTGACTGTCTTTCTTTTCTTTTCTCTCTCTCTCTTGCTCTCTCGCTCTATCGTTATGCTTCTCTCTATGTCATTCTCACCTTCCCTTCTCACTCTTTCTCTCTTTAAATCTATCATTCACTTTGATTAATTTCTTTCTATATCGCTCTTTCTCCCCCTCTTTTCCCCTCTCTCTCTTTCTACCGATCTGTTCTTTCTTGTGTCTTTCTATTTTACCTCTCCATCTATGTCTCTCTGTATATACTTCCTCTCTCTCTCTCTCTCTCTCTCTCTCTCTCTCTCTCTCTCTCTCTCTCTATTTCTCTCTTTCTTTCGTTTAATATGTCGGTGTATCATTCGTTGTCTATATTTCTTCCATTCTCTTTCTCTGTCTCTTTCCCTCTCTTATTCTCTCTTTCAATTTTTTTCGGTTCCTGTTTATTTCTATTTGATGTCGTTTTCTATATTTCGCTATCTTTAATCTATGCATATGACCTTTCCCTTCCCCCTATATTCCCTCTCTCTCTCTTTCTCTCTCTCTCTCTCTCTCTCTCTCCCTCTCATTTCTTGTTCTGTCTGTTTTTTTTTATCTCTACGTTTATTCTTTTACTCTCTTTTTGTTTTTCTCCTCCTCCTCCTCCTTTTCTATTTTTAACTCCCATTCCAGCGTTTCTTCTTTCTATTTTCATATCTCTGTCTTTTCTCTCTCTTTGCTTGTCAGTATTAAACTCTGTCCCCACGAAGGCAAATTTAAAAACAAGGTCGTTTTCATTTAAGGGAAATTTTGCTCTCCAAAAAGGGTCTGTTTTATATCACTCTCCATTATACCTTTCTACTTCTGCCTATCTGCATCTCACACACACTATCAATTCATCGCACATTCATTACTCATTTCTATTTATCTTTCTTTACACCCCGTCAATTTGTTCGATACCCTCTCTTTCTCTCTTAACGAATCCATTTGCTTAGTTAGCTACAATAAACACTACTTAGATATAAAAGCAATCGCGAACCATACATCAACGCATTTAGCTTGATGATTTCCTTGCACGCTTTCATGTAGCTTACTTGCTATAAATATATTTTCGTACTAACACTGAGCTCTACCTACGTATTGATCACTGTTGATGTAAATACGGAATATATGTATATACGCAATATATCATATTACTTTATAATATTATATACGTATACACAAGAAGTGATCTATATATAAAGTGGGCGTTTACTTCCGGCAGCCTCGTACCTCTCGCTTATTTTGTCCTTTAGTCCTCACATTCTATGAGCGATGTTTCTGACAAAGGGGGAAGAATTTATGTTTTCTTTGTCATAATCCATTCATATAACACTTATCTTTAGTTAGTGTTTGACCTTGAAGTGGTATTTGTTTAGCTCCTTACATGAAGTGGCTTCATGCCTTGTCTAGAACGATCTCCATTATAATATATATATATATATATGTACATATATATATATATATAGAGAGAGAGAGAGAGAGGGGGAGAGAGAGAAGGGGGGGGAGATTCCTTTGGCATTCCAGGATTCCCCTAGAGATGTATTTTGAGTATGATTCGTGGTGTTAGAAACATAAAACGATGTTGTTGTGTTTTATTTTAATAAAATATTTCAAACGCTCTGTTTTATTTTTTTTTGGGGGGGGGGGGTGAATATAGAATGGTTCTTTTCTTTTTCCTGAAAAAAAGGGCAGGCGCATTTAAAATATTGAATAAAAAAATACAAAACCAACATTTTTTTAATGATTCAAACCCCATCAATCATTCTCTCTCCCTTTCCCATCTCTCTCTTTCTTTCTCTCTCTCTCTTTTTCTCTCTCTCTCTCTCTTTATATATATATATATATATATATATATATATATATATATATGTATATATAGTAGTATGTTTTTAAAAGGCTGTGGGCAATGCAAATTCCGGGTAAGATGTAAGCTGGAAGGAACAAAAATAATAATACGGCATCCATTTGGCAGATTCTCTGCACAGACGGAGTTTTACTCTGGTGTTTATTATTTTTGACAAAGTGAAGTTTCTTTTCCCGAAATATTAAATAAATGATTTTTATAATCATCCGGTCATCACAGAACAAGCTAACACCACACTTGCTGTTATGTAAGATTGTAAGAAAAAATAAATAGTAAGTCACATTTCGTATTCGATTTATTATTTTTGTTCCTTCCAGCTTACATCTTACCCGGAATTTGCATTGCCCACAGCCTTTTAAAAAACATACTACTACTATTCCCTGCAATGCTTCAAGCAAACTACCATTCTCTCTCTCTATATATATATTTATTTAGCAATGTTTTTATTACAGAAAAGCAGAACAACATCGGTACCGTCGGTTTCGAATCCTAACAAATTGGACTTATATCGGAATCTCTCATCTCCTTCAATTTCTCTCTTTCTGTCTTTATATATATATATATATATATATATATATATATAATAAAGAGAGAGAGAAAGAGAAAAATAGAGAAATAGAGGGGATGAGCTAACTTAGATGTGTGTGTGTATATATATATATATATATATATATATATATATATATATATATATATATATATATATATATCCGTTTAAGACACGACTATTTAAGAAGTTAAATTGAATTATTACGGTCTTATTTGGTCGTTAAATTATTAATTGTCTCTCGCTCTCTTGCTTTGTCTTTCTCTCTACTTAATTTTAAATGCATTTAAACAGTTGAAATATTTTACTAATATATATATATATATATATATATATATATATATATATATATATATATATATATTTATTTATTTGTCGACAATTTTAAAAGTTAAATTCAATTATTACGGTCTCATTTGGTCGTTTAATTATGAATTGTATTTCTTTCTCTCCTTATTTTCAGAGTTTTATTTCATCATTTTCGTTAAGCTTTGTCATTAGATAATTAATTGAACAAACTTGTTTTAAAACTTTTTTTCTCAATGTCAAACTGTGAGCAATAATAATTTGTTAGAGAATGTATATTTTCGGACGATACCCAAACTTGTTGGTTAGCATTTCGCTACAACTATTAATTACTTTAAATCGTATGCAGACAGTTAAAATGGAATACATTCATATAACATTACTTAGACTTTAAATTAATCCTATGAAATTTTCAATGTATCATGCCAGTTTGAATGTGTAAGATTATATTTATAGATATAAGTAGTAGACAATTCATTAAAACTAATTATATTTTATATGTATTTAATTTAAGAAATGCAATTCAGGCATAAACTGTATTTAGTAAGTAAAAGTGCTAAAATTCTAAAATAAATACTAACATTTTAAAAAGAAATTTAATTCATTTTTGAATCATTAAAAGTTTCTCTGATATCAAGTACCGTAAAAAAGAAAAAGGTGCACTTCATTAACACAATTAAATTCGGGTTAGCGTATTGCTACCCCGGACTTAAGATAAGTTTTAAATTAAGAAAGTTTATTTTGGTCGTACTGGTCTAGATTTTGAACAAGGCAAAACCGACTTTTCGTTTGGCTTTTTTCTGACAGTTTACGTAAACACTCTCATATTTCACCTGTGAACGCTCGTATTTTTTCATGACAAATCTTTCTTAAAGTTTTCCTAGGCCGCATTTTATAACAGACACAGAATTTCGTAAGCCGTATTCCAAAGGTAGGCCACATACTATCACGCTACTGAATAAACTATATAACTACACACGCATACATACATACATACATACATACATACATACATACATACATACATACATACATACATACATACATACATACAATTGATACAAGGAAGATCCATTCGACCTTTTATCGTATGTGGCACATAGTTTTGAGTTATATACATATAAATACATATACACATATAGATACATATTAATATACATAAATAAAAGTTGATTTCCATCTTGCCCATCAACATCTCTGCTGACAGCTACCCCGATTCTCTCCCCTGGCTACGTAGGTGGCTGTTCAAGCCAGCTTATTTAATTGACTTAAGTAAAGGTCACACATGTAGGCAAGTGTATTCACCGTGTTGCTTTCTGGAATATTGTCTTTATGTACAGCCGACAGTTGACCTGCATTATTTGTTGCATGTCACACAAGTGGCGTCATCGGACCATGAAGGTAAAGGTTTATAGGGACGTCCTTCGCGTGACTGCAGGTGGTTCACGTATCCAGCTTTCGACAATAGAATACGACCACAAGCCTAACATTTCCAACAAGTTTCACTAACATCTGGATTCTTCACGACATAAATACATACATACATACATACATACATAAATACATACATACATAAATACATACATACATACATACATACATACATACATATATACATACATACATACATACATACATACATACATACATACATACATACATAGTGTATTTACCTCACTCCCACCGCGGGAAGATGTGACACAAGCTCGGAAAATGTGGATAAAAGGCCAGCGTACAAAAGATGGAGCAATCTTGACCCACACAAATACTTGAGCAGATATGGCGAATACACGTGTTTTTGAACCATGTTTCTGAATGTTAATGTGCACTCTGATGTGGAATTGAGTTCTATTATTGATAGTATTTATCGAAATATTTGTTGAGAAGATTTTCTTGTGATTAGTTCGGGTTTTTCGTAGAATTTCAAAACATTTTCGGATATATATATTAAATGTGTTTATTGTGTATGACACTTCAAAAATTTCTGATTTAAAAAAATATTGTTCTCAGCATTTATAATTGTTATGATTCATTGTATGACTTAAAATAAACACTGTCTTGAAACATCTGTAAACAACCATAATACTTTGGTGTATTATGCTCGTTATTTGCAAACTTGATTTACAAAGTGTTTTTAATTGTCAAAATCTATCTATACATCTGTATAGATTGATATAGACAGATATTTATAGATAAAGTGGATCTGGGTATTACATTTTTAAAGGTTTTGTTTTTAAGATGAGGATTGATAATATGCATTGGTTGGATTGTTCGGAATCGTGATTGGTGTTCTCGCAACGTTTCTGACGATATAACCTCCGACCTTCTTCAGGTGTATTTTGACAATGGGGATTATTGGTGAATAGTGGGAAAATGTTTTTTTCGCATTGTCAATGTACACCTGAAGAAGGTCGGAGGTGAGATCGGCCGAAACTTTGTGAGAACAACACCCAAGATGAGAGCAATAGGCCAAACAATCCAAATTATATATATCTGGATAATAAAGTGTTTTTTCTAGCATGTACTTGTATCATTCTAACATATTCCAATTCGCGAATCGTGCAAGTGGCTTATTTACAGTTGTCTTCGTGGCCTTGAGAGTTCATTACAAAACTGATTGGCCAAAATCTTCAAAAAGGAAATCGTAGACCAGACGCTGACATAAAAAAAGATCTCGATTTCTCTTTCAAGTCCTTGTATTTCGTGGAGCCTCGACTAACTTACAATATCGTCAATAGCTTTGATTCGAGTCTACAGCGTGTCCCAAATCTTACCGAACGATTTCATGTTCAGCGAGGGGGAGGGAGAAGGATATGTTTTCCTTTCTTTTTTATATTTGCTCTTCTTTTTGTGTCTAAAAATTGGAATAATATTAGGATTCTATGGCGCGTTGCAAGATTCAAGGTTATGAATAAGAAGAATTAATAAGATTTGGCAATCCCTTGGCGCACAGTTATTCCATATTAAATCTATACTACATTTATGGTGGGTCTGTCTGTCTGCCCATGTGTGTCCTTACGATGCATTTCAAATAACAGCCCTACACCAAGATGGGTCTTTGTAACGAATAGATACCCAGAGGATTTAAGATATTCTGGAGTTAGTTCCGAGTGTCGACAGAGAATCACGAGTCAGTCTCGGAAATTTCCGAAGTAGTTCACGATTTGAAAGCCGCGAAAAAATGTAAAAGAGCAGACGACATTAAGCATCCGAAGGAGTAGATTCGGGTTAGTGTTCAAAAGATTTTAATCCCTTATAAAAAAAGAAATTGACAAAATAACATAAAAGAAGATTGCTTTGAAATCGTAAACTGCGTCGGCAATTTCGGGCACTAACTCAGGAATCACCGTCGATACCATAAGATTTGATATCGTCTGGGTGCCTATTCGTTACAAATATCGCAAGATTAAACACAACTTCCGATTAACAAGGTTTCTTTGTAAGAGCTTCCAACCCGTGGGGCACATTACAATGGGACTCCTTCCCTGCATACTAAATGATGGTCGTATTCAAATCCAATGTAAACAAATACTTGTAATGAACGCCCCGCATAAGTAATTAAATTGGGTTAATTCAATTCATCATTTTCAATCATCTTATAATATTATTCATTGCTCAACAGACGATCTATCCATCTCATAAACCCATATCCTCAAGTAACCTTTGGCCTAGATAAATGGGGACGTATTAGTAATGATAATAATAAAAAATACTTATCTTGTGTAAATTTACAGGGGTCCAATAGTAGCATTACATTTGTATTAGGGTATTTATTTTAAGAATATTATCGTGATATCTGTTCGCGCCGAACATCTATAAAGAGGAAATATAGCGTGTTTTTTTTATTTTCATTTAATTCATAAAAAATCCCCAAATCAAATGATAGGAATGGATCATAATTATTGGATTATTCGTAAAAAAATTTCCCGCGACAAGTTGTGTGAAATCACGATATTATTGTAAAACACGAATCAACTTCGGAATCTTGTGTGGATAATCTCCCCTTTTCTACATCCCAATTCTCACAGAAAAGACGGTGCTAGTTCTTCTATACTCTATCGCTATTTTCATGGAAAAGCTTCAAAACATTCATACCAAAAACTCGTCTAGTTACAACCATTGTAAATATGTTTTTCCTTCCTCCGTGTACCTAAAACGAAACAGAACTTCCATGAAGAAAGTTTCTTTACAAGTGCGTCACAGTTTTTGAATGCACTACCACATGGCTGCTTCCCAGCTCACTACAACATCATCAGTTTCAAGTCCAATGTAAACAAATTCTTGTCGAGACGTCCGCCCTGTTCTTTTTCAATTCTCTCAAGGTGTTCTTGATCACCAACTAACCAAGGAAAGTAAGAAAGAAGAAAAAGCAAAAGAGAGAATCATTAGCTCTCCCTTACAACTTCTGTCAGTGATCATGTGATGCATGTCACATGACTCCAGTAACTATAAATGTTGGTAACAAAACATAATAAACAATGTTTGACTAGTTAAGAATCCAACAATACAAGGTAAGTATATTGAACTTTTCCTTCCTGACAACAGACAAATCTTCCACAATAATCATATTTGCGTTGATATACGTCCCTCATTAACATTTAGTTAATTATTTAATGGTTTACATTTTAATTAATTTATAACTTGTTGGTTTTTAGAAGGGATAAAACTGTGAAATTTGGCGGTGAGTTACAGCCCTTTGCTGAAATTTTGAGACGTTAGAAATTGACCGTTAAATTTGTTTTTTCATTTTTAATTAGAAATTATGGTTTTCGAAATTTCGAAATTTCGAAATTCTTTTGTTACATAATCAGAACGAGTGATAGCGGAAAACGTCACGTGGACCCTTTTTGATCGTTAATCAAAACTTGAGTCTAAATTGAAAACGAATAAAAAATGTAGGATTTTGCGGGAACGGAAATTGAACTTTCACTTGCAGTTCTATTCGACTGAAGAGTTCTGTCATTTCAAGTGTTTCTGTTTGATAACACCTGGCTTAACGATCAGATAGAACTTTTTTGCTAACTTGGTCAGTTCACTTCGTGAACTCCCTGTTTTCATCATATCTTAAGAACTCTATTTTACATTAATAAATATTATGCTTTATCCTAGTAATCGAGTACTAGGATGTTGTTTTTTCGGATACCTCCGATTCGCAATATATATATATATATATATATATATATATATATATATATATATATATATATATATATATATACATATATATATATATATATATATATATATATATAAAGAATGAAACAACAAGTGGCAGGAGGAGAAGAATGACGTAAATAATTAAATGATGTAAATAAAGAAGAAAGATGATTTAAAAAATGCTTTAGATTTAAAATGATTTTTATTTAAAATGTGGTTTACTAAACACACAGACACACATAGATACATACATAGATACACACAGACATATATATATATATATATATATATATATATGATATGGATTATATATATAACATAAAATTCAAGTCACTTGGATTTTTGAAGTGTCATAAAAATAGTCTAAAATCTGACAAATCGATATTGGATTTTGCGCAGCCAAACAATTACGGAAATGACCAGTTTTTGATCATACAAAATTATGAAATTCTCATCGATTCAATCGATTGCGTATTCTATATTTTGTGATATTTTTTTCAGTAGCAAACGTAATTAGAAAGCATCGGTGTTGGCCACCATGAAACCGTTTAGACTCCATAAAGGTTACAAAACATTCGTACTTTTTTAATCTTCATTTACTTTTAGTAAATATAATATATTTTGTTAATATACGCGGCGTCATGTACCCGTGGGAAAATATTTTCATCGTCTCTCTTACCGTAAACCTGCTTTTATACGCCATCTTGGATATTTTTTTCAAACGTGGATGCAGTCAATGTTTATGCTTACTTTCATACTTGATAGCATGTACAATTCGCAAATTGATCATAAACCTAATTGTAATTGTTGCTAATTTCTTTTAATCGCTTTGTTTTATTTCCAGTAACTTTTTTCATTAATTAGATCTATTACAAAAATGCCATTTTTTAAAAATCTATAAAATTACGAGTTCCTTACAAATTTAAACAGTTTCATAATTAGTTCGATATTTTATTTTGAAAGACGTCGAAACAAAATCTTCATTCATACTTTCTCTTGCCTTTTTTTTCGAACGCGAACACATTAATTGATAATGTATTAAATACTTTTTTTTTCAATGTTTCCCGTGCCATTTGTCCTAAAAAGATTCTCAATTGTAACAGCATCGACTATCGCTCATAAAGCAGCCTTTTTACACAAAATCTCATTATGGAAATAAAGTTGCGGATTTTTTTTCCGAATTCATTTCAGACAGCGGAAGGGGGTTGTCTGACTTGCTATTTACTTTCTATATATCTCTTTAACCCTGGAAATGCAACATTAAATGAAGAGTAACGTACCAACTAATGATCTGGCAAAACACACGTGGATTAGTATAGATACGGTATTTACCTCCACCCGACAGCGGGAAGATGTAACACAAGCGGGAAGATGTAACACAAGCGGGAAGATGTAGCACAAGCGGGAAGATGTAACACAAGCGGGAAGATGTAGCACAAGCGGGAAGATGTAGCACACGCGGGAAGATGTAGCACACGCGGGAAGATGTAGCACAAGCGGGAAGATTCGCCATAATCCAACACCTTCTCTAAGGGAGAAGGTAAAACGTGGGAGTGTGGACTTCCTAGGGCGACTCAAAAAATACCTCAGCCCGACAGAGCATGGTCAGAAAATGCCACAACGGGTCACTCTGTGTCGGACTGATCGTCGATGACGTATCCTTGAGTAGTAACTCTACGTAGAGAATTCTAAACATAGAATAGTGCATTAGTGTCTAGAGTCTACACACTAATGCACTATTCTATGTTTATAGACGATATGATAATGCTGAATCGGCAGTTTTTGTTTGTTTTCACGGCAAATAATGACGCTT
>OY744551.1:25824406-25846906 GCA_963556195.1 Sepiola atlantica
GACTCACACAGTTCTAGGAAGACGTTAACTAGTCAAATTCATGGACACGAGAATTGACGTAACATTGTATTATGTATGTTTAAATGTTGTTACTAAAAGCAGAAGCTATTCAAATTCGACATGATAATAAAATTCAGTATTAACCCCACTCTAAAATGAACTCGGCAACAATCCACATATAATTATAAAAAGCGGACAAAACAAACATGTATATATATATTAGGGGAGGTCGATTTTGAAACTGTAAATTATCGCACTCGAAGAAAGTTGCCAAATAATGTCAAAAGTTACCACAAGAAATATTTTTCTTCAAAACTTTGTATTTATTTGAGCATTGCAACTTTAAGATCAAATAAATCGAGATTTTTTCTCACAGCCTAGATTTCACCAGTAGAAGTGTCGCCTTAAATTAAACCCGGGTTTTAACAAAAAAAAGTAATACATTACTTAATAATAAATATTTTAAAGTTTATTATTCCTTTTCTTTAGAAAGTAAATGTACATATTCAAATTAAAAAGGAATAAAACACTATAATATTTAATTTTGTATATAAATAATTATTTATTTACATAGGCGTTTTATTTATTGGATATTTTTTATGGTATTCACCGGTTGAAAATTCAACGAGCGAATTTGAATTCACGTGTTGATTCGTTTATCACAAATATATATTGAATTGTCGAGCGCTGGCTTATCTAATCCCACTTTCCCGACCTTTTGTCACACCTTACCTTGTGGGAGTTAGATAAATAAAAACTAGTTCAGCCAGTGTTTTTTGCCCCACCAAATAAACCGGTATCGTCCGGGTCTTTGGGTCTGGATTCACGCCCGTCTATTTGGGCTTGTCCGTCCTGTGCAGTTCTAGGAAGTGCACCTCCCAGGTTTTGCCTTCCCTCTTTTGGGAGGAGTAAGTTCATTGCGGAGCTGCCCAGGCAATTTTTAAATTGCCAGAGTGCTCACCTCTCGAGCACTGGCTTTCTCATCCCACTTTCCTGACCTTGTGTCAATCTTACCTTGTTGGAGGTAGATAAATAAAATCTAGTTCAGCCAGGGGTTTTTACCCCACCAAATAAATCGGTATCGTCCGGGCTTTTGGGTCTGGATTTACGCCCGTCTATTGGGGTTTGTCCGTCCTGTGCAATTCTAGGAGGTGAACTCTCCCAGGCTTTGCCTTCCCTCTTTGGGGAGAAATAACTGTCTGAGACGCCCCTACAGGGGAATGCCGACGGGGCTGCCAAGTCAATTCTTTAATGGCCAGAGTGCTCACCTCTATAGCGCAGGCTTATCTAATCCCACTTTCATGACCTTGTGTCACATCTTACCTTGTTGGAGGTAGACAAGTAAAACTATTTCAGCCAGGGGATTTTACCCCACCTAAAATATTATATGTATTGGAGTTGATGGGAGAATGGATAAGGACACATTGATGTATAAGGAAATTGTGGATGAAAATAGACAGAGAATTATGAAAAAAACTAAGGGACCAGTACACCATTTAACTTTTACAAAAGAAACACCATGTGAAAGTAAATATCTGACACAGAGTTCTTCCTAATAGTGGTGCAACAGGTGCTGTTCATGCAGATCAAGTGGTGGATGTTTTGCATGAATTCCACAGTGAGAAAAGTATCAAGGCTATACTTGTTGACAACACTAATACCAACACAGGTTGCGAAGGTGGAATGGTTGCAATTTTAGAAAAAAAACTTTTTTTAAATCTTCACACAATTGGTTGCTCTTTGCATCATAATGAACTACCTTTCAGAGGCCTTTTTAAAAACATAGATGGTTGCGCAAAGGACCCTACAACATTCAGTGGCCCTCTGGGGAAATTATGCTCAAATGATTGCCATGATTTACCCCAAATATCATTTTCCACTATTAGCAATCCTCTAGAGTCAATTTTTAAAATTGATGAAATACATGATCTTAGTTCTGACCAAAGACTCCTTTATGAATATACAGTAGGTATTTCTAGAGGTAAGGTTGACTCTAGATATACCTCCTGGAAAATTGGTCCTTTAAACCAAGCAAGATGGTTAACTTTGGCCATCAGGCTCATGTGTTTATGGACTCGTGGTGCATACCCACAAAGGCACACAACAAAACTACACTATGTAGTAAATTTTATTGTAAATGTGTATGCCACTTCTTGGTTTGAAATTAAAAGAAATAGTAAATTCCACAATCAGCAAGTGCACATTTTTAATATGATCCAGAGGATTAAGGAGCAGCCTCAGGAAATCCGAGATATCACATTTAGAAATATACAAGGTAATACATTTTGTTTACTGCCTGAAAACTTTCTATATTCCATGGTTAAATCTGAGGAGATTGAAGTAAGAGAAGAAGCTTTAAAAAGAATTTTGGCCATTAGGTAAGTAATATTTATTCATATATCTCTGACTCAATTATTTATTCCAATTTATAGAATGATTTTTAAAGATTTTATCTAATTTCACCATAATTATTAAAGCAGTACAGATTGGAATTTTTTAATAATTCAATTAATTAATTTGTTCTTTCAGGAGTGAGAAGTCAACCAGAAAAAGATTAAAAAGAATACCACCTATTAATTTTAATGCCACACATTGGACACAATTAATAGATTTAAAATTATGCTGCATTTTTGGCATTCTCAGGGTGTGGAACGGGCAGTTAAGTTAATAACAGAAGCTTCACAAACTGTATATAGTTTTGAAGCAAGGCATCAACACATTACAGCCAAAGTTTTGAGTCAGAAATTGAGACCAGCATTTTTGTCTAAAGGGTCTTATATGGAGCAATTTGACTCTCAATATTAAGCTCCATTAAAATAGTGTTAGGTTTTTCCTTATTTCTTTTCTTGTTATATTTTCACTTATAACAGAAAAAAATTTTTTTTTTAGGTATTCAAATATTACTGTTTAATTCATAACGTTTAAAGGTAGTTTACAAAAGCAGATACTGAAAATGAGGGGGGGGGGGAGAAATTTTCAATTTGAAGATTTCTTTAATTAATATCATTTTTATAAAATAAAAGGACATTCCCTGATTTTAAATGCGCAAATTATTTGGTTTTCACACCATTATTCAAGCAAATCTTGCAAAAACGAGGAATTTTCAGTATGTTCTTGTCTACGATCTTTGATATCAAACGCTCAAAAAACCGCTGAAGTTTTTGATCTAATTTTTTGCATGAGTATTTAATAGGTCTATATACAACTTTCGGTACGTGCCTTTTTTTAATATTTAAAAAAAGTGTAAAATCGACCTACCCTAATATATATATACATATATATCTCTCTCTCTCTCTATATATATATATATATATATATATGTATGTATGTATGTATGTATATATATATATATATATATATATATATATATAGTAGTTAATAAATCGGACTAAATCCCACTAAATTACAAAGAATTCTTGAAATGTAAAATAATATAAAAGGTATAATTATGTAGAAGAAATCTATTAGTTTTAACAATATTCGCCTTATTAATACATGCTTTTTAAATTATAGACGCGAATGTTCATATCAATATGAAATTGCAATTATTTAAAATCTCTTAAACCGTGCAAAACTAATCTCTTCATCCAAAAACTATTTAACGAATTAAAAAAACATTAAGTCCTGATTAATAATACAATTTTCCAATTATATTGTAGACAAACAAACGCAATTAATGATTAGAAACGTAGGCAATACTTCTAATAATCAGCTAAATAAGTCCCACGTGATAAATCTATTCTACTGTAACCACATGCATCCAGACTTGAAATTGGGTGGAAAGCTAATTCGTACAAGAAATGAATATGATAAGGAAGGGTTTATGTAGAAATAAATACGGGCGCTAGCATTCACTACCAGCTTCTCAAGCCGCTTTGAAATCGTATCAACTGATTCCACAAGTAACTCGTATTTTTCTAATGAGTCACTACTTATCAAGGCTAAATAAGAACTTGTGGACAATGCTTTATGAGATGGATAGACTGACAGTTCAAAACAGGGTGGAATGTGGAGATTTTCCATCGTCATCATCAAAAAAACAAACGAAAAATATGTTTTGTGAAATCAGTGTATGCGGTTCCCCGGCGGCTTGAGAAATTTATGGTGAATTCTGGCGCTTATCTTTAATTCTACATAATATCTTGTGCTATACACTGTTGTTTTTTCATATTCATATCTTGTAAGAATTATATTTCAGTTATAAATTCCGAGCACCTAAAAAAAGGGAGTTGCTACTTTCTACACATCCCTCATATAATACACAGTATTAGAAAGGGCCGGTATGATATGAGGAAGCCCATGTTCCCGTTCAGTCAGCCGATAATACAATATTTAATTTTTTTAAATTCTAATTGAAAAATTTTAGAATAATAAATTTTTACGTTCTTCCCAAAAATGCACATTGATTGGGTGAGAGGGTGTGTAATTACAGAGACATTTATTGAAATAATGTCAGTAAATTAATACGTTTGTTACCCCTTCTAGGCACATCCGGCGTTTTCCTGAATTCAATGGATACCCCTGAAGCCCGTATTACTATTTTTATTTTTTAAATTTTAATTTCTATGAATTTCAACTTATAAATCAAATAATGTAAAAAAATCTTAGGAAAACACGTAAAAATGTATTTTTCTAAAAAAAATGAAAGGTAGAGTTTGGTATTGCAATATTTACATTGTTTTTATATGCTTTTTCTGATTTTGCAATATACAGTGTTTTTATCTGTATTTTTTCTGATTTTGCAATATTTACATTGTTTTTATCTGTTTATTTTCTGAATTTGCAATATTTACATTGTTTTGTCTATTTTTTCTGATTTTGCATTATTTACATTGATTTATCTGTGTGTTTTTCTGATTTTGCAATATTTACATTGTTTTAATCTGTTTTTTTTCTGATTTTGCAATATTTACATTGTTTTTGTCTATTTTTTCTGATTTTGCAATATTTACATTGTTTTAATCTGTTTTTTTTCTGATTTTGCAATATTTACATTGTTTTTGTCTATTTTTTCTGATTTTGCAATATTTACATTGTTTTAATCTGTTTTTTTTCTGATTTTGCAATGTTCAAGTTCTTTAGTATGTTCCTTATACTTTGTACGATATTTGAAACAATAACTTTGACTTTAATAATCAGATTTGACAGTCTATTGCTGGATTTTCCCTCGTGTTTGATCGTGTTTCTAACGCCCTTTGATTGCTCATCTGCTATTCTTCTATGGATTTTTCTCTGGATTCTCTCGGTTTTACACGGATTTGTCACCAATTTGTCCCTGGTGATACCAGATCAGGCTGCCCAGTGGCTCCCTGAGACGAAATTCATCTACATTGACGTTTTTTTTTTGTTTTTTTTTGTTTGTAAAACTTAATTATGTTCTACAAAACCCAAAACAAAAACAACAGCCCCTCTCCCTTTCTCCCTCCCCTTTTTTATTTTTATTTTTCCTACCCTACTCCCGATCCTGGATATGACCTTAAACTACATCCGATGGTGAGATCCGGCTTACGGACTTTGGGGAATGTGGAGCCTCCTCTTAATTACCATTGCTCCCAGGTCCACCCTGACCCGGAGTGGTAGTACCTGTTAGGGTCCCAACTATGGGTTAAATAGAAACAGATATTAAAAGGGGAAAGAAACAAAAAAGAGAAGAAAACAAGACAAGATTCGGAATTTAATAACCCAAAAAGGGTTGATATGCCGTAAAACAAAACTACCAAACCAAAAACCCTGATTAAACATTTGAAGATATAAAGAACTTGAAGCATAAAAACTTTCACTATAATGACCAGATTCGGCATTAAATAACCCAAAAAGGGTTGATATGCCGTAAAACAAAACTACCAAACCAAACCAAACTACCAATTTGTCTTTATAATAATAAAGGAGTCGATTATGACAGCCTGCTTACTCGTGATAGCTACTGACTTCTCCAGAAACATGCGTAAAAGTTATGTTGTTCTAACATTGTCATTAAATTATAGAATAATTCATATAACCCTTATTTAAGAGTTTATTTATTTAGAAATAGCAACATTGAACTGCAAAAAATGTTATATTGCTTTGAAAATTGATTCATATTCGAATCGATCTGAACTATATTAACTAAGTTTTACATTAGATATATATGTATATATATATAATATATAAATATATACACATATATAATATATATATATATACACATATATATATATATATATATACATACATATATTTATATATATATATATATATATATATATATATATATAGTCACGTACGAGCGAAAATAAATTATTATATTTTCTTAGATTACAACAAAGCAAAGTAAATATTCCAAAAAAGTATTTGAATTTTGGCACTCGCAGAAAATATAATAATTCGTAAAGTAGTTAACTTTACTTTTGTATATTTTTGTTCTTACCTAACTATACTAATGCTGTATCACCAATAGTGAGTATATCGTATTAGAAATCACTCCATGATAAAATAGAAAACATATTTAATATATATATATATATATATATATATATATATATATTATATATATACATACTTAATATATATATATATATATATAGGTGTGTGCGTTGAATCAGATATAAAGTGAGTGTCTATTGGATGTGCCGATCGTTAACATCTTTAGTTACAAGGTGTTTTTCTTCGCACTTTTTAATCTACTTTCCTATTCGACGTGCGATATCTTTCTATCCGCATAGTTTTACGCTCGCTTAAGTGAAACAAAAAACTACATCCGCTATTACTGAACGGTCGTTATCGTGTGAAATTGACGCCAGATCATAATTATAGGATTTAAGAAAAGTGAAAATTCTTCACATATTTGGCCTGTGATTGTTGGGGATAAGGCTTTTACTGGCCCTTAATGAACAATGAGGTGGGCATATCTATCTATCTATCTATCTATCTATCTATCTATCTATCTATATTCTTATGTATTTCTTTCTAGTTCATTCTACATCAAACATATTAATCCATCCTTAAGTCTACTCATATATATATATATATATATATATATATATATATATATATATATATATATATATATATATATATATATATATATATATATATATATATATATATATATAATCCAGGCACGGTAAACATTCACAGGATAGAAATCTAAAAAAATTCAACCGAGCGTATATGATTATTTTTATTCATACAGACGTGTAAAAAATTTGCGACACTGCCATGTCGATGTTATCGATCAACAGCTGTTAGAAACTGAGATCTCATCATGAAAAAGTCAGAATCCGATCTTTACCTCAGATCATATTTGGGAAGAATGGAATAAGGAATAAAAGTAAGGGAAATTTAAAATTTGGAAAGTCGCGTGGTTTGATTTGAGACCGTTGAAAATCAAATATGAAATAAAATAAAATAAAATAAAATAAAAATAAAATAAAAAATATAAACTATAAATTCACTTTGGATAGAGAAAAAAGAGGAAGGGGGGAATAAAAAAAAGGAAGGGAAAAGGAAGTAAAAAAAAAACACCCAGCTAATGTCCGAATGTGTGATCGCTGGCAAAAACGCGTCGATATCAATCGACATGAAAACATTAAAAAAATCAT
This sequence comes from Sepiola atlantica, assembly GCA_963556195.1. NCBI lineage: Eukaryota > Metazoa > Mollusca > Cephalopoda > Sepiida > Sepiolidae > Sepiola > Sepiola atlantica. Next base: position 25,831,987 of record OY744551.1, read on the forward strand.
TACAATAAAATATTAAATGACAACAGAAATACTGAAAGAAAAACAACAAAAATTAAGACTTGCAATTGGATAAACAAAATAGAATGTCTCCTGCAAAAAAAAAATTGCCTTACAAACCAAATAGTATAGTAGACCACAATTACAACTACAGTAAACCCAACCCAGAAAAATTGTACATAGGCATGGTTGGTAACACTGTTAAAGAAAGATATACCGGCCATAAATCCTCATTCAATAATTCTGACTACAAAAATAGAATTTCACTCTCTTTATACCACTGGAAACTAGCCGATAATAATAAATCACCAACAGTGATTTGGAACACTATAAGAAAAACCTGTACCTGCAGTTTCATAAATTCACTATGTTACTTATGCCCAAGTGAAAAACTGAAGCTAATTAGATTTAGTGATAGAGGTAAAAAAAACTTCAATTAACTGTAGTCACAGATCACACCTTCTTAGTAATTTACATATAACCTCTAGAACCAATGTTATCATTGGTTAAAAGAGTAAACACTAAAGAAATCAAAAATCAAAAAAATCTCTTGACCCTAACTAAACCCATGATTCTGTTGTATCTACTAAATCCGCTAGAATTAATTACCCCCAATATGCAATACAAAATAATCAATAATCAAATAATCAAAATAATCAATCACCAACAGTGATTTGGAACACTATTAGAAAAACCTAGGCCTGTAGTTTCTTGAACTCACCCTGTTGCTTATGCTTGACTGAACCTCAATTAACTGTAGACACAATATATCACACCTTTTTAGTAATTTACATAATATACAGGGTGTTTCAAAAGTCTTGGGAACATAACGATTTTTAATAACTCAAAAACTATTAGGAGTTGAAACATGAAATTGGTACCGTTGGAAAGGTTAAAGTTTCAAGTTTTGTGGGGAATCTTCAAAGTTGCTCAATATGAGCACCATTCGTCACACGGCAGACATCTAGTCGATAGTCCATTTCCTGCCAAACGCGTTCCAGCATCTTGACGTCAATGGTTCCCACAACTGCCGTTACTCGAGCCTTTAGTTCGTCAATATCTCTTGGAAGGGGCGGCACATAGACTTGTTGCTTGACAAAGCCCCAAAGGAAAAAGTCACACGGGGTAAGATCTGGAGACCTAGGAGGCCAGGGTATGAGAACGTCATCACCTCGCCCAGATCTCCCAATCCATCTACCAGGCAGCCTTGTGTTAAGAAACTGCCTTACTCTGTATTATATATACATGGATAATTATGATGTCTATTTTTTTGTTTGTGGATAAGTAAGGTTTTTTACCTAATAGAGGCCCTGGTGTTTCAATATTGTAGGGGTAATTTCTTCTAGGGGATTTAGTAGATACTATAGAATGATGGGTTTAGTCTAGGTTTAAACATTTTAAAAGAATTTTGGTTTTTAATCGACTTTCAAATGGTAACATTTGTTCAAGATGTTATATGTAAATTACTAAGAAGGTGTGATCTATTGTGCCAACAGTTAATTGAGGTTTCTTTTTTTTCTTTAGGAGTTCGCCTCTATTGCAATAATTAACAATTAAAGGGTATTATCATCACACCTGACTGCAGTTTCACGACAAATGCGATCTTCAGTTGTCTATAGCATTTATGTCTTTATATATTTGAGTTCAAATTAAAACTTTTTTTACATTGTAATAACACTCTATCTGAAAGAATATGGAGCAATTTTTCGGTGAAAGATCTCTTGTATAATTTTGATTCGATATTGGTTACTTTGTTAAGTTGTAATTTTATTTTATACATATTGATTTTACTCTCATATCTATTATCTATCTACGCCTGTTCATATATTCCTTTCCCTATTGTACTCTCTCTCTCTCTCTCTCTCTCTCTCTCTCTCTCTATATATATATATATATATATATATATATATATATATATATATATATATATATATATACAGGGTGGGCAAAAATAAGGGTCCTATTTTTAAAAATTCATAACTTTTTTATTTATTGATTTTTTTTTTTTAGAATAAGTAAAGGACCCCTTCCGAAGCAAGCATGAGCCGTATTAGCCCTAAGGAACGTACCCTCATTTAGAAAACATTATTTTTGCTTAAAAAACTCAAAACAGTGTAAAAACAATACTTTAGTTTTAAGAAGTGTTTTTCGGCTAAAATTTGTTTATTTCAAAAAATCTCAGAAGGGTCAGTCTACACACACATAACGTTTGGTGAGTTTAACTTTTATTTTGTGGAAGTTATTCAAATTCAAGTTATTCAAATTTAAAGATAGGACCCTTATTTTGGCCCACCCTGTGTATATATATATATATATATATATATACATAGTCATGTATGAATATATTTTCAATTGAGCTATATATTAATATACATAAATAGATAAGTGGAAACAGATGAGGACAATTTGCTTTGCAATTAGTCCAAGCAATTATTTGCCAAAACCTTAATTAATTGCACAGTCTCCAAAAGTGTTTTTTCCTTCGATTAATTCAAATATAACTTAATCGATCGACGACTGATTGATTTCAATTTTATATGCCACGTGACTTGGTAGTCGTCTGCAAGTGGAGAGGTTCGGGTTGTTGTCGCCCAAAATGGCCAATTGAACAGAGAGTTAGTTTTATTATTTTGGGTGTTTGTCGGTTTGACGTCACACAGACCTCTATATTAGTTCATAATATTCGATCACATTACCTATGTTCTTTGTTACTAAAATGCTAATTTTCATAGTCTATCGTTCGTCACACGGAACTAGTTTCTGTGGTCTTCTAACGTTGGAACACGATACCTATTATAAAGTATTAAAAATTATATCTTGGAAGTCTGTAAGTTCGTACACTAATAGAAACGTGTGATTGCTTGACAAAGAAACAATGGACAGAGTACAAATCTCTAAGGCCGTCGTTTTTATGATTTCAATACCAGAGGTCGAATCTCACGCAAATTTGAAGGACGTTTTTAACTGGCTCCCTGTTTTATAATTTTGAAGAAATTTACATAATATAATAACATAAAAAAAATTACAAAATTATATATTATAAACTACTAGAATCATAGGCACGACGGGCCCACGTTCTTGTATATATTAAATATTAACTTATTTTTAACGCCAATGCGTATTTAAAAGAAAACTAAATTGTTTATAACATGAAAATAATTTACAATGCTATTGATAATATTAACCCATTCATTTATTTATTTTCTTTCATCGCTTATGTTTGAATTCATATTTTTAAACATAACCTAATTCGTAAATCTATGATGTCACGTCAAAGCTATAATTAAATTGTTAAAGTAATGTGTTAGTCCAATTAGCTCAGCTGGTAGAACCTGAAATTACTGATGTCAAGGTTTTGGTTTCGATTTCTAGTCACAGCATTCGCTTTATTTGTTCGCCATGTATTATTTACTATTGACGCAATGTTTTCCATTTTGATCTCTGATATATCGAAATGAGGCACATTCCGGAATGTATTTTTTACGGTAAAAATGTTGTGACTGACGGAAAAATTGAGACTAACGGACAGATAGACGGATAAAGGTTCTATTTATATAAGAAGTGACCGTTTTTGGTAATCCGCCATGAAAGTAGAAATAAAATGTATTCGGTATTCAAAGCGAATTATTTTTGCTAAAAAACATAATGTCTGTTGGTTTTTGCCAATTAAAACAATACGTAAATACATTCATTGTAGTTTCTTACTCTCCCATTTAAATACTAAGCGGCGTATTTTTTTCCACGAAATTTCACAAATATTCTTGTTCATACAACCTATAAAGCACTAAAAGCTAGGTAAAGATGGAAATTGACATACCCAGATATTGTACAAACACAACTCAAGGAGCGGGTTTATAACTAGTTTAATTGTTTTATATTGTAATTTATTGGTGCGGCATTCACTTTGGGCGGGTTCGAACCGGCTTCTTCTCTTGTCCAGTGAGGGTAGAAGTTTTAAGGGTACATTGAAGTTATAAGTTGTCGTTATAAGCCCTTTCTATATCTCGGTCAAGCGAGATTATTTTTATGACGTCAGTTCTTATAGAGATGTGTCGTCGTTCTTCCAAATACGGTGGCTGGTATTCCCAAATAGTCACCCATCGGATAGTGACAAGACTCCAAATTACTTGATGTTTTAAAATAGAATTGCCTGCACTCCTTTTTTAATAAAAAACTTTCTATATATAGAGTGAACACAGCAATTAGCAGATGAGTCGTTCTTCTGTCATTAGAAATGTTTTAGTAATCTTTGTTTCTTCATCATTGCACGCTGATCGCAATATAACTTTCTTTCTTATTTATACAAGAATGTGTTGGTTATTTTTGTCTACCCGGTAACCACCTTGTCTATTGAACACCTTTAACAAGGATACAACTCTTAACTGATGTGATTTAACGAGAACATCTGTGTGGACGTGATTATACCCTATTTGTAATTTAGTTGTAAAATTAATTTGACTAATTCTCCATTTTCGTGTGTCTATTTCATGTCAAAAGAACATCTTTGATGTGTTTTTTAACATTGAAACAAAATACCTATCTTTTGTTTATTTTTACAAGGAATAAATGTGCTGTGTCGTTTTGAGCAAATCAACACTTTTGTGAGTCATTTAATAACAAATCGAAATTCCTCTAATTGCTTAGATGAGTGTTGCCTGTTTGGCGGCATATTGACCATTTATAAGTAAATTATTAAAGAAAGGCAATACCTATTTTCAACGATTACGTACCTGATTTGTAAGCTTTCGAGTTAATAGCAGAATTGTGTATGATTCTCTTCGAGCCATGACAACTGACTTCCCAAGCATTACCTCCTGTTTGTGTATGAGAATTGGTTTATTGCCGGTTGACAGATGCACCTTTACTAGTGAATGTTGACATGTCCAATTTAATTAACTATTGAAACGTAAAGATTGTCCCCTTTTGTGGGGAGCTAGATTTTTACATAAACACGACCTCGTGTCACACATGGAGGAAGAGAAGGAGATACTTTATTGTAAAGTATTACCTGTAAACAATCACGTAGACAGAAAACGCAATTTTTCTCATAGATGATAAGCAATTTTTCTCATAGATGATAAGCAATTTTTCTCATAGATGAAAAGCAATTTTGGGGTTCATACGTTGACTACTTGTATACAGGGTGTTTCAAAAGTCTTGGGAACATTACAAATGCGTATATCTCATGAACTATTCCAGGTAGAAAAATGAAACTGGTGCCATTTTAAAGCTTGCTTAATCAAGTTTTTGGTCATACTAATGATTTTCGTGTTATCTTTCCAGGTGCAGTAATGGCGTTCTCTAAACAAGACAAGGCATTTTGCGTCCTCCAATTTGCAAAGACTGAATCGTGGACATGTGTTCAGCGTGCATTTCGCAGGAAATTTAAAAAAGAAGCCCCTGAAAGGAAATCCATTGTCAGATGGCATGCTAAATTTGTGAAAGATGGGTGTTTGTGCCCAAGTAAGCGAACAGGTCGCCCTTCAACTTCAGAAGATGCAGTTGAGCAAGTTCGGACAGCCTTTCAGCGGAGCCCCCGTAAATCAGTGAGAAGAGCCAGCAGGGAACTTCAGCTTGCTCCAGCAACTGTCTGGCGTGTCTTAAGGAAACGACTGCAAATGGTACCTTACAAGCTCAAGTTGGTCCAAAAGTTGAAGGACACTGATAAGCCACTTCGCCGTGACTTTTGCATTGCAATGCAAGAGAAGTTGGAAGATAACGGCTTTGATGACCGGCTTGTTTTTAGCGATGAGGCGACCTTCCATCTGAATGGCAAAGTTAACAAGCATAACACTCGCATATGGGGTACTGAGAATCCTCATGAACTTCTTGAGCACGAGCGAAATTCACCAAAATTGAACGTGTTTTGTGCAATTTCCAAGAAAGGTGTCTATGGACCGTTCTTCTTTGAAGAGGCAACTATCACTGGTGAATCCTATCTCAACATGCTGGAAGACTGGTTAATGGCTCAGTTGGAACAAGCAGAATCTGATGACTTCATTTTTCAACAAGATGGTGCACCACCACACTGGAGTCTTAGAGTAAGGCAGTTTCTTAACACAAGGCTGCCTGGTAGATGGATTGGGAGATCTGGGCGAGGTGATGACGTTCTCATGCCCTGGTCTCCTAGGTCTCCAGATCTTACCCCGTGTGACTTTTTCCTTTGGGGCTTTGTCAAGCAACAAGTCTATGTGCCGCCCCTTCCAAGAGATATTGACGAACTAAAGGCTCGAGTAACGGCAGTTGTGGGAACCATTGACGTCAAGATGCTGGAACGCGTTTGGCAGGAAATGGACTATCGACTAGATGTCTGCCGTGTGACGAATGGTGCTCATATTGAGCAACTTTGAAGATTCCCCACAAAACTAGAAACTTTAACCTTTCCAAAGGTACCAATTTCATTTTTCAACTACTAATAGTTTTTGAGTTATTAAAAATCGTTATGTTCCCAAGACTTTTGAAACACCCTATATAATTGACCAAACGATCCAATAGGATTTGATCGCTTGACGTTTAGATTTTACAATGCATTGATATCTATTACGTTTTCAGTAGCATTTAGTTTGAATTGTCTATTAACTCTCAAAATAGCTACCAACGATTATTTGTTAGTTTTGTTTACTTTTTGCAGCGGTGACAGGGCAAATAAATTCACCTATGAATTTGTTTTCTGAATGTTGTTGATTTTTGATTTTTGATTTTATTTTTCAAATATTAATTTGGTTTCTGGGTTTTAAATTTCATAGCTACCTTCATAAATTCCTTTGGTGCCGTCGTATAAAAGATACTTTTCTTGGCAATATTTTTTATTGGATACATAATTATGATCATGTTTTATTTGTACTATATTACAATTTAATTTTTTACAAACACGTAATTTATTAATGTGTTCTTACAAAAAATACACATTCTTTTAATCTGTCCAGGAACGCTAAGTCCGAGTGGCAACAAATTAATATTTATGCAAACAAATTAATAGAGATTGGACATAAGTGAAGCACTTAACATGGAAATATTAATAGAATAGAGAAAGACTAGCAACGTCTCTTTTGTGATAAAAGGTCTCTAGAGAAAAGGAAAGATCATCCCCCACTAGATTATGAAGTCGATTGTGTACTCTGTCGAGGTAGGAAATATGACATGACTATATTATTTTGAGCTGTATCTGACTCTTACACAGGTAGAAGATGGTCAGTTACAGATTCGATGTAAATCTCCCATTTCAGGTCTGCAGTTCATAAGTTTATAGTGGAAAATGAGCTTTACCTGCAAACTATGCTTCAGGGAATACTACCTCTGCAAGAAACTACATCCTGTTGGGGAAAACACCAGCGAAGGAGGATAGGATAAATAAGCAGTTAAAGAAGAGGGGGGAGCTCAGACAGCAGAGGGGTGCATCAGACCTCTCAGAAGCATGCGTTACCTACATCTGTGGCGACTGCAATAGAGCCTGTCGATTCAGGATAGGCCTGCACAGTCACAACAGATATTTAATTGAAGAACTTCATTGTCTTCCAAGACAGACAGATACCAACAACAAAATGGAAAATCAGATAGGAAAAAGAATAGATTCTTCAATTTATATCGATATATATATATATATATATATATATATATATATATATATATACAGGGTGCGGCAGAGAAGGCGGACGATTAACGATGATATGATTATTTGAAAAACGTCCGCCCTCTCTGCCCTACCCTATATATATATATATATATATATATATATATATATATATATATATATATATATATATATATATATATATATATATATATATATGTATATTGCATGTATCGATTTAGAATAGTTTGCCAATGTTTAACGTTAGGAGTTGCCCGAACTATTATAAATTTGAACGCGTATCCGTTTTTCAAACTAAATGAGGTCATTTTATACATGAAGAAAATAATCTGATATTGATATATCCAATGATAGATTCCCCATTTAAAAACGGGAATAATTATAGAAAACAGATGAACGTACGTGATTGTGTCTGTTGAGAGCGATTAATCACATCCCTATAACACGATACCATCAACTCAGTTAAGAGCATGAACAATGTTTAGATGCCTATCAGTACAGATCGTTCAAATAATCATCGTTTCTCGAAAAATAAGTCGAACAATGGTTTCTGCCTGTGCTGATAGGATTTAGTCGTTGTATTTTATATAAAACTTACTGCACAACTTGAGGTGATGTTAGACTTAAATTGATGAATATCTGTACAGCGCATACAGTCGTTTCAAACAATCAATGATACGAGGACATCAAGTCGAATAATGACTTCTACTGATGCACGATCAAATTTATCTCTTGTATTTTATATCTGCTACGAATGCAATAAAAATATACTTTATTCAGGCGCGGGGCAACTCGAGAATACATGTGTAATAGATTGTCAGTTGGGCGATGATCGTAACAACGAGAGGATTGGAAACAATGAATGAAATTGGTAGAATACTTTAGAGAAATTGATTATCCAAGAGGACGTCGTTTACATTAGACATTAAAACGACAATGTTGTAGTCTGTTGGGAAGCAGACTCGTGGTATTTTGTTCCACAGATGAGATGTTTTCAGAAATATTTTTATTCTTGGAATTTCCGTTTAGTTTTTAGTACAGAGAAAGAGAAACGAAGTTTTTTGTTGTGGTTTTAGCCAGACGAGTTCTTGCTGTGAATGTTGTACAAGGGAAGGGGACAAGAATTGCAGCTCAGTCGAACACCTAACATGAACATAACTATACAGTAGAGAGTGGCTAACAGCATATCTTTTGTGACAAAAGGCTTGTTGTGAAGAGAAGAGACCCCCCCCCTAGATTGCGAAGTCGGTTTTGTATTGTCAAGGCAAGAAAGAGTGCTGTGAGCGACACCTCCCTAGATATGACAGCGGTACTCCATATAAGAGAAACATAATATCCATTTAATAAGTGGTTTGGTTTGGTAGTTTTGTTTTACGGCATATCAACCCTTTTTGGGTTATTTAATGCCGAATCTGGTCATTATAGTAAAAGTTTTTATGCTTCAAGTTCTTTATATCTTCAAATGTTTAATCATCGTTTTTGGTTTGGTAGTTTTGTTTTACGGCATATCAACCCTTTTTAGGTTATTTAATGCCGAATCTGGTCATTATAGTAAAAGATTTATGCTTCAAGTTCTAAAAATAAAATAAAAAAAGGGGAGGGGGAAAGGGAGAGGGGCTGTTGTTTTTGTTTTTGGTTTTGTAGAACATAATTAAGTTTTACAAAAAAAAAAAAAAAAAAAAAACGTCAATGTAAGTGAATTTCGTCTCAGGGAGCCACAGGGCAGCCTGATCTGGTATCACCAGATTTAATAAGTGTGTTTATGGATTCAAAATATGAGATTAGTAGATAATTATTTTTGTGAAGAAAACAATGAAGGTTTTTTGAGATATTCTAATTAGTTGTTAGGTTTTACGTAATGTCGACACTTGTTGGGTCATTTTCGGCTGAAACTGCACGAATCGTTTGTAGGTTAGTTTGTTTTTAGGTGCATGTAAAGTAGCATTATACACTGATTTTAAATAATTCTGTTGAAATAATAACGTCTGATTTATGTTGTGTTTACGGGTTTCAGCATTTTTCTTATTACTTATTTACGGAGATATTTGACGAATACAAATTTAACAAATCACTTTTATGTTTTTTTTTCACAGAAATAATCATTTAGTAATATTACCTTTTATATCCCAAAACCCATTTATTCAATGGGTATTCTGTTTCTTACATATATATTGTATTGTTGTCATATTTGATCTAGTGAATACCTGTATCATTTAAAGGTGCATGGTAAAGGTTCAGAAACGTACCTGTAATTTTGTGTGTCCAAACTTCTTCGCTGCACCCTCTTTCTCACAGACGTGATGTTGCTCGTCTCAGTCTCTTCTTCCGATTATCGCATGTATTCTATAGAAATGTATGGTTTGTTCCCTGCTTCTTTTCTTCCCGTTCGTTAATCTAGGGGTCTTCATCAATTCATTGTTCCTATAACTCGTTATAATACCTCTTCCTGTCCACGTGGTTTGTTTTCAAGAACTGCAGATGTGGAACTTTAATCCTGCTGACTATGCCCTCCTAACTATAGCCTTAATCTTTTACAGCCTTACTTTATAATAGCTCTGTTTTATCCTAATAATCAACTATTGAGCTAATAATAACTGCAGAATATGTATATATATATATGTATATATATATATCTGTCTGATATATGCTATTATGTGTATATAATTCTTACTTTCTTCACAACCATCACCCTCTTCTTCCTTTACTGATTCCTTTCCCGTTCATTCATTCTCTTTGCCCCACTATCTCCCCCATCTCTCTCTCTTTCTCTTTTCTCTATTTCCTTTCTCTCTCTCTCTCTCTCTCTCTCTCTCTCTCTCTCTCTTTTTCCCTCTCTCAACCTAATTTCTACTTATCCCTTTCGCAATTTTAAATCTCCGTATTTTTTCGACATAACCTTACCTTGACCTAAATTACCATGAAACAAAAAAAGACATAAAATATCGAAACTTTAGGAAAACAAGATTAAGAGAAAGCCAAAAAAAGTTTGAAAACATCCGCTGCAAATCCTACAAGCCGTGAAGAGTGAGATTGAAGACAAATCAATATCAACCTCCACCCCCACTCCGTCCGCCATCACTGAATTCCTCTACGATATTAAAAAGAATAAAAGCTTGCAGAATTACTCCGCCGTTTCATGCACATTCCGATGATCCTTCATTGCTCGGATTTTTCTTCCTTTCTACATTTTCTTTGAATTTTCGTTATTTAGATTTTTGACAAGAGGTTCGTGGAAAATGTTGCCTGTACTTGTTTTTCAAGAAAAACAAACATCTTTTTAATGCCTGGCGGGCGAACATTTTGCATCAAAACTGAACAGAATCTCCACTATTAACATTCACAAACGTACAAGATGCATCTATACGAAACTCTTATAAGCTTTCCTCATAGACTCCTCTTTGCAAACTCCTCGACGTAACATTAACAGCAAATAGGACTTAGAATAAATACATAGATGTTGCCAGATCTGCTGCAAACAAGGTAGGCTCTCTCTACCAGGCTAAAAAAGCTCAAACCTGTATCACTATAAAGCCACTATTTGCTCGTGCATGGAGCATTGTTGCCACATTTAGGCTGGTGGACACACCTCTAGTTTATCCCTCTTGGATGAAGTGCAAAGATATTATCTGGCTTAATTGGTTCCGCGGTGTCTACTAAGCTCCAGCCCCTGTTCCATTACCGCGATGTTGCATTCCAGTGCTTCTTTGACAACTTCTTCTACAAGATGTGCTCCGACAAACTTACTACACTTGTACCCCGTCAATGTAAATACCCGCGATTAATTTTCATTGTCTGACGGGGAAACATTCTGCAGTAAAACTGAAGAGAAACTCCATCAATCACGCAATTAACATTCACAAACGTACAAGGTTTATGTTTACGGAAAGTTGATAAGCTTTCTTTACAGAAGAAACATAAAGAATTTCATGAATCTTACTGTTTTTGTATAATAGTGCTCAATAAAAGTAGAGTCGTATATTTATTACGTTTACATTTTTATTTTTATAAACATTTCTTGCTACACATATGCAAACAGTACTTGTTCTATATTCACTCATCGATGGGTGTATAAATCTGACCCCTAATGCTACCTTCAACCTGTATAAGAGTCCCTATTTACTTGCCTCCACTGGAGAGCAGCGTAAGACAGGAGGTCGGATTTGACTGTTAAAAAAATCAACTTTCCCACAAAATGGGCACTGTAGATTGGGACAAAATTTTAAATTGCATCAGTCTAGAAAGATTTCCCATTAAAAAGATGAAATGTACAATCAGAACAGATACTACACATTTACTCCTAATCAAAAGAGTTAACGTTATATTTTCACTTGCCGATGGTTGTATAAACCCTTTATGCATCCCTGCTTGCGCTGTGAACCCAGTTTCTTGATCGCCTGTAGGCTGCTGCTAGTTTATAAGAAAAGTTTATTTAAAAAGAGAGACAGTCATATCAGAGCGACAGTCAGCTTCTGCACGCGTGAGAGAGATACCGACAGACAGAGAGAGAGAGAGAGGGAGAGAGAGAGGGGAGAGGAAGAGAGAGAAAGACGGACATATCGATAGATAGACAGATAGATCGCTTGTCTCGTTACATTGATATACATTGTATACGATCGCCATAACCTCGTCAAGGCCTCTCGGGAAACGGCCACGTTGTGCTCCGCTTACATAAGTTGTCAGCCAAAAAGATACAAAATCTCGACCTGACCGGAAGTTACGTGATTTCATCGACTTCCGCCTTGATATCACTTCTGGCCTTTAAGGTTGCACTCAAATCCTTCCACTCACCCCCACTCTTCGCTGTGTAACAAACTAACCAAGCAATTAGATAAAACCAAATGAAATTAATTTACATGTGACCCCAAGGACAAGACGTTAATCACGTTGATTTTCGGCTGGCAGATTTTGTTCTGTTTGATTTCTTTCGGATAATTCCAATTTTAATTTCTAAACTCAGTTTATAGTACTGATGAGACGTGCTAAGGTCGAAACGTTGGTTGATCCGGGTAGAATGTTTATATAATTTTATTTATAAAATCTCTACTTTGTATTGAGCAATTTGGAAACAAATGGTTTTCAGTTACTGTTTCTACTATATGTGAACATAACTAAGACGTAGCGATCGCATCGACACCGAGATTCGAAATCCTGACGCGAATCATGAAAAACCGGGATGCTCTACCACCTTAGTTAACAGCCATGCAACTGGAAGTCGAAGAAATTTTATCGTTTATTACGTTACTAATAAGTAAGATGACTCAATTCTTTTGATGAACAGTATTGTGTTATGTTAAGTGGCCACCGTAATTTCCTCTACCCGAGTGCTCAATCCATATGGCAGCGTGTTCATATATATATATATATATATATATATATATATATATATATATATATATATATATATATACAGTACCGTATTGGTTATGTTTCTAGAAACATTTTTAAACTTCTGAAGAATTGTACATACGAAAAATCCAAATATATATTTATTCTTGGTTGTTCGTGGATGTACGAAACGGACAGTAAAGTTTATTAGTAAAAAAATTAATAATGAAATGATCATTGGTATTAAGCAATCTATTGTGTATATATATATATATATATATATATATATATATATATATATATATATATATACATACAGCCACTTGCACCCGCTGCTAACTCAGACACGTGGTTGCACATGTTGCCCGCCTTACATATTAACTAGAAATCCCGACCATTATATACCACGACTGCACATAACAAAATCTAATAATATCGATAAATAATAATATAGAATCGAACGAAAAAGAAAAAAAACAAAAAAACGGGGACCCCCCCCCAAAAAAAAAACGGAAAAAAAACAACATATACAAATGAATAAATAAATAACATAAAAAATGTATGCATGTGTGTATTTTTCATATACGTATATATATACATATATACATACACCAACACACACGCACACACACACACATATATATACCAAAGGCTCTATTAACGACGCCCCACTCCCATCCCCAGGATTCCTCACCCAATCACATCTGCTACTACACACACACGGTAAATTTATAGAACGAGTCGAAATTAATTAAAACTCTAAAGGGACATAAAATAAATAACAAATAAATTACTCAGTATAATTACTAACCACACAAACAACAACGGTTATAAAAAAAAAAATAAACAAACCTCTGCGGACCTGCTACTATAAAACAAACCAGCATTTCCGGCCCCGGCTTTTGGCAAAAAAACACACTCCAACGAGTGGCTGTATTTATTTTATTTCTGAGGATGAGGGCTTCCCTCGAAAATTGAAATAATAATAAAAGGACACACTCCAACCTAACACTACGGTCAACGATACACTGGTAAATAAAAAAAATAAAATTTTTTTTGAAAATTATTGACTCTTCAATATTGTCACTTTGTTTTTACGATTCCACGTGTCGTATATGTGTCACTCCAAAAATGCATTGTTATCGCCTCCAAAATATTATTCTTACACAATACACAATGCTCCAAGCAAACTACAACATGCTTCTCATATATATATATATATATATATATATATATATATATATATATATATATATATATATATATATATATATATATATATATACATTTATATATATACATATATATATATACATATATGTATATATATACATAGATACATTCATATATATATATACATATATATATACATATATGTATATATATACATATATATATTCATATATATACATATATATATACAAATATATATACATACATATATATATATTAAAATATATACATATATATATATTGATATATATAAAAATATATATTTATATATATATTAATATATATATATATTGATATATATATATATAAATACATATATATATATTAATATATATATATATATAAATATATATTTATATATATAAATATATATTTATATATATATATATAAATGTATATTTATATATATAAATATATATTTATATATATATAAATGTATATTTATATATATACATATATATATATATATTTATATATATATATAAATGTATATTTATATATATACATATATATATTTATATATATACATATATATATATATATATATATATATATATATATATATATATATATATATATATATATATATATATATATATATATATATGAACGATAATTTACTTTGTCCGGAGAGCTTCGCCTCATAAGTGAGACAACTTCCATCTAGAGGCCGGTTGTTCTGTTGCGTCAACACATGTGTAGAATAGCAAGGACATATTAGAAGTATTAATTTAAAATATTTTCATGGCTATATATATATATATATATATATAT
>OY744551.1:25851906-25856906 GCA_963556195.1 Sepiola atlantica
GGCAGACTCATAGACCGGCGTAAATCAAGCATCGAAGGCCAAGACAATACCAGTCTATGGAGTGCAGTATCCATCGGAACAGATACTACACTTTGATCTTAGCCAAAAGGCCAAGCCAATTCATGAGTAACATACAAAGATTCGGAAGGTCGTTGCTTTTGATGACACACAAAATCACACACGCTATTGTATTAATATGTGTTTTCCCGGTCGTCCCCTCCCTACCTCTCTTCCCCTTCCCCTCGAAATGTAGAAAAAAAATCTTAGAGGTTGGTTGGGATCGAACTATAAACCAGTCGAGCCGAAGTCAAAAATACTACGTCGCTAACCGTTGCGCCAAAGGGAAATACTTGAAAATGTTTCGAAAATTAGGCGACTTGAATGTTTTTCAAAATCTAGGTGCGGCACAAATGCGCAGAGCTTTTGCTGGAAGCGTGACACACGAACACACACGCTATCGTATTAATATATAGATGATGATGATGATGATGATGATAATAATGTTGATGATGATAATAATGTTGATGATGATGATAATAATAATAATAATAATAATAATAATAATAATAATAATAATAATAATAATAATAATAAACAGATAAACCCATAACAGCAAGGAGACCGGATATGATAATAATCAACAAGAAAGAAAAATCCTGCAAAATCGTGGACTTTGCCGTTCCAGCAGACCACAGAGTGAAGATCAAAGAGACGGAAAAAAGAAGCAAATATACTGAACTTGCCAGAGAACTGAAAGGAATATGGAACATGAAGAAAGTCAGTATAACACCAATAATCATAGGAGCACTAGGAACAATCCCCAAAAACATGGAGAAAAGACTAGGAGAAATAGGAATCAAAGGGATAACTGAGACCATACAAAGGACAGTAATGATCAAAACAGCTACAATCCTGAGAAATGTCCTCGAATGCGGAAACCAACCCACATAAGCAACGAATTGAGAACAAACACATGGAAGCACAAAACAGAACCGAGGAAAATACAACCGCACGAGAGAGGCGCGAGCATAGGCTGACGCCACAAAAATTGTGGACAGAGGGTCGAGGAGGGAAAGCGCAAACCAGACCTCCACTGGAAGAGCGCGGACAGCTCTGGGACCTTGGGAAGGCTTGTTGCCACTCGGGCCCCAGAGAGGACCGATGGCCCTTATCAGCGGGAGATCGTTGGTAGGAGGCTGTTGCGATTACCGCAAGGTCATCAGCGGTGATGAACGAAAAAGAGGTGGAGCATACTGGAGGCCTGAGGAGACTTGTTGTCACTCGGACTCCAGGGAATACCACAGGTTGTCGGCAGTGGGCGACCACTGACGATGACCAGTGTGATAACTCCTAGTGAGTAAATAATAATAATAATAATAATAATAATAATAATAATAATAATAATAATAACAACAACAACAACAACTACTCAACCGAGAGGCGATTAACTCACTAGACAAACATGCAACTTATAACTGTTCTAAGAGTTTGGGAAGCGGATGCCGTCAAATCTACAGAAATGAAAGAGAATATTTGAAGAGAATACTCTAGAAGAACAAGGAAACTTTTGGAAACCAAATTAATAATAATTAATAAACATAAGACAAAGAATAAATACAAGATTCATAGGTAGGAACAAAAAAAGCAAAGCACCTATCCAAACGAATTAGGAAACTAATGACAATGCACAATGTATTACACCCGGAGGATGACACTTTCCTACTGGCACCACACGAAATACGTGAAGGTGGATGAAATGACCGATAAGGGGGCAACGACCAGACCTCAATTGGAAGAGTGCAAAAAGTTCTGGAAATTTGGGGATGCTCATTACCATTCAAATTTGAGAGAAGATCAATGGTTGCTGTTAGTGATAAATCAATCGTAAACAGCTGTTGACATAGCGCAAAATGATTTTAAACGGTTATCAAAAGATATGGGAGATTTGTTGTCATTCGGATTCCATGAAACACCACTGGGTACGACCAGTGAGAAAATGATTCGTGTGAGAAGCCCTAGTGAGTAAACCTATTACTACTGGAGATTTGGTATTTGTCTGCCTGAAGCCGAAACTATACTATTACATCTATAAATAATTTTCAATTCAGATTATGAGACTACTTCAAAAGACTAATGGACTATCTTCCAATGCTATAGTTAAGAGTGGGGGGTTGTGAAGTGTCTGTTGTCATGGGGCCACCCTCTAAGAGATTATTTCCTTGTTTTAAGGACGATGGGTAGTGTAGTCCATTTTCCGTTGAGATGATACAATTTTCCGAGCAATTACATCTTTCTTTTGGGAGGGGTTGGTGTAGTCTCGATTCTATTTTGTTGATTAGGGTAGTATATTATTTGTTCATAATTATATTGTCATTCCACGGATTACTTCCTTCTTAGTGGTGCGGGGTAGTATATGTTCGTTCGCCATGAAAGCATTCTTCCAGGAATTACCTCCTGTTTCGGTAGCGTAGGGTGGTATATGTTCATTGGTTATGAGACCCCCATCCCAGGTATTACCTCCGCTTATTTTTGAAGAGGGTAGTCTAATATCTGTTCTGTTGTCATAAGACCAAGCTGCCAGGTATTATCTCCTATATTGCGGGGTAAGGTAATATATGTTCGTTCGTAATGATATCGATGCTATCAGGAAGTACCTTGTACTTTGTGGGAAACAGTGTAGTATATGTTCGTTTGTCATGATACGATCCGCCCAGGTAAGCAAAAACATACAATCAGAGGCCGCATATCTTTGCTAGTCATAATAATATTTAAAAACTGAGAAATCGAAAGTGAAAGTAGGACTACTGGAAAACGAAAGCGAAAGTCGAAAACAGAGTAAACGAATAAAATCGTAGAAGAATGAAACGTAATTCGAAAAATAACAAAACCCAAAAATGATATGAAAACTGAACTAGAAACGAAAGTGAAATCTACGATTTAAATCCATTGAAAAACACATTCAGTTCTCAACAAATACGAATATACGGATGGTAAATTCGAAAAATAACAAAACCCAAAAATTATATGAAAACTGAACTAGAAACGAAAGTGAAATCTACGATTTAAATCCATTGAAAAACACATTCAGTTCTCAACAAATACGAATATACGGATGGTAATTGCTGGGGAACAACTATTGATTCTAGTTGAAATGTAGCAAACTATATATATATTTAATCCCGTTTTTTAAACGCAAGTCATATAATTATGAATAATTATGCACAATTATGCGTCTCCATACATACGCATTGTTATCTATATCGATAATTTTAAAAGTATATATAAACCTATGTATTAATCACATGTGTTCGCCAGATACGATGTAAATAACACATATATTTTCAAAGTATCTAAATATATTTGAAAAGCCTGAAACATTTTCTCGGATATAAATCCAAAAAATAAATAATAAAAGAGTAAAGTATAATTGTATATATCTTCTATCTATATTTTCTCGCATCAGTTTTAAGAAAGAAAACTCCCGCTCAATATATATACATATATATATATATATATATATATATATATATATATATATATATATATATATATATATATATATATATATACTGTATTTCTTAATTGGAAGAGTTTCCCAGCAGAGTGCTCAATTAGTAATGCAAAAGTAAAATTAACTCGATAATTAATAAGAGCATGATATTTATTAATATTAAACAAAGTGTTACAACAACATCCGGACCAAGGTTTCAGATCCGAGAAAATCGGACCTTCATCAGCGGAGTCGTATAGCTTTTTTTTTTCAAAATATTGCCCGTTGGAAAGATGGAACACTTTCAGATTTAAAATTGTCACGTGCGTAGAATATACGTAGTCAGTTATGGAAAGGTTTTAGATCAAAACAACAGCGACGCTGTACATAGAAAAGGCAAGAAATTAAATGGGAAACTAGCAGGTTTAAATTGTCACGTGCGTGGAATTACGTAGCCCGTTATGGAAAGGATTCAAATTTAACTAATAGAGACGCTATATATGTTATCGAAAGTAAATGGAGATAACGTTAAAAATAAACATAAAATTAATATTAAGTTAAAAATTATATTGAAATAATTTGCTAATGTAATAATATATTACTAAAAATATTAAATAATAAATCATTAAAATTAAACTTATAATTAAATAAATTGTAATCACACCATTTATACATTTATAAAGTCCTAAAGTCATAAAACATTTTAAGGAACTAATTATAAAAATACATTTTTTTTTTTAAATTAAAAAAAGGGGGGGGGGAATAAAGAAAGATGAAAAAGAATGATGAAAAAAATAAAGAAAAATGAAGAAAAATAAATAAACCATCAATGACCCAAACATTATATACGTAAACAAAAAAGGGGAGATATATAAGGACTGTATTCACAGGAGATATACATGCATATTCACACGCTCCCAAACAATCTCGCCCGTATATATTTCTTTCCGTGATAGAGTTATTATCTTTTTATCTTTATGGCCCATCTTGAAGTAGTACTTCATCTAAGTCAGCCGTTCAGACGTGCAGTCACTTTTTAATCATTTGGTAACAAGTTGGACTCATCCATTTCTAAGCATACGAATAGAAGTGAACCTTATACAGAAAAAATAATTACCAAAAATAAATAACATTAATATAATCTAAATAATGAATACAAAAATAAACGAATTTTGGATGAATTGCAAATAAATAAGAGGAAAACGAAGCGTCATGTTACTTAGAACCACAAACGAGACTTCAATAACAAACATTCCACACGACTAATAAACATAACTCGATCAGCAATTTTAAAATTGAAAAGCAAAGGAATACGAGAAACAGTTCACATACACACACACACACACACACACACACACATATATATATATATATATATATATATATATATATATATATACATATATAGTAAGGTATGAAAATATATTTATGGTAATTAAACTACACAGAAACATCAGCATTTCATCCCCGTAGCGAATCGCCAGGCCAAGCACTTAGCCTGACGATTCCC
>OY744551.1:25874406-25896906 GCA_963556195.1 Sepiola atlantica
TTGGTCATTTCCCTATGGTTTAAATTTCATTTGAATCTAATGGAAACAGTTTTAAGTGTGGAGGGGGCAGGCTCCCCCAGCGTGGAAGTGATATATTTCTTATATAGCCTATGAACTTTACTGAGAAAGCTGTAGTGCACATGCCAATTTTCAAGCAATTCTGTCCAGCGGTTTGGATCAAAGTGTAGAGTCTGTTCCGATGGATACTGCACCCCATAGACCGGTATTGTCTTGGCCTACGGGGCTTGATTTTCGCCGGTAAATGGGTCTTTCTTGTGCAGTTCTAGGAGGTCCCTTCTCCCAGGCTTTGCCTTCTCACCCTTTGAGAAGGGGTTAGTTTATTCCTAATCGCCTGAAGCGCCCTACCGGGAAATACCGACGGGGCTGCCCAGGCAATTTTTAAAGGTCACATGTGCTCTTCCTCTAGGGTGCTGACTTATCAAATCCCACTTTCCGACCTTGTGTGACATTTTACCGCTGTGGGAGATAGATAAATACCTTTATATGTATAGATATATACTTATAAATATATTATTACTGTCTCTCTCCCATCTCTCTCTCGTTTATATATATATATATATATATATATATATATATATATATATATATATATATATATATATATATATATAACATAGGATAATAGACTTCGTGCTTTTCCAGTAAATAACTTGTTTTCGATGTTGACTGAACCCCATTAAAATGAGTGAATCAAAAGAAAACAAATAACACGAAATCTGTATCCTTCTTTATCCTCCACACAATTCATGTATTTCTCCTAAATTAATCGAGAAAGCAAAACGTTCGAGTGTGTGTTCAAACGATAATGGCGAGACAAAAAACATAGAACGATATTAATGATATTGTATGAAGAGAAAAGCTGTTTCTTTTTGAACAAAAGATTTGCGAACTTTAAATTACGAAAAAAAGGATACATTTGAAGAAACACAAAGAAATCAAGATTACAAATAGAAATGATTATTTTTTGCGAATAATAAAGATTAGTTTCGGTCTGATGTTCGATTTTTCTCAATTTCCTCATATTTTTTGATTAAATTTAAAAAAGAAATTATTTCATGTATTTAAAAAATAACATTCTTTAGAAACAGTCTGAAATGTTTCTCATTAATTAATAAACTATTCTTTGGATTTTGTTCATTTATTTTGTTTTCATATCTTACGTGTTTCATCTATTCTATTTTATGTTGTTCTCTTTCATATTCCTCCATATTTTAGATTTTTGTTTTCTGTTTTTTGTTTCTTAGATTTTTAGATTTTTTAATTTTTAATTTTAATTTTTTAACGGCTTTAATTTTTGAAATGTTAAATTTCTTTCCTTCTTCTTCTCTTTCTCTATCCCTCCACTTCATTCTCTCCAAATATGATCTGAGGTTAAGATCGGATTCTAACTCTGCCTGATGAGATCTCAGTTTATAGTAACTGTTGATCGATAACATCGACATGCCAGTGTCGCAGATTTTGTACATGTCTGTGTAAATAAAATTATCATATATATATATATATATATATATATATATATATATATATATATATATATATATATATATATATATATATATATATATTACTGTTAGCACAGATTTGAAACAATAACATCCCAAATTCTAAATTCTTGATCAAAGTGAATCAACGTCGGATGGGGGAAGTTCAAGAGGTAAAGCACCAATGATAAGTACTTATAAGGAGACACGTTAGGACTTGATGAGAATGATCGGAAAAGAGCAACGGCTGCGAGCAGACGTTTGACACGCCCCTAGGGATAGGAGACGGTATCCCGCTGGTTATTTGTGTGTCTCGCTTTCCATTATCATTAAGAACGTATCTGTATATAAACTTAAAATCGAAACTATACGTATTTAAAATAAAAATATCAATCGTCACTTAATTTAATGGAGAATGATCTTTTCTCTTTTTATTTAGCCTCATTCTCACAGAAGACACGTTACTAGTCTTTCTCTACTCTACCGTTATTTCCATGAAAAACCCTCGATTGAGCTCCACTTCTGGTACCCGCTTGTAAGAAATATCCAGTAAAAACACGTCTCTCTACCACAACGGAAAATACCATTTTTCCTCATCCATGTGCTTAGCGTAAAACGAAATTTCTATGGATAGAGTTTGTTTACGTCTATGGAAGACCTAAGCCCGGTACTGCTCCCCCGCATACTATAACGTTGTCTTCAAATATTTTCATCCGCCACTTTCATACGCAATCACATTTTGTTAATTATATTCATCATTATAAAAACTTGCATAATATTCTTCATCAATCAGCTGACAAGCAATCTATTTCATTAATCCTTATCCTTGAGTTGCTTTTGGCCCTGATAAGAAGTGACTCACATTATTACAAAAAAAAAAAAACAATGGTAAGGGCCAAGATACGTAAGACTATAAACTTCCCAGAAAGAGAGAAAGATCTGGAGAAAGGGAATATCTCGACAAACAACTGAAGAATAGCTTCGTCCGAACATGTCCATTGTTTCCAATATTTTTGCACATTTCTATCCTTATTTAAATCACACGAGAAATCACACGAAAAACCCCGCCATTTAAAATATGCACTTGAAAATGTTATACCAACGAGATTTTTATAAAGATTAGATTATGGAACGGCAAATATTTAAGTCGTCACACGCAAGTCAACAGTGAGTCGAATATTTCAATGTTATAAAATGTGCACATCAGCTATATATATATATATATATATATATATATATATATATATATATATATATGAAGCTGATGATATAATATATATCAATATACACACACACATATATATCTATATCTCTTTCTCTCTCGCTTTCTCTCTCTCTCTCTTTCTCTCTCGCTCTCTCTCTCTCTCTCTATATATATATATATATATGTATATATATATATATATATATATATATATATATATATATATATATATATACATTTTTTAAAGTTCACACTAAGGTTTATATGGTATCTCGATAGTATATAATACGATTAGAGCTCTTAAAACATAATATAATGCTAGTTCATTCATTGGTTTACAAAAAATATCTCTGCCCATTTTGTAAATATGCACATTTATAGTATACAAAATTTATCAAAATTCACGGAAAAGACTTCATCAGGGTATAACATATCACAGTCAGGCTGAAAAAGTAAGATGCGTCTAATATTTATTTAAATAATAATAAACTTTTAATTTTATTTTTTTAGCTTCTATTTATCACTCCAATCAAAGTTTTCGTGAATGTTTGTTCAATTCTGTATACAATAAATGTCTATATGTACAAAATTGCCAGTAACAACTGTTTATAAATAAAATGTTTTTTGAATGAACTTTGGCTTAAATTATGTGTATATATATATATATATATATATATATATATATATATATATATATATATATATATATATATATATATATATATATAAATATATATATATCTATATCTATATATAGAAATATATACGTATATATATGTATATATATATATAAATATTTTTAATTAAATATTCAAGTGATGTATATCTACACACGACGTCGTTTCGGGCTTAGACCCTTATCAGTGCAGGAGGTGGTGTTTCAGGCAGTCGCATGAGCTCGAACCCAGTTCGTAGATTCAACCTAAGAATTACGAGCCTACGCCCAGACCAGAAAAGGCCGAGAAAAATCATCACAGACATTAATTGAAATTAAGATACACTTACCCAAGAAGCGGGGTTGGGCGTCATGATGTTAATAGTGTTCTCCGCGCGAGCAGAATTTTGCTTTTTTCACAGGGTGACAACAATATTGTAATTTCAAACCAGGCTCTAATTTTAAGACAATAAACATTAAAAGGGTATTTACTACAAATTTTTGAAATTAAACATTAAAGTGTTATATACCTACAGACGACGTCGTGTCGGGCTTACATCATCATCAGTGCAGGAGCTGGTGGCTTCAGGCGATAGTTTGGGTTCGAACGTATTTCGTAGACTAAGCCTGGAATTACGAGCTTATGCCCAGACCGACACGGCCGTGAGAAATCATCACATACAGTAATTGAAATTAAAACACACATACCCAGGAAGTATATATATATATATATATATATATATATATATATATATATATATATATATATATAAGTATCTTATTTAAAAACTATATATTACAGTGTTTATTTGCTGTACCAGTGTTTCATCGGTTTGGCCATGTCAGTTCTGAGGTGAAAACCGGCTTTTCAGCACAGTTTAGTAAACGAATGGACGAAAAACACAAACCAATGGTTCAAATAAATCTGTGATCGCTTTGTTACGTTCAACATAGTAGATTCTACCTCAGATCAGGGATCGTCAGACCGACGAAACCCCGATACACCCAACAGACATTGCAATGCCTAGTTTTTAAATAAAATACTTCATATTAGCTCTTTTAAAACCTTCTATATAGAACTTTATTGTTTTTTAACTAACATATGATACATGTTACATATATAAATAAATATATATATATGTATATATATACATATATATATTAAAGAAACGTTTAGTTCGATAACTATAACTTTAGTTGTATATCAAATAGCTACTGTAACATTGATTTTTGCTGAAATAATAAATAATAAAATGTTACAGATTTACAAATCTATACTGCATATATATTTGTAGAGGCTACAAATATATACTGCAACTAAGATTGAGCTCAATGTTGTACTTTTAAAGTCAGAGAAACTTATCTTTCCGTATGTATAAGTATTTCGATTGTGAAAACAATTTCCTATTCAGGTTGTTAATTTATTAAACAAAAATACTTTTCGTTTTATTACAGTAAACTGATGTAAAGAACGTTTTGAATGTTTTTTCTTTAAAAAAATACGTTTAATCCATCCATAAATATATATTTTTGAACTTCATTGTCTCGACTTATTGAAGCTGTCATAGTAAAAAAGGTTTCTAAACTTTGTCTGTGTTTGTACTTATTGAACTATTCAATTGTATGTCGCCTGTATCGAATTGATAAATCAGTCTATATATCCCCACGAAACAATCTAATGAGTAGGATTTAAATAAGATAATTTATATTTGCTCTTGTAGAATTTAGGATCGATCACTTTATTTCTTTCGACAAACTCACATTCTCGGGCGCTGGTTTATCAAATCCCACTTTCCTGTCCTTGTGTCACATCTTACCGCTATGGAAGGTAGATACATAACTAATATATATATATATGTGTTGTGTGTGTGTGTGTATAAATATATGTATATATATATATGTATATATATATACACATATATATATACATATGTGTATAAATATATGTATATATATGTATATATATATACATATATATATACACATAATGGATCTGTACATTTATTATACTGGAAAAGTTTATATATATATATATATATATATATATATATATATATATATATGTATATATTTATATATACATATTCATGCATGTGTACGCATACACATGTATATATATACATATATGTATATATATATATATATATATATATTAATATATATGTTTGCACACACGCATTGTTAGTGCTATTTATATTATATATATATATATATATATATATATATATATATATATATATATATATATATATATATATATATATATATAAAGTTAGGTATCTCTCTCGTTCTCTCTCCCTCGCTCTCCCTCTCTCCCTCTCTCCCTATATATATATATATATATATATATATATATATATATATATATATATATATATATATATATATATATGTTGCTCAAAATGAATTGGCTTTTCATTTCTACATTCAAGGATGGAACTCTTTGGTTTATACTTAAATAGTGTATAATACACTCCTATTATTTACGACTATTTATCCTTAAAACAGGTCCGATCAAAGTGACATTCTTCCACACAGTTATAAACAGAGATCGCGAGGCACTGATAATGTGGCTACTTCACATCGAAAGAATGTAAACAATAAGCAATAACTATTCAGCAGACTTTCCTATAAGAACCGCCATTTTTTTTGTTCACACGCGTCATACACTTTTATATGTCACTAGCTGTAGCTATCCGACGTTACTCGGGATGCAGTGAAATCATTTTCATTTTGATTGTTGTTGTTTTCACATTTGTAAAAACTTATATTGAAAAATAAATAAAATGTCAGTTTTGAGGAAGACATCTTCGTTTTTATTCTTCCATTTAATATATGAGTTATCATCCATTCCGATTTTTATTTTTCCGTCATAATTAACATTTATTCTAATATTAACATTTTTAGCAAATTTTCATACAGATTAGAAATTCACGGTAGTGGAATTCTACGGCAGTGACGTCACAGAGACAGGAAGCCGCTGAGCCAACATAGCGAATGAGAAGAGAATATATCTGTTCACTGAGTAACCAAGGAGAGCGTTTTTTTAATATTGCTTCTTCACGACAAAAGAACAGATATTACATGAAGCAAGCTTGAATGGAGAGAATGATTGACATATAAGAGGTCAACGGATTAACCTTAACGAACGGAATTGACGAAAAGTCTTTTTCCAGCTAGACACACAATTATAGCAGACACAAATAAGTCGTCGTTCTCCAAAAGGTCCTATTAAGAATGTGGGTGTAGCGCAAGATTTTAATAAAATAGTAAAGTTGTTCATGTATCTCTTTCTCTTACTTTCTCTCTCGCTTTAAATTATATCGATCGTAGCATACATTTTTAGATGCATCAAGGGTCTTCAGTGATGCACTGCTTTCATTGCCGATTTTGGATGTCGCATCATGTCGACTCAGACAGCAACCCCGACCTGACTCCGGACGCGCCAGATCGCCTCCTTGAAAGCTCTCAGACACATACATAGGCATTGAAAAAGATGTCCTTCTGACAATCTTCAGCCCTTATTTTAATGACGTGTTAGCGGACATCAGCCAATGAGAACTGTTCAAACTCCTCCCGACCTCATAAAATCCCATCCTACTCTCCCTCAACGTTCTTTCGACTCTTTATTCTTAATTGGTTTGCGTCGGGTAAGTTCTTTGTTCTTTTTCTCCTCCCCTTTGAACTACCTCACAGCATTTACTCTCGTAGTGGAACAATCTTAAAGTTAATTTTTTGCCTTACATATAAAATGTCTTAATGAAATCTATTTATCTCATATATATATACACATATATATATATATATATATATATATATATATATATATATATATATATAGAGAGAGAGAGAGAGAGAGAGAGAGAGAGAGAGAGAAAGAGAGAGAGAAAGAGAGATAGGGGAAGAGATAGTTTATTGTGATTATCTGAGTTTATAAATATCTGATTCAAATCATTCTCATCCGTCGTGTGAAATACGTGTTGAGACGACCTCTCTCTCTCTCTCTCTCTCTCTCTCTCTCTCTCTCTCTATATATATATATATATATATATATATATATATATATATATATATATATATATATATATATATATTATATATATATATATATATGTCTGATTATAATTGTTTTCCAATAAATAAATATTTCTAATATCCATAAAAATATATGTTTCGTGTTTCTACATCTGTCAGTATGGATGACGTAACTGTACCGCCAAGTATTCTGGTCTCTGGTTTCTTACCGTTAGGTCGTCGTGACGATGACGCTTTTAATTGCGAGAGAAATACGTCTTGTATTGTAAATGTAACACAAAAAATGAGGTTACGACAGTGTTTTAATCTCTTAAAGTGAGAGAATTTCGGAACATAACTAAATATGAATCTTCAATTTTATATCTCTCAAAGTGCTGAATTAACGAAGCTTAATAATTTTATTTTTTATTTTTTAGATAGTTTATATATCCATAGACATGACAACTCAGCTAATTCTCGCTAGTGCTGGAATATATCACATTTTATAGATGTCATTTATTTGTGTATTTTGTTTCTGATAATTTTTAACGAATTCAATTATTTATACGAAAAAAAAACATAACCTATAGTTATTCACAGAGTCGTGTTTTAAAAGGAATTTTATTATTTATAAAAATCCAATAAAAATGGTAAGAGATTATTTATAGAAAATGATTTTAGTCTCAAGAAAAAAATGCAATAAAAATGGCGACATCAAAATCCTTTAAGACATTGACTTGAGATAAACAACTTAAATCTGAACCATTTTCATCCTCTTTCCGCTATGAATAAACTAATCTGCTCAACCGAACCAGAAAGGTTTGCCTACTACCAAGGTCACGACCACTAAGATATATATATATATATATATATATATATATATATATATATATATATATATATATACTAGCAAATATATCCCTTCTCGTGTCGCATATGTATGCTAGGCTTAGAGGATGATATCATGTATGAAGTAACTACATACACTGACCCAAAAGGAGGAGTTAATGACTGAAAACCTGGTATCATGATGAACGAACACTCCCCCCACCACACAAAAGCATAGGAGTTAATTCCTTGGAGCATAATATCATAACAACAGAAGGGATCGTGAGGAACGAACGTATACTATACTGCCTCCCCTAGAAGGAGAAGGTATTGTCTGGGAGGCAAGTATTATAACGAATGAAAATATACTACACACAACTAAATAAGCATTAGCTAAAAGGTTTATGCTTATTTAGTTGTGTGTAGTATATGTTAATATAGTTAAGATAGATGGTAAAAAAAAACTTCGCATTTATTCATTTAGATAACATTAAACGCACTAAGTAATCGCAAGTTTCCTTATCCATGTGAAACGCCAAAATAAAAATTTGGCGAACAAAATATAGTCGCCATCTTTAGAAACAAACAGAAATATGCTAGCTAAAGAAGAACGATGACCTCCTTTCAGAATTTATTAGTTAAAAAAGATATATTTATAAACTCGAGTTATCGTTCTTCCTTAGCTTGTCTCTTTATCGACTTGTGTTCATTTCGTCGTTTCACGTGTACGATGAAATTACCATAACAAACATTAAAATGTTTTTTTTTTATTAATATGTATATATATATATATATATATATATATATATATATATATATATATATATATATATATATATATATATATAAATTTCGCGTACAACAAAATCGTAGGATAAATTTCAGAGGAAACATTTTTTTTTAATCAATGAAACGGGCGGGTGAAAAAAAAAATTGCTAAAATTTTCCTTAAGGCCTTATCGTCTGACCGTCTAAGAGGAAACGTCAGAAAGATAAATTAAAAACTAAGAAAATCGAATGAGATATGAGGGGAAAATTGTTTCAGTTCGAGAAAACGATTGAGAGAGGGAAAAAAAGTAAATCTCTCAACGTTATGGTGACTTTGAATCATTAAAGATCTCCAACTTATGTTTCAAAATCTTTTGTCTACACAGGTTAGGTCGAAAATTGTTAATAACAGAAAACTACTCATCGGAATACTTGTCAGAACAACTATGTATACTAATGAGATGATTACCGATGGCTGATTCCTGTGCCTGAAAGTTCCCGGATGATCTCGAAACCTTGTGTAAGCGAATATCACGTGGTATGTATTGGGATATTCAAAATTTTAATCTTTGGGATGTCTTGCCAACGTAGTCAGCTCCACACTGACACATGAATTTATAAACAACAGAATTCTTTGGAATGGCTGGCAAAACATCCTTACGAAAAGAAGAGAAAAAGGTTCGAGTCGTGTAAACTACTCTCAGCAAGGTGTTCCGATGGATACTGCACCCCATAGACTGGTATTGTCTTGGCCTTCGGGGCTTGATTTACGCCGGTCTATAAGTCTGTTCTGTGCAGTTCTAGGAGGTCTACCCTCCCAGACTTCGCCTCCCCTCTTTGGGGAGGAGTAAGTTTATTGCTTACTGCCTGAGGCGCCCCTACCGGGGAATGCCGACGGGGCTGCCCAGACAATTTTTAAACCCCACTTTTCCGACCTGACCTTGGATCACATCTTACTTGTGGGAGTAAGATAAAAACTGGCCTTGTGTCTAACTCCTGGAGAGAAGTAAATCAATACTCTCAGCATGGTTGCTGGAAAACATCGTTGAGTAGAAGAAGAAATCCTTTTGACAATGTCAAGGCCGTCAGAACCTAACCATGAGTTCAAATTGGTTATCGGATTCCACGACAACAATGTATCTAGTCTGGTGGAGTATCCAGCTACGTGCTGTTATGTAGGTAACATCAAAAGGAGAAGATGCACCATTTATCGCATGAGCCAGTATATAGCCGTACTGCGGGGATCTTATTTATGTTGCAAATACTATGTTATTTTGAATATTTAATCAAGTTTACTTGTAGAGTGAAGTATCCTCATGTCAGGACGATGTTGGCTTAAAAATAGCTTAAATGGAAGAGATTACGAAATACCACAGTCTTATGTACGACATGAAAAGAAACTGGAATATTGAAATGATCTCTATCATTCCAGTAATTATGCTAGAAACTAGACTAATGCAAAAAATATCAAAAACTACCTGGCGAATATACCCGGTGCACCAAGTGCAAGAAAGAAACAAACAATTGCACTTAAAGGAAGGGTTATAATCCTTAAACAATATCTGGGATAAAGTGTCTTAAATAGCGGTTAAATATCTGGTATCCGGTAGGATGTCTCATACCCAGCAAAAGCACAAAATGTAAGAAAATTATATATATATATATATATATATATATATATATATATATATATATATATATATATATATATATATAATAGTCCACAGCAAAACGGTTTCACTCAACAACGTGGATAAAGAGACAAATCATTTAACCCCGACCTTTTTATTCACCCCCCTCCCGCTATCAGCAGAAGTCACGGCGAAATCAAAATCATACTGATTATATAAACGATATCAACCGCTGAACAGTGGTCTCTTCGTTTCCAAAACTTTTGCATCATCGCTAATGAAACCTGCCGTTTTTGCTTACAACAGCGCTCTACTTATTTAGCGTTATAGAAGAAATAGCAAGAGTGCTCTAGTGCCTACACAAGAGCATATATACAACTTACAACTACTACCACTATTGGTTTCATTTTGATTTCATTTGAAAATTAACAAACTGTTTTCTATAGAGAGATGGGAAATAGAAGTGAAAGTGATTGCGAGATCCAACACAGTTTGTAGATCACTTTCGCTGCTCGTTGTAAAATACCCGCCGACTCGGTATTTACAAAGTTAAATTCCTCTTTAATTATTATCGAATTTGCGGTGGCCAACGGGGGGAACGCTCTTGACTACGAATCAGTGGCGATTTGTGATCGGAGTTCGAGCCCGCCGATCGTCGGAAATTAACTTCCTGCACTGAAGATTGCGTTAGCATGAAACATCAATGTCTGTAGGTAATAAATAATTAATATTTTTTTATAAATATTATATATATATATATATTATATATATATTATATATATATATATATATATATTATATATATATATATATATTATATATATATTATATATATATATATTATATATATATTATATATATATATTATATATATATATATATATTATATATATATATTATATATATATATATCATATATATATATATATATATATATTACGACTCAGAAGAATGCAAAGCTTAAGACAGAAACAATATTATGTAATCATGATCCAAAAATTAAACATCAATAAATGTTCGTGTGTACATATATTTCAGAAATTTCAATATTTTTTTTATCATAAAAAAGCAATATAAAACATAATATCACTTAATTACAAGTCCGGGTGAATAATGAAATTGTTAACGACTTACAAACACATGAAACAAAAATACCTACCAACATCCAGAAACAGTATTTTCTTATTTTATACGTTTTATTTTTCGTAGTTGGTTATTATAATTGCATTTCAATATCAGTAAGAAATGATTAATTGGCAGAGGTAAATATCTTAAAAAGGCAAAACTCAAGAATTAAAAAAAAATATAAAATGGAAAAATGTCTTAATTTAAGTCCTGAAAAAGATCAAACAGGCCTCGAATTATGGGCAGAATTGTGTATCAAATTTAAATGATCCAAAATGTTTAAACATTTCAAACAAAGAAGTCGAATAATATTCTATGAGTTGCAAAAGCATTTTGTGCTCCAAGAACATTCATTCGGGTGAAAAAATCCGGGATTATCTTCGACTTGAAACTATCATTTCTTTTAGCATGCAACGTTTCTAAAACTCATAGAACATTGTTCGACTTCTTTGTTTGAATTAGTGAAATATGTTAGATCATTCGCATTCGATACAAAATGTTGCTTATAATTCAAGGCATGTTTGATCTTTTTCAAAACTTCAAACGAGACATTTTTCCTTTTTATATTTTTCAAAATTCTCCACTTTTGCATTTTAAAGAAATGTACTTCGAATTACACAGAAATATTGCATTTTTAATAGTTAAAGTTTCTTACGATAAGAGCCATATCTTTGAAAATCCATGATTTAAAGACATTTTGTATGTGTATTATCTGTTTGAACACTTGATGAATTAATAAATATGTACATTTTATCAACTTCATCACTTCATTATCCATATATATATATATATATATATATATATATATATATATATATATATATATATATATATATATATATAGCGTGTACCACGTGTCAGCACACAGAATAAATAGAAATACTCGATTGTAAAAATAAAACCAAGACATGTGTTTTATTTACATACTATATTATTAAGACTCCATAGAATGGTACCCGGGTTTCCATTATCAAACCCCTTGCTAGTTTGAAATTATCCTTGTTTTCCATGCTGGTGACTTACGAACGTTTTAACCCAGCAATAAAAATATTTCTTTAAAACTAGAAGAGAGTTAGTTATTGAAACCAGTGCATTATTCGAATAAATCTTAACCGTAGTATACAAAACAAGCAGACACACACAGAAACACACACACACACACACACACATATATATATATAGTTGCATTCTCATGACCGTAAAAACAATCAATCCATAACCATAACTTACACCTGTCTGTCCAGCTTCCTAATCTTCATATATCATTGAACAACCACCACCATGAGATTAATCTGTCTTTTCACTTTCCTTATTTTATATGTCGGCGAATATTATAATTTATTTTAGTCTCACAAACAAAAATATTTTCAATATAATAATATTTTATTAATTTATTTATGTTTTTGTTATAAATTCAATACTTTTTCTACATCTTACGCGCGTCTCACAGCAAAATAAAGAGAAATACATGATCTTTATCTTTACTTCTTTGATCATCAGATTAATGATTCATTCAATAGTAATGGGAGGAATACATAATTCCAAAGACGCGAGAAACGAAGATGGGAAAAGTTTTAAAAGAGGTCTCTACATAGGTAACGGCAAGTCAAAATACATGAAAGAAATTCCCATAAAAAATAGTGACACTAATCCAGGAAGTTATATATATATATATATATATATATATATATATATATATATATATATATATATATATATATATATATATATATATATATAAATCAGCCCTTCAAGGTCTTAACACTATCTCATTTTTCACTAGTTTTGTGGCCTTGAAAGGCCGATAATAAATAAGACAACATAATAGTATATGTATTTACAAGACCTTGTATTTACTAGAAGTACAGAATAGTATGTTACATAAAGACTGATTGTCCTTCATCGTAGGCTCTTCTATATTAATGTCTAGAAGAGTTCATATAGTCACAAAATAGGGTAGGTCACCATCATACCTTTACAGAGTTAAATAAATAGAGATTGACAGTAATACCCCCTTTTTCTTGATTGTTACTTGATTGATTTGTAGCGATGTTTTTACGCAATGGATTAAGTCGACGTCGATGAGACAAGACTAAACGAGAAGAAAAAAAACGCATAAATAAGCACACATGAAGAGAATTAAGCGTCAACAGTTTTCATGAGAATATCGATTGATTCTGCAAATTGCAGTTCTGGAGAGTGTCACATCGACTTTGGCCTAGACATGCAGCAGAAACGACGGGCACACGTGCAACACAATTGCAGCTGCAACTCATCGGTTGAAAGCTTGCATTAGCACATCTGGTAGCGACCTGCTGTAAGCGCGCTATACTCTTAGACGCGAACGGTAACACTTTTGTTCTGCAGCACGACCGCGTACACGAAAACCGGGGAAATCATCCCTGATGCTGAACAATTACACCGCCACGGAAAGAAAAGCTGATTCCTATATTCTGACATATTTTTGGTCGGGTGGCTATTTTAACAGCATCTAGAGAAAGAGTAACTGTCTTTTATAAGCGTCGTCATTTCATTTACAGTGTACCTGTACACACCACAAACACGTATGCGAATTAGATCGAAAAATACTAAGTATCTTTCCTTTTTTTATGATAATAAAAAGGAATAATAATACGTCTATATAATAAACTACTATTAATAATAATAAAGGAATTCTACATGAATCTAAGGGAACTGAAACTGTCAGTAATCTTATCAACTGCCCCCCCCACTCATCTAAAGGAAGACATCAAAATCGGCTGACACCACACAAAATGGCCATGAAAGGTCAAGGAGGACGACAAGACCAACAAGAAGTGTCTCTAACCAGACCCCAATTGTAAGAGTGCAAAAAGGACCTTGGGAGGCTTATAGCCATCTAAATCCCCCAAAAGACCAGGGCTCGTTGTCAACAAGAATTCAATGGTAGGCGGCTTTTGTGATAACGCACAATCCTTTGCATTGGTTATAAAAGAGACGGATAGTACTGTAAATCTGAGGATATTTTTTGTCACTTAGATTCCAGGGAACACCACCGGTTATTATCAGTGTGCAATCACGGATAAAGATCTTTGTGAAAATTTATTGTGCAAGCAGAACGTCTTAACAAATATGTCACAGTCTATACAATTTGGAATTAAGTCAAAGAAAATTAAATAGTGGTGGTGGCTGTGACACCACGGGTCACGGGTACTTCAAGTAAAAATGTGTCTTGAATTCGACCATTATTTGAGGCATTAGATATTGTCTCTATTTTCTCTGCTAAGATTTCTAACGTCAATAATGAGCCATTCTTTATTAGTCATCGGTGCTATGTTTTATATAAGCGTTATTTTGTTAAGCGTTTTTTTGTTAACGTAGAAAATATTTAAGAAAATTTCTAACTAGTATTAAAGATAGAAAAGAATGTTCACTCAATACATGAAGAAGTAACATATTCGTTTTATTTGTTTAAAGAATATTTAGCTGACAGTGGAAATTATTTTTTTACGGGAAAAGAGTAATTTCCGAATACCATTGACCTTTACACGTATTTAGCATTTCAAAAGGATGATGATGATGATGATTATTATTATTATTATTATTATTATTATTATTATTATTATTATTATTATTATTATTATTATTATTACTATTATTATTATTATTATTATTATTAACAATAAATTATACTGATTGATGTAGAAACTCCCGTGGAATTTCCACGGGCCCGATAGTATCATAATAATACAGGTGAAACGCCGGGTATGTAGCCATACTTGTTTTTAATATTTTTATTGGATGCATTTATTTAATGATGTATTTAATAACTAGTGCAGAAAGGAATTACGCTTCACCAGTGTTCATACTAATATAATATAAAATCATAGAATAACGTCAGCATATAAATTATTATGATCATTTTTGATGACATAAAGTAGAAAAATACATCTACCATCGATTTTTTTTATTTAGAGTGGAATATTGATTTCTGAATTAATTTCGGATGGTTGGATTAGAATGACTTGCTTTTTTCTTTCTGCTATAAATCGATCTAATGCTTTTTAATATCAATAGGATAGGACTAACTATCGCGAGTTGAAAAATAAAAAACGTGAGCCACTTCTGATGACCTTAAGAAGAATCTGGTGCTATCAGATCAGGCTGACTTAAAGTACTGGTTTCTAGCCTAATTTGAACCACCCATTGTTGTTATTGTTTTTATCTTTTTTCCTTTACAAGACTCAATCATGTTCTGCAAACAATTGTCCCCTACAAAACAACCAAACCAAACACCATGAAAAAATATTTAAACATATAAAAGCGTAGGCATTAAATAACCCGAAAAAAGGTTGATTGCCGTAAAACAAAACAATCGAATCAAACACCATGAATAAATATTTGAAGATATAAAGAACTTGAAGCTTAAAAACTTTTACCAAAACGACCGGATTCGCATTAAATAACCTCAAAAGGGTTGATATGCCGTAAAACAAAACAATCAAACCAAACACCATGAACATATTTGAAGATAATAAAGGACTTGAAGCATAAAAACGTTTTACCAAAATAACCAGATTTGGCATCAAGTAATCCGAAAAATAATATGCCGTCAATCAAAACAACAAACACCAACTTTGACGTTGCTTGTTTGCTTTTATTTCCTTCTTTTAATTTCCTCCCTTTGATTATTGTGAGTGGTGGTGATGGTAGAGTGGGGTAGACATTTAAACAGTGACGCCTGATGACATCCAAGACGTTACCGGAAGTTAAAATTGACAGAGAACAATCGGCACTCACATAAAGAAATAAAAAAGAAAAACAGAAAACGCCTAAAACTGGAATGTTTAAAATAAGAAAAAAGTGCCGTGGCGCAGTGGATATAGCACTAAGTAAAATTCAGTTTTAAGTGTTAGTCATCTGAAAAATACGATACGAAAAATTGCGAATTACCGAAGACTTCTCTCAATCATGGCTGACGGAACAAAGGCATGCTACCTGTGGATTAAATAAAGGGTTCCGTTCGAAATTCTGCCCAGATTCCCGAGTTCAACAGAAATATTCCCGAGTTCGAAGAAATACACCTGAAGAAGGTCGGAGGTTACAGCGGCCGAAACGTTGTGATACTAACACTCAAGATGAGAAATGTAGTCTGAATAACCAAAATTATATAAATTATCAATCCTCATCTCATATATTCAGTAATATAAGAAAAAGGGACAGAAAAACGTAAAAATCGGTATAGAAATCAGACAAGTAAAAAAAGAGAAACCCCTGATTATGGTAATAGATATGCGTTTTAACATTCCTTATTTATCGGGCAGACTTTTATGCGACAGGACGGATATATATATATATATATATATATATATATATTATTCTTCTTTCGTGTGAATCAAACGATTCTGGTGTTGGCATTAGTTTCTCCGATGTTTTTTGAGTTAGAAATCTTTCTGGAAAGACATCGGGTACTTACGGGGGAGGACGACGAAAAGGTTGCCAACATCCCGAAATGACAGTGGTACTGTGGAACCGACTGGATTCGAACTTGGAACACCCAGGTCTTCAGTCCGTGTCGATATCCACTTAACCACCGTCCCATATTAACATAAATAAACATTGTTCTTTTTTATAGTGTTGGGGATTACCTACGCTTATACTATCTAGTGTACTGCTCTGGGTCCAGCAAGCAAATATTTAAAATAACTTTTACAAGAGAAAGAAAGATAACAAGACGCCCCTCCCCCCAAAAAAACAAAGTAGCACACTTGAACGAAAATGCGACGTCAGCAGTTTTTGTGAAAATATCGATCGATTCGTCAATCTGAATCTCTAGAGCCTTTAACAGCGATGGGGCCTAGATGTGCAGTGAACAATAGCGATGCCACGTGCAACACTATTGCAGCTGCAAATAATCGGCTGACAGCTTGCATTAGCGCATCTGGTAACGACCTGTAGAAAAGCGCGCTATTCTTCGAGGAGCGAACGGTTCCACTTTTGTCTGGCAACAGGACTGCGTACCCGAAAACCAGGTGGATATTCGGTTGATATATACAAAACACTGACATGTATAATTTTAAATTGTTCAAAATGTTATAACAGTCATAAACACTTGGGATGTCGGTGAATTTCGAGGCCTTTCTTCCGGATAAAATTGGTGTTAGGCACCCCAGAATTAGCAACTACAAAATTTTTGTCTTAACATCAGTTTGTAATTTTTTTCTGTCTACTTCTGATTAATTATAAACAAAATAATACGCACATTTATAAGTTTTCAATCGCAGATGTTTTTATGAAAAACGGTTGATTTACAAAAACGTTTTACTAATAATTTAAAAATGCATTTTATTTTTCATGTACAAGCAGGCTTTGGCATATATACATTTTTAATTTAAAAAAAAGTTTTATTTTTGTTCTGTAAAGTTTGGAAGTTAATATATATATATATATATATATATATATATATATATATATATATATATATATATATATATATATATATATATATATATACACATTATTGGTTACATATGTGCATACATGTGTTTCGGTTGTACTCTTAACAGAGAGTCAACCTCTTCAGACCAAAGAATACAGAGAAGTCTCTGTCTTCTTTGGTCTGAAGAGGTTTACTCTCTGTGAAGAGTACAACTGAAACATGTATGCACATATGTAACCAATAATGTTTGTATGAATAAAAATTGTTACTTAAGAACAGCTCTACTTGTTATTGAGCACTTTTTATAAACACTTGAGTTTCAACGGATTTACATCTACAGGAACTAATACAATACGTGTACTATATATATATATATATATATATATATATATATATATATATATATATATATATATATATATATAATTAATATATAAAGTAGAGAAGTTTTTTCCCCTGTACCTTCTCGGAGAATAGGAAAATAGCCACATGCATCACAGGCTACTAAACTCACCACTATACTACACTTATTCACTCGAGCGTGTTTTAGTAAATTTGTTATTAGTTTTTTCTACCTAACACTAAATATTACATTTGGCCCACCATCAACGTCTCTCCGAAAAACCAACTCCATATAGATGGTAGCAAAAACTTTCCTCCCTAACAATTCTGTACTGTCACTCTACTCATCGACACCGGGAACAAATACACACAGTTTAATTCTCACGAAACACCGGTTCTTATTTATGCCAACAATTAAGCTAAAGTTAATTGGCCCATTTTCACATGTATTTTTAACCCGAGACCGTTGCGCAGTCGTTAACAAGGCAGGTTTCATGATCGTCAGTTTTAGCGTTCGATCCCTGTCTACTCTACCACTTTTTTCATTTTTTTTTTAAATTTAAAACATTCGACAACACGGTAGATGGGGGAGAAACAATAGGCCGTTTCCTTTTTTATTCGACGTGGGGCAATAGGTAGTACTTTCTCCCGTGCAACGCCGGGCGACGGGTTCCGCTAGTATATATATATATAGTGTTATTTAAACACTTTTATTGCACAAAATGTATAGAAATCGACAATCGAAACAAACAAATAAAGACACATTTAAATAAGAAAATATGTTGTGTGGTGATAGTGTGCCACAATTTCAAATTTCTGAATGTCTTTCACGCCACATGAATTCTTTTAGATAAGAATACTAGTTTAATCTCCTACAACCGAGCTTTGATTTAATAAACAGCTTCTGGCGATTCCAATATCTTTCTATTGTCTGTGTTTGGACGTTTTTGTTTAGATTCACAAAATAATATTAAAATAAATGTTATTATTAAAAATATGCGTATAAGTAAACGTTCTTGCAAATTAAACTATTTATTTTCTAAATGATTAGTAAAACTTTTTGTGAATAAAAACCCATTTTGTATAGTAAAACATTTTGTAAATGAAAATCATTTTTTAAATAAATAAGTGTACGTAGACAAAGTTATAAATGTGAATATTGCTTTGTTTATGATTAAAGTAACATTTTTAAATATCAGTGCAAAGCAAAACCTGTTCTTTTGGTCGTTGATCATTCTGGGGTGCTTAAGGTCAATTTGCTCCTTTTTTTCTAATCACGCCGTTATGGAAATAAAACTTATAATACTACTAAAACATCGTGAACCCTTTGATAATAACCTACTGCAATTGTGAAAACTGTGCGAAATTAGAAACTTGATGAGTGAAGGTATATGTCAGATTTGATGGCTTCGCAAAGTTATGTACTTAGACTTCTTGAAACGAAACTTTTAAATAATAAACATTTCATTGTTGTATACACAGAAAAACACATTCGCATTCATATATATAGATCATTATAAATCCCTGGGTCTCGATGCTCTTTTTGCCGCCAAAGATGACCTGCCAACAAATGTTTTCATCCATCCTGATTTTCTGTCTTCCTGAACATTCAGCGCCAGCTTTTCCCACTATCGGAAGTGGTTCTCCCACCTCTTCCTTTGCTTATCCCACGTCCGTCCTCTCTCTACAGTTCTTTGCAGGATTCGTATAAAATAGTCGTATCACTTTATTTTGCTCTTCTTCAAAGTGATTAGTAGATCTCTATACAACCCGACTACTTGTCTGAGTCTGTTCTTCACATCCTCATTTCTAATGTCGTCTTTGTATGAGATGTTGAGGATTGTTCGGAAATATCTCATCTCTCTGACCTGTATTCGTGTCTCTAGGTTCGCAGTGAGGTTCCACCACGCACACGCGTATATGGAGATGACTAAGGAACGTACCAATCTGATTTTGAGTGGTCTGGGATGTTTTTGCTATTCTATATAGGTTTTCGTTTGGCCAATCTTACTGTTGTCTGCAAAATTATTTCGAAAACTTCAAGCTTAGAGCCGTAATTCATCACAACCGCACCAAGGTACATGACAATATTCGCAGCTTCCAGCTTCTTGCCTCTGACCTTGATGACCTTACTGATGCGAGTGATGTTGTTGTTCATCAATTTGGTCTTTTCTACACCGATCTCCATGCCGTTACTAATTCGATGCATTTCGAGGTGCTCCTCCTTCTAATGCCACCGCCATAAAAACAACCTATAATACTGATGAACTCGTAACCATTTAATAACAACGTCATTGTTCCATTACAGACCTTGACTATGCAGACGGTGTTGGCATTCTCGACGTAAAATACACGGATATCCAGCATGTATTAAATAATGTCTACACTACCGCAAAACTCGTG
Source organism: Sepiola atlantica (assembly GCA_963556195.1). Taxonomy (NCBI): domain Eukaryota; kingdom Metazoa; phylum Mollusca; class Cephalopoda; order Sepiida; family Sepiolidae; genus Sepiola; species Sepiola atlantica. The sequence continues at coordinate 25,895,297 of OY744551.1, forward strand.
GGTAGTATGATCAATGCATATAAAACAAAGATTCCCTCAGCTAACTAACCCTTTTTCGAGCGAGTCCCTATAATTCTGAACGGCACTATTGTCGAAGAAGTCGACACCTTCAAGTATCTCAGCTAAACCTATACAACCACATTGCAAAGTAAGAGTCAGATTGCAATCCGTATCGATCGCGCTCGCACAGCTTTCTTGCCGGCTCTAGAGTATATTGTGGTCTCGACAAGAGATAAAACTCTCAACGAAATGTTATATATATATGAAGCGCTAACGTACAATACTGCTGTACCTCTGCGATACCTCATCCCAGCGCACAGATCTTCACACACGCACGGTGTTTGACAGGTATTGTTTACAATGCACCCTGCGCATCCATCTCTCTGACCAAATCCCAAACCGCATAATCCGTGCAAGATGCAACACCACCGATATCACAGAGGTTTTTCTGAAAAAAGAAGAATTCGCTGGTTTTGTCACGTTCTTCGACGCCCTAAGAATTCATCCGCAAGTTGGTATCCCGAATCGCACTCGCCGTCTGGAGGAATTGCAGAGGCGTTCAACTGCAGACATAGATAAAAATGATGACGACAGGCGTAGAGTTAGTGGCTGGGCTTGCCGTTTTTAGTCTTCGTCGCTAGAACCGGAAATGACTGAATAACACCGATAACTCAGCTGCCGATCAGCTGCTGGGTGAATCGGTTTGACGCGAAACGCTGTGAACTCATTTGGAGCCGACTCAACCCAGTTTGACTAGATTATTTCGCAAAGTTTTCTACTTAAAATACTTGAAACAAAACTTTTAAATAATAAATATTTCACTGTTGTAAACACGAAACAAACACTTTCTAATGTATTCATATAGATAGATAAACATTAAAATATTGATAATGTTAATAAAAATCTGTTTATCTTTTAAAAATGGCTCTAACGATAAAAAATAAAGAAGAAATCAATTTGCTCGAACGATAGTGAGTGTGTGGAGTTTTGTTCTTAACTTATAACTTGTTAGAAATCAAGGCAATTCCTCCAAAGTGTAGACCGAAAAGCAACACGATAGTGGTGCATCAAGAAATGCCCTGCCATCATAAGCAAGAACGAACACCCACTATTATTGGCATTTTTTGATTTCTATTAACTTGCTAAACATTTGTCAACGAAATAAAACAATATTCGTTAACACAAATTGTTGTTATCAAAATCAGAACACTTATTGAATAAAAAAGGCAATTACAAGTATAATTAATTAATGAAGTATATTTTTGCACAGTAATATGCAAATTAGTTAACATTACGACTGAGATCACACACACATTTATACATATATATATATATATATATTTCATTTTACTTCAGTTGAAGTTTACAGAAATCAAAGGGCCCCTTCCTGGGGCTAAAACTTGGGCTTTATATGAAAGGCATAGATATTCGAGTGTTCCATTACAGTTCTTGTTAACCTTATAAGCGTTGAGTTTGTAAAGAAGTTCAGAATATGACTTTTTAACTCCCCAATTGACCAGTTGATTATGTAAGAGTATACATTTATGTTGGTATCATGGTCTTACCGGATTTCAGGACAATAATTCATCTATTCGTGTAGAGCATCCAGC
>OY744551.1:25901906-25926906 GCA_963556195.1 Sepiola atlantica
AAAAAAAAAAAAAATAACATTTTTTAAAAATTTGTTTTTAAATTCTTTAAGTCCGAGTCATTTTTACTTTTCCTGTAAAATCATCGAATGGCGTATTTAAAGCGGTGTTTACTTTGACTCTTTTTTAATTAAAAATGAATAAATTAGATGGTAAATGTTCAGTAATACATTTTTTAAAAAGTTTTATAACACTACTTTTATTAGACATTAATGTTTTTTTATGTTTTTTTCTTTATGCTACAAAATGGAACTGTTTTAGATCAATGCAGAGAGTTACAAACATATACTTAATGTTGTATTCCTACGCTGAACTCCTAGACAAAGTTTAAGTAGGTTAAAAAGACAAAGCATTTTCGTTTTATTTGGAGCCGCGTAATTAAGTGTTCGCCTTCATTTGCACTATTTTATGCCATTTTTAATGGTTCGAATCTCACAGGATACATTTTTTTGCAATAGCGTTTCAGTTGTTTTCTTAGTCAATATCGAACATCGTCATACAACTTAATACTTTTTTTCATTTTTGTAATTAAACAAATTGTTTAAATATATTAAATATATTCCCTTTATTTCTCATCTTGGCTATAAAATTATAAAAAAAGTTACCAAACACGGTATACACGTGTACTTCAGCTAGTATTATATATATATATATATATATATATATATATATATATATATATATATATATATATATATATATATATATATATATATATATATATAAATATATATATATATATGCAATGCTCCGACTCTATCGTTGAGTATTTTCTATACTCGTCGCTCTCAGTATAAATATCACTTAATTTCTACGTTATTACGTGGAAATATCTCGTGGCTAAATGGGATTAGGTGAACCGTTACAGATTCAAGGTGTGTGTGTGTGAACCGGATTCGCGCCCTGTGACCGTCTCAGATTGTTATTTCTCTGCGTTTATGAGAATCATAAGCTCGAAACTACGTCGTACGTAGGTAAAATGCTAAAAAATGTGTACTATTTCTTTCTATAGATAACAATTTAATATTCATCTTGTATGTGTGTGTGTATATCTATATTATTAGTTTATGTATGCACATAAAATGTTATAAAGAGATATAATCTTTTATGTATTAATTTCCAGGATTTACTTACACAGTGCTCAATACGTGAGTAGAGCTATGTAGTTACTTATGAAAATATATTTATAACAATTAACCTAAGCAGAGGCTACCGCGTGTCATCCCTGTAGAGAATCGTCAGGCTAAAATACATGGAGTTTGTTTTGCCGGGTGTTTTTATATATCAGACATAATCTACATTAGTCGTCTAAATTTCTACATGTACAGGTCTGTCGTATTATTTTCCATTCAATTATTGGTGAGCGTCCGCTTTCTTTGAGCTCACAATAATGGTTTGCTAGTGCTGTTTACATTCGGCGTTCTCTTTTTTTAAATGTGCTTTGGCGGTAATATCTGATTTTAAAATCTAGGGAGGTCATACCCACATAGTACTTCTTGGTATTTGGTCTTTCTTTGGCAAATATTTGTGGCTTGTTAAACAATATGTTGGTTAGGCATTTATTTTGTAGTGGGCAAAATGTACGAGTTATGCAGTTACAGTTTTTCTTTTCATTACAAACTTTTTCATTTCTATTAGAATGATTGCTATTAAGGTGTTGGTTATTACTATTTGTTGTGCTTATATTTTTGTTCTTCTTGGTGTTAGTTTTGCTATGTTTGTCACTTAGTTTTGCTATGTGTGTCACCTTTTTACGCAGTTTGTTATATTCTCTTTTCTCCTGTTCTCTTTTAGCATTTTGTAATTGTGTGCTTTAATTATAATTTCTAGGTTTTCGCATCAGCTGTAGGACAGTTTTAGGTTATTTTTATTAATAATTTTATGCAGGAGATTAATGACGAGGAAGTGTTTCTTAATGTCTTGCCCAGCGCATAAATATACCAGATTATATTTATTTTTCTTTTATTTTTAATTTCATTATAATTATTTGTTCCCTGTTTTTTATATCTGATTTCAATATTTTTGTACCGACTATTTTTAGAGCTGAATTGTAAATGTTACTTGTTTTTTATATACATTTTCGTTGCTAGAGTGTTTCATAAGCTTACGTTCGATAGAATTAGGAATCTGTTTTATGATTGATGGGGGCGATCTGACTTTGGGTTTATGTATTTTGGATCAGCGTTATCTTTTAAATATGGCTCGTAAGTATTTTCATTTAAGTTTCAAGTGACATCTAAAAACTTACAAGTAAGCTACACAGAAACGTTCATGTCATTACCAGAAGAAATCATCAATCTAAAAAAAAATAGCTCATAGGATACAACGTCGTACTGTAGGGGACGGTATTGATTTATCTCTGGGGTTCAAATCTCGGGGTTGATGCACTCGCGACTTCCAGCTTCACTGATGAGTTTTGAAAAGAAGAAACAGCTGTCTGTGTTAAATTATACATATACATACATATATGTATATATATATATATATATATATATATATATATATATATATATATATATATACACGAGCAAATATAGGCTCCTTCTGATCACAAAATTTTACTAGGTTGAGAGGACGATATGATTATGAACGAACTACATACACTGAGTTTCAAAGGAAGAAGTAATGCCTAGTAGAATGGTATCATTACAATATAACATATACTACAAGTCCTCCTCCAAAATTGATGAGGTATAAGCTTGGAAAATCATGCCTATAAAAAGAGATGAAAAACGGAAAATATACTACACTACTCCTCCCCGCAAAAGAAACAAAGAGTAGGTGGCACCTAGGAAGATTGTCTTATGAAAACAGAACATATACTACATTAACCCTCCGTCGACAGAGAATGTCATATCTAGGAGGATTATCCCCACCTCGTAAAAAAGGAGGATGTTATTCCTAGGAGTGCGGTTTTATGGCAACAGAACCCATACAACACTGAGCAGGGAAAGATAATACAATAATAGATTAAATCATTGTTTTTTAAATTAATTTAATAATGCCTAATTATAAAAACATTATTTTATTATAGTCCATTTATCTTTTAGCAAAGATCAAAGTGTAGTATCTGTTCTCAGTATCGTAAGACATCAGACGTTAATTTAAAAAAATAAAAATAAAAATAATGCGGCGTCGTTAACTGAAGAGAGGAAGGTTAAGAGGGAGAGAGGGGAAGGGGGCAAACAAATTAGCCAACCGGAGAGATAGATAGTGACAACTAGTAAGTAGCAAGCTAGCCACGCTTTTCCTCTTTTTTTCTTTCTTGCTTCGCTGAGTCGGTGAAAATTCTCGCGATCAATGCTATGTTTTTCTTAAGTTATCCATGTGTTTTATTAATTTATTTTAATACTTTGCTATTAATATTGACGAAACTATTGCAGATATGTAGTTAAGATAGTACAATAAAATTAAAAATAAATAACATCAAATATTAATTAATTATGAAGTGCTTAAAAATAGATATGTTAATAAGACTATCTAATAACTGTCCTTCTATCGGTCGTCTTTACTATATATAGAGTATATTAGTGGTAGGAAGTAAGTGTAGTATATGTTCCGATGGATACTACACTCTATAGACGGGTGTCGTCTTGTCCTTCGGGGCTTGATTCCACCTGTCTGTGGGTTTGTTCTGTGCAGTTCTAGGAGGTCCACCCTCCCAGGCTTCGCCTCCCCTCTTTGGGGAGGAGTAACTTGATTGCTTACTGCCTGAGGCGCCCCTACCGGAGAATGCCGACGGGGCTGCCCAGGCAATTTTTAATGGCCAGAGTGCTCACTTTCTCGGGCGCTTCCTTTTCAAACCCCACTTGTGGGAGTAAGATAAAACTGGCCTTGTGCCTAACTCCTGCAGAGGAGTAAATAAATATTGATTTAAATAACAGTAAGTCGTTTTGATTGTGATATAGTCTGGAGGAATGAGAAACATTCGCATTTATTCATTTAGATATACATATGGTGCGTATATGTATGTCGGTATACGTGTCGGCTCATGTGTGTGTGTTCAAAGGCTTTCTTCCTTTTATTATTCCTTGGTACTTAGAGACTACTTAGCATATACGTACTTTGGAGAGGTCTCCCACCACGATGAGACGCACACACGCGCGTGCACACATACACACATACACGCACGCACACAATCATATATATCCCATACCTATTTACGCAGAAGATAAAATAAAAAAATCTATCTTTCGCAAAAACCAGGCAAAAACATGGCCGATAAATACAAGTGTTTTAATTTTTTTTCATCATCTTTTGAGTGAAGGAAAAAGAACTCCGACAATGCCTACTTCGTTACGCACTCTTTGGTAATTGACACGTTGTTTTAGAAAAAACTTCCCGCATTGTTAGTGCTCCTAATATTATATATATATATATATATATATATATATATATATATATATATTTATATATATATATATATATATATATATATATATAGAGAGAGAGAGAGAGAGAGAGGGACAAAGAAAGAGAGAGATAAAGTTAGGTATCTCTCTCTCTATATATATGTATATAAATATATATATATATATATATATTCACACACACACACACACACACACACACACATATATATATATATATATATATATATATATATATATATATATATATATATATGTGTGTGTGTGTGTGTGTGTGTGTGTGTGTGTGTGTGTGAATACATATATATTTAATGTGCAAGGTAATTTCCTAAACTAATGAACGGATAATTATGAATTTTTTAATATATATTCTACGCAGGATAGTAAGATGGGCACACAATATTTTGTTTTTTTGTAAATTTAAACATTTAAGGCTGCATATATATATATATATATATATATATATATATATATATATATATATATATATATATATATATATATATAATTATTTCAAAATTTTTGAGAAACCAGTTAACGGACACGTGAATTTATATCAATAAATGACAATTTATTTAAACATTCTTTTTTTAAATATTTTATAAATCCGAATTTTCGTTTTAACAAACCATACTCATGGTAAACAGACCGTGTACTTTTTTTTATTTTTCATGGTGAAAATGTAACGGCGTGGCTGAAGATTGACGATCGCCTCCGATATTATTGGAGAGTTTGTTTATATGTCCGGTACTTGTAGTGAATGCCCTGGCAGGCTAGAGATGAATAATATAAGTGTTACTACAGTTTTGAAAGCGTCGTAATATTTCTTAGTACAGAGTAAACTTCTAAACTACTTAATTGATCATTATGAATTTTGGAATATATATTTTCGGCAACAGCGTGAGTATTGATTTACTCCTCTCCAGGAGTTAGGCACAAGGCCAGTTTTTTGTTACTCCCACAAGTAAAATGTGACCCAAGGTCGTGTCGGGAAAGTGGGGTTTAAAAATTGCCTGGGCAGCTCTGTCGGCATTCCCCGGTAGGGGCGCATCAGGCAGTAAGCAATAAACTTACTCCTCCCCAAAGAGGGGAGGCAAAGCCTGGGAAGGTGGACCTCCCAGAACTGCATAGAACAGACCCATTGACCGGCGTAAATCAAGACCCGAAGGCCAAGACAACCCCAGTATGGGGTGCAGTATCTATCGGAACAGATACTACACTTTGATCTTTGCCAAAAGGAAATGGTATTAGTGAGTGGCAACAGCGTGAGTAACATGGCCACATTATCTTTGTGGTAACTTTACAATTCAGGGCGTATTTCCTTTGTTCCGGCTTCATGCCACATCTTCCTGTGGTGGACGTGAAGTAAATATTGCCGCCTTATTACGACTGGTTTGTTGTGCGTGTTTATAGTAGCTGCGGGGGAGGGGTATGTCTTTGTATCATTCGTTCAACTAGTGACTGCCTCACAAGTGATGAGACTTTTCTTTTGTCGAATTCAGATTCGCTCAAGCACAACCCAGATTATTGCCGATCGACTGAGGCGCCACTACTGGTAACAGCTGACCGATCTGTTTTCGTCTATTTTTGCTAACTGGCCAGAGTGTTCACTTGGGGGAGATGGTTTTCTTCATAGCCGACTTTGTCAAATGCTGCTGTTCGGGGAAGCAATCAAATCCAACAAGCATTCCGAATGACTGGTTGGTCGGCTGTTTTCATAAAGACGCGCTTTACCTTAGTATCATTCATTCTGGCAACCTAGAAACAGTATTGCTTCTTTTGTAATCAGCCACTACTTTGCCTAAATAAAGTGTGGCTCAGCGCAGTCCTAGGAAGTTCAGCCTCCCACACATTACCCCCTCCTCCAGGACGGAGCCTGCTTTATTCCAGCTCGTCGGGGAATGCTGACTAGTCCGTTTTTGGCTATTTTGTCCCTGATTAAACTGCTCCATCGAGGAAGCTGATTTTGTTTTGGCGATATGTTTGGTGTTATTGAATCAAATAAAAAAAATGTAATTAAAATTGTATTACGATAATTGTAAATAAAAAACAACAACATTGGTTTCGTGTTGCAGTTGTTGTCTATTCGGCCACTTGCTAGCAAGTGTCTTCTGCGGTGGCACATTTTTAAAAACTTCTGATTCAGCGTTCAGGCATTTGGTGGTTTGTAATAAGATGATTTTTCGGATATTTCAAGCCTTGTGTCACATTTTGCTTCCGTGGGAAGCAATACAACTGATACTAGCAATCAAACTATTATTTCATGTAAATATGTTGCGTTATCAACTTCATGTAAAACACGCAACAACTTAGTTGCCGTAATCATTACAGAAACACCAAAGATTACAAAAGTTATTTGTACCTTCGTTGCTGAACGTTTTTTTTCTTCTACAGACTTCTGCGCAATACTCTCAGAATAGGTGAATTCTTGTTCATACTTTCAAAGAAACTTAACTCGACAGAAAACTGATGGCAGACAGCAGTCATTTATTCAACGTTTCTTAAAAATCACTTATTAATTATATCTCATCAGCCCATGTCCTTACACGCTTGAACGCTTTACGGGCCTATAAACGGTCTCTCTCTTCTATCACCATCTTTCTTTGAACCAAGTGACGTCATATCTGTTTCTAGTATATTCCCTCAGCCTAAGCAATTTTGAACTTGGGATCATCAAGTTGATCTCTGCTAACTCCTCAACAGTTTCAATTTCCGATTTATTCTGAACAAACTAAATTATATACTCGGGGACCTATCCAATAAATATCTAAGTACATATGGATACCACTAAACGCTGTGTAGATGCAGCGGACAATTTTCTGCTTTTAAGACGAGTGGCTGGGGCAAGATAATAGATTTTCAAAGAGAGAGAGAGTGAGTTTGAATTAACTAATTAGTTATATCTTATCAGTCTATGTCCTTACACGTCCAAACGCATCGCGTGCTTCCAAACTATTTTCTTCTTCTATCACCATCTATCCTTGATTTATGTGACGTCATATCCGTTTTAGTACATTCTTACATCCTAAGCAATTTTCAACTCAAGATCATCGAGTTGATTTCTGATAATCCGCAAATGTTTCCACTTTTTATTATTCTCAACTAACTAAATTATATACTAGCGGATATATCCGCTTATTGTCCACATATATAGTCCTATGTCGTGGTTAATATACTTTTTTTATATGTATAAGTGGTCGTTAAGTTATTATTTTCATAATCAATCTCGATCAAACATTAAACGTGCTAATATAGTCAACATTACATGGGTTAGATTGTTGTTGGCTTACGTCATTAGTAAACAACTTGTTTTGCATATAAGTTGGAATGCCGTTAAACTATCGCAATCTGTCCACACTGTGTATCAATGCATATAATTATCTATCTATCTATCTATCTATCTATCTATCTATCTATCTATCTATCTATCTATCTATCTATCTATCCGAGTCTGCCTATATTTATCCATCTATCTATCTATCTATCTATCTATCTATCTATCTATCTATCTATCTATCTATCTATCTATCTATCTATCTATCTGTTACCATACAAGTGGAAGAAGTGTTCTCATATGGTCTTCCAGTATAAGGACCCGTTATTTTCATGCCTTGTAAATATAGAAGTGATTTCTTAACAAGAACCTCATACGCATAAGTGATTCGGGTCTTGGTTGAGGAGAGGTTACTTGTTACTAGTTCCCCTGAAAAAATATGCAGGATGTTATGTTGGTAGAAACAGATAACATCCTGCATATTTTTTCAGGGGAACCAAACAAGTAACTTTTAATCAGTCCTCTAATAAGAAAACCTATTGCACTCAACCTTCCTAAAACACCCACACAAGCACTCTGCTAATATTCTCTTCCAATATATATATATATATATATATATATATATATATATATATATATATATATATATATATATATATATATATATGGAAAATGAAAAAGGAAAAACCAAAAATATGTTTTTTTATGTATTCATCAACGTTTCGTCTTTATTTGTAAGACTTCCTCATGATGAATATTTTAAGAAAAATGTCATACAAGTACATGCAAATATTGGGTTGACATGGGTTCATGAGAAGAAGTAGTAGCCACTACTGGAGGCACAGGACCGAGATCCGGGTTGAAGGAAGTCGGTGGCATAGAATGAGAATAACGTGGATGGCTGTGAGTGAAAAAGTGAAGGGGTGGGGGTGAGTGAAGTTAATGTGGATGGTTGTGAGTTAAAAAGTGGAGGGGTGGGGGAAAGAAGAGTGGTGGGGGGCTCTGTGTTTTTGGTGTGTAGGTTTTTAGAAAAGATTTGAAAAAATGAAGGTGATTGGAAATGGGAGGGTGAGAGTGTGAAAGAAGTAGTCGAAAGGGTGAAATGGGCGAGGGGGAGAGGGGAGATGTTGTTGTGGTTACATATATATATACATATATATATATATATATATATAATATTAAATATTTTTTTAATATTTTTTAATATTCTAATATATATATATATGTGTTTATATACATATATATATATATATATATATATATATATATATATATATATATATATATTAAACTGGGTAGATTCTAAAAGTTAAAATAACATTAATTAGAACTTCATTGCTAATATTTGAATCACTCCCCTGAAATAAATATTCAACAATCTAACTTCATATGTACGCGTGTTTCTAAAAACTACTTTACTTAGCTAATGTACATTTAAGTAAATTCTCAAAATGTATATAATTTTCATCATCAGCATATAAAAATTAAATTTTAATTTCAGGTAATAATCTACTCGACTTAATATAGAAAAGATCTTATCGATATAAAAGATTTATTATTGACCTTATTTTTACCGAATTTTTAAGGATATGTAATTTCTATTAAAAATATATACATGAATTTATCCCAACAAGGGTAACTTGTGAATTGTTTACGTTGAGTATCTGAAACTTTGCCTTATATATATGTGTGTGAGTGTGTGTGTGTGTGTGTGTAAACATCATTCAAGATAAATATATTGACATAATGAATACAAAAACAATAATTTTTTAAAGTGCTGAATGCAAAGTAGCGCGTTTATAAAATTTAACAAACATTGGTGGAACAGTCAACACTTGAGAAGACGGATATGTGTTAAAACACGAATTAATTTGTGTCCACTGTACTACAGATGTTTTTAAAAATTATATATATATATATATATATATATATATATATATATATATATAATATTAAATAATATTTTTAATATTTTACCTAGGTACAATGTCGTTTCAAGCTTACGGCTCTCGTCAGCACAACAATCTCAGGCTATCAGAGGGCACGAACCCGGTTCATAGAGACACCTTGAAACTGTAAGCGTTGACTTCAGTCTCATAGGCCACGAAAGATTGTCGCGTGATAACGGAGAAATTAAACTATATATATATATACTGTGAAAGCGACGAGTATAAATATCAAGGCATTCGATAGGATTCAAGGGCAGAGCCGGAGTTTTTCTACTGGGGCTTAAGGTGAATGGCTATTTTAAATCTTTCCGACAGTTCTCTACTTTTAATTTTACTTAATAATATTAGATTATATTTTCAATATTTTACTTACGTACGGCATCGTTTCAAAATTACGGTTGTCATCAGCGCAGGGAAATAACAGTCTCGGGCGGTCAAAGAGCGCGAACTCAGTTCACAGAGACACCTTAAATCTGTAAGCGTTCGCTTTAGTCCCTCCCCATATATATATATATATATATATATATATATATATATATATATATATATATATATATATATATTACTATTTCATGTATCGACATAAAATCTTATAAGTGGAAATAATGTTGTTATGTATGGATTTTCAATATTTACTTCAACCGTACTTGATACGTAAGTAGAGCTAGGTAGTGAGTTATTAAAATATCTTCATGGCAATTAAGCTACACAGGAATTTTAGCCTGACGATCCCCCCGATGATGAAACGCGAGAGCTTCTGTATAGCTTAATTGCCATAAATATATTTTCACAACTTTATATATATATATATATATATATATATATATATATATATATATATATATATATATTGTAAGGGTGTACATGCCCACACGCGCGTGCGTGTGTCTATAGGGACTTGCGCTGTTTTCTGTGTGCATGTACATCAGTCGTTTTCCTACTCAGACAGAATAGTCAAGTCTTGACAACAACAAAAAACAGGTACAGACACGGACGTATGAGGAAAGTGTCCCGCATCGCAAACCAGTCACCCAATCGTGACGCAAACAGACAAGCGGATGTTTACACCACGTAATCAAACACAAGATCGACCCCTCAAAGGGATTCACAAAAATGTGCAGATGGACACACTAAAACTAAAAAGAAACAAAAATAATGCGTGTGTGTGTGTGTGTGTGTGTGAGAGAGAGAGAGAGAGAGAGAGAGAGAGAGAGAGAGAGAGAGAGAGAGAGAGAGAGAGAGAGAGAAGATAAGATGATCAGCAGGATGGATACGCACCATTGGATATGAACATAAGCACACACACATATATACACACGTATTTTGAGTCGAGCACAAGATCAAGATAAACGCGTATATACTTGTAAACACAGATTTGAAAGTTTATATTTTTGGTTACGAATACATATACAATAACAAACACATTTACATATATATATATATATATATATATATATATATATATATATATATATATGTGTGTGTGTGTGTGTGTGTGTGTGTGTTTTGTGGGTGTGGGTGTGTGTGTAACATACATATATACAATATATATATATATATGTATATATGTACCATACATATATACAATATATATATATATATATATATATATATATATATGTTACATATATAGGTACAATATATATATATATATGTATGTGTGTGTGTTTGTAACATATATATATATATATATATATATATATATATATGAAAATAAAACTTTTTCGAATCTTAACGGATCCGATCCTTGATATCAAATCCTGCACACAGACAGGATTCGATATCTTTTAATAGTATATGTATAATATTGGATCTTATTTGTTTGCTATCTTGTGTTTCTCAGTGCACCCTGGATGACGTCATTGTTGTGATACCATTCATTAAACCAGAGGTGTTAGTAAGCTTGAACTGTAGATGATGTACGAAATGTATTACGTTAGTCATTTAAACATTGGGGCTAGATAAACCTACAAATGAGGAGGAATAGATATTTGATCACGTTGTATCAAAACGACCCTTGTAACCAATTGCACTTTCATCGGAAAGGTGGCATGTTAGCCGTTATTTAAATACTTGTTAGGTTGATTTCAAATAATTTCTCATGTTCAATACTAAACACAACACGTACTAACTAATTATGTATACTATATACTATATGGTTTGTTTTATATGCTACATAAGCTCTACATATATATATATATATATATATATATATATATATATATATATATATATATATATATATATACATTATATGATGAAAATGTATAGTTAATAGCAAGTATCGTTATGAAATTAAATTTTGTTAATAATATTATCACAAAGCAAGGAAATCAGAAATGAGCTGTGTAATTTGATACAAATAAATAAATATTACGGAAAAATGTAAGATTTAAATGATAGAAATAATTATCGTTGAACTGTTAAATCTATTCTTCAATATTTCTATATAATTATCTCATAATCAAAATGTATTTTTCAAACTGAAATAAATTTATTTAGCCAATTTCGATATTTCAAAATCTTTAGCGATGTTTGTCTCAACGCGTCACATGGCGTTGAAACTTGCTACGCTAAGCATTTCTCAATATCCGAATTGGCTCGATATCTCTCAGTTTGTAAAAATACTTTTGGATTATTGGGTTATTACATTGAAATGTTAATGCAAAGAATCTACATATAGACAGTAAGTCAAACACTTTGTATCATTTTGTTTATGTTTATCCTAATAGCAGTACTTGTATTTATTTACGCATACATTACATTGCCATTATTAACAAACGTACTATTATATATTACTAGCAGGTTTAGTCGGCGTTGCCCGCAATTCTTATATGCTATTATATTGCTTGTAACGGAAAAAAACCAAGCCAACAACGTACCACTAGTTTTAATTGCACTTTGATCAGAAAGGTGGCGTGTAAGGCTACTATATTAATATATAATGAGCTGTCTACTTCTTCATGCGTCATACCGAAGCAAACATCTACCGATATTGAATGATTGCCAACATTGTTCAAATTAATATACACAGACATGAACGAATTAAATAGACACCACAGAAAAATAATTCATACATGTTAAACAATTTTTGCTCCTTTCGCCGACAACAAAGACTCGGAGCCGTACAAAGCAGCAATAAAAGTTTAAAACATCGATATTTTACAATAATTGATATTTTGTATGTTTCAAATGTCAGTATATCTATTATATCACCATTTAAGTATGACCAAGGTGACGATAAAATTGTCAGAGTTTAAAAAAAATCTTTTTCATAGGTTAATCGGAAGGTCAACTTAATCAGCGTCAAATTGTCGCAAACCTCAACTAAGTGATTGTTCAATTAAGCACGAAAAAAAAAATAATATACATCAGCTCGCCTAGGTCGATCAGGATCGTTTGCAAATAGTCTTCATTATTAATGATAGTTAGGATGATGTCTATTTATTTTTTATGCCTGTGTATGTATGTTCTTTTATCGTATTTTGCGTTAATTTTAGTTTAAATCGCAAACATCGGGATTCCACTTTCCACTTAACACCGAGTGATTGTCCAATTAATCAGAAGACGATAGTAATCAATAATATATCGCTTATATCGACCAGAGTCCTTTGAGAGTAGTGTTCGTTATTAATGATAATAAGGGTGTCTATTTACTTCCTCCATGTCTGTTTATATATTTTTTTATTCATCGTTTTTTTTTTGGGGGGGGGGGCGTCTTTGTTCAACTTGAGATGTAAACATGTGCGCGTCCTTACTCGTTTTCATTCAAGTGATTCGGGTTTATTGGATTTTCGCAATAAAAACGCTCCGCCATTTGTTCTATCGCCCCACCCAATACACAGACACACGACTTTCACATATTTTGCGCCTCCACCTTTGAAAGGCACACAGAGATTTACCCCGGCCGTTCCTCATCTACATGGATCTACCCCACTTTAAATATGGTATACAAGAAATTTGTGGGGAGGGTCGGATCAAATTACAAACTCCTTACAGTTATTTCTCTAAGGACAAACCACTTCACATTAATTCTACTTCAAGGAGAAACACTTTCATCTTATCTTTAAATAAGTAAAAGTACTATAAATATATATATATATATATATATATATATATATATATATATATATATATATATATATATATATTACATATGACTTTATATATATATATATATATATAATACATTTTACTTACTATTATATATAACATTATACTTATATATATATATATATACATATATATATATTGTTTACTTCAGTATATATATATATATATATATATATATATATATATATATATTACATTTTAATTTCTATACACATATTACATTTTACTTATTAAATATATATGATTTTAGTAATCTCTCTCCTTCCCTCTCTCTCTCTCTGTCTCTCTCTCTCTCTCTCTCTCTCTCTCTCTATATATATATATATATATATATATATATATATATATGTGTGCATCTATCTACTTATCTATCTATTAATCTATCTATCTATGTATATATATACATATATATGTATATATATATATGTACATCTATCTACTTATCTATTTATTAATCTATTTATCTAAGTATATATATATATATATATAGTAGAGAATGGTAGTTTGCTTGAAGCATTGCTGGGTATAGTAGTAGTAAGTTTTTGAAAGGCTGTGGGCAATGCAATTCCGGGTAAGATGCAAGTTGAAAGGAAAGGAACAAAAACAATAAAAATAAATCGAATACGATATAAGACTTACTATTTATTTTTCCTTTTTTTCCTTTTTTTTTTTTTTTCTTACATAACAGCAAGAGTGTTTTAGCTGTCCGGGTGATTAAAAATCACTATTTGATATTTCGGGAAAAGACATCCCTTTTTCAAAAATA
Organism: Sepiola atlantica; assembly: GCA_963556195.1. Lineage (NCBI taxonomy): Eukaryota > Metazoa > Mollusca > Cephalopoda > Sepiida > Sepiolidae > Sepiola > Sepiola atlantica. The sequence continues at coordinate 25,916,377 of OY744551.1, forward strand.
ATTAGACCAGAAGAAGAATAATATTTTATTCTTCTCCGACTGTGTAGAGAATAATACAAAACAAAATGGCTGCCAGATATAGACCGCAGCAAAAAACAGTTTCACAGGGAATATAAATTAAGTTAAGTTTTATTTTAATATTATGTTAAATATATGATTGGTGTTTAGAATATTAGTGTAATGTTGGTTAGGTGTATGGTGTTCGATAAACTGTTATTTTTGATAATATATATTGTATCATTTTTTTTTTATTTTTTTTTTTTTTTATATTTGAATATTTACTTTGTTTTATGTTCGTATTTTTATTTTGTTTATCTTTCTATCGTAATTTAAGAATTTTAATATAAATTAAAGTAATTAGTCTCATATTTTAAATATTCTAGATCTATCTACTTATCGATTTCGATTATCATCTATTAAAGAAGTGTTATTAATTACTAATTGTGAGTTTCGTCAAATTAGATTAACGAATTAACTTATTAACTTGAGATATTTATTATAAGATAAAGGGGAGTAACTCTGGATTTTTAAAAATATTTTTTTTATAATTAATTTTTTAATTTTTTTTTTTAATTTTTTAATTTTTTTTAAATTTTTTTTTTTTTTGGTGGAGATCTGTATAACAATATTAGTATATATATACAACATATATACACAAATGCATATATACATATATATATACATATCTATGTATCATTGTTTGTTTAATTGTTTATCTATATATATTCATCAATTTCTTTACATATTTGTTTGTTTGTTTTTTGTTTTTTTTTGTTTTTTTTTTTTGTTTTGTTTTTTTTATTTATTTATTTTTTTTTTTTTTATTATTATTATTTACTTGTTTAATTTATTTTATGAATTATTTATTTAATATTTGCATGTTATTTGTATACATTCTATATATTCTTCTCCAGATATATAGATGACATTCTAATCCTTACATCCTCTCAAGACGAAGCAACACAAATATTCAACACATTCAACAACACCGACCCCCACATACAATTCACCATAGAACACCCAAACGAGTCCGGCTCACTCTCTCTCCTTGATTTCAACCTTAACATCACCGAAGATGGCTCTATACACACTAACTTCTATAGGAAACCTGCCTGCAAAAACCTTTTCATACACTATAAGTCTGCCCTGCCCACAAAAGCCAAATTAAGTTATGCCCATAATGAAATTACCCGAATACAAAATAAATGCTCTTCTGCTGCTGACAAAATATCACACACTAAAAACTTCCACCAAACCCTCCAAAATAATGGCTACCCCGCCCCCACCATAGCCCACCTAAATAAGCCCAAAACACGTAGACACCGCACCCTCGCTAACACATGCTTCTTAAAACTCCCTTTCTTCAGCGATAAGATCACCACCTCCATCCGCAAGGCAATACATAAGGAAAACCTTAACATACAACTAACACATACTGGCACCTCCTTACGCCAACATCTATCTAATAAACACACTAACCACACACCCGAACCCTGCTCCCTGGCCAATTGCCCTATCTCCAACACAGGTCTGTGCCTTCGCACTAACTGTGTTTACAAACTACAGTGTAATAAATGCAAAAAATTTTACATCGGCAACACTACAAGACTGCTACACTTGCGCATAAAGGAGCACTTGAATACCCGTATATCCTCTTTCCACAAACACATAGAGATTTGCTCAAACACTCAGCGCGATATTCACGTCTCCATCTTAGCGTCTGTCAGAAACATCGGTGACCTTAGAATCACAGAATCAATCCTCATCTCCAGATTAAACCCCTCACTCAATCAACGTCACGAGCTCTACTCACCTTTCATTCTATAATATCTACCCCCCATCCACCAACCAACCCCCATATCTAACACTTAACAGAGTCCGTTTCCACCACTTCAATCATTACTCACCTCCCATAATAAACTCACCATACACCCAAACAATCAAACAGGCCCCTCCCCATATGAACTTCCATCCTTACACACTTTCAACCACAAACCAAAAACCATATTCAGCATACTCGTCTAACCCACCAAAATAAGTCACTCCATAACCTAGCATTATTAATTAATAAATCCAAACACATATAGAATGTATACAAATAACATGCAAATATTAAATAAATAATTCATAAAATAAATTAAACAAGTAAATAATAATAATAAAAAAAAAAAAATAAATAAATAAAAAAAACAAAACAAAAAAAAAAAACAAAAAAAAAAAAAAAACAAACAAACAAATATGTAAAGAAATTGATGAATATATATAGATAAACAATTAAACAAACAATGATACATAGATATGTATATATATATGTATATATGCATTTGTGTATATATGTTGTATATATATACTAATATTGTTATACAGATCTCCACCAAAAAAAAAAAAAAATTTAAAAAAAATTAAAAAATTAAAAAAAAAAATTAAAAAATTAATTATAAAAAAAATATTTTAAATAATCCAGAGTTACTCCCCTTTATCTTATAATAAATATCTCAAGTTAATAAGTTAATTCGTTAATCTAATTTGACGAAACTCACAATTAGTAATTAATAACACTTCTTTAATAGATGATAATCGAAATCGATAAGTAGATAGATCTAGAATATTTAAAATATGAGACTAATTACTTTAATTTATATTAAAATTCTTAAATTACGATAGAAAGATAAACAAAATAAAAATACGAACATAAAACAAAGTAAATATTCAAATATAAAAAAAAAAAAAAATAAAAAAAAATGATACAATATATATTATCAAAAATAACAGTTTATCGAACACCATACACCTAACCAACATTACACTAATATTCTAAACACCAATCATATATTTAACATAATATTAAAATAAAACTTAACTTAATTTATATTCCCTGTGAAACTGTTTTTTGCTGCGGTCTATATCTGGCAGCCATTTTGTTTTGTATTATTCTCTACACAGTCGGAGAAGAATAAAATATTATTCTTCTTCTGGTCTAATTATTTTTGAAAAAGGGATGTCTTTTCCCGAAATATCAAATAGTGATTTTTAATCACCCGGACAGCTAAAACACTCTTGCTGTTATGTAAGAAAAAAAAAAAAAAAGGAAAAAAAGGAAAAATAAATAGTAAGTCTTATATCGTATTCGATTTATTTTTATTGTTTTTGTTCCTTTCCTTTCAACTTGCATCTTACCCGGAATTGCATTGCCCACAGCCTTTCAAAAACTTACTAATATATATATATATTTATATATATATATATATATATATATATATATATATATATATATATATATTATATATATATATATATATATATATATATATATATATATATATATATATACTTTACTTACTTTACTTTAATCGCACAGGAGTTGACGTCCGCTCGCTGTATTGAACACAACATTTTATCTCCAAATTGCATATTTCGCAGTTATTTTAAGAGGAACGCCGCAATTTTCCTAATGATGTCGGATCATCTTTTTGGTGGGCGTCCTCTTGGCCTTGCGTTTGAGAAGTCTCTTCTGTAGCTCGCATTTATCATCCGACTACTCCTAGCAACATCACCAAACCATCGAAGTCTTTTAGCCGACACCACAGCTTCAATGATGTTCGGTCATGCCGAGCGCTTCGCATATGCAAGCATTACTAAGCCTGTCATTCCTACAAACTTTGAGAATTGCCAGAAGACATTTCAGCTCAAACACCAACAGGGCTTTAACTTCTTGTTCTCTAGTAGACCATGTCTCTGAACCGTATATGGCAATTGGGAGAATCAGTGGGTCATACAATCAAACCTGAAGGGTTCTGGGCATGTCTATAGAGATCCATATTGCGTGTCGTAGACGGGACAGGACTTCCAAGAAACTTTAACTCTGCAACTTTTGGAATTAATTGATCGTCTATTTTAATTTTTTTATAAGCTTCTGGAAACATAATTTCCCATTGAAGGGGATTGATCTTCAGGTCACATTTTTGGCAGGTTTTTCAAGTTCTGAAGTTGAATTTTTTAGTTTTTCAAAAATAGCAGATATAAGTGTGGTATCATCTGCATATCTAACACCAATTGACATGGCATCTCTCAATTGGAATATATATATATATATATATATATATATATATATATATATATATATATATATATATGTATATAGCATTAAAACATCGATGTCTCTAGGTATTTTAAAAATAATTAATATTTATTTATAAAAATCGTATTATATATATATATGCATATATATATGTATACATATATATATATATATATATATATATATATATATATATATATATATATATATATATATATACATATATATAAATATTGGAACTCTTTGTCAAAACCTGTGATATCCTGTAATATATATATATATATATATATATATATATATATATATATATATATAACGGCATGGGTAAAAATAATTCCCCGAGAAGAACAGAGGTAGACCACTTTCATTTAAAGACAAATATTACAATCTAATGAAACTTAATTAGAATCTAAAGAAATTAAAGTTTTTTTCTTAAAAAATAAGCATTTTTTTACTTGAAAGATAGTAACAAGCAAATTTTCAACCAAATAATCCATCGTCAAGCGACTGTTTTTGTTAATCATAATATATATATAGTCACTGTGCACATAGGCGCGTCGTGAGCTTGCGGTTCACGGATAGTCTATATTCTCTCTTTTAATGGATGTTGTCATGTTATTGTCAGTACAGGATTTATAGCGTCATAATACATTTATTTCTAGTGTCATTAACCTGTTTTGTTCGGTGGATGACGTCATACGTTTCTGACGTCTCCGTTTTTGACCTTATAACGCATGTGTTTGATGCAGTCTAACACTCTTTCAGTGGATGACGTCAAACGTTTGTGATGTCAACCGTTTATGATGTTTTTACTGTGCACTGTTAAAGTTGCTTGTTATTTTTCGCGTTTGCTTGTCTCCATGCACATTGAAGGGCGTCACGAACGGATGACATCACACACCTACACACACACACACACACACACACACACACACATATATATATATATATATATATATATATATATATATATATATATGTACAGTGTGTTTTCTTCTAAAAAGAATGAAATTCTGTAATTTGACAAATAAAATATAGCCATATGGAAAACATAAAAAACATGTAATCATTAATTCCTTGACAAAGAACTGCCATAAAATTTGCTGGTGGGTGGGGGCGTGGGTGACAAATTAGTCGTTTTTTAAAAATACATGTAAAATTAGAGGTTTGATTATTTAAATTTTAATATTTCCACTGGTCCCCGCTTTTATTATAAAAATGTATCATTTTATTTTAAAAATATGAATACAAAAAAAAAGTCGTTGTAAAAAACTGAACATTTTGAGTTGCGTTCATTCGTTGTTCTTACGTCCAACTCAGTTCATCTCTACTGAATAGAAAAGAAAACCGTTGTTTTTTTCTGAAGGTATAGACGTTTATGTCGTCGTTAGTTACGTTAAGAGCAAATAATTCGTTTAGCCAACAACAATTCTTCTCAGTCTGTGGAATAATTATACATATTAAAGACAGTTGATATCTGTTTTGTGTGTTTCGTTTTAAGATCGTTTTTTTTTTCTTTTGTTTACGTGCTTATGTGGACGGGAAATTAGTGCTTATTAAATTAGATTTGATGTTTTAGAGTCTATTTTTAGAATTTGTTTGGTTGAAATGTTTGGCTATTTGGGAGTTTGGTGTGTTTTGTCGAATATCTAGTTTGTGGTTATTCAATCAAAATAATAGAAGAAAATTTGATTCGCTTATGTATACACTATTTTAACATTTCGTACAAAAACTGTAATATATTATATTGGAACTATCACAGGGAAGGTGAGTCGGTTGTGTTAGGATGTGTGTATTTAGGACTGTAAAGGGAATCTGTGATTGAATGCTAACAAACTAGACACATCGGTGTAATGCAGGTATAGTTGCCATATTGTGCGGCATTATGTAAGTATTTGTTCGATGTGGTTTGCATACTTATTTAATTAGATGGTTGTCTTTTAGCAAGTTTCTGCTTGTTTAATCTAAATATAAATAGTAATTTTGTCAATGTATTTTGCCTATACATCAACTATTTTCAAATGTTTACATTGTTTACAGATAGAGAGATAAAGAAAGATAGAGAAAGAGAAAGAAAAGACAGAGAAAGAGAGAGAGATAGAAAGAGATAGAGAGGGAGAAGAGAGGGGTAGAGAAAGAGAGAGAGAACAATTAGATTTATGATGAGATCATCTGCCAAAGAAGCAACCAATACTTGATATTAGTCAATCGATTCCTGTCTCTCTCATTAGGGTTGCCGTCCTGAAGAATACATATAACACCGCATCGCATTCAAAGGGAACCAGAAATGGTTTTAATCTCTCATCATTTAGGTAATTTCGCAACCGAATTGACTTCTCTGCGAAGAGATAAAATCAATGGCGTCAAATGAAAGTCGATAGTCAAAACTACCCGCCGCTTTTTACGATTGGTCGTTTATGTTCAATCGTTTGTCCTTTACTAGTCGCTCACCTGCGAAGATGTTGTCGACGCTTCTAAGAATATCCTTCCCACGCAATTAATATAGACTTCAGTATAGGTAAACACTGACAAGCAGAGCATAGTACACAGCCAATGAAATCGAGAAAATATACGATACTAGAAGAATACCCGTCCCATGAGTGGTAAAATGAATTACGTGGCCAGAATAATTTTGCACCAATTTTATGTCCTATTAAGATTAAAATCAAGATATAATGCTGCTCCCTTATGCCTAATGTTCTTATTCTAATTTTGATCAGAATGCATTACATGATTTTTATTCTAGAAAAGGTCTCACTATTAAGGCTTAAGCTTAAGGGGTTTTAATAAGTAATTTAAATTCAGGAAATATTGTTTAATTGATTTATAATGAATATGGAGCAAATTAAGTGTCAATCTAATATTGCAATTTTCAAACATAAGAGCATGTAAAATGATAAGTGATCTCGTGATTTAAAGTTTAATATTTCGAGCGATCTTCCGCTCTTCATCAAAAATGTGATATTTGATAAAAATGGACTGAAATGAAACTGCTGTGAATACATAGACATGAAGCGTTCATTGGTTGTCTAAACGTAAAATACAATCTAAACTGTTGTCTTTTAAAAATTCAATCCAAATCAATTCAATTAATTTGGCAAAAAATAAAACAAGAATGGTTCAATTTCTATGTAAGGAAAGAGTGGTAGCAATTTACACAGAAGAGAATACAGTAGACCAGCATTTGTCCAAATTTACTTCGAATTGCTGCGTTGTTGGCGCATTTATTTCCTCTTTTGTGAGTCTATTCCAAAGTTCCAGTGATCCTGATTGAGAAGGCGGGGCTTCTCCGGTTCAATCGAAATCGGTGGTGAAATTGTTTCTTGTTGTGTCCGTGTAGACTTCTTTCTGGTGCAGAAGTGGATAATAGGCCCTGCTGTATATCGAATTGACCATTGAAAATATAAGATCATCGCATAATCGTCGGTGCTAAACACGGTTAAGTTTATTGAGACGGCTTTCATAGAGCGGATCTGATAGATCCAACACCATTCGACTTGCCACAATGTTAAATATCACGTGTTAGATATGGAGAAGAGGCCAGGAGACAATACTCTAACAGTGGTCTGATGAGGGAGACATGAAGTGAAATAAATATTACAGAAGTGAGTTTGCAGAAAGAACGTCGAATGAGAAATAGAGTGCTCCGTGCTTTGTTTGCAGCCTGATTGCGATGTTTCGATGGCTTAAAAGACGAGTCGACCAGAAGGGCTAACTCTTTTGTCTCGTTCGCCTCCTTGAGCAGAGCCGTGTCACTGTCGAGAGTAAGAGCCGAGTCAGAAGGAGATCCCACTGCAATATTGAAGAATTTATCGACATTAAGGTATAAGTCATATACGTATACGCGTTCATCTCGTTGTGAATTGTCGTTAAAACCTACACAGTTTAATTCTAAAAATAAATCTTCTCACTTTGAAAAATAATTATACTTATTCAAACCTCTTACAACGGAGTTCAGACGTGTACGTATAATCTCTCTCTCTCTCTCTCTCTCTCTCTCTCTCTCTCTCTCTCTGTTGCGGAATAACCAGTGTAGTAAAAACCATTCACGCCAGTCGCACGATTCGAATTCCCGAACAACAGTCATATTTAACACCTATTCCCAGCGCGTTAACGTAAATGGCTACAGACGAGATAAGAAATACACCCTATATATATGACAGCTATAGTAAGCCGTCATGACAATGTTCAACTGTAAGGAACATGCATTATATATATATATATATCTCCCTCTCTCTCTCTTTCTCTCTCTCTCTCTCTCTCTCTCTCTCTCTCTCTCTATATATATATATATATATATATATATATATATATATATATATATATATATTGCAAGATCAATTGCGAAATCCAGCACGGTTTGTTTTTGTTGATCACTCTTCGCTGTTTGTTGTAAATACCCGCCGACTTGGCATTGACAAAGTTAAATTCATCTTACCTTCCAAGCTAATTTATGGTGGCCAACAGGTAACGCTTTTGACTGCGAATCAGTGGCGATTTGTTATATATATATATATTATATATATATATATATATATATATATATATATAATATATATATATATATATATATATATAATATATATATATATATATATATATATATATACGGAAATGTCAATGTAATGTGAATAAATATCTCGTTGTACAACTCCCCATTTCGGATACCCCCATTAATCGTGCCCCGAATTTACAGTAGCCTCTTATGTATCAGTTGCAATATAACAGACAAACAGACAGACAGACAGACAGAAATACTTATAAAAATCCCGTGAATAAAAGTTTAAAAAATAATATTTTTCTATTAAAGACATTTTCATTCCTGCCTTCCTTCATCTTGAATCCTTCATTTTGTTCTTTCATTTATTAAAAACAGTTTCATCCGTAACGCGTTCTTGTATTATTCAACATTGCAGCATCTTTTTGGATGCTACCTACCCAATTTCTTTTCCAGACTCTATTCCAGAGATTATCAAACTGCTCGCTTTCTCTCCGCCCGCACTATAAATCCCCGCTTTTTTTGGACACCCATTGTATCCAATCGAAGCGTTTATTACCAGAGCCCCATTCCCTTCCTCCATGTCCTCTACAATTTCTTCCAAATCCTCTCCCGAGTTAACCGGCCACAATCTTTAATAAACATGTTGACGTTTGAACGGAATCTTTATTATTCTCTCAGCTAGGCGACTCCGGAATTTGGTGCCAACTCTTGCTAGAATTTAATAACGAGTTGGATGTATAAAACCCCGTAGTTATAAGAATACGTTCACTTAACAGACAGACAGACAGACATACAAAAAAAAATGAGATAAATCACGTGTCCAGTGAACCACGGAAACAGTTTCGTTTTATTTTTAATTCATCTCTATATATCTAGTAGTAGTATTCAAATATATCAATGACAAGTAAGCTAAACAGAGACGTCTGCGTTGTATTCCTGCAAGGAATCATCATACGTGCACTTAGCCGAATGATTCACATCAAGGATGAAACATTGACACCTCTGTGTAGCTTACTTTCTATGGAGATATATTCATACTACTACTAACTACTACTACTACTACTACTACTACTACTACTACTACTACTACTACTACTACTTATCTCTCCTCAAGTATTGAGCACTGGTGAAGTAAATACTGAAAATCTATACACAATATATTACATAACCTTATAATATGTGTATATACAGGAAATAATCATCTAACTATTGTTTTCAATAAAGAATAATTGTTAGAGCTTAGAGAAAAAAGAGAGAGAAAGAGAGAGGGTCAAAATGATGATGACTTACCGATCGTCTAGCGAATCGATAACACTTTTTTTCATTCACTCTATCTATCTATCTATCTATCTAATTATGTTTGTATTTTTCAATCTATCTATCTATCTATCTATCTAACTATTTAATTATGTTTGTATTTTTCTATATATATATATATATATATATATATATATATATATATATATATATCTTTCCGTCTATCTATCTATCTATCTATCTCATTATGTTTGTATTTTTCAATATATCTATCTATCTATCTATCTATTTAATTATGTTTATATCTTTCTATATATCTATCTTTCCGTCTATCTATCGATTTATATATTCATCTATCGATTGATCAATCTATCTATCTATCTATCTATCTATCAAAATTCGTCTGTTAACATATATATATATATATATATATATGTATATATATATATATATATAGATGTTTCTAGGAGCAAAGTGTAGTATATGTTCTGATACTAAACTTCATCTGTTTTGTCATCGATTAGTGAAGGCGAATCCTTCTCGATTGCCGCAATGTTTATTTTTGTCCCAATTCAGTGTAACATTCTTGGAAGAGCTGGATATTTCCCACATTAAAAAACTGACTTTGTTTCTAACTCTGCTCTTGTGTGGAGACAAGTAAATAGGATCTGTTCATATATCGCTTTCTATTTCT
>OY744551.1:25929406-25946906 GCA_963556195.1 Sepiola atlantica
TTTCATATTTGTACTTTTATGTTTGTTAATCAATGGCGACTTCCTATATCTTTTGATTCTATTCTCTCCTGCAAGTCTTATCTGAGTGTTACAGTGATGGACACCCTAGATCCATATGGGCTACTACGGCTCGGGTCTTCTTATTGTGAGGCCGGTTCGCGATTTTACGCTTGGATACTGTGACTAGTGGCGAAAATACGATGACATTTAATGAATATTTTCTAAAGAGGAATGAGCGACACCTCTAATATATTATAACATGTGTTCTTAAGAATTGTTAGATTTATGCCGTTTTCTATTTCTTTTTAGCTCGGTAACTCGTTTTTAATGTAGCTTTTTACTCTCTTGGCCTTTTGGCTAAGATCAAAGTGTAGTATCTGTTCCGATGGATACTGCACCCCATACTGGTGTTGTCTTGGCCTTCGGGTCTTGATTTACGCCGGTCAATGGGTCTGTCCTGTGCAGTTCTGGGAGGTCCACCTTCCCAGGCTTTGCCTCCCCTCTTTGGGGAGGAGTAAGTTTATTGCTTACTGCCTGAGGCGCCCCTACCGGGGAATGCCGACGGGGCTGCCCAGGCAATTTTTAAACCCCACTTTCCTGACCCGACCTTGGGTCACATCTTACTTGTGGGAGTAAGATAAAAACTGGCCTTGTGCCTAACTCCTGGAGAGGAGTAAATCAATACTCTAGTAGCTTCTTTTATTCTAGTAGCTTCTTTTAAAGAATTGCAGACTTGTGGAACCTTTTTTCTGCTAATTGTTCTCCTCCACAGAATACTAAGGGAATAAGCACGTCCTGCCTTCGCGTTAATCATCATTTCATATTTTAGCTCCTTACATCAAGTGGTTTCATGCCTTCTTTGGATCTACTTTCTAAAGAATATAAAAAGATTAATGAGATGACGTGGAAATTCCACGGTTGTGTAACTTCATTAAAATTAACATTTTGAAAAAATTCAAATACAATTTCAAATTTTATCATGAAAAACTATGTTTAAAATGTATTTTCGAGAAAAAAAAAGACAAAAGAAAACATATTATATAGTTGGTAGGTAGGTAGTTTTGTTTTACGGCATATCAACCCTTTTTGGGGGTTATTTAATGTCGCATCTTGTCATTTTGGTGAAGGTATTTATGATTCAAGTTCTTTATTTTTTTAAAGTTTCAAATGTTTAATCATGGTTTTTGGTTTAGTTGTTTTTGTTTCACAGCATATCGACCCTTTTCAGGTCATTTAATGCTGAAGCCGGTCATTTTGGTGAAGGTTTTTATGCTTCAAGTTCTTTATATGTTTAAGTATTTATTCATGGTGTTTAGTTGAGTGAAAGGGAAGAAGAGGGGAGGGAGAGAAATTGTTGTTTTTTGTTTTGGATTTTGCAGAACATGATTGAGTTTGGCAAAAGGAATAAACAATAAAACATCAATGTTTGGTGCATTTTGAGTCATGAATTCAATAACTTCAGACAGCCTGATTTGGTAGCGCCAGTAGGTTCTATTTGACCCATAGTTGGACCCTAAAAGGTACTACTACTCCGGGCCAGAGTGGACCTGGGAGCAATGACAACTAAGAGGGCAACTCCACATTCCCCACAGCTCTTAAATAGAGGACTCACTACTGGATGTATTTTAAGGTCATATCCAGGACCCATCTTATATAGAAATAACATAAATATTTAAAGAGTTCCAATTCAAAACGCGATACACCCAAATGATTTAAGAAATTCAACAATAAAAGGACGAACATATAATATCTAGATTTCGAGTCGAAGTTTATTTTGATTGAAAGCCAAAAACTGCCGATATCGCATTATGGAAAACATTATTTTGGGGTGTGGTACATTGTTAATATGTAACACTTTTTATAGTGATAGCTTCGTAATTTTGAACATGGCGTTTATCGCGTTTTTAATTCGAACTTTCTTTACAAGATAAAAGTTCACTTAGCTTCTAATCTTGCTTTCCTATTACGTTGAGGACAATATTTTTTTTAAAATCTAGTAATCTAATCTGGAATAAAATTTTGTTACTGGATTATTTTAAAAATAGTTTTTGGATCATCATCTTAAAAAATAGTTTTTGGGATCATCATTTGTATGTACTATTTGTATTATTCGGACTACTGTTCTCATCTTGGATTTTATTTTCCGAAAATGTCGACCCATGTAACCCCGACTTTCTTTAGGTGGGTCTTGTCGAACGCGTCAATATATGCGAAACTTTTAATTCCGTTCATTATTTTATCCATGGAGGTAGCTTGTACTGGTTCTGTTAGGCATGACTATTTAATGAGGATTCCGCCTACAAACAACAGAAGACGTTCACTTAGAACTGATTATTATTTATAGTTTTGCGCTACAAGTCCATGTGCAGGCGATACTAAGAATTTAGTTAAAAGTTACTTACGAATTCCACCCGATCATAGCTGACAGAAAGAGATCAATCTTTCCCCATGGATTAAAAAAAGATTTCCCGTCTGTAATTCCGATCAGATTCCCTAGTTTGACATACAGATTCAGTAGACGTCACGAAAAGACGCGCCCGAAGAAGGTTGGAGGTTATATCGGCCGAAAGGTTGTGAGAATGCAAGATTAGAATAGTAGTCCGAATAATCCAAATTATACAAATTATCAATACTAAACTAAAAAAAATACGAAACATATTTTATGCACGACTGAGGAGGGGAGGCTACTTTAACCCCAAATTATAACGCACCCTTCTTGAACATTCGAATATTTCCGATTTGCATGAATTTACTTCATAATAATACATAGCAATAATACTATTTAATGGAATATTTATTTATTGCTAAAAGAATAGTTTATTTAGGTTCATTTTGTCGTCTATTTTATATTAAGGTTGCTTGCAAATTTCGGTAAGAATGAATAGAAAGAATCGGATTATCTTTTTTATTATGCACCAAATCTTCAGTTTATAGATATAGACTTCAACTATCTGCTCAATTTGTAGTACTGGTTTTAAGCTCTGTCAAAGAGATGATATTTTCGGTTTAGTTTGTTTGTATATTTGTTTGTTTGTTTGTTTGTTTAAGTACAACCCAGAGTCAACATCGCTTGACCAATAGTCACCAAACTTGGTCAAAATATCTGTCATGGTCGAACTGAGGAGTGCTTTTATTTTGAGATATCTTGCTCAAAGGTCTAAGTCACAGAAAGTGAAAGTTACACTTTTTTTAGCGATTACTTTGGTACTCTTCATCGTAGTGCCTCACTACATGACCCATGTTGTAGACGATGACGTCCTTCATCTTATAGTCAAAAGTTTAGTAAATGTTGAAATGTTGACGCAATTTTATCTTCCGATTTTTAAAATGTGATGTATGATCTGACGCTCTTTGATAACTAACCACCATACGACATTTCAGCCTTATCAGATGACTAGTTGTAAGTTATTAACATGTTTACCCATTGTATAACTTCATGAATACTTCACACAATGTGGGGAAGTAAAGGTGAGATAAGACTTTATCCCATTCTTACGTTGTAGGCGGATGTATGCATTGTCACGACATATTTATGTTTTTGTTTATAGTATGTTTGGTATATTTTATTGTATTTCTTTTTTTTGTTTTGTTTTGCTTAATGAATTCGAACATTCACTTATTCCCGGGAATTTTCCTAAGCGAACATTTCTATAAAAATATTTAACTTCATAGAAAACAAATTTGTTAAATTTGTATTCGTGCATTCAATTGTTTTTACACACATTTCTTTTGAAAAATTTTGGTTAGAACTTTCTTAACTAAAACTTGTGTAATTAAATTTATTTTTAAAAAATCAGTTGCTGTCCGCTGTTTATTTACTTGCTTGAAAATTACCTTATTAATACGATTTCGGATGAATTACGTTCCTTTAATTGAACGCCTACGTATTGACAGCGTCAGTCGTGACTAACTAACGGAGGATGGAGAACAATTATTATATAGATAATCTACTACCATTACTTAGTGTGAGTTTCGTTATAAAGATTTGTTATGGTCACCAAGGAGTACGAAACTGACAATGTAACTAAGCTAAAACCCATTTCGCTTATTTCGCTGAGTATTATTTTCGTATCTAATAAGCTAGTCTCAAATTAAAAAAAGAATGTTACTGAATTTTAAACAAAATATACTTTTCAGATTTTTGATCTGCAAATATATATTTCCTCTAAATTTTATTGCGAAAATTATTGAAATAAATTTATCACAGAGTAAAATTTCATTTTTTTCCAGTATGAATTCAGTAAATAATATTTTGCATTGATTTTAATGAATTTAATAACTATCATTTTGAATGTTTAATGACATCACTAATGCAGGGGTGGGCAACTAATGGCCTTAGGATGCCCGCCATTGTTTTTCAATCTAAAAAGCAACATCTATATATATAATTATGTCAGTCGATTTTTGTTAATTGAGATATAAATGATCACAGATAACACATCGATATTTCCTCCTGCTTAACGACTTTGTCTTATTTTTATTTCAGAATGTTATTTACAATAATATAATGTGTTTTCTTTCAATTTCTTCAAAAACACATTATATCTCCTCCAAATATGTTTATTATGGTAACTATTTTTGATACTGGCGGAAATAAGTAAACGGGATAACTAATGACTCGAATTATGCAAGGGAGATAACTAATGTTTTAAGTTGCAAATATTTATTAGCCTTGAATTTTATTGTGAAAATTATTGAAATAATAAAATATCACAAATTAAAGTTTCAGTTATTTTCTACTACTTCGAGTCAGAATGGACCCGTGACGCATCATAATAAATATGTAAATAGAAACTCAATAAATGTCCGAAGTTGGACCTTCTTCACCAATACAGTTTCATGTTATACTAACATTTTTCACTTTCATAGTAGGTGCTGTACTGAGCAACAATCTATGTCTCTTCGTATAAAAAATTCACACTCAAAACTCATCTAGCTACAACCACTGTAAATATGTTTCTTTTCTTCCTCTGTGTACCTAAAATTAAACGAAAGTCACACGAACAAAATATATTTCTACGAAACACACGTATGTGGAACACAATACCACGGGTTTGATTCCTAGCTGACTTTAACATTTGCAAGTCTAATCTTAACAATTTCTTGTTGACCCGTCATCTTTAATAATACAATTCTGCTCAGTTTCAACTATCATCAGCAATCTACAAGGTGTTGTATCACCGTCCTCCTGACAAACTCAGTAAACCTTATCCTATATCTATATAGTGAAGCGAAGGATTTTCAATCACTTTAATTGAACTGTCATTTCTTGTGCTCAGTGGCAAAGAAATGCCAGGACAATTAGAAACAATGCCGAGTTATGCAGAGAAAATAAGTCTCATTTAAAAGTTTTCCTTCTCCTTGACTAGTTTCACAGCCACGGCCTGACAGTTTAGTCTACTCTACTATTTAACCCATAGCTGGAGAGAGCATATATGGATTCATGTTTCCCCCCCAAGTGTATTAGTGAACGTGATATAATAAACCTGATAGAACTCGAATCCAGAATGCCGAGACTGTAAGCTTTTGGCTTAGAGAAGCGTTAAATGATTATTATATATATAAAAAAACATTTTTCAATCCATATAGGTAATTCTGTCAGCTTCAAAATTTCGGCCATCGAACTAAATACTAGGATTTTCCATAAATTAATAATTTTATTTTTCATAAATAAATGATAACAAGTATTTTTAAATGAAATTTATATCATTTCCCTCGTTCTAACTTTAACAAAAGTGACAAACTAATTTAATTATTATATGTTTTAATATTCAAAAGTGAAAGAAAATCAAATCCTTAGATGAATCTATCTATTTAACCGAAAAATGCATAGACATAGTAAACATCACACGGTAGGTTTTACAATGTCAATACCCGAGTTCGACTCTCACAGAAGTATAACTGTTTTTTTTTAACTGGATTTGTGTTTTAGAAATTTAAATGAATTAACATAACATAATAAGACATTGCATAAGTATTTTTTAAACTAAGTTAATTTTTATTTTCAATAATCTGCATGAGAAGTAGACATAAAAGCTATTCGGTATTCAAAGCAAATTATTTTTGTTACTTAAAACATTACTTTTTAAATGTTTTTTTGCCAATGAAACAACACGTTAATATCGTAGTTACTTACTCTCTGCAGTAAATACTTAGTAGCGTATTGTTTCTACGGAATTTCCCAAACATTTTCCTTTGAACTAGCTATGAAACAGGAAAATTTATTTACCTCCCCAGGAGGTTAGGCACAAGGCCAGTTTTATCTTACCCCCACAAGGTAAGATGTGACCCAAGGTCGGGTCGGGAAAGTAGGACTTTAAAAGTCAGTGCCCGAGAAGATGAGCACTCTGGTCATTAAAAATTGCCTGGGCAGCTCCGTCGGCATTCTCCCGTAGGGGCGCTACACGCAGTAAGCAATAAACTTACTCCTCCCAAAAGAGGGGAGGCAAAGCCTGGGAGGGTGGACCTCCTAGAACTGCACAGGACAGACCCATTGACCGCCATGAATTAAGCCCCGCAAGCCAAGACGATACCAGTTCATGGGGTGTAGTATCTATCGGAACAGATACTACACTTTGATCCCGGCCAAAAGGCCGTGACATACCCACGCACTGCATCAACACCGTTCAAGGAGTGGATATTAACTAGTAAGGATGTTAAATAAAGTTAAGAATATAAACATATGAAGGGTTTGTATAAATTAACGTTTTGAAAAATTGATTAAACAAAATTAAACATTTTTTTGCAAAAGTCTAAAAGCACAGAACGTCAGCAAACAAATTAAAGTATTAAAATTAGTCGCTCTTTTTTTCGTTTCCTTCATTTTCATTGAACGGAATGCGATTAAGCAAACAATGAAGCTGTCATTCGGCAATGAAGGCGATCGAGTCAATTATCCCGAGCAAGACAAGCAGTTATTTTGAATGTTAGAGGAAGGCGTCAGTAGTATTGTCCGGTCTTTGATTTGAGATGCGATCAGTTTCCGCCACGAAAAGACACGCGGAAAAAAGGGGTGGACGGAACCGGAAAGAAACAACAAAAGTACTTTTCATCTTAAAATCAGCGATTTGAATTGAAAAAAAAAGAAAAAAAAAACAAAAAACAATATAAATGCAAATTTGAAGTTTTTTTTTTAGTTTTGTTTTGTTTAAAAAAAAAATTATTTACTTTTTTAATATAAAAATTGAAATTTCTTTTAAACTAAGCATTTTAACTTAATTTAACTTGAATAGAAAAAAAAAAAAAATAATGAAATACAAACGATATAAATTAAAATGTATAAGTTGTTTGGTTTTTATTTTGTAAATAACTTTTTTATTTTTTAAATTAAAAACTTAAATAAAAAGCTATCTGTAAATTGAAGAATTTTATTCTTTTCATTTATAGCAAAATGAACAAAAATGATGTATAAGCGGAACACATTTATTTGAAAGAAAAATAGGATATTTGTGTTAGCGATGTGAATTAAAAAATTAGACTAGATGTAAAAATAAATAAATAAATAAATAAATAATAATACCACCACCACCACCAACAACAACAACAACAGCAACAACAACAACAACAACAACAACAACGACGATGGCGATGATGATGATGATGATGATGATGATGATGATGATGATGATGAAACATGTTTTTAAAAAAACTGCAAGAAATCTCATCAACTGCGCCCCTAAAGTGATGGCACCAGTCTGTGCCGATACCACACAAAATTGTTGTGAAGGGTCAACTAGAGGACTGGAAAACCGAGGAGGGAAAGCACCAACCAGACCTCCACTAGAAGAGTGTGGAGAGTACTGGTACCCTGGGAAGGTTTATTTCTACCCAAATCGCAGAGAAGAGCAATGGTCGTTATCAGCGAGAAATCAATGGTGGGCGGCGGTAGCGATACCGCAAGGTCATTTGTGATGGGTATCGAAAAAAGGTTAAGAGGACTGGAAATCTGGGGAGCGTGTTGTCAATCACAGTCCAGTGATCACCACCGGTTGTTGTCGATAAGCAATCACTCGTGATGACTTGTGTGATAACTCATAGTGAGAACAAATAATAATTTATTACCAATGGGGATCAGACTGATTTGTATTATAATTCTATAATGCATTATAGATAATAGGAGCCTATAGTTAGTATTTCCTAGTACGATTTTATTTGACGCATAAGAAAGATAATATTATATAAAAATCCATTATGTATCTTTTTAAAATTCGCATTTATCTCGCTTAATTAAAAGTTGATTTGAATTACGCCCCTTTAAATGTCATTTTATTTTGGAATTACAAATTGCCGTAATTTGGTGTTTTTTTTAAAAATCCTCGTAAGAAAATATGTGATGTGTAATTAATTTAATAAATTACGAAGGCATTTGAAAATGAAGCTATTTTTGTTATTTGTGCTTTTTTGTAGAAATTCAACTTTTTGACCTTGTTTTTTGTTTGTTTTTACTGGTTACTTACGAAAATTATGTTCTGAAGTTATCAGATGTTGAAAAATATTTCACATTTCATTGTATGATTTAAAATAAACAAACATTCTTGATACTTTTGTATATACTTATTTCAATTTACAAAAATACTTGTGTCTTTCTTTTAACAGTTGCATTGACGGCCGCTACCCACTGTCCGAAAGATTACTACAGCCAATCGAATGCCTGCCTGACAGACTACAGTATTCAACTGTCAAATATACGAAATAATCAATTCAAGTTATTGACAGGTATCGATGTAGAGGCAATCCGGGCACTTTGCAGGTAAGACTCATCTTTCGTGTACTTAAATGTCAACAACATATATAAAAAAGAAAATATTTTGTATGGATCTGGGGTCACTGGTATATTTGTTTACTAGCAGGAAAACCCGACGTTGCTCGGGATTGAATGAGGTGCACTACGTCCTTTTAAACTATGCCCATAACACGATATTACTTTCTTTTTCTTTTTCTTTTACTTTCGAGTCAGAAGACACTGAAATTTGGAAAACTCTCCAAATTAATGTTTCATACGTATTAATTTCATTAAAATTGTACATACGTATTTTCAATTTAAAGGGGGTTCTGCGCCATAGCTCCCTTTAGCGAGGACACATAAAGATTCGGAACATTGAAGGGTGCGTAGACATTCCTTGAAGTTTTAAGGAGGTACTACCCCCATAGCTCACTTCGGGGGACACTTAGAGATTCGGGATTGTTTTCATTGTTTTCTCCGAAGAATGTTATACATATCGTTTACATTTTGTAAAAACTAGGATATATTTGAAGTTTTAGGGGATTTTCTGTCCCCATACCCCCCCTCCTCCCTTAGTGGATAATTAGAAGTTATGGACCACTTATATTTTCTTCGACAGAAAAACTTTGCATATAAAAAAACTGTAGTTTATATGTTGATTTTATAACCTTTCTTTCTATAGGGAACACGCACACATGAATTCACATTTATATATATATATATATATATAATATATATATATATATATATATATATATATATATATATATATATGCTGATGAGTCCCGATTTTTAACGACGAAACGTATACGTACATAGATAATAAACAATAACAAATATTTATTATTTGTAGCTTCTACAGAAAGTAGAGCACTGTAAGTGTAGTATTAACACAGCATGACGTCACTAGCTTTAAATGCATCGTTCCTTTCATTAAAAAAAGTAGAACGCTCTAGACGTTAAGCCGCCGTATAACGTGTTAAAATTAACACTATTCACTGTTCAACATTGGCCGAATGGTTAAGGCGTCTGATTTGAGTTGCAAAATACTTGTATTCTGGGGTTTCGAATCGCATGACCGTAGTGAATAGTCATATCTCTATGCTGATGAGTCCCGATTATTGAGGACGAAACGTATACGTACATAGATGATAAACAATAACAAATCTCTCTCTCTATATATATATATATATATATTTCAATAAAAAATACGTTATTAAAGAAAAAGAAGATAACTACACAATCCTATTTCAATATTAATAAAACAATTTTAAGAAAATGTTTTAAGTTAAAGTTAAAAAAAAACTTTCATTCTTTTCTTTACCCTTCTTTTCTTCACTGGAACCATCTCCTGTAACTTTTGAGTATTTTAAAAATCAAATCTGTAATTTCAATATTCTCTATTCAATCCATTATTTATACGATAAACATGAAATTGGTCAAGATAACTTAAAATAAACAACTTTAATTCACCTCAAACAAGGTTTATTGCCAATGAGACGTAAAAAGCTACTATGAAGTAGGAACCAGATTCATATGTTACATCCTAAGTAAAGAGTTGTGTAGCGTGTTGTTTTGTTCACATTACATTTTCATTTTCGCGTGTTTTGTATAGTTGGGGAAACAGGAAGCAGGGAGGGACTTCCTAAGTGTAGCGGTCTGAGGAAAGAAACTATTCAAATAGAATGTTTTCTGAATAACTACGTGTTCGAAATACAGATCTTTTTATTATTTGTATCAAGTTTATTTACACACAAGAATTATTCAGTGTACAGAAAGTTCGAAATTTCATTTTTATGCAATTTCATGTGTGTTTGACGGACCCAAATTTTTATGCAATTTCGTGTGTGTTTGACGGACCCACATTTTTATGAAATTTCGTGTGTGTTTGACGGACCCAAATTTTATGCTATTTCGTGTGTGTTTGACGGACCGAAATTTTATGCTATTTCGTGTGTGTTTGACGGACCCAAATTTTTATGCAATTTCGTGTGTGTTTGACGGACCCAAATTGTATGCTATTTCGTATGTGTTTGACGGACCAAAATTTTATGCAATTTCGTATGTGTTTGCACGGACCCAAATTTTATGCAATTTCGTGTGTGTTTGACGGACCAAAATTTTATGCAATTTCGTGTGTGTTTGCACGGACCCAAATGTTATGCAATTTCGTGTGTGTTTGACGGACCAAAATTTTATGCAATTTCGTATGTGTTTGACGGACCCAAATTTTATGCAATTTCGTGTGTGTTTGACGGACCCAAATTTTATGCTATTTCGTGTGTGTTTGACGGACCCAAATGTTATGCTATTTCGTGTGTGTTTGACAGACCCAAATTTTATGCAATTTCGTGTGTGTTTGCACGGACCCAAATTTTATGCAATTTCGTGTGTGTTTGACGGACCAAAATTTTATGCAATTTCGTGTGTGTTTGACGGACCCAAATTTTATGCAATTTAGTGTGTGTTTGACGGACCAAAATTGTATGCAATTTCGTGTGTGTTTGACGGACCCAAATTTTATGCAATTTCGTGTGTGTTTGACGGACCAAAATTTTATGCAATTTCGTGTTTGTTTGACGGACCAAAATTTTATGCAATTTCGTGTGTGTTTAACAAACCCAAATTTTATGCAATTTCGTGTGTGTTTGACGGACCCAAATTTCTGCAATTTCGTGTGTGTTTGACGGACGCAAATTTTATGCAATTTCGTGTGTGTTTGACGGACCCAAATTTTTATGCAATTTCGTGTGTGTTTGACGGACCCAAATTTTATGCTATTGCGTGTGTGTTTGACGGACCCAAATGTAATGCTATTTCGTGTATGTTTGACGGATCAAAATTTTATGCAATTTCGTGTGTGTTTGACGGACCAAAATTTTATGCAATTTCGTGTGTGTTTGACGGACCAAAATTTTATGCAATTTCGTGTGTGTTTGACGGACCAAAATTTTATGCAATTTCGTGTGTGTTTGACGGACCCAAATTTTATGATATTTCGTGTGTGTTTGACGGACCAAAATTTCTGCAATTTCGTGTGTGTTTGACGGACGCAAATTTTATGCTATTTCGTGTGTGTTTGACGGACGCAAATTTTATGCTATTTCGTGTGTGTTTGACGGACCCAAATTTAATGCAATTTCGTGTGTGTTTGACGGACCCAAATTTTATGCAATTTCGTATGTGTTTTACGGACCGAAATTTTATGCTATTTCGTGTGTGTTTGACGGACCCGAATTTTTATGCAATTTCGTGTGTGTTTGACGGACCCAAAATTGTATGCTATTTCGTGTGTGTTTGACGGACCAAAATTTTATGCAATTTCGTGTGTGTTTGACGGACCCAAATTTTTATGCAATTTCGTGTGTGTTTGACGGACCCAAATTTTATGCTATTTCGTATATGTTTGACGGACCAACATTTTATGCAATTTCGTGTGTGTTTGCACGGACCCAAATTTTATGCAATTTCGTGTGTGTTTTACGGACCAAAATTTTATGCAATTTCGTGTGTGTTTGACGGACCCAAATTTTATGCAATTTCGTGTGTTTAACGGACCCAAATTTTATGCAATTTCGTGTGTGTTTGACGGACCAAAATTTCTGCAATTTCGTGTGTGTTTGACGGACCCAAATTTTATGATATTTCGTGTGTGTTTGACGGACCCAAATTTTATGCAATTTCGTGTGTGTTTAACGGACCCAAATTTTATGCAATTTCGTGTGTGTTTGACGGACCCAAATTTTTATGCAATTTCGTGTGTGTTTGACGGACCCAAATTTTATACAATTTCGTGTGTGTTTGACGGACCTAAATTTTATGCTATTTCGTGTGTGTTTGACGGACCCACATTTTATGCAATTCGGTGTGTGTTTGACGGACCCAAATTTTATGCTATTCCGTGTGTGTTTGACGGACCAAAAATTTCTGCTATTTCGTGTGTGTTTGACGGACCCAAATTTTATGCTATTTCGTGTGTGTTTGACGGACCAAAAATGTTATGCTATTTCGTGTGTGTTTGACAGACCAAAAATTTCTGCTATTTCGTGTGTGTTTGACGGACTCAAAAAACAAATAACAGTTTTACGGTTTCCCAGTGACCTTAAGTGTGCGAACAAAGAGAAATAATTTTTTTTTCTTGACATTTTCCAACAACTTGTTCTAATAACTACTTTGTCCTTATCCCCTCCCTCAACGGGAGGTTGTAGCACTATGACGAAAGGCGAGGATAGTAAGTCAACGCCAAAGAAGTGACGTACTCTGGCCTCGTAAAAATTGTTTGAGCAGTTCATTGGCATTCCCCATTGATGGCCTCTCATGTTGTTAGCTAAAAACTAACTCCTCTCCAAAGCGAGAAGGCAAGGCCTGTGATGGTGGACCTTCTAGACCTGAATAGAAAAATACCACAGCCACAACCGTCACAATGGCCCAGTATTAATGTGATTGTCGAGGACGTATCTGAGACTTGTATATTTGCCGTCAACAAGCGATATATATATATATATATATATATATATATATATATATATATATATATATATATATGGTTTGGACAAAATAATAGAAACACCTTAGAATTTTTAATACATTTATTTTCATACGGTGTAGGACCTTCTTTTTACACCAATAACTAATAGAATATTTTGTTGAAATTGGATTATCTAGATAATTATTAAGCTCTGCTGTCATTTTGGGTGACGTGATTTTATGCTCTTTCTTCACAATCTTCACAAGGGCTCGACGATCTCTTTTTCAGACAGCTTCGGTTTTTTTCTAGAATTTTTTTAGACGAGTATGTGGTCCGCTTTTTGTCATAGGCTGTCATCACTTTCGATACAGTTCCTCTCCATACGACCACCATCTCAGCGACTTCCGTTACGGTAGCACGTGCCATACTACATCAACAATTTGCCCTCTTTGGAAATCTTATAGATCTGTCATCATAATTGTTCTTATTAACATATACCATCTGAAATGAACAAATAAACAACAGTTTACCTAATTAACTCAGGACGACAATAACCATAAATAAAAACATAAAACCAACATTTTTGTTATTTTGTTCAATTTTTATAGGTGTCTTTAAATTGATGCAAAATTCACAAGATGTTTCCATGATTTTGTCCAGCTCCAATCTATGTACTAGAGTAACATATGTTAGAATTCTGGAGATATAACTGATCCTCTAAACTACCGTCCTATCAGTCTAATCCCGATGTTTGCTAAAACATTTTAATCATTAATCAATCTAGCGATAGTCGGGCACTTAGATAATGCTAAACTTCTATCTAACCGCCAGTATGGATTTAGACAAGCACGATCTACTGCGTATATCTTAACGGTCATGTTCTGAACGCATATATCAAACACTGGACAAAGCAGGTGAAGCTAGGGCGGTAGCGCTTCATATATCCAAGGCCTTTGACAAGGTCTGACATGAAAGGATTCTCCTCAAAATTCACTCATATGGTATTACTGGACAAATATTTAATATAATTAGATCCTTCTTAAGCAAACGAAAGATAGAGGCTGTCCTCGATGGTCGTCCATGACATAAATGCTGGTGTACCCCAGGGATCTATTCTTGGACCTCTACAATTCCTGATTTTCATAAATGACCTCCCTGATGTCATTAAGACTGAGATAGGTATATTATCTGACGGCATCACGCTCTACTCTCGTTATGTGGGTAATACGGACGCGTACATATGGATGAATTCTTAGAAAATGGCCTCCAGGCTATAGTGGATTGGGGTCATAAATGGATGGTAACTTTAAATGCCGCAAAGACAAAGCCCATTTCCTTCAATAACTACAAGACACCTCTTCAACCACCGATAGTTATAGCAAATAACACCCTACCTTAGAGTTCAACAGTGATGCTTCATCCACTAGTCTCTCCCTCTTAGACAAGGTCTAAAAAAAGTCGCCAACTTAATACGTCCTTCACTATCCATCAAGCTCTAGCCCCTGTCCCATCGCCGCAATGTTGCATCCTTGTGCTTGTTGTACAAGTACTTCAATGGATTGTGCTCTGATGAACTTGATGCACTAGTGTCCGCTCGACGTAGACTAACCGACAATCAGCCAAATCCCATCCATACACTGTGGAGGTCCCCAGTTTCCGAAAAGCCTTCTACTCCAATAACTTATTTCTTTGTGCTGCCGGCCTCTAGAACTCCCTCGCTGCTCCCTTTTTCCCCGACTGTACTGACATGCAGAAATTTGAAACTAATGTAAACAGACATATCGCTGCACAGCTCACAACTTAAGATGACCTCCAAAACCTACACAATCTTTCTCAGTCGTCCCTTACAGTGGCGGCCTGCCTTGTTTGGGGTAAACTAAGTTAAAAAGATAAAATGTTATATTAATGAACTAATAGAACTAGCACAAACAAAACACAGGTTTTATTTCCTTTGAAGTAAATATTTAACCTATTGTAATTAATGTAACTTACCGTCAATCGGGGCTACTATGATAGGTTTACGTAAAAAAAGCCTAAAATTCTCTGAATGAATATTACTTGTGTTTTGAGCGTCTCGAAAAAGGGAAAGCAAACATATGTTTTAGCTTTTTATTTATTTTTTTAATGTAAAAAATCGCTATAATATAAGACAAGGCTATTAAAATAATGCATTACAAATCCATAAAAATAATAACCCACAAACCAAACGAAAATGGCCAATGCTCAGATGGAATAAGCAACCGCACTCGCTATACCCTTTTCACTAAGGCACATTTTATGATATCATCGATATAATTCGTAAGCTCATTTCCCAATCAAAATTTCTTTTCCCATCATTAAAAGGTAGGAGGATCCCAGTAGTCGTAAATGGCGCATACTTCCTGTTCCTCTTAACTGTAACTTTCAGGTGTTAGTCGAGCACTTTTGCGTGTTCTACACCATGCCTAGATTGACGGTAATAATCTGTTTCTGGAGTCATCTTTAGTCCACGTTTTTTTTTTTAATGTTTTCTTCTTTTTAGTTGTGAATTAAACTGACCACCCCATTTCCAGGAACTTCTTGCACTGGCTTTTCATTGGCGGGTAACATGAAATATGTTACAGTTGTAACATGTTTCATGTTACAGCCTAGTTTTAGGTGAAACTAATCAAGGTTGATTAGTTGAAAGCGAAAAATACAAGTTGACATAGAATAATAATAGTAACCCCGAATGTCAAAGTTGGTTTTATTTACTCCCCCCCCCCAGTTAGGCACAAGGCCAGTTTTATCTTACTCCCACAAGTAAGATGTGACCCAAGATCGGGTCGAGAAAGTGTGGTTTGAGAAGCCAGCGCTCGAGAGGTGAGCACTCTGGCCATTTAAAAATTGCCTGGGCAGCCCCGTCGGCATTCCCCGGTAGGGGCGCCTCAAACAGTAAGCAATAAACTTACTCCTCCCCAAAGAGGGGAGGCCTCCTAGAACTGCACAGGACAGGCGTGCAGTATCCATCGGAACAGATACTACACTTTGATCTTAGCCAAAAGGCCAAGACTCTTATTTATTTCCCATACAATTATATGCATACACAATGAGTGTATTAAGACGCTCAAACATATTTCCATTATTAAACTGTCTCGCGGAAATATTCATTTTTAAGCTTTGCAATACGTAAATTTACATAATTTAACGAGGTTGCACGGAAATATTTCGCCTGTACTTGTTATATGTACCGCTTACTTATATATAGTTAGGTAAGTGTATATGTTTTTATATTCGTTATGTAAAGAGTTTATTCATATAATAATTAACAGATCATTATGCATTTTGGAAGACAGCTGATAGGCGTAAGGGGCTGTAATGTTGACTATATTTAGTTGTATTTAGGGGGAGGTGACCCTCGATGGCAATTCTGATACCTCCGAATTTTGTGAAATTTTAACAATACGTATTAGACATTAATTAATTAATATTAGACACATTTCAGTTTCTTTGGAGTATTTTAAATTGGGTTTTAGGTATCACAATATGGGCGAAACCGCCTATTTGAAAATTCAAATATATTACAGTTGCATTAAATTTGACCTTTAGTAATTCGACACCAATTAATGAAGATTCCGTAAATATCAATTTAAGACCACTTAAACTTAAGCCTTAACTGTTACACATATTCTAGAATCAAAATCACGTAATGGATTTGGATCAACATTAGAATAAGTATTCTATTGCATAGATTTAGTATTATGTTTTGAGTTTAATCTTCGTAAGGGGACATTAAAGTGATGAAAAACTATTTTGTTCGTAGAATTCATTTTGCTCGACCTGGTACGGATATAATTCTAGTATATATATATATATATATATATATATATATATATGAGGCCGGTCTAAAAAGTATTCGACCATTATTTTTTCCGTGCAAAATAGGGTGACGCCACTCTACACAATGAAGGAAGACACCTTCATGCGCATGTCGGATTAGCGATTCTCTCAAGATGAGTGAACGTGTTGAGCGAAATTACTGCATCAATTTTTGTCAAAAACTTGGTGATTCTCAAAGCAAAACAATATGTAAGATTAAGGCCCCAAACTGCTCAGAGTGCAGCTGTTGTTGAGAGGGTGCGAAATTTGGTGATGGAAAATCGTCGTTAAACTGTGCGAGAGATCGCCCAAAAGGTCGAAGTGAGTAAAGATTCCGCACATGCAATTTTGCGTGATAGTTTTAACATGCACATAGTGGATTCGAAAAGAACGTCCGTGTTTAAGTTGGAAAACGTCAACACTGATCCTGGGTTTCTGAACACCGTGATAACTGGAGATGAGTAATGAATGTA
>OY744551.1:25951906-25956906 GCA_963556195.1 Sepiola atlantica
ATATCGTGATATTAAATGAAACTTTAAAAATCATATTCAAAAACAAAACAAAATCTATGAAAAAAAGGAAAAAAAATATGGTTTAAAATAATAAACGCGAAACAAAAATAAAAGTAAAAAGACTCCCGAGCAGTAAAACTAGTTTAAAATAATAAAAACTTTACTTATGTATAAGGCATTCTTGTACTTTCGAGAGAGAATTGATACCCCTGCAAGGGTGTCTGGGCATTGGGCTAATTCTATAGTGAAGCAAGGGTTGTTCAATCACAACCATCCATTTCCTGAACTGGTATTGCTTGTATCGAGTGGCAAAGCGATGCTAGGGCAACTCTTTAGCTGGAGAGCGGATATATGGATGTATATCTCCCCCAAGAGTATTAGTGAAAGAGATATAGTTAACCCGATAGAACTCTAACCCAGAAAACCGAGACGGTGAGAATTACACCACACCACCTCCATTATATAAGTATGGACGTGTGTTACTTATATACTGTCGGCATCGCCGGCGTTGCCCGGGAATGAATGAGAGTCATTTTATGCTACTGTGGGCAGACCTGACCACAATAATTTTTTATCAGTTTTTTGTATTTAATATATTTTTTATTTTGAAGTTATGATACTTCTGCAGTTTACGGACAGTGCGGAAATAATAACGTTATTATATAGAACCATATTCTTTACATGAGGATGGGGCTTTGTTAACTATTCTGTACTTTCACGTAACAATTTAATAAACAAAATATAAAAGAAAACGTTCCCATTTCTAGCTTATCGATCAAACCATTTCAAGGAGTGAGAAAGAAAATAGCAAGTACGAACAACCTCCACTTTATGAAATTAATTCGGAAAGAAATCCTTTACTGTGAATAAAAAGTCAACGGATTTTTTTTCTTTTCTTAAGATCATCAGAAATAATAATAATTCATATATGTAAAATATATGGCATTTTCTCAAATTGAGTGACAATAACCCTTCCCGAAATTTGAGTAATTTCCGGACCATTCTAGTGGTGGTCTGGGTGGTGCGCTACCTACTCGCTATTTTCATCTCCTTCGTTGACCTATTATTATTATTACTATTATTATTATTATTATTATTATTATTATTATTATTATTATTATTATTATTATTATTATTATTATTATTATTATTATTATTATTATTATTATTATTATTATTATTATTATTATTATTATTATTATTATTATTATTATTATTATTATTATTATTATTATTATTATTATTATTATTATTATTATTATTATTATTATTATTATTATTATTATTATTATTATTATTATTATTATTATTATTATTATTATTATTATTATTATTATTATTATTATTATTATTATTATTATTATTATTATTATTATTATTATTATTATTATTATTATTATTATTATTATTATTATTATTATTATTATTATTATTATTATTATTATTATTATTATTATTATTATTATTATTATTATTATTATTATTATTATTATTATTATTATTATTATTATTATTATTATTATTATTATTATTATTATTATTATTATTATTATTATTATTATTATTATTATTATTATTATTATTATTATTATTATTATTATTATTATTATTATTATTATTATTATTATTATTATTATTATTATTATTATTATTATTATTATTATTATTATTATTATTATTATTATTATTATTATTATTATTATTATTATTATTATTATTATTATTATTATTATTATTATTATTATTATTATTATTATTATTATTATTATTATTATTATTATTATTATTATTATTATTATTATTATTATTATTATTATTATTATTATTATTATTATTATTATTATTATTATTATTATTATTATTATTATTATTATTATTATTATTATTATTATTATTATTATTATTATTATTATTATTATTATTATTATTATTATTATTATTATTATTATTATTATTATTATTATTATTATTATTATTATTATTATTATTATTATTATTATTATTATTATTATTATTATTATTATTATTATTATTATTATTATTATTATTATTATTATTATTATTATTATTATTATTATTATTATTATTATTATTATTATTATTATTATTATTATTATTATTATTATTATTATTATTATTATTATTATTATTATTATTATTATTATTATTATTATTATTATTATTATTATTATTATTATTATTATTATTATTATTATTATTATTATTATTATTATTATTATTATTATTATTATTATTATTATTATTATTATTATTATTATTATTATTATTATTATTATTATTATTATTATTATTATTATTATTATTATTATTATTATTATTATTATTATTATTATTATTATTATTATTATTATTATTATTATTATTATTATTATTATTATTATTATTATTATTATTATTATTATTATTATTATTATTATTATTATTATTATTATTATTATTATTATTATTATTATTATTATTATTATTATTATTATTATTATTATTATTATTATTATTATTATTATTATTATTATTATTATTATTATTATTATTATTATTATTATTATTATTATTATTATTATTATTATTATTATTATTATTATTATTATTATTATTATTATTATTATTATTATTATTATTATTATTATTATTATTATTATTATTATTATTATTATTATTATTATTATTATTATTATTATTATTATTATTATTATTATTATTATTATTATTATTATTATTATTATTATTATTATTATTATTATTATTATTATTATTATTATTATTATTATTATTATTATTATTATTATTATTATTATTATTATTATTATTATTATTATTATTATTATTATTATTATTATTATTATTATTATTATTATTATTATTATTATTATTATTATTATTATTATTATTATTATTATTATTATTATTATTATTATTATTATTATTATTATTATTATTATTATTATTATTATTATTATTATTATTATTATTATTATTATTATTATTATTATTATTATTATTATTATTATTATTATTATTATTATTATTATTATTATTATTATTATTATTATTATTATTATTATTATTATTATTATTATTATTATTATTATTATTATTATTATTATTATTATTATTATTATTATTATTATTATTATTATTATTATTATTATTATTATTATTATTATTATTATTATTATTATTATTATTATTATTATTATTATTATTATTATTATTATTATTATTATTATTATTATTATTATTATTATTATTATTATTATTATTATTATTATTATTATTATTATTATTATTATTATTATTATTATTATTATTATTATTATTATTATTATTATTATTATTATTATTATTATTATTATTATTATTATTATTATTATTATTATTATTATTATTATTATTATTATTATTATTATTATTATTATTATTATTATTATTATTATTATTATTATTATTATTATTATTATTATTATTATTATTATTATTATTATTATTATTATTATTATTATTATTATTATTATTATTATTATTATTATTATTATTATTATTATTATTATTATTATTATTATTATTATTATTATTATTATTATTATTATTATTATTATTATTATTATTATTATTATTATTATTATTATTATTATTATTATTATTATTATTATTATTATTATTATTATTATTATTATTATTATTATTATTATTATTATTATTATTATTATTATTATTATTATTATTATTATTATTATTATTATTATTATTATTATTATTATTATTATTATTATTATTATTATTATTATTATTATTATTATTATTATTATTATTATTATTATTATTATTATTATTATTATTATTATTATTATTATTATTATTATTATTATTATTATTATTATTATTATTATTATTATTATTATTATTATTATTATTATTATTATTATTATTATTATTATTATTATTATTATTATTATTATTATTATTATTATTATTATTATTATTATTATTATTATTATTATTATTATTATTATTATTATTATTATTATTATTATTATTATTATTATTATTATTATTATTATTATTATTATTATTATTATTATTATTATTATTATTATTATTATTATTATTATTATTATTATTATTATTATTATTATTATTATTATTATTATTATTATTATTATTATTATTATTATTATTATTATTATTATTATTATTATTATTATTATTATTATTATTATTATTATTATTATTATTATTATTATTATTATTATTATTATTATTATTATTATTATTATTATTATTATTATTATTATTATTATTATTATTATTATTATTATTATTATTATTATTATTATTATTATTATTATTATTATTATTATTATTATTATTATTATTATTATTATTATTATTATTATTATTATTATTATTATTATTATTATTATTATTATTATTATTATTATTATTATTATTATTATTATTATTATTATTATTATTATTATTATTATTATTATTATTATTATTATTATTATTATTATTATTATTATTATTATTATTATTATTATTATTATTATTATTATTATTATTATTATTACTATTATTATTACTACTACTACTACTACTACTACTACTACTAGTGTGACCCGTGAAAATTACACGAAATGATGTATGCCATACTAATTATATTGTTCCTAAGCTATACATGTTTTAATAAACTAGGATAAGATTTGACTTGTATATGTATTTTAAAAAATCAACAATACATGAAACAATTTACAAAACTTCTTTATATACAATATTTCTAGTGAAGGTAATATTTCGACGACTAAACATTACTTTGTAAATGCTTTAGATTAAATGAAATTTGCATACAAAGATTCGGAAGGTCCTTGCTTTTGATGTAAGCGTGACACACAAAATAACACACACGCTATCGTATTAATATGGGTCTACCCGGTCGTTCCCTCCCTACCCAACCCCTTCGATGTAGAAAAAAAATCTTA
>OY744551.1:25961906-25966906 GCA_963556195.1 Sepiola atlantica
TATCAGGTATCTTTCGTTCATAAAACTCATTTCCTGCATCCCTATGAATAGATCTTATGGTTACTCTGGGGAGCGGTTTTGTGTGGGAAATGCATTAAATAGTTTTTTTGTATTTTTTGCTTCAGGAGTTTTACCCGGAAATGATCTGCTAATCTTCTGATGAAATCCATGAACGAAAGATCTTGGGAAGTATGTGTTTATTTCTGGTTGTTCGTTTCTGCGCGAAACAATTGTCAAGAGTTGAATTGATTTTGTAATTAGAATAAAGACTTGGTCATTGGAATTTATATTTGTGTGTGTGTATGTACGTGTGCTTAGTTTTATTATCCTGGATGTGATATGAAATATCTTAGATGTTCGTTGTAAGTTTTTAATTACCATTTATTTTCCCAATATGTCACCGTATTTTTATTATACATCTGTGTTATTTCGTTCCGTAATGGTCTAACAAAAAGTTCAAT
This sequence comes from Sepiola atlantica, assembly GCA_963556195.1. Taxonomy (NCBI): domain Eukaryota; kingdom Metazoa; phylum Mollusca; class Cephalopoda; order Sepiida; family Sepiolidae; genus Sepiola; species Sepiola atlantica. Next base: position 25,962,368 of record OY744551.1, read on the forward strand.
ATTTTCAGCAAACTGTTCTATTTCTGAATGTCTATCTTAAGCTACATCATTTATGAATATTAGAAATATCAAATAACCCAATCCTGACCCCACAGGAGGGTATATCCAGGGATTCAAAATACTTACTAAACCTAACCCTAATTTTCATATTTCACGGTGGCCGTTCAATGAAGGCCGGGAAGATTTATTGACATTTATTTTAGTCTTAGTTCAATTGACATCGACCAGCGTGAGGTCAAAATCGACGCCATTTTACGAAAGCAATGAATCTAAGTTTTCAATTTCCCAGATATAAAGTCTAAACAGATAAGATAGAAGATATGCCATTTGAATCTCTCGAATCAACACGGAACGAGAAATCGAGAGAGAGAGAGAGAGAGAGAGAGAGAGAGAAAGAGAGAGAGAGAGAGAGAGTTGTGATTGATGTAATGTTTAGGATTGTTTAAATGGACCCGTGTAATTGAGAGCTAATATTTTAGAAGTATTCGAACCACTCAAGCAGGACGAATGGACATGGAAACAGAAAGTGAATTGAATAAAAATAACATAAATCTTTGTAACGAATATTTTGGTGAAAACTATGTTTACTTTCCTTCCCACGTTCAAAACCATATATATGTTCTATATGTGTAGAGGTTCCATTTAGTGTATGTGTGTGTGGGGGGGGGAATTTTGTTATAGCAATCCATTACTCGTCTAATTTCTTTCGTGGTCCATTTCTTTCTTTGATTTGTGCTGATCATATTTATTTACCTGGATTTGATCTTATATTCTATTACCTGAAGAAAAAGAGTGAAAATTCGCAGGATGCCGACCCGGTTCCCCATTTTGGCTACCAAAAGAGCGTCTACGAATCACAACCCCAGATCTTTCTTCTGTGCTCCGCTGCATTTATATTTGTTTGGTGTCATTATAGTATGGTTTTGTTGACGTTGTGGAAACCTCAGGCTCAGGTTTATTTTACCTGTGATCCTGTCACAAATAGTTTTTATCTATCTCATATGTAAATATGACAGTGCACTATCACACACATTGTATGTGTTCGATGTTTCCAATAAAGAATATTGATCAGTACTTGTTTCAATGCCCTATAACACGGAAACCAAGGGTTTCCAGACCTATGTTTATGGGAACGTTTTTTAATTGTTTAGATATATACGACACACTCAGTCAGGTTATGCCATCCGTTTCCAACATTCTGTATATCTATTTTTCAACTGATTGTATCACCGCTACAGAAAGTATCTCCCGTTTGACGCAATCCTCTACTTGTATAAGAGCCAGATAATCCGAAGACAGATTACTGTTGCCACATCTTCGGAAGTGCCACTCAGAGAACTTTCTCCTGTCTTGACAGAGTACAGCATCGGTATTGATTTCTACTGGGAAAATTCCTCTTCTCGTCCCTACAGCCTCTTTTTCACATGAGTGGCTGATTCTTGTCTCTTTTTATAGTTATTTTCCGTGGTAGGAGCTCGAACATCTGCATCCCAGTAAAACATTTACAGCAACAACTCGTCTAGCTACAATTACCGTAAGGAATTTCTTTTTCCCTCTGTGTACGTGGAGCTAAGCAAAAATTCCATAAGCAGAATTTATTTCCAAAAAACTGTCCTTCTGTGGAATGCTATGCCACGGGACTGCTTCTCAGCCGACTACAACATTGTCGTTTTCAAGTCAGTTACTACTAACAGGTTCTTGTTGAGCCGTTCTGTTAACTAATCAATTTTTCCCTGATCCAATCTATCGTGTTCAATCCCCATGGTGATAGTATCGCCACCAAACTGACACTAACCATTAAGCCTGGTACTCGAGTGGCTTTTAGGCTTTGATGAGCGGTTACTAGCTAGTAAAAAAATATATTACTAGCAACTATATGCCCCCTCCGGGCGCATATTTTTGCTAAGATATATAATGTAAGTGCTTACTTTTCTAATGCACAACAGGTGGTGATAATTTCTTGTTAACGTACGCTACCCCCGTTCCCAAAAGGGGGAGCTAATGCCCGGGAAGATCGTCTCGTGACAATAGAATATATATTACACTACCCCGCCAAAAACCAAAGCCTGGTAGTATGTTTTTTTATGACTACAGGATGGTCTTATGACTACAGAAGAGATACTACACTACCCTCACCCCTAAAATAGATGTTATGTCTTGCAGCATGGCATCATTACAAACTAAGATATACTACACTAAACCCAAGGAGATGGTAATGCATAGGGAGGATGGTCGCATAACTACAGAGCTGATACTAAAATACTCCATTGAATTGAGCATTGAAAGATCATACAAACGTATACTAATAGAAGTAATATTATAGTTCCGACTTCAGACAGACAGATACCAAATCTCCATTAGTAATATAAGTACAATACCACATTAACAGAAGTGATAGTATAGTTTCGGCTTTAAACACACACATACTAAATCTCTATTAGAAAAAGATATAAACGCCAAGGTGCCTAGTGTTATTCTGGTTAACGCTCGTTTCAAATGTCACTACTTTAGAAAAGTGGGGCGAGAACATATGCAAATATACTGCCATACATAAATATAATACTATTATACATCATAACGCACACTTTTCTGAAACAGTTATTTTTTAATCTCTTGAGGGACATATTTAGAAATGGATTCAGAATTTGTTGATAACTTTTAACGCCAACACAACTTTCACTCACAACAATGAAGTTGATCGCAAACCAAGCACTCAACAGCTGGCTTGCTGTATGACGTTTGAATTCTCCTAAGTTGGTCCTTGTCACTATGATGAAACTGCTCCGAGTACAGTGCATGCTACTCTCGGACTGACAACGTCATAAACTAAGTAACTGTCTGTTTCTTGTCGAGTTATATCTGTAAACATAATTTTAACTTTATAACTTTTAATTGTAAAGGTTATACACACAGACACACACACATCCAGGAAAAGCTGTTACTACACAACGTGACGCAATAAAGTGTGTAAATGTCTCCAATATATGACTAGCTAGTCGCATTGACTAGTCACAGACACGACTAAGCACTAGTCTGTGGATCAATATTTTATATATATATATATATATATATATATATATATATATATATATATATATATATATATAGTAAGTTATGTAAATATATGTATGGCAATTAAGCTACACAGAGGCTCTCGCGTTACATCCCCGGGGGGGGATCTTCAGGCTAAAATGCATGGAGTTAGTTTTGTCGGGTGTTTTTATGTACACAGCTAGCTAGTTAATCAATCAGATTATTTGTTATATATATATATATATATATATATATATATATATATATATATATATATAAAAAATTCATTTTTAAACTTATATATATATAAGGATTGATACAGGCAAGTAAGCTACACAAAAACGTTCATATTTCCTGACAGAAAATTATCGTGCTGAATGCTTATATATATATATATATATATATATATATATATATAGTTGCATTCCAATGATCATAGGAAAAATCAAACCTGAACCATAATGTACGTTTATTGTTTCAATTTCTTTATTTTAATATTTGAACAAATAACTGTATTTCTTCTTCGTCTGACAAAACCTTTTTTTATTTAATTATTCCAAATTTAATAACTTTTCCCATTCGCGTTTCATAGTGAAAGTCAACAGAAATACATAGTCTTTGGTTTAACTTTACTGATTATCAGAGAAATAGTTGATTTAACGGATATGGGAAAACATATTATCCAAAAAGCAGGAGAAATTTGTTACAAGTAGTTGTGTCAAAAATAACGGCAACCAAAGTACAGGGAAATAACCATGCTGAGAAAAATCCAGGACTCCCCCCCCCCCAAAAAAAAACCTTGCTTCCGAAGTTTAAAACGACCTTTCCAACAGTCACTGTTAACAAAACCCAACTGAGTTAGCCTGAAAAACAAAATACCGATCGAAGAATTTCCCCGGGGAAAAAAATCTTGAAAAATCAATTGCTAAATTATTATTAATCCTGAAGATAAATAATACTTGTTAACATAATTTCAAACTCATATAAATAGCTGTATACGAAGATATGGTTAGAATACTTTCCAATGTAAACAGTTGATTCGCGGAAAACGTAGAAAATATAATTAAATGTTTAATTACATAACCTCAATTCTCAGATAGATAAATGTTTCCATCATGGATTTAATTATTTTTTTAAGGTTTATCGAAAATAAAATTAAAAAATTATAGTTAATCAGATTTCATTTCTAATTATTTATTTTATTTTTTTCCCAATTAAATTCTAGAAAAGTGATTAAAATATATCCCCGATTCATTAAATAATCGAACCTGAGCTAGCCTGAACCAACTTAAAGTACAACGCAAATAGTCTGTTTGAATGAATGTGTGTATGCCACTGAGTATTATCCCCTTATGATATACATATGTAAATATTTACCAGATAGTGTTTTAGAAGTAAATTTAATTGCATAAATCTTAAATTGCTTTCTTTAGAACTAAGTATACGTGTTGATTGGGCGATTGAAAGGTGTGGGTGCGTTGGGTGAGAGGAAAGTCTTCTGTCAAG
>OY744551.1:25971906-26029406 GCA_963556195.1 Sepiola atlantica
ATCTAAGTATCAGCCCATGGGACACATGCACATTTATGTTGTTTCGATGTACGGGCATCGATAACCACCTGGATCTTTGTTTCCGTCGTAAATTAATATAGATTCGAGTGCATTTCGAAAAAGCTTATCAAATAACCATCATAACTCATATTCGCAAACAACATATTTTGTAATTAGCTCCATATTTTTTACATTTCTATTCTTTTAAATATAGAATTGTATCTTTCTGATCAGTGTTCCGTCATAAAAGCATGAAACAAATACAATACTACTGACGTCATTCTCGTCTGGGTGTTTTGCAGATAAACGAAGGTTATTAGACAAGATGGCGCCAATAAACTTCCGGTTGAAATAGCGTCCAACAATTGAACATTAGGAATGTGTTTCCTCTGTTGCCTATCGCCTTCCGCAAACACTAATTTACGCAACCATTTTTTCGTAGGTCGGTTATTCGACGACACATCTTGAAGCATTTGTTGGGGAAGAGATACAAAACCTGTATTTTATTATAGCAGTTCATTTATACTATTACTACTTTATGTTATCCGTCTTCGCAGGGTTTCGATTTAACTTGAGAAACATGAATCAACCCACAGCTATATTATAAAGACCGATATGTATTTATTTGTATATAAACCGACTTTGAAACCTAGTGATGCGTGATCTCTTCTCTACTCTAAAATCCTTTTCTCTCATAAGAGACGTTGCTAGTCTCTCTCTACTCTCTACTTATTTTCTATGCAAGGTTCTTACTTGAGATTCAGTCTATTTTTCCGTGTAATACATTCACAGCAATAACTCGGGTTGCCAACCAAGAAAAAAAACTTTCCGTTCTCCCATCCATGTATCTAGCGTCGAGCGGAATTTCCATGTCAGAGCTGCTTTGCAAATGCTTTTTACCCGTGGAAAACATTGCCACGGGACTGCTTCCCGACGGATTACAACTTGCTCATCTTCAACCCCAACATCAACGAATTCCTGTTATAAACCTCCCCAAACGTATTAAAACGCAGTTCATACTATTGATAACATTTCTTACCCCCAACATTTTTACCCATCTTTTCGAGTAACATTCATTCTCGTCAAAAACACTCATCCTTTACTAGCTCTTGGCCTTGATAAGCTATAACACCAATAGTAACAGCAGTTATTTCATATTTTTCTTCAGAAAAACGCATGGAATCCCCCACTGGTTCTGTGCTCGACCAGCTACCGCGGCGTCCAACTTTCTTTGGGAATATATATCAGTAAAATCATCCACGTATAAATACTTCAAGCTGGATTGCCAAAATAGAAAATTAGAAATTTATCAACAAATTCCCACTTTTAGGGACCGTGCCAAAAGCCAACACCCTTGAAGCCTTGTAAATTTAAAATGTATTTGTCTTTGGACTATGATCTGTACGTCGGAGAGTATTTGAGTAACGTTGTCAATACATAGACTTCTTAGACTAGTTTCATGCCAGCTTCCTTTGAGGCAATTTCAATTCATTGGATTGAAAAATTAATGACGAAACACCGAATACGTATACACTACCGACCACTTTTGAAAATATTTTCGGGGGAGAAATTTAAAAAAACATTAGGGATTTCAATAATTTTGACTGGTATATATATATATATATATATATATATATATATATATATATATATATATATATATATATAATTATGCAAACATTGTTAAAAATAACAGAATTCGTCTGTTTAATTATACCTTTTTTATTTTTTCAATTTTTCTGATGGTCTTTTTTGTATTAAAATAAAAAACAATTAATAAATGTTCCATGGGTTTCACAGGTTTTACGAACGTTTTCGATTCTTCGTCGAATCATCATCAGGTGTCAAAAACAAATAAACAAAAAGCTAGAGAAAGAAGAGAATTTTAAGAAGACAGCGGAGAAACGCGCATAGAACGTTTTCGCATTGTTCCAGGAAATCGTTGACGATTTAAATTCAACAACGCTGGATAGCATCACAGAACAAAATCGTATTACGTTAAGAATTTTATATATATATATATATATATATATATATATATATATATATATATATATATATATATATATTCTTCCGGTCTTTTCTTTCATTGTTTTTGTTGGCGGCGGCATAAACTGACTGTGGAATATATATATATATATATATATATATATATATATATATATATATATAAAGAGAGAGAGAGAGAGATTTAAAAAGTTGCTAATTTTTTTTTTAAGCATAAAAATGAAATTTAATAATGAGGATTGAGGTAAAATAAAATACCTTCGAAGCATGTTAAGGATGCGATATTAATTTTATTTTAAAAGAAAAGAACATTTTTTAAAATGTATTTCCTGATTGCTACTGCAATAACTTCAGCGAAATTCACAGATGTCTGCAACAGAACAGTATCAACAGACATCTGTACTCCATCTTTTCACCCGCAATCCAACCGCCAGGTCGAACGTTTTGTGTATATATTTAAAAAAGCACTCTTAAAACTCGAAAGGGAAGACACACCTCCAGAAATACGAGAGATGTTCGTTGCAAATTATAGAGCTAGTCTAAACACAAATGCCCCTGGCTAAAGCTCTATTGAACCAGAGAGCCCGTTTACCAATAAATGTCATTCCAGATGCACAAAATTGTCAGAAAAGAAACATACAAATGGAGCGGCAATTGAACCGTGCAGTGGGTCGCACTTTCAGACCGGCACAAAAAGTATTGGCAAAAGACTATCGGAATTGTAATCAAAAGTGGACACAAGCGTACATTTTGCACAAAGGCGGAAATGTCATTTATGACGTCAATGTGCAGTCTTCTGTTTGGGTTCGATACGTAAATCATTTACGACCCACACATCTAACAGGACCGACATGTAAGCCACACAAAATACACAAGAAGATCTTTTCTCCATTAGATATACTGTTGGATACATTCCATTTGCCTCAATAACGCACCTTAATCGTCGAAAAGGAATCACCTCGAACTCAACTGCAAACATTACCAAAAAGGTATGTTCGCATACAAAATCTTTTGAATCCAATGCAAGTCAGGCCACGTCAGAAAGTAGAAAGCTGAAAAAGAGAGGTGTTAGGTAGAAGCATTTCTAGTTAGGAAAATAATGAAGCATTCAAAATAGACATATTAAAGGGAGATAACTTGTCAGAGTTACTTCTCTTGCTTTCAATTGCTGAGTACCTTCCCTTGGCTCTTCCAACAGAGGCACACATTTTAGAAAGAGGGTATCGTATCAAACTCAAACATACATGTTAAAATTAATTAGTAACTCCTCTTCTTTCAATTATACAAAGTTAATACTTAATTCTTTATTATACTAAGTTTTCATATTTAAATTTATTCTTATATATTTGTTTATTAACTCATATTCACATTTAAATTTACTCACCAGTCACATGACTTTAATATATATATATATATATATATATATATATATATATATATATATATATATATATATATATATATATATATATATATATATATATATATAAAATTAGAAACTTCTAGCTGAATCTTGCTTCCCCGATAGCTGGAAAATTGCCTCTGTGGTACCAGTCTACAAAAGTTCTGGGAATAGAACCGATTCTCACAACTATCGCCCAATAAATCTGCTGCCGATCTTTACTAAAATCTTTGAATCCTTAATAAATCTAGCGATAGTACGGCACTTAGATAATGCTAAACTTCTATCTGACCGCCAGTATGGATTTAGACAAGCACAATCTACTGCGGACATCCTAACGGTCATCTCTGAACGCATGTATCATACACTTGACAAGGCAGGAGAAGCTAGGGCAGTAGCGCTTAATATATCCAAGTCCTTTGACAAGGTATGGCAGGAAGGGCTTCTCCTGAAAATACGCTCATACGGTATTACTGAGAAATTACTTAATATAATTAGATCCTTCCTAGACAAAAGAAAAATCCAGGTTGTCCTCGATGGCCATTCATCTAAGCAACATGATATACATGCTGGTGTACCCCAGGGATCTATCCTTGGACCTTTGTTGTTCCTGATCTATATAAATGATCTCCCTTATGACATAGTGTCTGAGATTGGTTTATTTGCTGACGACACCACGCTTTACTCTCGCCATGTTGGCAAAACCGACGCGATGATATCTGAGGCATTGGCTGAATCTTTAGAAAATGACCTCCAGGCTGTAGTTGATTGGGGTTATAAGTGGTTGGTAACTTTTAATGCTGCTAAAACAAAGCTCCTTTCCTTCTATAAGTACAAGGAACCTCTCCAACCACCGATTGTCATAACTAATAACAAGCTACCTGAGAGTTCATCATTCAAACTCCTCGGCCTAACCTTCACAGGTAACATGAATTGGAACAAATACATTGAAGACATTGCCAAGGCTGCTGCAAAGAAGGTGGGCTCCCTCTACCGTGCTAGGAAACTCCTCAAACCTGACATTATCCTGTATCTCTACAAAGCCACCATCCGCCCATGCATGGAGTATTGTTGTCACATCTGGGCTGGTGCATCATCTACTAGTCTCTCCCTCCTTGACAAGGTCCAAAAAGAATCGCAAACCTAATAGGTCCCTCACTGTCAACCAAGCTCCAGTCCGTGTCCCATCGCCGCAATGTAGCATCCTTGTGCTTGTTTTACAAATACTTCAATGGATTATGCTCCGATGAATTGGCTACCCTGGTACCCCCTCGACGTAAATTCACTAGACAAACTCGACAATCAACTAAATCTCATTCATTCACTGTGGAGGTCCCCAGATATCGGAGAGCCTTCTACTCAAATAGCTTTTTCCCCCGTGCTGCTGACCTCTGGAACTCTCTCCCTGGCCCCTGTTTCCCCGACAGTACAGACATGCAGACGTTTAAAACTAATGTAAACAGACATCTCGCTGCGCAGATCCCGATTTAGGTTGACCCCCCCCCAACCTTCTCTTCTCTTTTTTCTCAGTAGTCCCTTACATCTACGGTGGCATCCTGCCTTGTTTGAGGTGTACTATGTTTAACATTAAAAAATAAAAAAAATTAATAAAGTTTTGGGCAGAGAGAAGGAGAAACACGTAACACTTATATAGCTTGCACATATTTGTTGTGGGGGAGGATGAATGTATACAGACTACTGGTTTCATCTTGAATGTTATTCTCACAACGTTTCGGACGATGTAACCACCGTCTTTCTTCAATTGCGCGTCGAACTCGGGAAGCTGTACGGAATTTTTAACGGAACCCTTTATTTAAACCACGGGGGTAAACTACTCTCGTTCCGTCAGCCATGACCTGGTACAGGTCTTAAGTATATTTTATATTCTTGGTATTGCCTGTACAGGGGATTGAACCTTGAACATCCAGAGGACTGTCACTTGAACCTGATTATTACTTGCTTCACTTTAACATGTTTTTTTAGGCAAACAAGGGAAAGACTTGTCTTTTAGATAACAAAAAACAAAAACACTTTACGAAAAAACAAAAAAGTGTCTCTGTTTCCTCTAAAAATTACAAAATATAAAAGAGAAAACACAAGAAAAACACCGACAGACATGATTCCGCTGCGACTGTCAAACACGCTAGAATTGTCAGCCGCCATTTTAGCTCACAGATCAAACGAATGAAAATGCCGGTGGGTGATTTAATGGTATGGAATTGATGCAAGTTTTTTGGTGTGAAACCAAACTGAAACAAAAGAATTTTGTTTTATGCTTGCGTTTTATATGTTCTTGCATTTATCTGAGAATTTCGCCAATTGAATGCAATAAAAAAATGTTTGTGTCGAACATATAAATATTTACCATGCAAAGTACGAGTAAATATTCGGTCCGTCTTATTTTTACAATTAGGTCACCACACAACAAGGCCTACAGCAACTCGAGAACAAGGGTTAATAAGACGGAATTACTGTCAGCCGAAAAGTGAGGAACACTATTGAAGTATTAACATTGCCTAATAATATGATTACTTATGGGGGGCATAAAGCACCAGAGTGCATGCTCCATACAAAAGTCGTATAGATTAAAATTCTAAAATATTGAATGTCGGAAAATTTTAGATTAAACCAAAAACATCGATCTAGGTGAGTAGAGGGATAAACAGCTGATTTTCGGGATCATCTCAAATCGCGTTATTAAATTAACTTGAAATAAGATGTTTTAACCCTGCCGTTAGTCTGATAAATAAACCAAACATTTGCATTTATTCATTTAGATTGAGAACGTCCGTCAGATTTTCTTAGATCCCTATAACATTGCATCGAACTAATCGATATTTGATTCTGCTTAGCCTGTCAATGACGGAAATTGTAATTCGGTGTTCTTTCGATAAAAAAAAATCTCATCGATTTCATCAATTACATATGCTATCCGGGGATATCTCGGCGATACCCACCATTTATTTTAATTGGATAATATGAGCGTGAATAATTTGAAAATCATCGGCATTTTATTCAAGTAATTCTCTGTTAGAGAGAAGCGAGGGTATAACTTTTCAAATTATGCCCTCACAGACAGAATCATATGTTAACATATTTGTCCAGTCGTCAACACCAATTACAAATAGGCATCTCCCGTTGGAGACTTCTCAAAGATTTCTGAATCAGCTATTTACGTGTCTATCATTTATCTTTCTCTTCTTCTATTATCCCCCTCTCTCGCTCTGTCTGTCTGTCTTTCTCTCTCTCTCTACATACATATATATATATATATATATATATATATATATATATATATATATATTGTATTTTTATGTAATTATTTTTTATTAGTGATTGTAGCGTTCGTTGTTATTTTTCTTACTATTATTTCGATTGTTTCACTTTTCTAAGGAAAGTGAGACAATCGAAATAATAGTAAGCAAAATAACAACGAACGCTACAATCACCAATACAAATAATTACATAAAATACATTCAATATTTAGGTGATAAAAATCGTACATATTTCTAGACGGAGCGTCTTGGTCCAGTTGTAGAACGCTGGACTATAGACATCAATATCGAAGGTTCGATCTCTGTCTAAGTTAGCCATGCTGATGACGGCTGTTAGCCAGAAACACGTGTCCATGGATTACTTTTATGTGCGTATGAAATAAAAATAATATATATATATATATATATATATATATATATATATATATATATATATATATAATAAGTCAATACTTATTTGTTTGTGTCATGGAAATCGATAGGTTAACAGTTAGAACACTTAAAAAGTCTCAATAACAGTTAATTTTTCACAGAATATTAAGACATCATATAAAACTCTCTTTGATTGAATTTCATGTCATTAGCGAAAATTATCAGTTTGGTCCATAAAATAACTAAAATATTTTAGAACGTAGAAAACCGAAATTTAATTTTTAGTAGAGGGTTGGTTCGTTCGGTTGTTTTTTTTTTATTGCATATAAACCCTTTTCGGGTCATTTAATGTCGAATCCGATCATTTTGGTAAAAGTTTTTATGCTTCAACTTCTTTATATGTTCAAGTATTTATTCATGGTGTTTGGTTTAATTATTTTGTGGAGGAAACATATTTGTGTTCTATGTTTGCAGAACATAATTGCGTTCTGCCAAGGGAAAGAAAAAAACCAATAACATCAATGTTTGGTGCATTTTTTGGTGAGGAAGCCGGTATCTTCAGACAGCTTGATCTGATAGTACCAGATTTAAAAGTAGATTTTTTTCGTTTCATCAAATAAAAATTAAAATAAATAAAGAATATGTGAAAATGTATTTAAAATAGGTTTGCACAATTAAATAATTATTTTCATTGGTATTTTAACGATTTAAAATAATTAAAGACCAATAGAATTCGTTTCCATTTGTAAAAGCTATTTACCGTTTTACTTACATTTTAAGAACCACAGCTTCAATAAGTATTATTTTTAGAAATCTATTATTACTTCATTTCAGATTGGAAATGTTATTTTTAACTTTCTTTCAGAGCCAAAACTATAAGCATGACTATATTAGAAATTATTTTTCCTAAAAATACTTCGGATCAGCAATATATCTCCACACGGACAACGCCGGGTGAATACTTATTACTTATATATCTGAATTATTTATATATGTATATATATTTGTTATATATATATATATATATATATATATATATATATATATATATATATATATATATATAGAGAGAGAGAGAGAGAGAGAGGGGGGGAGATAGATATAAATTCTCCGAGGCCAAATTGAATCCATTCAATTATAAACACTAGCAATTTCGGCGCGCCCTTTTCCTGGTCCCTGCGGGAGGCTGTCTCGGTACGCTCGGATGACACTAATTGAAGTAAAATGAATAACTGAAATGAACTAGAAATGCAGACGTTAGCTGTATTTTCAAAAACGTAGTTCATAGAAATATTTTTTTCGGATTACATGAAAGAATAAAAACGTAACCTTACATAGAATAATTAATATAGTTTTCAGCACTTGTTCAACTGATGCATTTAAATGTTCCATTTTGAATCCATATCTATAAGTTGGAACCGAACACGCTAACCATAGAAGGACATATACTTTAGCTTATATATTTATTATCATATTAAATGTGAGTTAAGCAACGTTTGTTGACTGCGGTCTATTTACTATTTATTTTATAATATGCTAAGTCATTTCACGTTCGTCGTACCTTATCAACATTCACACACATTCAAAAAATAAGATCGTCCGATCAGCAAATTAGTGATTGGTGATTAATCTCGCTAAGGTAAAACATTTCAACCTTACCTATTTTTAAATGAATTGTTCAAATATCGAATTATTTACTGTGTTAAGAAAATACATGGCTACAATTTAAAATACATATTCAAATTCTTAAGTGGTTACGGATACGTCTAGTATATATATATATATATATATATTAAAAATAACCGACAATTTTTGTCTGGTTATTTTAGTGTTGATCCCTTCAATTTTCCGGATTAAAATCTTAATCTCGGAAGGAAATTGGCTGATGAAACTGCCATAGTGTACATGTTGGTCCAGAGTACTTTCTGGCCCGTCTGTGTCCATCGTCAGTGGAATAATGACAAACAGGGAAAGACCTGGAGTGAGATTTATAATTAATTATGGCGGGAAAATTTAACTATGTTTATTAGGTATTATAAGCATTTAAGTATATTAGTTCTAGTGTTAAAATTAATCTTGTTAATAGCAGGTTTTTTAGTTTTAATGAGTAAAGCTTCTAGTATGTGGAGTTTTTGTGTATTAGTATTATGTTCTAGGATTTTAGTATTGTCTACGAGAAGTTTTCGGATTTGCGAGCGGGGACAGGAATGTTCATTAGTAAGGTGTCTAGCTATAGCACTATTATCGGATAGATGCATGGTCAACCTCCTGGAAGTACTCTGGACCAACATGTACACTATGGCAGTTTCATCAGCCAATTTCCTTCCGAGATTAAGATTTTAATCCGGAAAATTGAAGGGATCAACACTAAAATAACCAGACAAAAATTGTCGGTTATTTTTAATAATACGTTTCTTAAAGAAAAAATGCTGCCTCGATACACACACATATATATATATATATATATATATATATATATATATATATATATATATATATATATATATATATATATACTTAGGCAGCATTTCTTCATTGATGCATGTTTCATTAAACAACAGGGACAATTCCTGTTTGTTTCTTTTCTGATCCATCTTTTTATGTTGACGGACCAATGATCTAATGTTTTGTTCGAGTGTGAACAGGAACTCGCCAAAACTGCTAACGTCATCTTCAGGCACGTGAGTCTTTTTCGGGCACGTGAGTCTTCTTCAGGCACGTGAAGAGTTACGCAAATTTAAACTGGTAGATTTATGACGAAACTCGATTAAAACAATTTCTTTTTTTTAATATATATTAAATGCATTTTAGTATGCCATCTCCCCCCTCATATCGAGTTTGATTGATGGTAGGTTTGTTTGCTCGAATGAGTAAGGCTTCAATTATGGGGAGGCCCAGGTTGCAATTTTAGACAGCGAGGATGCCAGTTTTTTTACTATTATTCCGAAATCATTTTTTGGGTGTCAGGTTCTACTAGGTGTTGATAAATAGATCTATGGGGGAAGAGAGATGACATGTAAGGCGACGAGAGATGCTAGTCATAGTTATACCAATATATGTATTGTTTTTAGAGACACATTCTCCCATTGGACATTTAAATACATAGACAGCATTACTAGTTTTTAGTAAACGGTCCCCCAACGTCGGGTTATTTCTTATTAATAAGTTAGTTGTTTTAAATTTTTATAGTAAATAGTGAAACGGAGTTTATGGTTTTTGTCAGTAGGGGAGATATGTTTATGTATAATATTTTATTATTATTTGTTCATCTACATGATAATTAGGGTGTATTTAATTGCAGTAGTATAGATTATTATTGTTATTATTATTTTTGTTGTTGTTTTTGTTATGGCGGCTAAACAGTGTTCACTTTGCTGATCAACGATGTGGTTAGGGATGTTATTATTGATTAGTGTTTGTTTAATGTCAGTAAGTGCAGTATAAAATATGTGAAACGTAGTTTATGGTTTTTGTCAGTAGGGGAGATATGTGTATGTATAATATTTTTTATTATTTGTTCATCTACTTGATAATTAGGGTGTGTTTAATTGCAGTAGTATATATTATTGTTATTAGTATTATTATTATTATTATTATTATTATTATTATTATTATTATTATTATTATTATTATTATTATGTTGTTGTTGTTGTTTTTTGTAATGGCGGCTAAACAATGTTCACTTTGCTGATAAACGATGTGGTTAGGGATGTTATTATTGATTAGTGTTTGTTTAATGTCAGTAAGTGCAGTTTAAAATATGTTATCAGTGGATGAGTTTCATTTTGCTCGGTAGATGGGATTTTTTCTCAACTAAAAATAAACATGTGAAACTAATAAGTGAAAGCCATCATCCCATTCATGTTCGCGTCCTTTGAATGAGAGAGACTGATGTTGATAACGCCATATCCAAAATCATGATTTTCATTGTTTGCTTATTCGCATCTACAGCCACGCCCAAGTCTGGACACTTTCTGACAAATCAAAATTAATATGCTGTATGATTTTTCTACATTGTTTTCTTCACTCTGAAGAAGTCTTTCAATAAAGACGAAACGTCGATAAATACATAAATAACGTTTTTGGCTTTCCTCTTTCATTTTCTATTAGGTCGAATCATTTTATCCCCAGTTTTATTCATATATGCATGTTTGATTAAACAACAGGTACAATTCCTGAAAACTTAAATTAACCTTAATGAAAAATACATTTGAAAATAACTGTATTAAATTTCACATACGAAATAAATATAAATAACAAAATACCGTTCCTAGATATAGAAATAAAAGCCGACACAGAAAAGTTCACCACAGATCCATACAAAAAATTACAAGCAAAGACTCAAGCTTGCTTAAATTTAAAAGTGAATGCACTCATAGATATAAAATAGCCGTAGTGAAAAATCTCATTTACCAAGCAATAAGCTATATCTAAATGAATACATTCGAAAGTTGGGCTCATTTCTCGCATGAACGGAATAGTCAAAACAGTCTATTTCCAATTAAGTTTACTTACATAATACGCGTATCATCTTTTTATATACTGTTTATATGGTTAAAAATTTGCATATGTTTTTGTATAAGTTAATTTTATTAATTAACTATTATTTGGTGTTGTTAAAGTCAATGATTTTTTAAATTTTAATATAACAAATGTTTTTTTTTCGCAATATTGTTTCATTTCTGGACAAATATTTAGCATTTGTGTTCAAATGTGTTCTACCATCGTTCAAGTGTTTCATTCATCGGTCGCTCTCAAGAAAAAGCGACTGACTCGATTTTTGTAAATTCCTACCGAAACGACAAATTTGTTTCTTCTCTTTTCTTTTCTTTAGGTCACATTTATATATATATATATATATATATATATATATATATATATATATATATATATATATATATATATATATATATATATATATATATATATATACTAGCTGGACCCGTCGCCCGGCGTTGCCCGAGTGAAATATAAAATAATAAATTAAAATGTGTCAACATCCGACAAAACGCAAATAGCTCACATCGGACAATTTTAATGTTTAGAATAAGGGTTGGTTTGGAATTGTTGAAGGTGGAAAAGAGGAAGAAATGAATTAAGGAGGGGAGGAGCCGGTGTTGTATTCGTCTTCCTGGCTATCTTATAGTAACGGTATTTCCTCATAATTTTTTTGTTTGATTAAACACCTACTTCATCTATGATAATGGGCATTTTTAAAAATAAAGAGGCCTACATAGCCTTATTAAAACAAATTCCCTTCCTCTTATCTATGTATAGAAATGTCTTTCTTGTGAGGGAAGAAAAAAGAAAAACTAGTATGTTTCATGAGCACTACTGAAACACAAAAATAATTTAGGACCCTGCAGAGCACTAACAAACCATGTGTGTTCGAAGAGAAATGAGCATATTCACAATAGTAATGAGGAAGAAGACGTCACTGTGACGTAATTTCCGCAAATATGATTAAAAAAAAGTACTGCATATTACATTGATTTCTTTTCGAATTGCTACATAATAACGTTTTAGTAAAAAACAACCGGGCCGAAAGTTTTCCAATGTAAAAAAATAATTGTTTGAGACTGGAATCGAACGCTAAACCGTTCGGACTCAGATGTACTGCGATAGCCTCTTGGCCACGGAAGCGATTATAACACATCTTGAAAAATAGGTGACATAAACGAAGTCCGTAGCTTGCATGCGTTTTATTTTACGATCCTCTAGAAGGCGACTAAATTTAGGGTCATCCCGTCACACGTTTTGGGTCATTTCTATACAAGAAAATTGATGTTTGCTTCCAATGTTTGGATATTATGCGTGTGAAAGGGTTAGAATTCAGAAATTGTAAACTTTATGATCCGGTCCAGTATCTTGGCGTTTATTGACTAAATTCAGTAGCCGAGTCGCTGAAGAAATTGTAGCCGAAAAGTTGAATAATAAAACACTCTAAGGAACTATGTTCGTTAATGGCATTCTCTAAAAACCGGAATGAGTATAACTGTATACGTAATAGATGGAAATAACGTAATCTAATATTCTCGAAAATAAGCGGTCAATTAGATGTGTGCGTAATGTATTGTATTATGTAGTAAATTAATAGAAAAGGAATAGTAAATAATAAGGGTCACGTTTTTGAAAAGTAAACGTTGTTTATTAGTTCCCGGTATCGACCAGGAGAGTGTTAGTACTAAAGTATTAGCAGAAAAAGTGTTTGCCACAACCTATATGGAGTATGTTTCGGGAAAAGTCTTAGATGGTAGGTCAAAAGTAATATTAAGTGTTAGATGGAGGAAAAATCACAAATTCATTAAAATACGCTCGAATGAATAAGCGTAATAGAGTGGTGAGTTTAGAAGCCTGTGATGCATGCGATTAGTTTCCTATTCTTGACAACGGTACAGGGGAAAATCGTCTTAACTTTATATATATATATATATATATATATATATATATATATATATATATATATATATATGTAATAAGTTATATATATATATATATATATATATATATATATATATATATACAGTAAATGTTTTAAATATATTTCTAGAAATTATATACACAAAGGCTTCCACGATTCATCCCTGTAGGAAATCGTCAAGCGAAAGGGCATGGAATTTGAGTTACTGGGTGTTTTTATATATCTATGCTGTGTTTAATCTATCTATATATAAATATGTAGACAAATTATGTTTTTATTATAAATAAATAACTCTATTTAATAGTGCTCAACTATTATATAAATACAATGAAGATTATCCGGATAATTGCCCTATGGATACAAACTTTACCGAGATAATACATATATATATATATATATATATATATATATATATATGTCTGTGTGTATAGCTATAAAGATGTGTGTGTATATACATGGAAGAATGCAATAAGGAACAAAGTAAAGATAAAATGGATAGAACTTGTCAGATCTGAAGGAAAGAAAATTAACAAAATCGAAGGAAAAGTTTATTAATTAATAACACACATTTCCGACAGTCTCTAAAACATTCCTTCTTTAAACGTAAAATAGTTTCTTTTTCTAAAGTACAAAATTGACAAAAATAGAACATTAGATCGAAAGTAATCTCTATTCAAAATATAATAACTTCTATTTGTCATCTTGATTCAAAAATGTAACGGTCGATATATCGATCGGTTTCCAAATCATAAACAAATGTACAGCGCTTAAAAAATCGAATCACATGACACGAAAAACGAAAATGGCGGACCATTTTTCTGCCGACGTTTTTGTATCGTCTGTTATTGCTATCAAATTGGAATAAAAAAAGAACCACAAAATCGCGGAAAATTCAAGAGGAATTGAAAATAAAGATTAGCCGATGAATTATGTATTAGTAGATGGAAATCTTGAAGTATTATTACGGTTGCTGTAATTAGAGAGTAACAAAGAAATTGATTTTTTTAAAATCAATCCTTCGTAAATCAATAGATAAAATTTAATAGCATATATATCGGGGGAATGTTCAGGCTAAAATAAAACGCGGGAACCTCTGTGTAGCTTAATTGTCATAAATATATTTAGATAACTTACAATATATATATATATATATATTAATAAATAAATATTAATTACTTTTACGATACACACAGTTTAGGAACGATGATAATTACTGCTAGTCGAAAGATTCGATCCTAGTCACAAAGTCACCCGTGGCTCTGCAGCCCGGCACCTTTCCTGACAACCACATACAATCACCACGAGAAACAAAAAAGATTAAGATATGTATTGTAAAGTCAGGGGACGAACACAGAAAGCACGTCATATAGTATTAAACTCACTAGGTCGAAACATTAAATCCCGCTAAAGTTTACGGCTTATTTGATGTTTCCTAAACAGGCCAAAATCGTATTTTTATTTAAGGGGAGTTATAAAAAATGTTATTAAATAAATATTAATTATTTGTTTAGAGTGAGACACTAGTGTCTCTTGCTTCCGTGGTCATCAGTGTAGGAAAGAGAATTACTACTGGTCGATGGATTCGATCCTTGTAACAAATATATACTCATATATATATATATATATATATAGTACTTCTCCCATAGTTATTAATTCGGCCATTTTTTTCGAGCGCTTTCGACTTTCGTAGTCGTCTTCAGGATTAGGGGTTTTAACTTAACGATACCTATAAAACATTAACTCAAGTCTTCTTATTAAAATAAAAACCCTAAGCGCTATACGGATTGCCACCTGAAACCAGAAGGATAGCTCGACGGTTTGAGAACCTCACGATGAAGATTTACAAACACGAAAGTTCCGTGACGTTCAACAACGCTTGTTTATATATATATATATATATATATATATATATATATATATATATATATATATATATATATATATGTGTGTGTGTGTGTGGCTGTGTGTATATATGTATATATGTATATATATATATATATATATATATATATATATATATATGATTATAGGCAACAAAGATAAATATATGTATACAATATAATTATTATATATATGTATGTATATATATATATATATTGTTATTATTATTATAACGTATATATATTTATCTTTGTCGCCTCCAATTTAAGTTTGGAACTGTACTGCGTACTATTTACAGAGGCGTCATTGTAGATTTAATGAATGTTCCTTCAGTAGTTAAACACTCTTGACTACAGTTGCCCATAACAAGTTTCAAGTATCGCTGATTTATCAGATTGTTCATAGTGGCCGAGTGGGTAAACGCGTCGGAATTTGGGTTATAACATGAATCGTGTTCCAGGGTGTCGAGTCCTGCGACCGCTATGAATAATTATCTCCACATTCACGATTTTCGAAAGGATGAAATGTATACGGATGTAGATAATCAAATATTTATAATTATTTGTCGCCCCGAATTAAGGATGGACACTGTAGTTAGTAGTATTAAAACATCCGTTATCGTAGCTTTAATGCATGTTCCTTCAGTAGTTGAACACTTTTGACAACAACTGCCTATAACAGTTTGAAACTCGGAATTTGGGTTATAACATCACTTGTGTTCCAGGTATCGAGTCATGCGACCGGTATGAATAATTATATCTACACTGACGATCCCCGGATATAACGTATACGTATGAGCATAAATATATATATATATATATATATATATATATATATATATATATATATATATCATTACAGATAAAAAAAGAAATTTTTTTATATGTTCATAAACTTTCTGTCCTCATTCAAAGACTTTCTCAAGAAGATTAATTTGAAGAAAAATATAGAAGTTATATGTCATGGTATTCTGTAAAGTAATTAGCGGGAGCCTTTCACTGCGTCCACTTTCGCCTTCTATGGCGTGCACACACACACACACCCACACACCCACACACACACACACACACACACACATATATATATATATATATATATATATATATATATATATATATATGGGAAATGAAAAAGGAAAAACTAAACAGGATGTTTTTTATATATTCATCAACGTTTTGTCTTTATTTTTAAGACTTCTTCAGGATGATAATATGAAGAAAAATGTAATGCAAGAACGTAAAAATATTTGGTTTACATGATGGGTTGATGAGAAGAAGTAGTAGCCACTGCTGGGAACAGTAGGACCAGGGGCCGGGCTGAGTGAAGTCAGTAGCATGTAAACCCAATATTTTCACGTACTTGCAGATGAGTAATGAATGTACGGGTACGACACAGAAACAAAAAGACAGTCGTCGCCATGGAAGCATCTCGAGTCTCGAAGGCCAAAAATGCGCGATAGTTGCGAAGCAAAATCAAGGTGATGCTGACTGTCTTCCTTCATATCCGTGAAATTGTGCTTTACGAATACGCACCGGAAGGACAAACAGTGGCAAAGGAGTACTATCAGGATGGTGTCCGATGTCTCCGTGAGCCAGTTCGGTGCAAAAGACCAGACATGTGAACGGAGAAAAACTAGCAACTGCATCACGACAACGCCCTCGCACATCCATCCCAATTGATCTAACATTTCTTGGCCAAACATAGAATTCCAGTGGTTCACCAACCTTTCTACTCTGCAAATATGACTCTTTGCGACTTCTTGTTTCGAAAATTGACGACGCCACTGAAAGGTTCCCGTTTTAAGACTAGAGAAGAGATAGTGCGGAACGCGACGGCGGAGATGAGCACCATTCCAAAAGAAAACTTCCAGGGGTGTTTCCGTCGGTGGATGGGTCGGTGGGCTACGTATGTGCAAGCACATGAGGCCTACTTTGAAACCCCGTCAGGTTTTTGAAATATTTTTCTGGCCTAAGATCGGATACTTATAATACAGTTTTCGTATATATATATATATATATATATACATATATATATATATATATATATATATATATATATATATATATATATATATATATATATATATGTATATATATATTTGAAAAACAGGTAACAATGTGTAGTGTTAAAATAAATAAAATTTATTTTAATCTGAGCATTTCAGAAATAATATTTTCTTTGTCAAAGTAGTGTTTTTCTCTTTTTTTTCTTTTCATCGTTCGATGGTAATCGACTTTTGGGTCAGAAAATCACGTTACGTCTGTAAGCGCGAATTAGAAGGGGCGTGTAGACATATTTTTAAACCATTGTTTCTTAATAGTATTATATTTTTTTGGAAAAAAAAACATAACAATGTGTTATGTTAAAATAAATAATATTTATTTTAATCTGAGCTTTGGAGAAATAACATTCTCCTTGCTAAAGCAGTGTTTTCCTTTCTATTTTTTCTTTTCATCATCCGATGGAAATGGACTTATATATATATATATATATATATATATATATATATATATATATATATATATACATATATATATATATATATATACATATATATATATATATATATATATATATATATATATATGTATATATATATATCTATCTTAAATCAATATTCTCATGTCTTTATATTGTGTGTGTGTGCATTGTACTTTAGAAAATTGATAATATTACTATGTTATCCCACGTCCCTAAACTCCTTCTCCACTTACTTCCATCTTTTTACAATATTGATGTCTCATCCGCCACCTGTACAATCATTATAGTTATCATGTTCCAATTCCGTCGCTTCTCTATCCCATGACATCATCATTTCCTTTGCCTTTTCCACCTTCTTTCTCGCCTCGTCCTTGGCCCAGTTCTTTCAATGCTCCTCCCCATCTCCCCCTTTATCTCTCTCTCTCAGTCATTGAATATGACAATCAAAGACACAAAAAACAAAATGTCGGTGCCGTGAAAGAAAGCCAAAAATGCTGATGAATGGCTTTCCGCGTTTCCACAGAAAATATCGATCGTTGCAATTTGTTGCAATCGTTCCTGTGTTCTTCCTGTTTTTATTTGCATATATGTTTTTTTAAAAACTTTATTATTTTTATTTGTCTGCTTGCCCTCATTTTCGTTTCGATTTTATTTGCCACTCCATCTTTTGTTTTCTATTACAATTCGAAGACGTTTAATCATTCTGTTTCTTTCTTCAGTTCTTTCTTCCTTCCGACATTATTTTTTTTCTTTCTGTGTCTCTTTCTTTCGTTCATTTCAGTTCATTGTTTTTGTCTTTTTTTTCTTTGTTTCATATTATTTCTGTTTTTCTCTCTTCGTTTCTTTCTTTGGACGCTTTAATTTATCCATTCTTTCTCTTTTTCTGTCTTTCTTTATTTAATTTATTATTTCTATATTTATTTTTTTCTTCATTTCTTCGTTCAATTTCCTTCCATCTT
Source organism: Sepiola atlantica (assembly GCA_963556195.1). Taxonomy (NCBI): domain Eukaryota; kingdom Metazoa; phylum Mollusca; class Cephalopoda; order Sepiida; family Sepiolidae; genus Sepiola; species Sepiola atlantica. The sequence continues at coordinate 25,990,705 of OY744551.1, forward strand.
TCTTTCTTTTCTTAATCTGATTATTTCTCTCTTACTTGCTTCATATTTTCTTTCTCCAATAAATTTCATTATCTTTGATTTTTTTCTCTCTTTCTTTAGTTAATCTTATTATTTTACTCTTTTTTCATTTCTCTCTTACTTTTTTCTTTTCTTTTTCATTCCATTGTATTATCCCTGTCTTATAGTGCCATTCCTGTTTATTTCTTTATTTCCGGGTTATCCCCTTTACTTATATTATTCAATATTATCTATCATTCTGTCTTTCTTTTGAGGTTATTTCTTTTTTAGTTTTGTGTTTAAGTGTAATGCTGTTACTTGAGGTAGCTTCACTTATAGAACGTGTACCATTCCTCGTCTGGGCCAGTTTTGTGCTATACAGAGAGGAGCTTATTTGAGCTTGGGTAGAATTTACTTGTAGGGCAAAGTATGACCATGTCAGGTTGTTTTGACAAACTCCTGTGTCTAGTTGGCAGTCAAACTTTCTCCTTCTGTTCTGTATTTCTCTCTTTTTCTTGTCATTCAACTTTCTTTCTTTCTCTTTATTTTTTCAATTCATCTTTCTAATTTTTATCTTTATTTCTTTTTCATACTATTTCTTTCCTTTCATTATTTGTTTATCTTTTCTGTTTTTTTTTTTCAAGTTATTTCCCGCCCTTCCGCCATTTAATCATTCTATTTCTTTTATATTTATAATTTTATCGACATATTACATTTTATCGTTTTTTTTTGTTCTGTTTCATTTTTTTTATCAATAAAACTGATAGAATGGAAGAAACGATTAAACGAAATATGTAGATACATTCTATATTCAAAAGAAAGAGAGGGAGGCAATGACTATTTCTTTTTCTTGTTCGTTTTCTCTTCCATCGTTATTCATTCACTTTTTTAGTTTCTTTTTTATTTTCGTCTTTATGTTATTCATTCTTTAGCTTCTTCGTCTTCTTCGTCGTCGTCTTCTTCTTCTTCTTCTTCTTCTTCTTCTTCTTCGTATTCTCTGTGTTATTCTTCTCTTTGACATTTCATTACACTTTCTAATATTTACTCTTTCGAATTAAAAAATATCCTCCTTTTTTAAAATGTATTTTCCTTATTTTGTCCTTTCATTCTAACTCTCGGTGTATATCTATCTATCTATCTATCTATCTATCTATCTATCTATCTATCTATCTCTATATACATACATGTATATATATATACCTTGATAATTAGGTATTACATCTATATATATATATATATATATATATATATATATATATATATATATATATATATACCTACTTATCATATCTATCTATCTATTTATCTAGCCAGCTAACTACCTACTTACCTACATTCCTTCCTACTTACAGCCCTACTTAACTATCTACCTTCCTACCTTCATATCTATCTATCTTCTATCTATATATCTATATCTATTTATCTATATATCTATCTATATATCTATATCTATATATCTAGCTATATATCTATATCTATTTATCTATCTATCTATCTATCTATCTATCTATCTATCTATCTATCTATCTATCTATCTACATACCTAATTATCTACCAATCTACTTACCGAGCTACCATCTACTTGCTTATCTATCTATCTATCTATCTACCTATCTATCTATCTACCTATCTATCTATCTATCTATCTTTCAGTTAATAACAATTATAAGCAGCGGTTTCACAGTTGCAAACGTATTTCGATGTATAAATATTACTAGTTCACTGATTAGTATTGTTCGTTAGGTACAATGTTTGAGAACCCCATATCATTGTCTCATTAATTCCGTCGTGTTCATCTAAAATAACAATGTTTCTATTGACATAGTTGAAATTGTTGTATAGTTTCAAATATAACAACGATATAATAATATATGTTGCGTTATCACCGTTATTAAACATTTTAATTATTTGATACAAGAGTATAAAGGAGTAAAACTCAACTTTTCTATCCGGCTCCTGTCATCGCAAAATGTACTCATCTTGGTATAAAATGAACAAGACACTGTTTTTCCTCTTTCAAAAATAATGTTTTGTTTTATTTCTTACTTAAATTAATTTACAAATGACCAGTCGGGTCTCGGGCCTGTGCGATTATAACCAACTTTGTTTTCTCCACTCGTCGCACTACTCGACAGGCTCTCTTCTCTCCCTCTCGCTACAAATAGTGAACATGTTAAAATATTTGTTTACGTCATCCGATGTCAGTTTTGGAGTAAAAAACTGTGACCCGATTCCCTATCCGAGTTTTATCGGACAATACAATTATTTTGTTGATCGTGTGTTCGATCTACTGGCTTCATGGACAAAATAATGTTTTTTCTTTCTAAAACAATACTTTGTCCTTTTGTTCTTTTTTATTTTGACCTCAAATACGTCTGCAGATAAGCCGAGTTCAAAGCCCGCGTCCTGTCGAATAACATTACATGTATTTGTGAAATTATCATTTCAAACTTTTCCATTTACCTGATATTTTATTACATGAACAACACATTTCGAATTAGTTGTGCTATTTATTTGACTGATTTTTTTAAATTTATTTATTTCAGTTCGTATTTGAAAGCCTTGAACTGCATCGATGACTTGAAACAGAAATGCAATCGGAATCAAAAGGAAAGAATGGAAATGGCGTTGATTAACTTTGGTCAAACACAGGATGAGCTCAACAAACTCTGTAAAGATGATAGGATTTATGAACGTAAGTGTTCACGCATATTTTAGCGTAATTTTAACATCTCTTTTATTGCCAGCTTCTTTCTTCATCTTCTTCATCTATCTGTTTTCTTTTATTTCGTTGTTTTGCTTTCTATTTTCCTTCAACTTGTTTAATCACCTCTTGATTTTTTTTAAATATATATTTTTGTTATTTTTGTTTTTCTCTGTTTTACTTGTTCTGTTTTTCTCCCTTTTCTTCTTTTCTCATTGTTTTTCGTCTTTTCTTCTTCCTTTGGCCTTCCATTATAATTTCTAATATTTGATTCTTTCAATGTCAGCAAGCCTTCTTGTTCTCCTTGATCTTCTTATTCTAATCCTTAATTTTCTTTTTCTCATCCTGTAACTTTTTCAAAGTCATTAATATTTTCCTTTTCCTTGTCTTTTTCGGCTTATTTTCTTCTTTTCTTTTTTCTCCCTATTTATCCTTTTTCTTTTTTTACTTCTACTTTTATTTTCGTAACCTTCTTGATTTTTGTCGTTGCTTTTTCTACTTCATTTTCGTTGTTCTTATTTTACTTTTTCTCTTTATTTTCTTTTTTCTTTTTCTTTATTTTTTTAATGCCTCTTTTCTTATTTTCTTTTTTCTTTCTCCTTCTTCTATTCCCCCCTCTCCTTTTCCTTATTCTTTATTTTTAATCTTTCGTTTTCTTCTGTTTTTCATTTTTTAATTTCTTTTTCCCGTTATTATTTTCCTTTTCGCTGTACTGTTTCTTCGTTCATTTCTTTTCTTCATTTTTTCCTTTTTGTTCATCATCATCTTCTTTTTCTTCTTCTCCCTCTTCTTCTTCTTCTTCTTCTTCTTCTTCTTCTTCTTCTTTTTCTACGTTTCTTTCTTTGTTTTCTTCTTTCACATTTCTTCATATTTCTTCTTCTTCTATTTTTCTACATTTATCACTTTCTCAAAAATGGACACATATATTGATATAAATAGTTTATGAATAACTATATCATGTTTAGTAGTACGCCAATTTAAAAATAATATAGGTTTCAAGATTTTCAATTATCATCAACATTCTCATAGTGAATATCCTCAATATTTCAAGGAATATATAGAAGGATTTTGACCAATCAAAATAAAGTTATTGTAATCATCTATTGAGTCATAAAAAGCTTTATTATGGATTGTGTAATAATTATTTGATTCCGGAATTCTTATTGGAGTTTTCTGAACCGGCAACATCGTTATTATAGAGTTATGTAAATCATCCCGTGATTGTACGACATCGTAATTTTTTTTCTTGTAACCAAAATGCCTACTTTTTTCTTTTTAAACATATATTGATGCAAAGAAACAACGGTGGTTTTTATTCCGATTTAATCCAAAGACTTATAAAAGGCGTTTTCATCATTGTTTCATTAAAATAGTTCCATTCTGTTTTTATCATAATTTGATCCTAAAGGAGATTTTGGAGTTATCTGGATCGTATCTGATTTGATTACATTTAATGGGGTATTTTTCCTAATAATTTCCCAAGACACATAGACTGATTTCACTCAACACTTCATTTTAGATACATATAGATGTTTTAGAAGCCATATTTAATTCCAAAGTACTCAGTTAAGTTTTTGTAATCATATCTTGACCCCCTAAAAACATATTTGAGTTTTAGTGGTAAAATATATTTTGAGTCATGAGCACTTCTATTAATAACCGTTTGACTCTAAAAGGACTAGTCATACTAGTTTCCGGAATCATTCCTTGTTCCCAAACAACTGGAGTTTGTGTAATAATCTCTTGAACCATATTACTCGACTAAAGATGTTTAATTCACGTTTAAATAAACTTATTAGAGATTAATAATAACATATACAGACCCCAAAACAATTACTGCCGGTTTCGAATCATGATTTAATTCCCAAATACCTAGTTGACAGATGGAAAACATATCTTAATCCCATGAAACTTATTAGAATGTTGTAGTCGTAACTTGAGACTATTTTCAATTATCATTTGATTACACTAAACTTATTAGTGTTGTTTTATTCATGTATTGACTAAATAACTGCTAAGTGTGTTTGTTTTGATCCTCATCTTATTACAACAAAGATATAATATTTCATGTATTGCATCCCAATATACTTTTAAGAATAATTTAGAGCTGTTTTCTGAATATTCACTTTAGACTATACTTTTTTGTCAACCGGGGCTACTATGATAGGTGTCGTTCTTATTGCGCTAAACACCTATTCACTGACAGAATAACATTTTGGTATTCGTCTACTTGAAAGAGTGAAGAAAATAATTTATTTCAACATTTTATATATTTTGAATGCAAAACAATATGTCATAGTAGCCCCTATAACGGGACTAATATGATAATGTATTCTATAATAGATAATCATATTAGCCCCACCATACAGTATAATTATATCCCCATCTTGTATCAAGGTACATACATATCCCTCAGCACAGAAAAAACGATTAGGCACAGCTGCAATAATCAGTAACACCTTTGCGTTTTCTCACACTAGACGTAGATGGACGCTACTACGGAAAATCGCGCGATGAAACGGCTTTTCCTAGAGTTATCTTTCATACAGCTTTCGTTATCTTTTTTCCATTAGACCAAATACAGTCATAAAGCATACTGGTTAACTAATTCCTAAAAAAACTTCTTGCACTTAGAATTGTATGGAACCATAAAATATGTTATAGTCAGACTGTACATATGTTACAGCCCAGTTTTAGGGGTCAAACTAATGAAGGTTGATTAGTATAAAGCGACATATAAAGATTGACATATGATTATCATGTAAAACTACTACACTGAGGGTATGTTTTTATCCTGAACACCTTATTTGAGTGTTTGAATTCTCAGTTGGTTATGAGAAACTTACAAGATGCGCTTTTATCCGTATTTGATTTCCATAAACTTATAGCAGAGCTGGGGTGCTCTTCAATCCCAACAGTACCTCCTTCTCGATCCCTATGTTTCGCCCCCTGTGTCGGTCGGATCAGCTGGTCGTATTCCTGTAGTCGCCGTGGTCATGTGTCAGCTGAATTCCCCATTTTTCTCTCTCGCCGGGTAGCAACAGTCATGTGCCATATAAAAAAGAAAATAAACTCGAACAACTATGTCTCTTTATGTTTTATTTATTCGTTCTATCACAGCAATGTAAGTTTATATAGAAGCGCACATCGCCTCCACACCCGCAACGTAAGGGGTAAACAAAGATGGAACATAAAAATACTGCGACTGAACACAATCAACTAACCTGCCTCCACCAAAGACTACCCTCCCTTGCTCCTTACGTGTCATTTTGGACTTCCAACCACGATTCAACTTCCTGTACACGTAGCTCCAGTTCTGTTTTAATTTCTAATGGATTTTTCATTTACTTACTTATCTATATATGATGTGCAAAATTTCCCATTTTAACCTAATTTTCACACAAACGCATCTAAATATTATTACTGATTTAACAAACTATTTTGATCCTTTCTTGATCGCAAAGGACTTAATTAAGGTTTCTTTAATCGTTTTTGATCCCAGTTAATTTAATGGTGTTTTGCAAATCCTGTATGATTCTCAGAGACGTATTAGGGACTTTTTTAATCATATCTTCGTTTCAATAGATTTCATATTCTTTTTAACCCTGCTAGATTCTAAGAGGCGTAATGGAGTTTTTTTTATGAATCATAACTTGATCCCAGTAAATGTAATTGTGTTTTCTGAATACTGCCTTAATCTAAGAGATGTATTACGGGTTTCTTTTTTATATCTTTATCCCAGAATATTAAATGTGTTTTTTTAAATCCTCTCTGATTCTAAGAAACATATTGGTGTCTCATTTATTATATCTTGACCTAATAGATTTAGTAGTGTTTTCTGAACCCTACAAGACTTCTTGGGGTTTTTTAAAAATCATATTTCGACCTCAATAGATTTACTAGTGTGTTCTGAATCCTGTATGATTCGTATATACTTATTGCGGGTTGTTGATCACATCTTGATCCCAATAGTTGTAATAGTGTTTTCTAAATTATTTTTTAATCGTAGGATGCGTATTGGACTTGAACAGTTTTGGATGAGTTTCAAGGGTTTGCCTCCATCAAGTATTACGAATTTACCCGGTGTCTCTATACATAATTTTGATGTGCCTAAGGTGGTGATTCAGTTTTGTTTATGTTTAAGTACTAAACTGATCACCCTCTTTATGTCCATCAGAATTCCATGCACTTCTAGCGATTCGTGTGTCTTGTTGCCCGGGAATTACTTTAGTGTGGTTTTCTTTAGCGAGTCACCTTACTAGCACGTTAGAATTAATGCGTTAATGCGAAGAAGGTTGACACAGTCATACAAAAATTAAAATACAATTTTAACTGCAATATCAATTATGAACAAAACGTTTTGAAAACAACAATAAAATGCAAATGAGAATATAAAAGCAAAGCAAGGGATCATTAATTGTCATCACAGAAGAGCATTTTTAATTTTTCACAGAATTATGTTTTCCAGTTATTTCATAAGTTCAGGGTTAATAGTATTTAAGAAATAATAATTTTGCAATATTTGAGAAATAATAATAATTAAATAATATTTAAGAAATAATAATAATTTTGCAATATTTGAGAAATTATAATAATTTAATAATATTTGAGAAATCATAATAATTTAATAATATTTGAGAAATTATAATAATTTAATAATATTTGAGAAATTATAATAATTTAATAATATTTTTAAAATTATGATAATTTAATAATATTTGAGAAATTATAATAATTTAATAATATTTGAGAAATTATAATAATTTAATAATATTTGAGGAATTATAATAATTTAATAATATTTTAAAAATTATGATAATTTAATAATTTTTGAGAAATTATAATAACTTAATAATATTTGAGAAATTATAATAATTTAATAATATTTGAGAAATTATAATAATTTAGTAATATTTGAGAAATTATAATAATTTAATAATATTTGAGAAATTATAATAATTTAATAATATTTGAAAAATTATCATAATTTAGTAATATTTGAGAAATTATAATAATTTAATAATATTTGAGAAATAATAATAATTTAATAATATTTGAGAAATTATGATAATTAAATAATATTTGAGAAATTATAATAATTTAATAATATTTGAAAAATGATAATAATTTAGTAATATTTGAGAAATTATAATAATTTAATAATATTTGAGAAATAATAATAATTTAATAATATTTGAGAAATTATAATAATTTAATAATATTTGAGAAATAATAATTAATATGTAATAAAAGAAAATGATTATTACCTATGTGTAAACTACACAGCTAACTCATGGCGGCTAACAAAGAAAATCATTCAATGTTCAACATGTTTTGGAAAAGACTCTTAAAACATCATTTTTTTTAGAAATATTCTAAAGATACGTATTAACCAAAGAGTTAATTACATGGTTATGAAGAGTGTGTATTTGGTAATTTCCTTATTTTTATAAAACAAGGTTTTCGGAGAAAATGATGACCTACTAGGCCTAATTTTACCTCTCCCCCGGCTTTCAGTGCGAATCAATAATTGCGTAAGGGAACCTGAGTTTGTCGCAAAAATTAAGCAAATCTGCACGCGTCAAAACTTTTCACCAGAATATCCGATTTTCATGCAACAAAACCCAAATGATTTGTCTTAAAATCGTGGTTCCGAAAAATTGGTTCTAGCACGGACATTACAGAATTGATGCACGATAACTGTAGAGCAATGGAGAAAATGAGATGTTCCTGTATTGTTTTTTTTTTAATCCTGTCTGATTCTAAGAAACATATTGGGTGTCTCCTTTATTGTATCTTGACCTAATTTAATATAAACGTTTTCAACTATTTGACTATTTGAATTACTATGGCTGCGATTATAATTTTATTTGTTATATATTTGTTATTTGATGCTGAAATTTAATAATACAAAATCCAACCTCTTTGATGCAAGCTATCCAACTGGTTTTGTAACAATTCCAACCATTTTGCTTAAGAATTTGCTGCCGGAACTTTCTCCTACCCGTTCAAAATAACTCAACCATTGCATAAAAGAAAAATGATTTCAATCTCTTCGAAAAATTCATTGATTTCTCAGTATTTAAAAATATTGCCGACCAGTCTTTATCTTAGTACATACCTGAGTAAGTTGGTTCAATTTGTGATAAATGAAGTCGTCAATAACCTGAGTGAAAACAATCTACTTAGTGACAAGCAATATTAATTTTGTCTTGCAATATTAACTACTGATGTACTGACTGTAATATCGCAAATGATAAGTTAATTCCTCAGTAAGGGCTTTGTTTCTAGGGCCATAGCTCTCGATATAGCAACGTCGTTAGATAGTTGTTAGCATATAGGGTTGTTTCACACACTTACTACTTTTTCTCTAATCATTATATAATAGTAAGTAGCGATTAACAGATATCTGAAGCATATAGTATTAACGCCAAGCCTTCATTCTGATCTTTCCTTAATGATTTTCAATATAATATTCGTATTTCTTATATATATATATATATATATATATATATATATATATATATATATATATATATATATATATATATATATGAAGCAATCCAACAAAAGATATAAGCGTCAACTAATATCTTATAATTAGTGAAACATCCGGATAAAAAACTGAAGCTCAATATACTGGATAGCTAAGGACTTAAGGATGCTTTGCATGAACTTTGAATTCTAATAAAATCTGATTGACACCTTATTTTATTACTTCATTTTATATTATAATATATATATATATATATATATATATATATATATATATATATATGCAGACAAGGTAACTGTCTATGGCAGCACTTCAAACAACATTGCTGACCAAGATCCAGCTTATGCTATCTTTCTGATCTTGAGTATTTGGTGCAATGGGGAAACAAGTGCTTATTTCTTTGAGCACTTATAAAATCAAACTTCGCCCATGTTACCACCAACGCTCGGGCACTAATTTTGCCTCAATCGAAATGAATTGCTCTATCTTTGATAATCTCCTTTGGTTAATTTTCACTGACGATAAAACATGTAAGAAATATATCAAATCTGATCCTAAGATTGCTGGAAAAATTGTTGGATTAGAAAGGACTTAACCTCTGATACAATCGTCTACCTATATACGAAATAGATCCATCCGCTGGTAGAGTATTGTTGCTCCATCTGGTAAGGCGCCACACAGAGTACTCTTTCTTGGCTTGATAGAATAAAAATCGATTTCGAAATCTAGTGGGGATGTTCTTTTGTTCTGTACAGCTCCTTTCTCAAATAAAATATGTTGCTAGTCTTTTTCTACTCGATCATTATTTTAATGGAAGATGCTCGACTAAGCTTCAATCTATGATTTCTCTTTGTAAAACTTTCACAGCACAAACTCGTCTTAGTATCTCAACTGAAAGGAAATTCCATTTTTTCATCGGTGTACTTTGCGCGAGACTTTTTTTTCAATAACTTAACATCTGTTGAACACGTTATCACGGGACTGCTTCCTTGCAGACTTTGACATGGTCATTTTCAAATCGAATGCCAACAGATTCTTGTGACATGCTATCAACATGATTAATAAACTTTTGTTCATTTTATTGGTTGTTTGCATCCTCTAATAATATTCTTCATCATTAAACCGACGATCAATCCGTCTCATTTATCTTTATCCTCGAATAGCGTTTAACCTTAATATATCGTGACTCATTAGTAAAATCTGTTTTTAAAATAAAAGTTTTAGTAAAATGGATTTATGAATAGCATTTATTCGGGTCATTTCTTTAGAATGTAGAAAACGTTGTCCCTCTTGACCTCATTTTACACACTCTGTTTGCAAGTGCAAATCAATAATTGCGAAACTGAACCTAATTTTGGGAGAAAAAAAACAAAGGCAAATTTTATGCAGGATATTTTTTTAGCGGAATGTTCGATTTTCATGCAACAAAAGCCAAAAGATGTGTATTTACATTGCGGTTTAAAAATGTGTGATTCAGTACTGACACAACAGAATCGGTTCACGAGAACTGTAGAGAACTGACAAAAACTAAATATTTCCGTATCGAGGAAATATTTTACACAAAAGTCTTCACCTTTTTAACTATTTGAAGTATAAAAATACCAATCTAATGTTATGCAACTAAGATTTGTTTCTGCTCTTGAGAAAACAATAATGCAACTTTGATGAGAAGAACCAAGTAAGTGTTTCATCTATTATTTACTCTTCTCATATCTAAAAAAAAATAACCACTATTTAAACTACTGGAAATGCGATTATGATTTTATGCTGTCGACAAATAATAATACAAGTTCGATGAGAAAAGCAAAGTATTATTTCTTTACTTTTCAACTTTTTTATCTTTAAGAAGAGCACACATAAATGGCGACTATTAGAACGTAAAGAAACAAAACGACTACAGTTATTTAAACTGTAAATACGATTATAATTATATACTACGGATATTTATATTCACAACTCATACGGTTCTGAAGATAGACCTTGATAAACACATTAAATTACGTTACCTAGATTACTTGGATATATGTACTTCATTTTGATCAAATGGAGTACAATCGTATTATGCGGTCTGCCTCGCACTGGTGGTACATATGAAGGGAATTTGTCAAAAACTCAATTCACGATTTTTTTAGATAGACCCCCCCCATAACTGTATATATTTTAAACTACATAATCCGGCGTACTTGAATTAGTATAGTTCATTTTCATCGCCGACGCAGAAATACGTAAACAGCCGGAAAAAGCCGAATCAAACAGGAACCGGCGTCAAACTTAAAACGAGACCAATTTTCAAAATAAAACAGTCATGAAAGAAAAACACTCGCCGTGTTTTTATTTTAATGACAATTTATTTAATTTTTAACGAATAAAATGAAGGAAATAATTTTTTTTCACGGGAAAGTAAAAATTTAATTTTTGGGGGATAAATTATGTTTTTTTTTTAATGAATAAACTAACGATTGTAAATAACATAATCAATGAAACAACGATTTTTACAATGTTTTCCTTTTTTCGTACTGGTACAGCTTTTGAACCGGACAAAAAAATACGACGAGGTTAGGATTAGGGTGAGGGTTAGGGTAAGGGTGTGGGTTACGGTAAAAATAACGATTCAGTTTTTGTCCGGTTCAAAGGCTGTATAATCTTTTTTAGCCCTTTTCGAAAATTTTGCAAAGTTTCTTAGCGCAGACGAAGAAAGGGGAGTTTTGGTGTTCGTGTTAAGTACTTCCACCAGGAAACCCTAATCCTTATCTGTCGATTGCTTTTCGAGCTTTCTGATTGACCAAGCGCTTCTTCAAAAAGTCGGTTTTGTCTGGTTTAAAGCTATACCAGTACCCAATAATATGCGCGATAGATGTTCGTAAACAATATGTCATAAAATACTCTTACAATTTTAGAGACACATTCACATAATTATATATATTCTCCAACTTCATTATTTAGCGTATTTGCATTTTATTTATTATTAATTTTTACAAAGTATTTTCTCATAAAAACAAGATGTTACACAAGGCCAAAAGGGTGAATGGTGGAATAGTGTTTAGAAGTCGTCTGTTTCTCTTAACTAGTTTCTCTTAACTAGTTTCAATCACCAAACTACAACATTCACTCTATGGCCCAACCTACTTTAATATCCCAGATGGCTGTGACGTTTCTTATTTATAAAAATAAATAAATATGCAATTTCATTAGCAATGGGGAGTAGGATACTAAAAAACACCCCAAAAATAAAAAAAAAGAAAAGTAACCGAATAAGGTGGTGGTTAGTACGAAACTCCCAAATCTATCAAAGTATTAGCTGTCCGCTGTTTTCCGGATAGTTTCAAGAGCCGAAAAAAAACAAGTTAGTTCTTAAGTGGGAATGGGGACTATATAGGAATGAAAAGCAAAAACAGGGTGGGGTTCGTAGGCACAGAGGATGCCCTCCAAGATAACTACCAGTTTGGAGTCTGGCTATGGACAAAATTAGCTAGAGAATGTGATTCTCAGAAGATCTCTAATACCAAAAACGAAAAGCAAAGAAATAGGGGCAGGACTCATATATACAACTAGCTAAACGGCTTTGCACACTAGTATGGGTTGTGATCGAACCTTAAGTCGGCGTGCACCATGCCTAGTTAGAGAACACGTATTCAAACTTGTTTCGTCCAAGTACACATAAACTAGCGGTGTATATCCACCTCCTTTCAAATGGTGCATGGTGCAGTCTCTTATCACATCTAATTTTGACTCTAAGCTGGTGTTTAAAGTGCGAATTCAGAGCGTAATAATATAGTAAATTCGTATGAGTCAGCATTGGAAAAGTTTCTTGTTTGATTTTGTTGTCGGCATTTTTGCAGGAAGGACAACGTAATGGTTGTCAACATCCGTGAGTGGAAGTGGTACTACAGAGGCGAATAGATTCATACTTGGCACACTCAGGTCGTCAGTCCGTGTCGTTATCCACTTAACCACCATCATCTCACAGATCGTAATTAGAAGGTGACTTACTCTCACTACGTGAGGTCCACACTAAGGTCTAGCTAGGATAGTGAGAAACATCATTTGTCTCTCCCTGGACTACAAAGGGGCAACCCTGTAGACTACAGATGCTCCGTCTAAGCGAACCAACTGTGTTGGGGATGATGCAAGCCGTCACTTTGTGGACATATCTTCAAAACTTACAAAGCTTAATGCAGTTGAAGAAAGCGTGATTAGGTTCTTACTTTTAATCTAATTTGCAGCTCACACAAAACGGGTTTTCGACAACCTTAGCTTTGGAGAGCCTGTCTTTGAGGAGCAGCGTACCCCGAACTAATTGTCAGGTCAGAGAAAATTCAGATAAATTGAGATGACTCTGGCCAGGCGCCCAACTGAACTGAGAGCGAATCTTTTCCTTCAACCAACTCCAGCCGCTCTCCCAGCGGATCTAAAGCGGTCTCCTCTACTATAACGTCTTCCTAGGTCGCTGGACTCCGGCCGTACTCGGAGCGCAGCTCGGCATTCGTTGATGAATTGCTATTGACTCTTTGGTCTTTTGATAAAGATTATTAATTCATATAAAAGCGAGTACAATAAAAAATTCATATACTCTGCTTACGATTTTATAGATATACATTGAGAAAAAAATATATATTTTTTAAAAATTTACATTAAGTTGAGTACTACGATAAGTATATTTCATTTTGATTGACATTACAATAATATAGTCGGGTCTGGGTCCGCGCCGGACGTACATGATAAAGAAATATTTTTAAAAAGTCTTGATGGGGTTTTGGAGACAGACCTTCATAACTATAAATATTCCTAAACTATATTACTCAGGGTATTTAATTAAATATATTTAATTTTTGATGAAAGTGGTTACAAAAATATTTATAGCGCTTTACATCGATGAAAAGGAAACGTGACGTTTTACTTTATACTATTTTAATTATAACTTTTAAAATTATTAAAATGAAAAAAATTAAATTAAAATATGAGGACTTCATATTACACATGCGTTTTTCTTGCTTAAAGTGGAAATGTTATGTGTAATTAATTATGATTTACCGAAACTTATTACAATAAATGTCGATGTACTTAACACACGTTTCACTAAATGCTGAGTAGATAATTAGAACTCCTCTCAGAACTGCAGATTTTTAAATATAAAATTAAGAATGAAAAGTAATGTGGTATCATGGGCTGTGCATAGGAGGGCATACATTTCTTTATTCCATTCTGGAGCATGTTATGAAAAAAATGCACTAAGATGCATCTGCTTGTGGTTCCCAGGGTCTAAGTTGATGCATATGGGAGTCAGAAAATTACTTTATTTCATTCATTACTGTTTCTATTTACTTGAATCCCAACGAGGGCAGTTAGACACAATATCGGTATTCATGTAAGAACAATTCAGCTCTCCAAAAAGGAGTACTATGGATTGAAACAAAAAAATGCCTCAGTCTAGATAGATCCCTCATCCTCCGACTGAGAACAGAAAGGATCAAGTGTAGCATACCACATTTTGCCAGTAACCAAAACGCCGAGGCTACTGTTAATGTTCGAAAAACAACATTAACACTAAGTAAAACAGTGAGGTGATTCATTGCATAATTATATAATGTACCAGGACTTACACTTATACATATATGCCAATGTGTATTTCATAGATGTTTCAGTTATGTAATGTGTTGCATATATAAATTACTAGCACGACCTCTGGTGTTGCCTGGAGAATAATGTATATTCTACGACAACAGTAACAGTCTTTTCTTTAAAACAACAAATGAATGCGTTGAAATGAATTCGAAAAAAGTCCTGTAATTTAAATCAAACAGTTACCGTCGATTTGTTATTGTCGACAACGCGAGTTAAGTATTACGAAAAAATAATATGCATACTTGACAAGAAAACGATCACGGAACTCTTAAAATATCAGAAGTGGATAATTCATCCTCGATCGCATATCTAGATTTAGTAATTAAATATCATTTTCATGTAAACTGAGCCGATAAGGGGCGATAACTCTAATTCAACTTGTAAATTAATGGTTTCGAAATCAAAATAACCCTAACCCTAACTCTTACCTACCATAAAACGTTACCCAACCCAAAATCACCTACGTTTAGCGTCTTATCATATAAAGATTGATAAAAAGAACATTTACTTTATAATATTTTAGGCCAAAGGCTAAAATAACTAATCTATTATAAATTATTGTTATTATTCGAGCTACTATTTAAAAGTGTTTTCTAATATACATTTTTAATATAGAATTTAGGGAAGGTAGAATATATGTATGTTTGTGTATGTCCTTGTAATATATAAGATGTGATTTTATTAGACTGGTGAATGATCTTGGTGTGATATAGATGATAATTAATGATCTACTTTTATTGGTAGATGTTAGGGTTGCGTAAATATTTGTTTGCAGCTGATCTCTTTTCTAAAGCATGAAATTATAAATTTAATTATAATTGTTTCCCTTTATCTGCTTGGCTCGATTTATATCTACGTTTGATTATATCAGTAAAACTTGGTATGCGATTGAAGATAAATTATGAATTCCGCGATCGTTTTGTAGTCAAGTCTTCATTTGAAGTCAGTTATTTTTCAAGACTCATTGGATCAATATAAATCTTTTGCAATATGAAAAGATGTGTTCTTTGTTATTTCTTGCACTCGTAGGTATTTTAAAGTTGAAAGTCATTCAATGTGTAGATCATTCTTTTTTTTCAGAAGAAATTAAACATTATTTATTAAAATATGATATTCGATATTATAACTGTTTGTAAATTTGAACTATGTAACTACTTTGAAAAATGAATGCATTTTTGGATCTAATTATTATATCCCAACCCTTAAAATAGGAAAAAAGTATAAAAAAACGAACATAGGGTTTTTAAATTTAGCTAGTTATTTTTTAGCTGTTTGTGATTATTTAACAATTCATTAGCTAGCTTGACCTGTAACGAAATAATGAAAAATATTGTGCTACAGTATTTCTGAAAGATATGTACAATACACTTTTTTCAAATGCGAAAGTATCAACATGGTTAAAACAAACCACATTAATGTATTGCCGTCGTCAACTCTCACAAGATGACTCACGTTCTGCATTTCTCGATCAACAACACCGCTGTGATGACATCGTTATCAGGGATCATACGTAGATAAATGGGAAGGAAAATACATTTTCGGTTAGTTTAGCAGGACCTTAAAAGATAACAATTGCCGATTGAATAGCGTTGTTTCTCTGGTCAAATCGGGTTCAGAATTTTGACATAATCGTCGACATGATTGAAATGGTGAAAAATTATTTACATTAATCATTCAGATTTATATCTATCTGATCAAAGATATACTTCCGATCTGACTGTACATTGATAACCTGACAGAAAAAGATCATACACCTAATATATACATATATATATATATATATATATATATATATATATATATATATATATATATATATATATATATATATATAGTCTAAAGAAGCTTTGAGTCATTAAAAAAAAAAAAATAAATAAATAAATAAAAAAAAATTTAAAAAAATTAAAAAAAAATTTTAAAAAATATATATATATATATATATATATAAATATTAATAAGATGACAAGTTTAAAGCTAGATAATTCTACAATAATTTTTTTTAAACATGAATTTTGATGAGAATAATTAATATTGATATCCAATTAGCTTATCTAAACTCATTTTCTGCGAATCTGCCACCAATTCTCTGCTGCATTTCGTCAACAGTTGTGTCCATCTCGCCTTTTCGACCACTCGGTCATATTTGATGATCTGTTTCTTTTGAAAATGAGATGTTCCACTCTCGAAAATTAAAGTTTACCCCCTATTCCGGACCTTTTAAATTGCTTGATAGTAAACCTTTCTCTATTTACTGTTTTGGTATTTAAACCGTCAAATATTAATAAATTGAATTGAGATTCCATTCATATTTTCTCTTCTCATTTATTTTCGTTCACCTGTTCCACCTTCCGGCACCTATATCGCATTGCTCCTGCCTCGGATTACGAACTTAAATTTATATATATATATATATATATATATATATAATTATTTTTAAATAAAAATTATTTTCAAAATATACCTATATACACATGTGTTTCATGTGCATCGTCAGTATGAGAGGGACAATCCTGTCAGTAACACGGTTCGACGTTCGACACGAAATTCTTGTTTTACTAAGTAGCGGAGGCGCGTACTAATGCTCCACCACGCATTGTCATAAAATGGGAAGCAAGTTACCATTTAAATAGCAAACACGGCGGATATCCAGCAAGCAGTCGAAAGAAAACTCAATAGGCGGGGCCCAGAGTCATGCATTACGCAGAATGACGGCTCATTGCCAACTTAACCTAAAGTGCTCTATCTTGCGAGAGATTTGAATAATTATTGTTAAATAAATATTGATTTCAAAATAAACTCATATACACTTCTTTTTTATGCCAAACTTTCAATCGTCAGTATAGGTAGACAATCCCTGTCGGTCACACGAAAGTCATGTTTGACTCAGTAACCGAGGCGCGTACCAATGCTCCACTGCGCATTTTCTAGAATTGAAAAGTGAATTAACATCTAAATAGAAAACATGGCGGCTATTCAGCAAGATTATATATATATATATATATATATATATATATATATATATATATATATGCTTATATATAATGCTTATATATAATGCTTATTTATACATATATTTATATATATATATATATATATATATATATATATATATATATATATATATATATATATATGTATGTATATTGAAAATAATACAAGACATGTATATATATATGTATATTGAAAATAATACAAGACATATTTCTCTCTCCGTTAAAAAACTGTTTGTACATTTTTTCTAAGGGAAAATTTTATTTAGGTTTAAAGTTGAATTTCGGAATCAGGGGTCGTGAATTACAAAAGAAAGTCCCGTCTTTAGTAGCTGTTCTATATTTTAAAAAATGCAGAATTTAACGTACAATATTGATTCAAACCTTTTATTTAGTCGATGCTTGAAATTTGAATCAACAGAAATACGGACAAAATGACGTGAAACATGAATTTGTAAACAAGTAACAGTCAAATAATATATAATGTTTATTGAAAGAAAATTAAATTAATTGGATTTTGCAAAATATTGCTTCATAAAATATATTCACGATCGAGTTAAAAATACAGAATTGTCAGTTTTCTTCATAACTGAACGTTCCTAAAACGAACATCTTTGAGGAAAGTGTGATTTTGAGATCGGGTAATGGTTTTTTCGGAGTGATTCTAGAATTGCTGCTAGGACACGACTATTGAGGATTCAGATAACGTCGAAAGGCTCCAGTGCCCACAGACTCATAAAGACTGGAAAATAATGCAGTGCAATGACTTACCTGGCGTGGCCCATTGGCTAGGAAGAAAGTGTAGTATCTGTTCCGATGGATACTGCACCCTATAGACCGGTGTCGTCTTGTCCTTCGAAGCTTGATTTCGCCGGTCTGTGGGTTTGTCCTGTGCAGTTCTAGGGGGCCCACCTCCCAGGTTTTGCCTTCCCTCTTTGGGGAGGAGTAAGTTTATTGCTTACTGCTTGAGGCGCCCCTACCGGGGAATGCCGACGGGGCTATCCAGGCAATTTTTAATGGCCAGAGTGCTCACTTTCTCGGGCGCTGGCTTTTCAAGCCCCACTTTCCCGACCCGACCACGGGTCACATCTTACCTTGTGGGAGTAAGATAAAACTGGCCTTGTGCCTAACCTCCTGTAGAGCAGGTAAATACATCATGAAAGAATAAAAGTTCAAAATCTTTGGGTCTCCGTACGGCGAAGATTTGGTGAAAGAACTGCAAACCCCTTTCATCAGAACGAACGTAAAAAAGCAAGGCATTTTATCTTAGTGTTTGGCTCACCTTATCCCACTTAGAGTTGGTCACCTTCAGCAGGATATTGTTTTGGAAGCTGATATAATCCTTAAAACCTTTTATTAACGTACCTAGATGTGACGAGAAAATGACGCGTATTGGAAAAGGAGAATTTGACTAGAATGAAACTGGATATTTTTAAATGACAAAATTAACTCCCTTGGTATTAATTTTGAAAAAGGATTTGGTAGATTGTTAATAGAATGAGATGATTGACAATGATGAATGGAATGGACAAAATTTGATTACTTAAGACCACGGTTTTAATTATTTATTCGCAATGGATTTGAAGACGACCGTGTTTTTGTGTGCAGGTAAACACCCCCGCAGTATTGTGTTCTAAAAATAAAAAAATAGACTTTGTTAATGGTAAGACACAAATATGGAGAAATGATCTGGATGAAAACGCTTCTGTACAGATAAACAAATATTATTATTTATAATATAATTACGACTGAAAAATAATTCCTTTGTTATGAGGTAGTAAGTAATTTTAATCACTGAACGAAACGTCCATTAAATATTGTTCTCTCTATGTCGGCTGACCGAATGCAAGGGACACAACTCGGCTTTCCAAAATGCTGCTTTGATCAAGAAAGAAAACAAAAGGCAGATAGTTACTTCCCCCTTTCAAATACACAACGTTGAATCATTATTCTTAGGTGGAAATCTGCTTCCATCAAACATGTTCCATAGATGGGAAATTTTTGAAAAGAGACTCTGTTCATTGAAATTCCATTTGATGTTAGGTGCCCGGAGGGGAAAAAGGAACGCTATAGTAAATCTTTCTTATTCCAAAAAGAGAGTGTGTATATTTTTTGATTCAGATAAGACATAAAAGAGCCATACAAATGAGATGGATCCTGAAGATCTACGTTAAATGAATAGAGACATTTTGTATAATTCCAAGTCTTTCAGTAACACAGAGTCATATTTCTGTTAGAAACATGATATAATTCTTACAGTGTTACAGTATGTTCTATTAACAATAAAACCACGGATCCCTCAGTTGAAATTAATGCCTCGTTCCTTGAGGAAGTCTCTTGCTTTGATAAGCTCCCAGGACTGACTTTCACCCAAGACCTGAAATGGAAGACTTTTTTTTTTTACTAATGGGTCACCCTTATCAAGGCCCTAAATGTAACTTGAGGAGAAAAGTTAAAGAGTATGTCAAGCTCACGGTGAGACAACACTGTGATAGTTCGTATGATGGTTGAGACTAGGTAACATTTTACTATTTAAGAAAACGTCTCAACATGTGTTTCTTTACATTAAACTTGAAAACGGTCATGTTGTAGTCAGCTGGGAGCAGCCCCACTGTGTTGTGTTATAATAAAAAAGCTTGTCTCATGGAAATCTCGTTAAGTTTTAGGAGGAAGAAAAAGAAAATTATTGACATTGGTTGTAGCTAGGCGAGTTTTTGTTGTAAATGTTTTACAGAGGGAACCATAGATTAGAGCTCAGTCGAGCACCTCCAATAATAACGATAGAGCAGAAAAAGACTAATACCATCTCTTCTGTGAAGAAAGTCACTGTAGGGCAGAGAAAAGGGCAGCCCTCCCTAGATTACGAAGATGCTTTTGTACTCTGTCAAGGCAAGAAAAGGTGCTCTGAGCATCACTTTCCAAAATGTCGCAACAGTACTCAATGTTAGGACGTATTTGACTCTTATGCAGGTACAGGATGTCATCAGGCGTGAGATAGCTTCTGGAGCGGTAGGATTATCGAACCATTTTTTCCAGCAACGGATTTGATGCAAGTCTTCTATTTCAAGTCTGAAGTAAATTTCCTCAAGATGAGAAGCAGTCATTTCAAGTGGAGCAGACTGAGGATACGAGCGTTGGTGGTGAAAGAAGAGAAGCTTTGTTTTAGACGCATTAAAAGAAACACAACACCCTTTTCCCCCATTGTACAACGTGATCTAGGTCGGAAGACAGAGAATCAGAAAGATCCTGATCATTACGAATCTTCGAATTGCTACCATAAATTGTTTTGTCGTCGGCATAAATATTGACGAATGATCTCAGAATGTGATTTGGAAGATCACTGATGAAGACCTACCTTAAACTTCTTTACATGATAAATCACTCTACGAAGATCTATAATAATTACTAGTCGACGTACCCATTAACATGTAACAATGATTTACATATATAATAACTTTGTTCTGAAGATTTAATAAGTATACATAATAATAGATTATTCGTGCATTTTAGTTAAAGATCTATTTATCTCTCTCTTTCTTTCTCTCTCTCTCTCTCTCTCTCTCTCTCTCTATATATATATATATATATATATATATATATATATATATGTATGCATGTATATATATATATATATATATATATATATATATATATATATATGTGTGTGATTTTATGAAGGCTTACCAAAGCATTCCTTTCAGGACACCAATGATCACCATTAAAGATATTTTTTCTTACAAATACTATTTATTCAAATTAAATGTTTTTTTCCTACACGTGTTTCACTACCAAGCAGTTACTTGCTTGGCAGATCATCAGGGAAATTAAATGTCTGGAATACTGGTTTCAACTGCCGACAATACACAATGTGGCGTTGCAATAGTTGAGGTCACTTAAGAAGCGAAGAGGAAAAAAAATAAAAATAAAAGTCAAACCAGTATTCCAGACATTTAATTTCCCTGATGATCTGCCAAGCAAGTAACTGCTTGGTAGTGAAACACGTGTAGGAAAAAACATTTAATTTGAATAAATAGTATTTGTAAGAAAAAATATCTTTAATGGTGATCATTGGTGCCATGAAAGGAATGCTTTGGTAAGCCTTCATAAAATCACATATAAATGCTCTGTACTCTGTAATCGAGTATCATCGAGCTTGTTTTTTATTGGAACAACCCCGGTCTTCACTGAATGATCTATTTTATAAGTGAAAAATTTAAATCTATATATATATATATGTATATATTTAGTACTAGTATTGTTGTTGTTTCCTAGATGTTAATCAAATGAAACTCCGATGTTTGTAATATAGCGCTCAATAACAAATAAAGCTGCATTATAGTATACATTTTTGTTTGCTTATAGTATACATTTTTTTAATAACAATTTATACTATATATAGTCATCCATACACATACTGTTTTGCTTTAGTGGTTCCAAACTAGCACACATCTCAAAACAGGAATCGAACCTACAACCATCTAGTTGATAGTCGGCAGCTCACATCATTGAGCTGTGGGATCGCTGCTCGTAAATTATATCTTCATATAAACATTAACCGCCACTTTTACAGTGCTCTTTTTGTTTATTTACAAAGAGTTTTGCATTACGCTCTCAGCAGCAGGCGATATTGTTAAACGACAGTGCTCTACCCGTAATTAAGTGCTTATATAGTTGCCAACATACATACTGTTTTGCTCTATCACAACTTTTCAATGCGGCTATACTAGCACCCGTCCCAAGCCAGAAATCGAACCTACAATATAACCTGGTAAAATCCTGTCTTCACGAAATTTAATTTTATGATATGTCGTCGTTTAATCCTCATATATATATATATATATATATATATATATATATATATATATATATATATATATATATATATATATATATATATATGATTGTATGTGTGTAGAGAGATTTTTCTCTTAAACTAATGAAATACCATTATTAATTTTGGAATATATATTCTAGGCAAAACGGTAAGTAACATATAGACATATTTTTTTGTAAATTCTAACATTTCGGGGGTGCATATATATAAATTAATATATATATATATATATATATATATATATATATATATATATATATATATATATATATATATGTGTGTGTGTGTGTGTGTGTGCGTGTGTGTGTGTGTGTTTCCTTGTACAGGATAAACTCATAAACTAATGAACGATCATTATGAATTGTGTAATATATATTCTCGGACATACAACATTACTTTTTTTTCAAACTTTATGATTCAGGGGATGCACCCACCCAAACTCGTACTTTCCTCTAAAACACTTTTAAAATAAATTAAATACGAAAAATGTAATAGACAATAGGATTGCTTATCATCAAATGTTAAGTTAAAATAACTTATAATAAGTTTTAATAAGTAATACATCTTAAAAGAATAAGTGCGCGCGAGAGAGTTAATAATATGTATGTGTTTAGTATATATTCTAGGCAACAGGGTGACATACGTGAGCAGATTGTTTTGTTTTTTGTAAACGTTACCATTTTGGGTGGCACCGATACCGCGCCCTAACTCTCAAAGAAAGCAAACACATTCATCTTTAAAACTAATGCAATGTTTATTGCTTATACCCGTCCTAGAACGCGTGTTCTACTATTTTTTTATACAATTACAAAAATGCCATAAAAAGTCACCATAATTAAACGAATAAACAAGATAGCAAGTAAATAAATCGAGGTGTTTGATAATTGGGATTTAAAGTTGAGGAAAACTTAGAATATCTGGTGTTTGACAGGTACTTCAACAAGTAAATATTTTTTTAAAAAATATGAATAAAAAAAAACAAGATTGAAGGAAAGTTAATTCGGAAACCTTTCTATTTAATTTAATTGTTTTCTTTTTGGGGCTTGTCTCTCTTTTTCTAACAGGTTACGCCTTGTACCATACATGTTTCATACGTGCCAGTTCTGATACGGACAGCTGCCTAAACAAGTACATCAACAAACCCGTGAACATCTTCACAAAACTGAAATATTCATCGAGACATGATCTCTGCAAGTAAGTAAAGTTTTTGGATCAGTTTATTATGAGGCGAGAAGTAACACTAGCTCTTAGTTTTTTATTCGGCAATCCAGACATCGCATGTGAATAGTCACTTGCAGATCATAACGCCCTACCCGGTGTATATGGCGTTATGTACATGGGAGAATTAACAATTTATACCAGGAAAATTCGTAATGAAAAATAAATAAGTAGTGTAATCAGTTGTATTTGTATTTCATACTTAACGTCTTCTCTTCGATGGATAATGTGTTATACGTTGTCAAGTTTTGATATTTCAAAGTTAATCATTCCTTTTTCAAAGTATATCCATGTGTAGGTCCAATGTAGGTTTTTTAATATTTGTAAATTACATTATCTGCACATCGAGATTTTACACATTCACATATAACAAACGTGCTTAGACGTTACTTAGCAGCAGACAGAATAAATCTTTATTTTGAAAAGGGGCGTGTTACGCCCGAAATATAAACATATAGATTTTCCATCCTTCCAGTGAAAAATATCTCACAAATTGAAAAAAAAAATTAGTTTCATTGAAGAAGAATATCACTTTTAATGGCTTTCTCAACTCATAAAGTTTGCTTAATCTATGCTTTCACCGCTCCGGTCTCCGCCGCATGTCGAGCCGTCTTATATAGAAAATACCTACATATTTAGAAATGCGTTTTATAGGCGTTATTTCTGAACTAAATAATCTGTAAACTGTAATCTAATCCAGTAAACGATCATACAATCTATTTCGGATTGTAATTTTTTGGAAATTAATATCTATATTTTAAGAAAGCAGGTTAGACAGAACCAAAAGAAAGAGACAAATAGAGAAATTATATTTTTTGGATGGTGGTGTAAAGGTATAGACTAAGCACCTTGCCGAAGGCTGTCCGAGGCAGTTAAGGCAATCATATCTAACATTGCACATACACGACATGGACCATGGATTTTTTTCCATCGATTGTATTATGTGTATTATTTGTGATAATTTTCTCATCTTAGTTGTGATATTCAGAACGTTTCGGCCGAAGTAACCTCCGACTTTCGTCAGGTGCATCTGTCCGAACTTGGGAACCTTTAAGTCGAACTTGAGAATCTTTGTTTTATTTGTATCATTTTGATTACTATTCTCGTCTCTGTGGTTATATTCAGAACGTTTTGGCCGATGTAACCTTTCACCTTTTTTTAGTTTATTCCTTACAAATTGAAAATATTTATGTCGAACTTAACAATTTATTTAATCCACATGAGAGATTGTCTTCATTTAGAATCAGCACTGATTTATGGTATTTTTGTCAATGTAGTTATTGTAGCCCGTATTAAGTATTGAACCCCCAGACAACTCTCAGTTAGGACGTATTGTTAACGAACGCAATTAATCGTTAGGCCATGTGTCCATTGCATAACTCATCGCACTAATTTCCCTTTCTCTTTATTTCCTTTGCAGAACGATGAAACGGGTCTACAATTGCATCGAGGTAGCCATCACGAGAAAATGCAACAGGAATGCGGCTAAATTGGTCGAGTACCTACTCACGCCGATGATCAAAGACAGTGCCCATTGTACATTTAAAGATCTACCAACGGTACGTGACAAAAAATAAAACACATCATTCTTTATTTATCTATAACTGGCAAGGAATGTTTGCTGTTGCCTGGGAATGAATTAGAAAACTTAGTTTCTCTTATCTCAAGGTCTAACATCATACTCCCATTTTTATAGTAAATATAATGTTAGTGATAAATTTGCTAAGGAATTGCCTATTGTGATCATTTCTTGTTGACGTACGTTACCCTCCCCTAAACAGTGTGTAATGCCTGGGAGAATCACTTCGAGACAATAGAACAGATACTATATTAATCGCCCCCAATAGATGTGGTAATGCCTGGGGGCATGGTATCATAACAATTGAGCATATGCTATACTACTCCCCGAATTAAGCATTCAAAATAGTACATTAGTATTAAATAGTATTGTAAACTGCATTGAGCATTGAAAGATAGTACAATTTATATATAGTTTTATTTCCAGACAGAAACATACTAAATCTCCATTAGTAATAGCTTTCTTATATTCTATAATCGATTCTTTAACGAAAGGGGGAATCTAAAAGATGACCCCCGATATTGATTGGATGGTATGGGGTGTATACAAAGTGACGTTAATTGAAATACGTTTCACTAATTCTATAGACTAGAACTTTACTCCTTTCGAGCTACACTCACAGTTTTCTGGAAATCAATGAAGACCCATATGTAGCTTTACCATAATTCCCGAAACTATTATTGATATTCCTATCCTTATATTTTAATTTTCATAATTCTAAATTTATAAACAAATAAAATACAGTAAAATGTATGATAATGTTGTACTTTCTTTATCAAATCAAATCAAATATACTTATCGCAATACCTTTAGTAATATACTTTCAGAATGTGTATAGTTATGGGGAACTTTCTAGAAAGCCTAGTGGAACTGCGTGAATAAACAAAAAAAAATACATACACAGATAGGACCTAAAACTTCATATATTGAGTCACTAATATTATCAAATAATATATTAGGTTATCTCTCCTCCTTTTCTCTTTATATATATATATATATATATATATATATATATATATATATATATATATATATATATATATATATATATATAGTCAGAGAGAGAGAGAGAGAGAGAGGTGCGTGTGTGTGTGTGTGCATTTGGATTACAGAAGATTTGAACAACGTCGGCACCATCGGTTTTAAATGAAAACAAAGGAGACCTACCATAACACAGGCTGAAGAGAGTCCAGTAAGGGAGACCACTTCTAGACCCCCTTTTTTGATTTGAAACCGACATTACCGATGTTGTATATAAATAAATATTACGCGCTTATTTTTGAATGTTCTTACTAATCGAGCACACTGCTGGGTTCTCTCCCACTAACCTTACACCCCCCACACGCACACGCACACACACACACACACACACATATATATATATACACACATATATATATATATATGTTGTACATGTATTGTATTAGTTTCTGTAGATGTAAATCCGTTGAAACTCAAGTGTTTATAAAACGTGCTCAATAACAAGTAGAGCTGTTTATAAGTATACATTTTTATTTATACAAACACATATGTAACCAATAATGTTTGTATAAATAAAAATGTATACTTATATATATATATATATATATATATATATATATGAATCAAAGTTGTTTCATGTGTGTCGGGGCATCACAGTTAGACAGTTAATCTAATAGCTGAACTAATTGCAGATTTCCAATCAGAACCTTCAATCCGATGTCCTTATCGATGTCAGAAGTTCTTAAATCTTTTTGAAACGCATTATTTAAAATTATAAGCACGTAAAAATAACATTAAAAACTAATTGATCGGTGGTCGATGGATAAGCGTTCGCCTTCAATTCCAATATTTTATGTCATCATGAATTCGAATATCAGACTAGATAATCTTTTGTTGCTTTTCATTTTTTTCCTAGCCGATATCATCATCATCATCATCATCACCATTAAACAGAATATTTAAAACAATAAAAATGAATGAAAAATGAAATACTTTTCATAGATGTTCTTAAGTTGAGCAATCAAGCGTATACGAGTACTCAGCTAATATATTATTTGAAACGTGATTTCAATTTGTATACTATATGTGTGTATATTTCTGTTTATTGCAGACGACTACAACCACCCGGGTAACTACGCCGGTTCGAATCATCGTGCAGGCAGACGGACGGGACAGCAACCGATACCCAAGTGGATCCGCAGTTCGATTCTACCCGAGTTTTTATTTGGTCTTCCTCATAGCAACGTTTTGTTTGTTTTCATGGCGTATTAATTAGAATGCGCGGGAAAAGCAAATAATATGTTGGAAAGAAAAAAAAAATTCTATGGAAAAAAAACAACAACAAAAAAGCAAAGAAACAAAAATCAAAACCTACTAAAAACAACTGGCATAAAAACTGAGATGAGTTGGTCGATAAATGTTTTATTATTATGAACACAATGCTTTTATATTATGCTGTCGACCGCCATATTTGATACCAACCTGATATTCGAAGAAATACACTTAAGTAACTAAACAATCTACCATAGTTAATGTAAACAGAAACAAAACAAAGTCTATTACTAAATAATAATATAACCTAATCTATATAATAACACGCTAATGAATCTCCTGTTCGTACGTACGTTATCACTTTTCACACATGTTAAAACAATTGGGATCGTCCGATCAGCAAATATGGTGATTGGTGATTAATCTGATGTAAAAAATTCCGACTTTGCTTATTTTAAAATGAATTGTTCTAAAATCTAATTATGTCGCCCCGTCGACTAAAACAGTACACTTTTTTAATAAATCCATTTCAAAAAGTGATAGTCGTTTTATTGATTTGAAGAACATTTAGCTGACAATTACTTTTACGGCAAGAAGACAAAAAATATTTATTGTTTAAAAAGTAATTCAATTGTTAACATTTGAAATAAATAAATAAAAGGAGCCTTATATGTTTTATTTACTAAAATAATATTTAGCTGATGATGGCAATTATTTTTATGGGAGAGGAAAGAGTTATTTTTTCTTTATAGTATCGACACAGACATACATTTATTATTCTAAAAGAAATTATCAACAGTAAATTATGCATATTTATGTAGAATTTCCACGGGGTCGCGGTACTTCATATAATGATACGCTAAGGCTTTTTATGTGCGTACATTATCACCGTTCACACACATAAATAAAATAACCACTTTTGATTAGCACAGATGGTTATTGATGATTAATTTGATGTAAAAATTTTCGAATTTACCCATTTATAAAAAATTAATAATTCCAAATCAAATTATGTCGTAACGTTGATTAAAACAGTACACCTTTAAATAAATACATTGCAAAAAAAACAAAAAACAATTCCTATTTGTATTCATGGCGTATCTATTGGAATGCGCGGGAAACACGAAATACGAAAAAACAAAGATGAAAACTTACAAAAAATAACTAGCACAGTCACTGAACAATCTATCATAGTTTATTTAACCAAACACAACACAAAATTAATTACTAAATACCAAAATAACCTAACTTATAATACGCTAAGACATTTCGTGTTCGTACGTGCGTTAATACCTTTCACACCCCTTAGGAAAATTGAGATCGTCCGATTGCCAAAACGTAACTTAAAAATAGCTAATGTCGCTGTTTGCCAAAAATGAAAATTTTACCCATCTCAAAATGAATTATTCCAAAATCGAATTAACCAACATAAATGGAATTCTCTCGCCGAATTGCATTTAACAGTTTTCAAAACAGGCACTTTGCATTCTTGAGATTTTAGTAATCTAATTTTAAATGAGTAAATTCGCAAAAGTGAAATTTGTTTTATTTATTTAATATTTAGCTGACAATCTTTTTTAAGATGAGAAGAAATACATTATTTTAAAAAGATTTTAATGGTTTCATATACAATATTCAGACAAATTAACAGTCAAAATGGGCGTTTTATCTATTTAACAACATAAATAGTTGACAAGTAATTATACGGAAATAAGACAAATAGGACAGTGGAAAAACGACAGCGGAATTTTTCACTGGGCTTTTCTAGTCTATATAATAATAATACGCTAAGCCATTTGGTGTTCGTACTATGTTCTCACCTTTCACACACCTAACAATACTGACATCTCCAATCAGCAAATATGGTGAATAATCTGATGTGAAAAATTCCGACTTTATACATTTTAAAATGAATTGTTCGATAATCAAATTGTGTCGCCCCATCGTCTAAAAAAGTACGATTTTAAATAAATATATTTCAAAAAGTGACATTCGTTTTATTAATTTGAACAATATTTAACTGTGAGCCATTTTCATGGTAATAAGACAAAGAATATTTATTACTTATAAATAATTTAATTACAATTTCATATAAATACATAAATAAATAAATAAATAAATAAAGAAGAGACAGGCTCGTTTTATTTATTTAAAGAATATTTAGTTGATAATAGCTGGTTATTTTACAGAGAAAAGAGTATTGTTTTTTTCAAATAGTATTCACCTTGGCAGTTACTTATTATTTCAAAAGGACGTTTTTTAAACAGTAAATTATACGGATTAGTGTAGAAAACAGCGTGGAATTTTAACAGGGTCCCGCTAGTACTTTATACATAGGTGAAATGTGCATGTCTCTCTGTTCTTGAACTACTTTTTAACTCTGTGATTAAAAAATGTATTTAAATGATAAAAGATCAACTCCTATTTCCAGAATTTCTAACTGCAAAAGATTTAAATTAATACCAACTTATAGACAAAAACTAAATTCTAAATGAAGAAAATATTGAACTTCAAATTTTAAACTTGAAATACAAAAAGTTGAATTTCAAATTTAAATGATTCAGATTTAAATTAAGAAAACTAAATTTCAGATAAAGAAAATCAATTCAAAATTTAAAAACAATACTTAATTTCAAATTTCAAATGTCAAGTTCTCATGAAAAATGACACGGGTTTTAATTAAGTAACACTATATTCAAATAGACTCACAATTAAAAGAACATGATTTACTTCAAATTAAATAACATCAATGTTAAATTAAAAAAGTGTAATTCCAGATTAAAATGATTTCATGTAAAATGAAAACAATGTTAACATTAAATAAATCAAATTTAATGAATATCGAGCTTCAATGGAAAAAAATAAATTCCAAATAAAGAAAAAAATTAAATTTTAAATTATAAATAATAAACTACAAATACACAAAGACGTTAACTTCAAATTAAATAACATCAACTTTAAATTTAAAAGTGTAATTTCTCATTAAAATGAACTCAACTAAAATGAAAAAATATCAACATTAATAAAATCAACTCCATTTTTTTTAATAATCAATTAAAAAAATTGTCTTCGTATTTAAAATAACTCAATTTTTCATGTTAAGTTCAAATAAGCTCAATATTTAAAAAATCCTGACGTTCAAATAAAAGTGCATCAATTCTAAATACTAAAATATAAACTTTCAATTAAAAAAATTAAAGTAAAATTAATAAATATTAAATATTAACATTCAATAAAAATCTCAACTCCCAATTTAAAATAAAAAATCAATTCAATTTAAAAAATAAAAACTATGAAAATAGTTACTTCTAATAAAAAAGATTTGAATTTAAAATCAGAAAGGCTCGACTTTAAATAAAGAAATATCAACTTCCGATAATAAATAAATTCCGAATGTTGAACTTTTAATTGAAAATGTTAGAATTCAAATAAAAAAAGCTCAACATTAAATTAACTTAAAAAGTCAACTCTCAATGAAACAATAGTCAACTTTTAATTATCAAGATGTCAACATCGAATAAGAAACGATTAATTCTAAATAAAAAAACAGTGAATATCAAATTCAAAAAGGCTCAAATTAAAATTTGAAATTATAAACTAAAAATTAAAAATAATTCAAGTCAAATAAATTTTAAATTAAGAAATATAAACTTCAAAATAAAAAAGATAGATTTTTATCAACAAAAGAACAACAAATTAAAATAAGCTCAATTTACATGAAGACATATCGACATCAAATCAAAAATCAAATCAACTGTAAATTTATATAGTGAAATCACAAAGTAACAAATATATTACCTTGAAAACTATTGCATATATATATAGGCAAATAGAACAATAAAATTACATATGAATAACACCAGATATGAATTACTTATGAACTGTTCATAAAATAGTGATTTAAATTCGACATGGAAATACCTGTGTTTGGGTATTTTATCTCTACTATATATACAGTATTAAAAATATCAGGATTTAAATAAAAGTGAGCAATTTTTTTTTTCATTTGTCACACCTTATACAGGTGTGATAAATGAAAAAAACATTTATTCGTTTACATTAAATAAAACACTAAGATACATTTAAAAATGCGAGAAATTCAAATTAAAATAACTCGACTTCAAGAATTTGAAATGAGAAAATAATTTGATTGAAGAAAATAAGAATAATGTTTGCCTAACTAACTTTGTATTTGCTTTGGGTGACCAATAACTTGTTTTGATTTGAGACATATTATTTCTTTAAAAAACTGTCCCCCAAGATTTGTAACGCGTTTGTTCGTAATTATGCTGCCTAGCATGGACAATGTGACTAAGCCGTTAGAAATCATAGCTGACTAGAGAACATGTGATACGTTGGGTCAACGTTGGTACATTGTACAGTCGTTTATACATTTAATGGCTTCAACCGAATGTGAAGGTGAAAAGATAACTATTTTAAAGTACATATTTGATAACATCCCAGGACTATCTTTACCTCCAGACCTGAAATGGAAAACTTACATCAAATCTGTTGCCGACGTCACTGGGAAAATACTTGGATCATTCTACTGTTCCAGAAAGTACTTAACCCCTGACGCAATCATCTACCTCTATAAGAGCCAGATACGTCCTAAGATGGAGTACTGCTGCCATATCTGGAGAGGTGATGTTCAGAGCACACACATACTCTCTCTCTCTCCCTCTCTCTCCCTCTCTCTCCCTCTCTCTCCCTTATCTCCCCTTCTCTCTATCTCTCCCCCTCTATCTCTCTCTTTTTCTCTCCCCCTCTCTCTCTATCTCTCTCCCCCTCTCTCTATATATCTCTGTCCCCCTCTCATTCTCCCCCTCTCTCCCCCTCTCTCTCCTTCTCTCTCTCTATCTCTCATCCTCTCTCTCTCTTATCTTAGCAGTGTACAAAATCGACTTCACAATCTAGTAGGACATGATCTCTTCTCGTCTTGACAGCCTCTTTCACACAGAAATAATTTTTCTAGTCTCTCTCTACTCTATCGTTATGTTCGTGGTAGATGCTCGACTGAGCTCCAATCCCTGACTCCCTTCCCTTGTAAAACATTCACAGCAAGAACTCGTCTAGCTACAACAATAAAAAAGAACTTTCATTCCTCTATCTCTACCCAAAACCAAATGGAGCTTCTATGAACAGAATTTAACGATAACGCAAGGCTGCTTCTCAGCCGACTACAACATAGTTATCTTCAAGTAAACAAATACTTGTCGAGCTGTCCTCTTGGAAAATCAAGTCCGCTTACGTAATCCTCTGCCCGCTTCACCCAGTATGTCCAATCCTTTTAACACTTATCCTATAGTGTCCTCCTCTCGGGTTTTGAGAATCGGGTGACCATTAGTAAAACAAAACAAAAAACACCCAGAGAGTTAGAGAATAAATTTACCCGTGCTTTAACGGACATTAACAAGATTTTTACGAATAATTGGTCAATATATATCTTTAGTTGTTTTACTTTCTTCTTTTATTTTACTAATCTTTTTTCCTTTTACTTTGTATTCACTTAATTTATTGATTTATTCACTTATACGCCATCTCTTAAGCTGCTACTAGCTGTTTAGTTTATTTCGTTTCTTCTATATTTACTTCATTTATTAATGCCATCCTCTCATTCTACTTCTCTTTTTTTCTGGTTTTCTTCTTTATTTACTTCATTTATTTATGCCATTCTCTCATACTAATTATCTCTATTCCTTTCTTTCTTCTTTATTTACTTCATTTATTAATGCCATACTTTTAATTAATTTCTCTTGAGCTCTGTTCCAAACGTATCATCAATTACCTCTCAACTTCTTCAAATTTTTATTACACTTCTCGACCAATCCCCCCTTCATCCTACTTCCAGAACCTTCAAGGCGCAAAGCAATCAATCAAACAAAGTTATCAGAGTTTTAGTATTATAATTAGAATATTATAATTAGAATATCAATTTTATAGTATGATATGTTGGTTAATATCACAAGATCAAACAAAGAAATTAAAAGCTAAATCCAATAAAACACGCTATATACATTGATCGAAATCGATTTCAATATTTTTAATTTGAAGTTGATCTTATTTTAATTTGGGAGTAAAAAATGCTGCCACTGATTTGAACTTGTTTTGAATAATTTTTATTCAAATTTTAATATATGTACACTGACATTTCATTTAAAACAGGAATGATTTTTAATGTGGATAAACATTGTTAATTTTAGCTCGTATACATGTTTGCGATATGTTATTTATTTTTAAATTATTTTATATATCTATATCTATATAAGCAATGGTTTATAAGTTGTTCTCTTTTTTACCGAACGATTTAATTCAGCATTCTCTAAATTCAATCGTATTTGTAATGAAATAAACATGAATTAAAGTTTAAATTTAAAGAGAAGAAGAATTAAGCTTAACGTTCGCTTTTCACATATTTTTAATGTCTTGAAAAGAGTACATTAAAAAAACGAATAAAAATAATAAAATTTGACAGAGTTCCATAGCATACATTTTCTATTTCTCTTTAATTTTGCGCCCGATATCATTAAAACCCTTATCTTTATATCGGAATGTAGTCATATTATTTCTTCCTACGAATTATTCGTCGAGCATTAGCGACCTTTATAGATAATACAGAATTAAAGACAACTAATATTTTGCCATCTACATAGAGACATAAAACGATTAGACGGTTGTTGAATTAGCATACAGTGAGAGAGAGCGAGATAAATACATACATAGCTATGTAAGAGATGTGTGACTTGTCCAGTTAATTACAAATTACGGTTAAATAGAAGAATAAAAAATTCAAACGTAACTCAATTTCTGAACTAAGGAATATTTTAATATGCATTTTGTGTCAACAATGTGTATAGAAAACAGTCTAAGGAAACACATAATGACGATAGGATATATATATATATATATATATATATATATATATATATATATATATATATATATGTGTGTGTGTGGGGGTGTGTGTGTGAAAAATGACAAACGACAGGTTAAAGTTCAGGAGAAAAACAAAAACAAGAGATTTAACTCCTGAACTTTAACCTGTTTTCCGTTTGTCATTTTTCACACATTTTGTCCACCTCGGCATTTCATTTTCATGAATTATCGTGTACCTTACCCCATATATATATATATATATATATATATATATATATATATATATATATATATATATATATATATATATATATATATATATATATATATATATGTATATATATATATATATATATATGCAGACATGAACGAAGTAAATAGAAAAATTAATAATTAAGAGTTCTGTCTGAGAGTCTTGATTAGTTCCCCTCTCTGATGCATTAATCAATCACTCGGATAAGAGTGTTAAGTGGAATGCCTAGGTCTCCGGCGGATTAACGATGTTTAAGTTTTCTTCAGATTAATATATAAAATTGTTCTCCTGAATCTGAGAACTCTAATGCTTTTTCGGCTATTACCATACTTAAATCGCGATATATATTTATATCTAAAACAAAATAAATGTCAATTAGTTTAAAATATCGATATTTCAAACATTTATTGCTGCTTTGTACGGCTCCAGGTGCTGGCCGTCGGCGAAGGATGCAAAACCTTTAAACATGTATGGCTGGCTTGTTTTGTAAGGTGTCTATTCACCTCTGTGATGCCTGTGTCTATATACATATAGGTAAATGACAAACTGTTTTATTGACTAAAATCGTATTATTATTTTGGTCGATATTCTTATTCTTATTTTCAGCTGCACCATGACTAAATACAAAACATATATTGGCTGATATCAATCGCAAGAATCCATAAAGTCAACACGCATTCAAATGAATCGAGGTACAGACTGTTGGCAGTTCACGGTGCGAGACTAACATTGGATTTAGAAAAAACTATGTAAATATTTTCCTAACGTTCGTAGAAATGTCAAATGTCAAATGTTTATTGATTATTTGATTACATATTGATTAGTTCCTTTTAGTCATCTTAATTTTATCAACCGTTAATTTTAAGTCATGTTCTAAGCGTTGGTTTAAAATTTTACGTCGAAGACAAACAAATAAGAATTTAGTCCTGAAAAAAATGTTACCTTGTTTTGTCGGATATTTATCCATATTTTCAGTATATATATATATATATACCTACATATGTATATGAGGTTGATGTAGTTTGCTTGAAGCATTGTGTGTAATATATGTATATATTTATATATAAATACACACATATATATATATATAGAGAGAGAGATTTAGATTTTTCACTTATAAAATAGATCATTCACTGAAGACCGGGGTTGTCCCAATAAAAACAAGCTCGATGAGACTCGATTACAGAGTACAGAGCATTTATATGTGATTTTATGAAGGCTTACCAAAGCATTCCTTTCAGGATACCAATGATAACCATTAAAGATATTTTTTCTTATAAATATTATTTATTCAAATTAAATGTTTTTTCCTACACGTGTTTCACTACCAAGCAGTTACTTGCTTGGCAGATCATCAGGGAAATTAAATGTCTGGAATACTGGTTTCAACTGCCGACAATACACAATAAATAATATTTGTAAGAAAAAATATCTTTAATGGTGATCATTGGTGTCCTGAAAGGAATGCTTTGGTAAGCCTTCATAAAATCACACACATATATATATATATATATATATATATATATATATATATATATATATATATATATATATATATAGGAGGCAATTACAATGCGAGATTGCATCAGCCATAAGCAGGTTTGAAAGTAAGATTTGTAATTTATAATAATAATATTAATAAAAACAATAATAATAATAATAATAATAATAATAATAATAATAATAATAATAATAATAATAATAATAATAATAATAAAGAGAACTGAAACTGCAATAAATCTCAAACTACCCACCCTAACCCTAACCCTAACCCACCCCCACCCAAAATATACGGACGCATACACACGCAATATGGTGGCACGAGCCTCGGCTGATACCACACAAATTATTGTGAACGGTCAAAGAATATGGAGAACCCGAGGACTAGACAGACCTCCACTGAACGCGTGCGGATAGTTCTGAGTCTTTGGTGAAGCTTATTGCCACACGAATCTCAGTTGAAAAACGGTCGTAGCACACGTGAAATCAATGGTAAAAGGCTGTTGCAATATCCAAACTCATTTGCAATGATTACTATAAGAAGTGGAGAGTACTGGAAATCTGTGGAAACTTGATGTCACTCAGACTCCAGGGAATACGATATGTTACTGTTAGTAAACAATCACTGATGACGACCTGTGAGCGAACTCTTAGTAAGTAACAATGATAAAAGAAAAAAACAACAAAAAATCTATTATATTTTTGCATTGGTCTTGCCTTGCTTTAAAACCCGCCTATAGCTAATACTAAACAAACACCTAACGATTTAAAAATTAAAACATAAAATAGAAATACAATGAACCATGTGTTAAAATACATCCCCCATTGTATTGATACAACACAGGAAACAGGATATAGGCCAATCTATAGAAAACAGGACAATAGAACAGGATATAGGAAGTAACATTAACCACACCTTCGTTCGTGGGAAGCCCAACGATTGGCTGAGAGAACAACAAAGTATCTGATTGGTTAACTAGCTAGCCGTGTATACCGGCAAAAATAACTCCATGTCTTTTAGGCTGAACATTCCCCCGGCAATGAAACGCGAGAGCCTGTGTGTAGCGTATATATATATATATGTTAAAATTGAAAAAAAATTGGAGACTGAAATTATCCAAATGTAAAAATAAAAAAAGAATAGAAAATACGGGAAAATATGCGAAAACAAATCTTTTTTGTATCATATTTTACATGTTTAGGAAAGACAATTAAGAAACTTGAAAGAAATAGAGCCGTCATTGTTCTTGTATGAAAGATAAAAAAAACACTTGAAAATAAATGATGACAAGAAGATTTGAAAAGGGAATCTAATTCAAACGATAATCAACGGAAAATGAAAGTAGAAACAAAATGTGTTACTCTAACGAAGCTTTATTGCACGAAAGTGTTACATTTCGTGCAAGTGACGTCGATTTGTCGTTTCATCTTTTAAAAGATGAGCTTTAAATTCATTTATGTTGAAAATATAAATCACTATAGCGATCTTATCTACACTACAGACCGCCATTAAAATATTTTTGCGGGAAAACAAAGAGACGACAATGACAATTACGAAAATACAATCAAAATAAAATAAAAAAACAAACGTGATGATTGATTTATTTTTTAATATCAACAATATATATATATATATATATATATATATATATATACATACATGTATAGAGAGATATACATACATTTAAAATATTGTTAAATAACATTTTCCCCGACTTCTACAAAGATTTTACATAACAAAGTTGTTAAGGTGTATCTAATCATGGGATAATTACTGATATTATTCTCAAATGTGTAACTTGTTGAGATATACACGAAACATAGAAATGTAATGTTTCTGCAATGCAAATGTAATTTTATAAACATACATATACGTCGTATATGTGTACATATATATATATATATATATATATATATATATATATATATATATATGGGTGTGTGTATATATATATATCATATATACATATTAAGATATACATATATCCTATATATATACATATTAATATATATACATATATATATATCATATATATAAATATTAATATATGTTTATATATATCTCATATATACACATTAATATATATATATCATATATGTATACATATTAATATATATATATATATACATATATTTGTATGTATATATATATATATATCAAATATATACATATTAATTTATATAATACGACATATGCATATTAATTTATATACATAATAATATATATATATATATCATATATATATAATAATATATTTATATATGATATATACACATATTAATATATATATATGTATACCATTTATATACATATTAATATATATATATATATATATATAATATATATACACATATTAATATATATATATCTGAGATTTGA
>OY744551.1:26034406-26041906 GCA_963556195.1 Sepiola atlantica
TTAAATACAAACATAAAGAACAATTCAAAAACATGTACAGTTTGAACTGAGGTAATAAATCTATTTTGACATATTTTCAGGTGTTCGTCTATTTTTTGTTGTTTTTTTCATGTCTACTTTAGGTGACATTCTTTTTGATTCGGAAAAGCATTTGGAAATGTTTTATTCAAAACTTGTACATGTGGCAATCAGCAGGAAAAATGGATAACAGAAAAAAAGGAGCTGAAAATTGTGTGAAACATCTTCTTTTTTTAACTTATCTTTCAATAAAAATTCTCCGTCTCGTTACTTTTTAACGCACGTCTTAACCCGACCACGCTCCCCCTCTCTCTTTTTTGTAATAAAACTTAGTCCACCCCAAACAAGGTAAGTTGCCACTGTAGACGTAAGGGCTACTGAGAATTAGAGTAAACATTAGGGGGTCATCCTAAATTGGGAGCTATGCAGCGAGATGCTTGTTCACATTAGTTTTAAATTTCTACAAGTCGGTACAGTCGTGAAAACAAGGAGCAGGGAGTGAATTCCAAGGGCTGGCAGCTCGAAGACAGAAGCTATTCAAAAAGAAGGTTCTCCGGCATCTAGCTGATTGTCCGGTTATTCGAGTGTATTTACGTAAGATGCACCAGAGCAGAAAGTTCATCGGAGCACATTCCATTGAAGTACTTGTAAAATAAGCAGAAGGATGCAACATTTTGGCGATATGACAGGGGCTGGATCCTGGTGGATAGTGAAGGAACTATTAGATTGGATACTCTTTTTGGACCTTGTTTAAGAGGGAGAGAGTGGTTGATAGTGCACCAGCACAGATGTGACAACAATACTCCATGCATGGGTGGATGGTGGCTTTGTAGAGATATGGGATACTATCAGGTGTAAGACGTTTTCTAGCACAATAGAGGGGGCCCACATTCTTTGCAGCAGTCTTGGCAATGTCTTCTATGCATTTTTGCAATCTATGTTACTTGTGAATGTTAGGCCGATGAGTTTGAACGTTGGACTCTCAGATAAGGTGTTATTTGCCATGCCAATCT
The DNA here is from genome assembly GCA_963556195.1 of Sepiola atlantica. NCBI lineage: Eukaryota > Metazoa > Mollusca > Cephalopoda > Sepiida > Sepiolidae > Sepiola > Sepiola atlantica. The sequence continues at coordinate 26,035,438 of OY744551.1, forward strand.
GTGGTTGAAGAGGTTTCTTGTAGGTGTTTTAGGAAAAAAGCTTTGACTTAGCAGAATTATTCATCAATGTATGACCACGTTCCACTACAGACTGGAGGTCACTTTCTAAGGATTTAGCCATTGTCTCGGATATATACGCGTCTGTTTTACCCACATGACGAGAGTAGAGCGTGGTGTCTTCAACAAATATACCCATCTCAGAAATAATGTCATTCGGGAGGTCGTTTATCAAAATCAGGAACAATAAAGATCAAAGGATATGCCCCTCGAGTACACCTGCATTATATGGAAGGTTGTAATGATAAACGGCCATCGAGGACAACCTGGATCTTTCTTTTTTGGGGTTAGGAAGCATATAATTATATTAAATATTCGCCAGTAATTCCATATGAATACATTTTTATGAGAAGGCTTATATGTCAGATTTTGCAAAGGATTTGGATATATCAAGCGCTACCGCCCTAGCTTCACCTGCCTTGTCAAGTGTATTGTATATGCGTTCAGAGATGATCGTTAGGATATCCGCAGTAGATCTTTCTTACTTAAATCAATACTGATGATCAGAAAGAGGTTTAGCATTAACGAGGTGACGGACTATCGCTTAATTGATTAAAGATTCAAATATTTTAGCGAAGAGCGGGAGTAGACTGATGGGGCTATAATTACGAGTGTCAGTTCTATCTTCAGAATTATTCAAGACTGGTACCACAGAGGCAATTGTCCAGCTACCAAGGAAGCCAGATTCGGAAAGTCATTTGTTGTAGAGTTTGACGAGGACAAAGCCAGTTCATCAAAGCATTTCTTTATTACTATTACTGCTATAAGATCAGCCCCACACGCTGTGTAGGTGTAAAGGTTTTTATGATGTCCCGGCCATGAGACGGGTAATGGCCAATTCATCAAATATGGCTTCAAACCGCAATAGGAAATTTGAGAGGGAGTGGTTTACGGAGTCCAAAGTGGAGTTTAAGGCGAAACGCTGGGCAAGTAGTTCAGCCTTATCAGTTGGCGTGAAAATGACATCATTATTTAAGATTTTCCAGAAATCACGAGCCTAGTTTCTGCAACTGAATGCGTTTTCGTTGTTATCTCTGTATATCTTCTCTTTACTTCATCTATCACAGTCTTACAATTTTTTTCTTGACGCTATAAATTTCTGCCTACTCCTAGTTGGCTTACGGCGGCCAAATAGTCGGAATGCTTGCTGCCTCTGAGTTTAACCAACGACGCAGTTCGAAGTGAACCATTATGGAGAGTGGGGCTTGCTGTAGAATTTTCGCATGGGGGCATTTGATTCAATGTCTGCTTTGACATATTCGGTTACCTCATTTGCGCACTGATCAGCAGCGAGATAAATTGTTTCACTCTATGGGTGTCTCTGATGTGATCACTGATAGAATCAAAATCAGCCTGCATGTAGTATCTCATCGTTTTGAGCAACGGCTTATCAGCTTTAAGACGAGATTCCAAGGTGATATCAATTATTACAAAGTGAACAGCGTCCCTGAGCGGGTTATGGGCATTCGTCACACAAGCCTCGGACAATGAGGTCAAGAACAGGTCGAGAAGTTAAGCTTGCTCTTCCACACGATAAGGGCGGTCTGGTCGGGAAAGTGACAGTCTGTGAGAGGAAGTGCGCTATGGAAAAACTATATGTTGAGTTACCAGCTGCGTCTGTATAGCTGGAGAATTCAAGTCAGTCATGGTAATATACATTATAAAAAAACTAATACATGTATTTGGGGACTCAAACCAACTGAGTCTATCGAAATATTAAAATCATAATTTCGTGTATAATTTTAAAGCCTTTATGTATAGTAACTTTTCTATAGTAAACATCAGATTAGACTTACTGTCAATCAGACTCCAGGAAACACCACCTGTTATTATCAGTGGACACTTATTTGTGAGGACCTGTGTGGGAACTCCTAGTGAGTACAAGAAATAGTCGGACTCACAAAATTTGGCTGATAAAATGTGAGTAATGATTAGAATTGGAATTCTGGATGCGTTTTGGAATTCAAGACTTTATATGCCTTGACTTTTTGTGACTAATCAGTTTAAATAAACATTTGTCATTTATTGTTTAGAGAAGAAATACGTAAAAAAATAAATTGTGAAAAATACTATCAGCGCTCGATTACTTAGCCTTTTGGCTAAGATCAAAGTGTAGTGGCTGTTCTGATACTACACTTTATCTGTTTTGTCATCAGTCGATGAAGGAAAAATCCTTCCAGACTGACGTAATTTTACTTTTCGAAAGTGTCCCTTTTTGGGGAGCTGAGTTTTCTTTATCTTAAATATTGACATGGTGTTTTACTCTGCTATCGTTATGGAGGCAAGTAGATAGGGAATATCAGTTATCAGAAACACCTCAGAGCAAAGATTTATCCAATAGCGTGATGCCCTTCGCTTGCATCATTGGTGAGTCTATGGTACATAAACATGGGTGTGAGTGTAAGATAATACGTACATAAATCAACAATAAAATTTAACAACATGAGATTTTTGTGTTTCGAGTTTTCATTTGTAAACAAACCTGCAGAAGAAAAAGATGATGCAGGAAATGCTGGGGGAATTAAACAACTACAAAACGTTAAGTGTTTCTTTTCTGTTTACTATCCTTAACGAAGATATTGTCCCCGTGAAAATTAATCATAGAAAGCAACGGCACGCATAAACAAAGTACATTAAAAATACGAAGTACATAAAAAAATGCAAAGTACATAAAAAAATGTAAAGTACATAAAAATATGCAAAGTACATAAAAAAATACAAAGTATATTAAAAAATGCAAAGTACATAAAAAAATGCAAAGTACATTATAAAATGCAAAATATAGTAAACATTAATACATTTTTGTTCTAAGGGAGACAATATATTTTTTTTAAATATGAGTTATTCCCCATGGTTTAAACTTTTTCGGTCACAATTGAAAACTATTCTCATTTTCCCTATTTGTCCAGACTGGACTACATTCTATGTTTTAATTGTAGCGAAGTACGTTATTGTAATGCAAATAACAAAGTAAGACAATACCCATCAAAATTAGCTTTGTCAGCCGAACTTTTCCAATCTCAAAATCAAATTAGTTGTCTTAACAAAAGTCCGCCTTTCAATGCTTCACTCCTTTTACGTTTTCAAACCTCACATGCCTCTTTTGTTGTATTGCTGCTTACATCAAACTGTGGTACCAGGGTTTCGTTTTGTGCAAGTGAGTGCGTATATTTTATTTCTTTTTCTTTAACCAGTTCAACGACACATCAACCGGTTCTCTCTTTTCTATCGTTCGTGTGTGCATGTGTGTTCGCTGTTTTACAAACTTGCATTTTTTTTCATCTATAAACTGTACCTCTTTCTTTATTTGGAGGGAATATTTTTCAAAATATAAAAAGTATTGCTTTTACATGTCTTAGGTTGCTTCGTTTTCTTTTTTATCATTACTCTTTCCTTTTTTTCTTTACAAGTCCGACAATAACAAAAAAAAAAACGAAAGTTTTACTCATCAAACGTACGTCGCTGTTTCTCTCACTCTCCCTTCCCGTGTTCATCTATTTTCTGTGGGTACCCGGGATTTATCTACGTCGTTGCCTGGTATATCACGACACCTTCGTCGATGTTGTTAAATTCACCGTTGAATGATAACGCGTGGACGGTGGTCTGACTTAGAAGTTTTATTTTTAGCATGAAACAAGAGACAGAGACTGAATGGTTTGTAAGAGATAGAGAGAATGAAAGAACTAGAAAGAGACATCGTCAGGTCATTTTGGGCCCCACCTCGTCGCGCCCCGCCTACTGGAAGCGGACCGGTCGTTTTTCACGCCTGCCACCGCTGGTGAGTCAGGATCAAGACAAAATCAGCCCCGAACGGAAGTGACGTAATTTCCGACTTCTGCTTTTAATCTCCCCCTTCCGAACACCCATCACTATATAACATTTATCACAATCTGTTTTTGTATGAAAATCGCCCCAGACAAAGCATGAAGCCACTTGATATAAGAAGCTAAAAAATACTACTTCAAGGTAAACATCTAACCAACGATAAGTGTCAGACAGATACTGACACAGAAAAACACAATTCTTCCTCCTTCGTCTGAAACATCGCTCATGGAATGGTAAGACTAAAAGACAAATTAAGGGAAGCGAGAGTTACGAAACTGCTGAAAGTAAAGCCAAGGTCCACTTTTTACTTTCCTTAAGTCTTTTTATATTCTATCGCTATTTCCATGATCGGTGCTTGACTGAGCTCCAATCTCTGGTTCCGCCTGTAACATATTCACAACAAGAACTAGATACTCTACCGCTACTGAAAAAAAAAAAACTTACTTAGGTACGCAGCGGAAGAAAGAAAACAGAAAAAAAAGAAAGAAAACAGAAAAAAAAGAAAGAAAGAAAAATCTCAACGGAAAAAAAAAGAAAGGAATAGAGAAACTTACAAACTATTTTGCTCTCCTTTCTTGCAAAGCGTTTTTTTTTCCTTATATTATTTCTCGCTCTTTTTTTTTAATGCTTTTTCGGAAAAAAAAGGATAACCCGATAACAATCTATATTCGTTTGTCGGACTGCTCGGGCCTTTAAAGGCCTGTTTGCTGTCATTCAGTTTTTTTTTTAATTTGATTTTAAAAGTAAAAAAATATATACTTAAAAAGGATTTTGATATTAATCACGAAAATGAAAGGTAAGCACGTTTTTTATACTCAAGTTTCAACATTTTCGGATTTTCCATGACCAGAGGTTCTGTCCAGTAACCTCTCATCTGTGGAACGCATTGTCGCGGAAATGCTTCGTTGGAGACTGCACCATCGTCGCCTTCAAGTCCAATGCCAGCAAATACTTGTCGAGCTGTTCTCTCAAGTAATCAAATTTTGCCTTTTTTCTCCATCGATTTCAACCATCTCATAATATAGTTCAGCATCCAACTGACATTCTAACCATCTCATAATATAGTTCAGCATCCAACTGACAATCACATTATCCCTAATCTTCACGTAGCTTTTTGCCTTGGTAAATGGAAACTCATTCTTATAAAAATGGAAAACAGATCATCATTACAACTGTCGTACTGTCTGATCAGTCGTGAAAGCTTCACTCGGTTGATATTAACGCCTGTTTAGTAATGATTATGAACGAATTTGAACGCTTACAAGATATTTATACTCATATTAACTTTTATCATCTATGCTATTAAGGACTTAAATAAATTAGAACTCATGTGTTAACGAGTATACAACAAATGTTTGAAATGCAAAAAGATTGAAACATAAACTTACTTTTTTACGATACTTCCTCCGGTCGCATTTTTTTCCAGTTCTGGGTGGATTATATAATTATGAAAGAACTACATACAATACGTAGTTAAAGCAAAATAAATTGTTTGGGATTATTAAAATAATTCCAAACGCTATTGATAATGTTTACCCATTCATTTATTTATTTTTTATTTTATATTTTAGCTTATATTTAAATTTATTTATTGAAAAATGACGTAAATACTAAATCATTACATCACTCCCAAACTCTAATTATTTTCTTAAAGCAATGTTTTAAACCCGATTTTTAAGAAAGGCATGTAATAGAATATTAGACATAAGACCTCAACGTTTAAGTTTCGATTTCCGTTCATAGCATCTGCTTTATTTTGTGTCAATTCATTATTAAAATATTAATGCAATATCCTTCATTTCTAAAAGAAGTTAAGATCTCTACTATTTAGAAACGAGATAAACTTCACAATTTTTTTATTGCGTTAAAAGAATGAGGGACGGACGGACAAAATCTTTATTTATATAATATTAATGTAAACTAAAATAGTATTTTTCAGAATTTTTTAGATGAGGATTGATTATTTGTATCATTTAATATATTCGCATTACTGTTCTCATCACGTTTCGGCCAATGTAAACTCCGACCATTTTTTAATGATAATGATAATAATAATATATATATATATATATATATATATATATATATAGTTTTTCTATTTTCTAAATATCAGAGATCTTAACTTCTTTTTTTTGTAAGGAATGATGATCTCAGACGGTCGCAAGATTCGAACCCCGTTACAAAATCACCCTAGACTCCGCAAGCAAGCGTCATTAGCAAACAGATGAGACATTACCACGCCAAGAAAAGGAAATTTAATTTATATCATGCAAAAGAGGCCCATATAGAAAGACTGTCTAGAGTATTCAACGAACGTTGTAGGAACATGCCAAATAGTTAAGTGACAGTCTGTTTTTAACTTCCCCGAAAAGAGCTCAACTTTAATTTCTTAAAGGAGCATAACACTATTTATTTAAGTAAATATTCAATTAGTTTTACCTACATACGTCAGCGTTTCAAGCTTTCGCTCGCATCACTGTAGGAAATGACAATCTAAGACGGTCGCAAGAATAAAACCCGGTAACAAAATCACCAAGCAAGTGTCATAACTAAATGGCCACGGGACATTACAACGTCAAGTAATAGA
>OY744551.1:26046906-26054406 GCA_963556195.1 Sepiola atlantica
AAACCGGTTCCCACAAAAGCACGTGTCTTATTAAATGTGTCCCCAGTTACGCTCTGTAAATATTTATATTTTGAAATGCGAAAAAAAACTATGATAAATTAAAATGTAATGAAGTATGACAACATTTCTTTAATGCACGCATACATCTGTCTATAAGAGTATCTCGGATTGTGTCACGCAGAGCAGTATTTCTTGTCTTGGCAGAGTGCAAAACCTACTTCGTAACGTCATAGGGGATTTTTTTTATTACCTGCATAAGATACGTTGCTAGTCTTTCTTTACTATAGCGTTATTTTCATGGTAGGTCTTTTGCTGAACTACAGTCTATGCTTACCCTTTTATAAAATCTTTACAACAAGCATCGTTCAGCAACTCTACTGTAAAGGACATTCTTTTCTTCACGTGTGTACCTAGAAACGGATCTTCCATGAATAGAGCTATTCTCTAAGAACGTCTCATTTCTGGAACACGATACCACGGGAGTGTTACCCAACAGAGCCGTCTTTAACTCCAATTTTAACAAATACTTCATGAGATGTTCTTTTAAATCATCAAATTCTGCTGTTTTCACCCATTCTCTAATAGATCTACATCCAATTGACAATGACATTAACCCTTATCCTCGAGTGGCCTCGGGGCTTTTATCAGTAGTGACTCATTAGTATAGTGTTGCAGCAAAATCCGACACTGGACAACAAGAAAACGAAATAGGCAATAAAAACAAAAGTTGTATATGAAGAGGCACGTCAGTTTATTTAGCAACAGTTAGAGTTGCATACTACATTATTGTTTGATGTAACATCCGCCGGTGGAGACGACCATCTCATAGCGGGCGGAAAATGAGTGACACGCCGTAGTGGCGAATGCGTCCACGACGGCAGCCTTCAGAGTGTCGACCGTGTTGTGGGTGTAATTTTTGGTCTTGACCTCGATTACGACCCAGTAGAAATAGTCAAGGGAATTGCAGTCGGGTTAGGAGGGCGGCCACAAGTCGGAAAACCAATGGTGAGGAACATTGTTGAGTATTGATTTACTCCTCTCCAGGAGTTAGGCACAAGGCCAGTTTTTATCTTACTCCCACAAGTAAGATGTAACCCAAGGTCGGCTCGGGAAAGTGGGGTTTAAAAATTGCCTGGGCAGTCCCGTCGGCATTCCCCGGTAGGGGCGCCTCAGGCAGTAAGGAATAAACTTACTCCTCCCCAAAGAGGGGAGACGAAGCCTGGGAGAGTGGACCTCCTAGAACTGAACAGGACAGACCTATAAACCGGCGTAAATCAAGCCCCGAAGGCCAAGAAAATACCAGTATATGGGGTGCAGTATCTATCGGAACAGATACTACACTTTTGTTGAGTAGCCACACTGAATCCTGCTTGAAGACGTGGAAGTGTCCGGCAGCGATCTCGTCCATTCAGGACTTTACCACGGCCTTCAGCACCTCTTGTTATTTCGTTTACGTTTTGTGTCGGATTTAGCTGCAACACCCTGAACATATATTAAAAAAGTTTCTGTCCGTTCGTCCGAATGTCTATATATAGGTATTTCCGGCAATTTCTCACGGTTAAGTTAGAAACAGCATTTTCATCACAAAACGCTACAATTTAATGGTCACCCCTTAAGAACATGTGTTCTTGCTTTATTTAAATCATGTTTAGCCTAGGAATAATTTAACGATTTTTCTGATATAAAGTATTCTTTTATATTACATCTTTCGGATTTTTTTTTACTATTGACTCACAACTTATCCAGTCCAAGATCCACTCGAGGATAAGCTTTAATCTGACGGAATGTCTTACAGCCAAGAGATGAGGAACACTATAAAAGTACCAACATTGCTCAATGGTGTGAATTACATTTAATTACTTATGGAGTGGTTTAGGACAATACTTTCGTGACATTGTATTTCAATACGAGTAAGTTGTAATCAGCAGCGAAGCAGTACCGTAGTAATGTGTTCCACAGGCAAGAAGCTCTTCTAAAGAAGCTCGATCCATGAAAATTCTGCCTGGCGCTAAACACATAGAGAGAGAAAGGAAAGTCTTTTTTTCGTTATGGTAGAAAGAGGAGTAATGACTGTGAATGTCTGACAAGAATGAACTCAAAGATTTAAGCTGAATTGTTAATTTGTTAGCAAAGTTGCGACAGTTGTCCTCTCCGGCATTTTCAGTAACCTTTTGAAAATGTTAAATTGAACCTTTTATTTCATCCACTCGTGTAGACTGCTCTCATTTCGTTTTCTTTTGATATATAATACAGGGTGGGCAAAAATAAGGGTCCTATTTTTAAAAATTCATAACTTTTTTATTTATTGATTTTTTTTTTTTTTTTTTTAGAATAAGTAAAGGACCCCTTCCGAAGCAAGCATGAGCCGTATTAGCCCTAAGGAACGTACCCTCATTTAGAAAACATGATTTTTGCTTAAAAAACTCAAAACCGTGTAAAAAACAATACTTTAGTTTTTGTAAGTTTTAAGAAGTGTTTTTCGGCTAAAATTTGTTTTGTTTATTTCAAAAAATCTCGGAAGGGTCAGTCTACACACACATAAAGTTTGGTGAGTTTAACTTTTATTTTGTGGAAGTTATTCAAATTCAAGTTATTCAAATTTAAAGATAGGACCCTTATTTTGGCCCACCCTGTATATATTATTATACTATATGTGAGTTAATCGACGTTTGTTTCCCCAAGACTTTTTGCTATATAATTCAATTAGAACACCCGTCCCACGAAGAGTAAAATCAATTCCCTGAACAGAACAGTTTTGCACCAATTTCTCGTCTCCTTACGAAGAGAAAATCAAGGTATAATGATACTAAACTTTAAGTATAGAATCTTCAATCCAATTGTGATCAACATCGATTACACGAGTTTGATTCTAGAAAATGCATAAAAAAGTCTTTAAAAGAAATTTAAATTCAGGGAATCTTGTTTAATCTTTATTTAATGACTCAGGATGAAATTTAATGCACATCTGAATAAATTGAATTTTTAAATGGGATGTTGTGTCTATATTATGACATCTAAACCCTTTAAAATACCCCAAAGAACATGCAATTTTGGGGAATATTTATTGATTGATGTCTAATACCTATTGTTAAAATGTCATAAAAATCGGAGGTATCTTCATTTTCACGAAGGGCTTTCACCCCTTAGCACACAATAAATTAAAATTAATATAGCCCACATAACTAACCTTTACTCCGAGCAACTGTATTTCACAATCCATTATGACCGGTTAATTAGTTTATGGGTGAATGCTGTACATACAAATATACAAACACATAACTAACTTTATATAAATACAGATGTAAGTTAATCAACGTATGTTTCCCTATGGCTTATTTCCCATATACTTCAATAACACAAAAATACATACTATAATATACATGAGTTCTGGGATTGAGTTATCTTTGAAAATATATTCTGTTTTAATTGTTATAAAAACACTTAATTCATAATTAACTGAACAACGTAGCCATCTCTCTCTAAGTTATCTATGTATTTCTCTCGCTCTCTCACTCGATGTTGATTTAACCGTTCTCTAATGTTTCTTAATGTTTCTGTGCGTCGTCTTCAAATGTGCATACGTGTGTTTGTTCACACTATAAACACATCTGTGAATTAAATGGCAAAATATTCATTGTTTTTACTTCTATATAAGAATAACAACTAATTATAATAATAATAATAATAATAATAATAATAATAATAATAATAATATAGAATAAGAGAGAATTATAATTTTTAGTTATACAAGAAGAATGTCTTAGCAGACATATCACACTTTATGAATTTTAAAATGAAAGCAAATAGAAAAAGTGAGTTGTTAGATTTAATGCCTCCAGTCGACAATGTAACGATTGAATAAAATCTTATGTGGGATTTACTTCTTCATGTTGTATGAAGTATTCCCGAAGTAATGCTATTATTTATGTGAACAGCCTGAAATTGTGCCTAGTGGTTACTGTGATGATAGATCATGAGATACATTCATCAGATATGGAAACAAATTGAAATTCCTTAAATTGTTCGGCCATGACCAAACTTTTCATGATGAAGTTCATATAAGATACCACACTTCATTGGCTACAATATAAACCACGTCTCTGTAAATACAGAAGTAATCGCAAAAAGTGTGACTTTTTCTATAACATTGACCTTGTTCTTTAACGTATATATCTTAAAATTAAGTCCATTTCAAGGTGGACAATGACCGATATTTAAACCAAGTTTGATGACTAGATCTAACGCTCTTATTTAAGAATAAAGATACGAAATTTACTCTATTTTATTGTTTAATAATACAACAATATAAATAGCTCGATCTTACACTCTAATCGAAGAACAAACACAGTCATAAACTTGGCAAAAGCAGAACCGATTCCTTGGCGGGTATTAAATAATCTAAGTGGCTGTGACACCACACGTAATGATAACATCTTATATATATATATATATATATATATATATATATATATATATATATATATATATATATATATATATATATATATTTATATATATATATATATATATATATATATATATATATATATATATATTTATATATATATATATATATATATATATATATATATATATATATATATATATAAGGGTTGGTATGCATATATATATTTTTTTTCTGAAGACGCTCGATAATAATGTGTGTCTATCTATATGGATATTTTTATGGATAATCTCCTAAACTAATTAAAAAAGCATTAGTAATTGTGGAATATATATTCTAGACCACACGTTGAGTAATATTGACACATTATATTTCGTAAATTCTACTATTTAAGAATCCATATATATAAATGTATGTATATGTCTATGTTTATATGCATATATATATATATATATATATATATATATATATATATATATATATATATATATATATTAACGGCGAGGAATGCAGACGTTTGCATTCCTCGCCGTTATTAAATTTTGTACCACGAAAAAATTATTTAAATATATATATATATATATATTTATATATATATATATATATATATAGTATATATATATATATATATATATATATATATATATATATATATATATATATATATTATTTTACAGGATAAACCCATGCACTAATGAACCGATCATCATGAATTTTAGAACATACTTTCCCGGCATCACAGTGAGCAAGATAGATACATTATTCTTATTGTAAACTTTACTATTAAGGAGCAGCGCCTATCCCCCCTTAAAAAGAACTTTAAAATAACTCATATCCAAACTCTTTAATGAGAAAAGAATTGCTCTACATAAACTTTTAACTTATATTAAGTAATGTATTTTTAAAAGAACGGTATGCATGTGCTTTTAAAAATTCGAAACTATTGGACTTATTATGAATCATGGAATGTGTATTCTAGGCAACAGGGTGAGTAACGTAGGTATATTATTATTTTTTGTGTAAACTTTACAACTTAGGGAGTGCCACAGAAAATGTACGACACCCCTAACGAAAGAAAAACATTGAAAAGTTAAACTAATGCAATATGTATTGCTTATACCTATCCCAGAACGGGTAATATACTAGTATATATGCATACATTGGCAGATTTATTCAGACTTGCTTATTCATAAAGTTTGCTGAATATTACTAATAATTCTTGCGACCATTATGAATAGCATAAAAAGCCACTGTTCTTCAAAGGTTCGTTTATAAACTAAATAAAAACATGTTTTTTTAAAAAAAAAATACTTCAAGCTTGGTATAACGATAGACACAATAACCCAACCCGTTGCACACAGAATAATATTGCCCAACAATTTATAAGCTTATTGGCTAATATTTCTGTTAGATTTTCTGTTGAATACCCATTTCTGTGACGTATGCAGATCTTACATTCAAATGAGAAAAACATATTTATCATCGTTTGCATACAATAACAAACAAAAACATGTCCATTTCTCTCTCTCTCTCTCTCTATCTCTCTCTCTATCTCTCTCTCTCTCTCTCCATATATATATATATATATATATATATATATATATATATATATATATAATGAATGGAGTGTTTTGTTTACTGCCTTAATTTGTCCAAGTACGTTTGGAGTTCTGCTAGAAACATGTGATAGTTCTGGCATCGAAACTGACATTAAATCACCGTGTGATACTTTGATCTGTAAATTAATTATATTGTTATGTTACAATTCTTCTTGTTTGTGTGTCTTTAAAGCATGTGTTGATACCACAGTTTCTCACTTTCTTTGCATTAGTGTTGTACTCGGCAAAATCCTTCAAACTACACCGGTTGGGCAGACAAGATAGTGTAGCATTGTATGGTCCTCCTCTCCACATTCACAGATGGTTGGGTCAGTTTTTTAACAGCATCTACTCATATCAACTTTTGATCGCCCCATTCCCGTTTTCAGGCGGTTGAGTGTTTTCTACTGGAACCAGGGTGCTTCTTAACAAGGAGGGAGTGCCTCAGCAGGGCGCATTCCCATATCACTAGAAGTGGTGCTAGTCTTTAGCCGTCTGGTCCACAGATGTAAGCTGGTCTCTTTCTGCGATATTGTTAGGGATCGACATTGCATTGGAAAGCTTATCGTTGAGTTCAGTCGTTGAACCGTTGGGTTACGTACATGAAGGAGATGCCGTTCATCGCTGATAGCCTTTGTGATCTCTACCAGACTGCCAACTTCCCGTCTCACAATTAATTACAATTAATTACAATTAATATTATATATATATATATATATATATATATATATATATATATATATATATATATATGTATGTATATATATATATATATATATATATATATATATATATATATATATATATATATATATATACATACATATATGGATTTAAAAAGGATGCGCAGAAATCTCTCAAAGGCCCTTTCGACTATCATCTCGTCAGAAAATCGATAGTTTTTAATCAATAATATCGTCGAAAGAAAGAGTAAACGGGGAATTAAATGTGCCAAAATTAACGATGGAGCGATTAAAAGAAGTGAATTTAATGATTTCGTTAAGAAAAAACGATTAAAAGGCACTACGTTAGGGGGGGGGGGAGTTCAAAGTTTCCCAAAGCGATTAAGCGATCTGACAAATTCATTCTACCGGCACAAGGAAGGTTTGCGAATAGCGATAGAGACAGATTCCAATATTTTCAAATGGTTCTTGGAATCTGCTCTATGCAAGACCTCAAAACAATCTATTTTATAGCTACTGGCACAACTTGGGTTTTCAACCAAATGCTGACCAAAAGCAGAGTCCAAAGCATTAGAGGAGGGGTAACACAAGGATCCTACCCTTCCCTGACGTATTTTTGATGGAACGTGCTGGTTTATGCGGGTCTGCAAATGCAAGGAAGTGCGCCCTATATCGATTTTCTCCTGACGAGATGATAGTCGAAAGGGCCTTTGAGAGATTTTCGCGCACCCCTTTTAAATACATTTATAAATGTTGTACCTCAAAACATTTATATATATATATATATATATATATATATATATATATATATATA
>OY744551.1:26056906-26226906 GCA_963556195.1 Sepiola atlantica
AAAATAATCTAAAAAATAATCTAAGAAATATAGAAATATTAATCAATAAATGGATAAGCATAAAAGGGGGTATTTAAGAGTAAAGACAAATACAGAAGATGACAATTAGTGTTAATCGTTGTGGGTATGATAATAATAATAATAATAATAATAATAATAATAATAATAATAATAATAATAATAATAATAATAACAACAATAATAATACCAACCAATACTACCGCTTACAGTACTACTACAAATAATACTACAAACAAAAAAGCTACTACTAATAAAAATAATAATAATTAATAAAAGGTATAAGATGATAGTTGTGTTGACAAAATTTTCAGTTGATGGGGAGGTGTTTTTTTTTTGTTTTTTTATATATAGTAACAGCTTAAGGGGTTATGAGTGGATTACTAAGAAGGTGTAATCTATTATACCTACAGTTAATTGATGTTTCTTGTTTTTTGTTTAGAAGTTTGACCCTATTACTAAATTTAATTATTTCAAGTTTTTCTGTTAGGCAAAGGTAGCAAGGTGAGTTTAGGGAACCACAAGTGCTAGTTCTTCTAATTGTGTTCCAGGTTACTGTTGGTGATAGGTTATTGTTGTATAGTTCCCAGTAATATATAGAAAGTGAGGTTCTTTTTTGATATGTAGGGTTATTAAAAGAACACTTATGTCCAGTATATCTTTCTTTGAAGGTATTACCAGCCATACCTATGTAGAATTTTTTCAGGGTTGGGTTTTCTTTAGTAGAGATGGTTGCTTGATATACTGATTGGGTTATTTGGCAATTATGTTGTAATGGGCATTCTTTTTTGTTTGTGTAGTTACAGGCCTTGGTATTTGCTGTTTTCGTTGCGGTAGTTTTTTCATTTAGAATTTTGTTGTTATGTTTTTTTATTATTTTTTCTAAATTTTCACCACAGCTATAGCTTAATTTGAGGGTGTTTTTATTAAAAATTCTATGCAGTATATTGTTGGGAGGGAAGTGTAGATTAATTAAGTCTAAGAATCTTTTACCGAGTTTGGTTTTAACTATGTTGTTATATGGGGGTGTGAACCAGATAATTTTTCTACCCCTATTTTTGCGTCTGTTGTTGGGAGGTGTAGGTTTGGTGAATTTAATTTGGGTGTTTTTGTATCCACTTTGCTTTAACGCTTTATTGTAAAAGTCCTTATGTTTGTTAAAAATTTCTTCATTAGAGGAGTTATCACTAATTCTTTTTTCGATTGATCTGGGGATGTGTTGAATAATGGTTTTTGGGTGGTTAGAGAGTGGGTGGACATAGATTGGGTTGGCATTGTCTTTAGTATACGGTTCATAAGTTTCTTTATCTAAGTTGAATGTTACGTCTAGAAAATTAACTATTTTAATGTTAGATGTTATTTCTACTTTGAGATCTAATCTTTTCATTTCTCTAAGGATAATTTTTTTTACTCTTTCACATTTTTGTCCATTTGAGTTCTATATATATTGTATATATATATATATATATATATATATATATATATATATATATATATATATATATATATATATACGCTAAAGATAAACATGTCATCTTTATCTCAAACTATCTCGTGATAAGAGTAGGCTCTATATAATGGATACATCATAAATCTAAGAATAAAAAGACGATGAAAAAAGTTGAATAAATTACAATATTTAATAATTCATGAGATATTCAAGCAAGGAATATAAAACATGTGTTTGTTTTTTAATCTATAGATGCTCAACTATAACTGTAAAATAAACGGCTCCTATAATGAAACACCCTGTTTGAATAAGCAGATAGAGGAAACATCACAATATGTGAATTTCTACCTAGTACACACTTATACAAGTATAAACGAAATATTATATTTATATACGTGTCATCTTATAAAGTAGTTGAATTAAAAACATGATAATGATGATGACAATAACGCTTTTTAAAGGAGTTTATCTTTAAACCTGAATAAAAAAAACTGTATATATATATATAATATTTCATTATTATTTCATATATATACACACATATTATCAAGTTATATAATATGTTGTTTATATATTTTTAGTATTTATATTCACAGTGCTCTATACGCGAGTAGAGTGTACGATATATAGAACTTCGCCAGTTCGCTATCGCTTCGCAGAATTCACTACTATAAATACTTGACATCAAAATGTTAAATAATGCACATGTCCTTCATAAGTTTGTTGTAAACACAATACCAAAAACTTTCGCATTTATTCATATAAATAGATAACATGAGCACATTATTAATGTAAAAACCACATTAACATTGCGTGTATATGAAGTCAGTTATATATATATATATATATATATATATATATAATATTTATAAATAAATATTAAATTATTTCAAGCTTATTGCTCCCATCAGTACAGGAAAGTAACAATTTCAGATGGTCGGGAGGCGCGAACCTGGTTTACAGAATCTGCAAGCAGTCGCCATATCCACTCGGCCAACAGAAACTATCACGTAATTAAAAGGAAATTAAGATATATAGATAGAGAAAGAGAGAAAGAGAGAGATAATCAGAGAGAGTTGTAAAGGATAAACGCATTAACTAATAAATCAATCATTATGAATTTTGGAACGCATATTATAGGCGTAAAGGTGGGTAATATGAGCTATATTTAGTTTGATTTGTTTTTAGACAAAGAGGGCAAACAAGGATTGAACCTCTTTATTCAGATACCTCGGATTTGTGTTAAATACTAACAAATGGTAACGGTAACTAATAGGTATTAGATATCAATTAATAAATGTTCCCCAAATTTCAGTTTCTTTTTAGTATTTCATAGGGTTTTAGTAGGTAGACCCTTTTATTGAAAAATACATTTGTTTTTAGATCTTCATTAAATGTTTGTCCACATTTATTAGACACCGATTAAGCAAACCTCTCTGAATTTAAATGTATTATTAAGACACCTTAAACCTGTAGCATACATTTTAATTATTTTCTCGTATCAAAATCATATAATGTATTTTGATCAAAATAAGCATAACGATTATTTTATCATAATATATTGATTTTAATCTTCGTAAGGGGACAAAAAAACAGCACAAAACTGTTCTGTTCGGGGAATAAATTTTAACCTCGTGGGACAGGTATTATTCTAGTTTATATATAATTAAACTTGTTTATTATAGCAAGATTTAAAACCTTTAATTTTATGATCACCTACAATTCCTCCCAATCGACCAGGGGTTTAGATAAGACAAACCTCGTTTATGAATGTATATGTCCCTTAATAGGCTCTCTCCGACAATAAAAAAAAAACAAACATATTCATAGGCTCAACTACCACAACTCTATAGAGACGTCTGCTATGTACTAATCCGACATCAGCGCAAGAGCCCAGCACTAAAAGCTAATCGTGATAATTTCCGGCGGCCGTAGGGATTGAGCTATAGCTTGCTGAGTCTAGAATGTGAACTGGGTTCGCGCCTTCCGACCGTCTGAAAATGTCACTCCCTACACTGATGATAGCAATAAGCTTAAACAGCTGGCGTATGTAGGTAATAATAATTTAATATTTATTTATAAATATGTATATTTCTTCTGTATGAATTAGACTTGATTTTTCTCGTCTATTTTCTTCTAGAGAAACCAGAAAAAATAATACACTACACTAAGAAACTTTCTTCATGAACTTCACTCGAGCATTTTTACAGAAACGTTCAATAAATTTAAAAAGTACTTTGAGACGTTCATGTCTTACTCTCCCAAAAACGTATTTGACTGAGAGGATAGCACACTTATTTTCCTCTATTATTTCAGTCTTTCCACGCAACTCATTTCATCGGTGAAATTATTTCACAAGGAACTACACTTGCAAAGACCGGTTTCAGATTACGAAAATAAACCAATCAGCACTCACTTAACAGCATAGACAGAATACCGGAATTGATATTCTACGCGTTACGATTAGCTATTTTCCACACTTAATTACGTATAAGCTACATTCATAAATGAACACTGTACGACAACGTTATTCTTTCGCGTATGTAAGTAATTTGATATATTTCTTAAACATGATTAATACTTACATATTCCACATCATAAACTATTATTGATATATACCTTTTCACTCATGATTCATTGTTTTCTTATTTTAAAAATACTAAACACCGATTTCAAATATGCACAAAGTACGTATTTGCTCAACTATGTACAAACGACATTAGAAATTATCATTGTACAATTTTCATTAAAAAACAATCTAACACGTTACTTTTCAATAATAACGAAAAGTCCATGCTTAAAAAAAACATAGCCAAGAAAAAATAAAAAATAACGACCCAGCAATGTATACACAATTTCTCAAATTCTGTCCTATCAAGTTTACTTGGCACCAGACGCAAGAACAGGTAGACACAATGTCACTTCTTAATGTGGCGAAAATCCACACACATTCATTATATTTTGCAGATAAACAACATGAATAAAAATTGTCGCAGTCTAAAAGGGTTGGCCTTCAATGAACGAGGAGAAGACAACAATAACAGATCTAACAAATATCACGGTCCGACATAATTATCCTTTTCTATAATCGGTCAGTGAAGGAGAAATCCTTCTACATTGTGGTAATTTCGTCTTTTCTTCCACTCCGAACTGCTCCTTTTCGTGGATACATCCATTTTTCCCAATTAAAAAACAACCATTTGTCAAAACATTAACACTATCGGATGTGACCTATTTGCGCAAGCGAGATTAGAAATTAACTTTGTAAACTATTCTTAAAATAAATTATTACTTGAACTTGCAACATTTTCAGTCATTTCTACTTTTCTATGCATTTATTATATCAGAGGATATAAATAAGATTTTCATTTTCACAAAATATTAAACACGTTACATTTCTATAAAATAAAAACATTTCCATAAAATTTATGTGATCAAAACAGTAATTTCTGACCGACTTCATTTGCTCAATCAATTAATACACATTCAATCATTTAATTAGATTCATTACATTTTAACATTCTTAATTAAATACCAAATAGATAGAGTTGCTTTTAACGCTCATACTAATAATATTTCGTTAATAACATATCAAAAAAGACACTGTGGCAATTTGTCCTTTTCGTGGTTACATATATTTTCGACACTTAAAAACCGACTTTTTGTCAAAACAGTGTAATTATCTGATGTTACTTATTTGCATTCTGTCGGCTGTTTAATTCATTCTTCTATAGTTTTCCCGGGGCAGAGGGTTCTACTAGTATGTATATATATATATATATATATATATATATATATATATATATATATATATATATATATATATATATATATATATATATATATATTAGTAGTAAGTTTTTGAAAGGCTGTGGGCAATGCAATTCCGGGTAAGATGCAAGTTGAAAGGAAAGGAACAAAAACAATAACAATAAATCGAATACGATATAAGACTTACTATTTATTTTTCCTTTTTTTTTTTTTCTTACATAACAGCAAGAGTGTTTTAGCTGTTCGTGTGATGTCCGGGTGATTAAAAATCACTATTTGATATTTCGGGAAAAGACATCCCTTTGTCAAAAATAATTAGACCAGAAGAAGAATATTTGTTTTCTTCTCCGACTGTGTAGAGAATAATACAAAACAAAATGGCTGCCAGATATAGACCGCAGCAAATAAAGCAGTTTCACAGGAAATATAAATTAAATTAAGTTTTATTTTAATATTATGTTAAATATATGATTTGGTGTTTAAAATATATATATATATGTCTGTGTGTGTGTGTGTACATATTGCCAATGAATTAATGACATTAGTTATTCTAATTATAAGGGAACGAAAGGTACACGTTCATTTTTGCTTGTTGAGAATTAAATAAATAAATAGAATGGAGGTAATAAAGAGACAAGACAAGAAGAAATCCAGGGAATTGAACCTTCTTTGATGAAGCAATAAGTCATGTTCTACAATCATTGACTCTTCCCTTTTTCTACGATTATTCCAAACTGTATTGACAAGCTAGACGATTTAATTTGAAAGTATAACTTATACCCTGCTTTAATGTTATTTTTATTGTTGTTTTTGTGTTTGTTTATCTCTGATTTCCCACTTTGTTTTTCTTATGTACCCATTATCTGAAACGCAACTAAATGTTTATGTAATAAATATATATATATATAGCTCTACATAGTGTTTAACTTTTTTGAAAAAAATATTTGGTTTAAGTTCATTATATAATAAACTTGATCGTGTTTAATTAAAATATATATATATATATATATATATATATATATATATATGAATATATATATGAATTTATATATATATATATATATGAATATATATATACATAATTATATGTGTGTGTGTTTGCATGTATAAAAGTCATATGTATATACATATATATATATATATATATATGTGTGTGTGTGTGTTAATATATTTTTATATTTATCTTTTATTCGGTGACCTCTAGGAATACAGAATGTTGCTTAAAAGAGAATTTTAGTCCGCTACATGTAACATTTTCCACAGTAATATATATATATATATATATATATATATATATATATATATATATAAAGTATTGGATAAATCTTTAGAAAGTATTGTGTTATTTTTTCATATGTACCGGTAATTTTTTTATAGGTACAATTGTGTTTTCCCATCCTATGCTACCATAGTGATTCTTTCTGTCAGTGGATGTTTCTCTAGAACGATTTTTTTTTGTTTTTTTCTTACTTTCTGTAATACGTGTTGCTAAAATTTACAGATTAAGAGACGTTTTGGATTAGCTTTATCAAATTATCAAATTAAATAAAATATTTCCAAACTGTCTTGGAACCGATCGTACGCCATACTGTACTTAATGTTCTAATTCTTGGAAAAATTGTAATGTTTTAATTCATTAAATGCTTATATATATATATATATATATATATATATATATATATAGCAATAGATAAAGTGAAAAGATAAAATAAGGTGCGAATCAAATTTTATTACAGTTCAATGTTCAAGCAAAGTTCTTTAAACTCCTTAACTACTGAGTTTTCAAAAAAAACTACTCCTCAGAGCGCCATTACCGCATACACCGTAAATACACTTTTCACTGCTATCAACTTCATCGATAGCAAACGAATTTCCCGCCTGGATAACTCTTTGCATTTTTGGACAACCATTCATTATTTGGATTATGTTTTAATCAACCTCTTTGATATCTTGCCCGGGGCTATTTTAAACTTGTTAACGTGGATGAACTGTATAGGTTTACAAAAAAGTATGTTTTGGGCCGATATATTTGATGTTTCATATACCTTTATGTATTTTTATATATATATATTTTTTAATATATTTTCAAAGTTTAATTTGTTATTACCTGCAGTAATGTCATTGCAGTAATGCTCCTCTGAGGAGAGGATTTTCTTTGAAAACTCATGAGTTAAGGACTTTAAAAAACTTTGCTTTAACATTGAATTTGATTCGCACCTGATTCTATTCTTTCACTTTATCTATTGCTATTAATGCTCTATCCAGTATATTGAGCTTTATTTTTATCCGGATGTTCACTAATTAAAGATATTAGTTGCTTCTTACATCTTTTGTTGTAGTAACCTTATATATATATATATATATATATATATATATATATATATATATATATATATATATATATATCTGCAGAGAGAGAGAACGAGCGATAAAAAGACATTAATGTATGTGCTGGGATTTTGAAGGTCATGACGTTTTTTTTTTCTGTGTAAGTGAACTGTTTTTATTCCCATCACTGGGCCTCTTTAGTATCGCTCAAGAGCATCCACAGATTGTGCGATACGTCCAACGTGTCCAGGTCGAAAGATTTTTCATTTGTCATCGTCAGCCAGGGCAGTGCCACCCATGATGGTGTGCCAACAGTCGAAGAAAAATGGCAGGATCAACGAAAGATTGATGCAACTCTTGATAAGCGATTCAGACAAGACGACAGTGCCGATAAAAACAAACGTACTTACTTCCATCAATTTCTATCTATAACGCTCTTATATCTTATATGTATGTATATCTATATATATTCATTATATTATTTATTTATTAGAAAATGTCAGGTATCCACACACATATACATATAACTATATAACATCATATATATATATATATATATATATATATATATATATATATATATATATATATATATATGTAAATATATATATATGTAAATATATATATATATATATATATATATATATATATATATATATATATATATATTAATACATCTCTTTCTTTCTCTCTCCCCCTCTCTCTCTCTATACATATATACATGTACACATATAGAAAACACTAAGGCTGAAGACACATAGTGTAACTCTTTTTCAGGCGATTTTATGGCGAACTAAGCAAACACTACTTTACTGCGTTCATTTCCATATATCCGTGTTTCAAAAAACATTTTTATTAGTAAAATTACATTTAAGTAAACATACTAAATGTACATGGTTTTCTTCATCAGCATATAAAAATGTATCAATTACAATCACTGCTAGTATTATGTTGTAAAGTAAACGAACAGATCAAAGTCAGGAGAAAACATCGAATAAATCCTAAATTGTATATCAACGTAGTTTCTTTCTAAACAATAGTTTAAATGAAAATATACGTCTTTCCACTTTCTAACTTTTATTAGATTTCCACTTTCTAACTGTTATTAGATAGATCAGATAAGGAAAAAAAATGTTGAAATACCAACATAATTCAGTATTCTATTGAATGCAAGTAAAGGTCGACTGTTTTACTGTCTTGTTTACAGAGATTTTTTAAACAACATTTTTCGTCGAAAAATGAAGAAAAAGAATTATGTAGATTAAATACCGTTCATACAGATTTTAAAAATTATATATATATATATATATATATATATATATATATATATATATATATATAATATAAATTGAAATTTATAGAGGGACCAGCAATACTACATATTGACACGTTAATCTATCTTTCTATCTTTCTATCTACCTATCTATCTATCTATTTATTTCTGTCTATATTTCCCTCCCCCTCTCTATCCCTTTCTCTCTCTCTCTCTCTCTCTCTCTCTATATATATATATATATATCTATATATATATATATATATATATATATATATATATATATATATATATATATATATATATATATTGTTACAGAACATCAGGTCCAATCAACATGATATCATAGCCTTGGCATAGCCAAGATCGAAAATCCCTACAGCAACTTAGAAAACTGAGCTGTTAACTATGATATATGATATAGGTCGAGAGGGAGGAAGTAGCAACGTTAGTTTAAGTCATTTTCTCTATTAGCTTAGGTAGATTATTAATTAGTGTACAGCATATCAACCTTTTATCGATCAATCAATGCCGAAACATTAGTTGTAGTATAGTTAATGTTTTTATGCTGCAAGTATTTATTAAAAGTGTCTTGTTTGGCAATGTTTTTTTTGCTGCATATCAACCCTTTTAGCTTATTTAATGCCGAATCCGGTAATTCTGGTAAAAGTGTTTATGCTTCAAGTTCTTTATATGTTCAAGTTTTTATTCATTCTTTTTTGTTTGGTTGTTTTACGACATATCAACCCTTTTTGAGTTATTTAATTCCGAATCGGGTCATTTTGGTAAAAGCTTTTAAGTTCTTTATATGTTCAAGTACTTATTTATGGTGTTTGTGCAGTGAAACGGGAGTAGAGAGGGAGAGTTTGAAGGAGTACGGGAAGAGGAAAATTGTGTTTTTTATTCTTATTTTGCAGAGCATGATTGAGTTTTGCAACGAGAAAAAAAAACAATTACACATCAATGTTGGTGCATTTTTGGTCAGGTGACTGATATCTTCAGACAGTCTGATCTGGTAGCACTAGTTGGGAGGAACAAGTTAATAAAAAAACGAATATTTAATGTACGACGTTTAAAGAAAAGAAAATCTTAGGAAGATCTCTATCATTCCAGTAATCGTAAGATCCATCAGACTGATGACAAATAATTTCACAAACCACCTGGCGAATATACCCAGTGAATTAAGTGAAAGAGAAATAATTTCACAAACCACCTGGCGAATATACCCAGTGAATTAAGTGAAAGAGAAATAATTTCACAAACCACCTGGCGAATATACCCAGTGAATTAAGTGAAAGAGAAATAATTTCACAAACCACCTGGCGAATATACCCAGTGAATTAAGTGAAAGAGAAATAATTTCACAAACCACCTGGCGAATATACCCAGTGAATTAAGTGAAAGAGAAATAATTTCACAAACCACCTGGCGAATATACCCAGTGAATTAAGTGAAAGAGAAATAATTTCACAAACCACCTGGCGAATATACCCAGTGAATTAAGTGAAAGAGAAATAATTTCACAAACCACCTGGCGAATATACCCAGTGAATTAAGTGAAAGAGAAATAATTTCACAAACCACCTGGCGAATATACCCAGTGAATTAAGTGAAAGAGAAATAATTTCACAAACCACCTGGCGAATATACCCAGTGAATTAAGTGAAAGAGAAATAATTTCACAAACCACCTGGCGAATATACCCAGTGAATTAAGTGAAAGAGAAATAATTTCACAAACCACCTGGCGAATATACCCAGTGAATTTAGTGAAAGAGAAATAATTTCACAAACCACCCGGCGAATATACCCAGTGAATTAAGTGAAAGAGAAATGATTTCACAAACCACCTGGCGAATATACCCAGTGAATTAAGTGAAAGAGAAATAATTTCACAAACCACCTTGCTAATATACCCAGTGAATTAAGTGAAAGAGAAATGATTTCACAAACCACCTGGCGAATATACCTAGTGAATTAAGTGAAAGAGAAATAATTTCACAAACCACCTGGCGAATATACCCAGTGAATTAAGTGAAAGAGAAATAATTTCACAAACCACCTGGCGAATATACCCAGTGAATTAAGTGAAAGAGAAATAATTTCACAAACCACCTGGCGAATATACCCAGTGAATTAAGTGAAAGAGAAATGATTTCACAAACAACCTGGCGAATATACCCAGTGAATTAAGTGAAAGAGAGATAATTTCACAAACCACCTGGCGAATATACCCAGTGAATTAAGTGAAAGAGAGATAATTTCACAAACCACCTGGCGAATATACCCAGTGAATTAAGTGAAAGAGAGATAATTTCACAAACCACCTGGCGAATATACCCAGTGAATTAAGTGAAAGAGAAATAATTTCACAAACCACCTGGCGAATATACCTAGTGAATTAAGTGAAAGAGAAATGATTTCACAAATCACCTGGCGAATATACCCAGTGAATTAAGTGAAAGAGAAATAATTTCACAAACCACCTGGCGAATATACCCAGTGAATTAAGCGAAAGAGAAATGATTTCACAAACCACCTGGCGAATATACCCAGTGAATTAAGCGAAAGAGAAATGATTTCACAAACCACCTGGCGAATATATCCAGTGAATTAAGTGAAAGAGAAATGTTTTTATGCTGAAATTAAGTGAAAGAGAAATAATTTCACAAACCACCTGGCGAATATACCCAGTGAATTAAATGAAAGAGAAATAATTTCACAAACCACCTGGCGAATATACCCAGTGAATTAAGTGAAAGAGAGATCCAAACAATTGCGATCAAAGGTAAACATCCTAAAAGATCTATCGGTCTGAATGTCTTAAATAGTTGGCGTATGTCTGGCATCCGGTAAAATGCCTCATCCTAAGTAAAAGGAACGGTTAATTAAAACAAACAAACAGATGAAACCCAATTAACAACTTGTAAAGAACAGCATGTCTGCAATTATTACGCCAGGGTGTGTAAGAGTTTGGTGAGCTTGATAAGCGATATTCGATGTTTACGTGTGAATTAAATAAATAAGCGTTGACAATAATATATAGCCAGTTGACTCCCACCATAGGTATATATATATATATATATATATATATATATATATATATATATATATATATATATATATATATTACAACAAATACTATCCACAGACACATTTGTTTCATCCTTTTCCGGAAATCATCAGTGTGGAGGATGTTTGCTACACATTTTTACGTTTGTCTTTACACCCAGGGCCGCGCGGCTAAATAAACCAATCCTGTTGGCGGAGGAGTATTAAGATCTATTTATGTTTAAGTAAGCGGACCCATCTAGAAGGCTGTCACTATAGCGTTCAGTGCAGGTTAAGCCGGAACTTAGCATTACGCCTTTAAATTTGCCAGCCTAATTATGATTATATTAAAGTGCTCGTCTTAGCATTAAACATCATTTTCCATCACGTTTGAATATAATTTCCATAATTATCATATATATATATATATATATATATATATATATATATATACATATAATATGTGTTATTGTTTATTATCTATGTACGTATACGTTTCGTCCTTAAACCAGGACTCATCAGCATAGAGATATGACTATTCACTACCGGTCATGCGATTCGAAACCCCGGATTACGAGTATTTTACAACCACACGGCCAATTTTAAATAGCGAATACACTGTGATAATTTTAACACGTTATCGGCGGCTATAACGTCTAGAGCGTACTACTATTTGAAAGGAACGATGCATTTAAAGCTAGTGACGTCATGTAATGTTAATACTACACTTGCAGTGCTCTACTCTTTCGACGAGCGACAAATAATAATACATATTTGTTATTGTTTATTATCTATGTACGTATACGTTTCGTCCTTAAACCGGTACTCATCAGCATAGAGATATGACTATTCACTACCGGGCATGCGATTCGAAACCCCGAATTACGAGTATTTTACAACTCAAATCCGACGCCTTAACCACACGCCCAATTTTAAATAGCGAATAAACTGTGATAATCTTAACACATTATCGGCGGCTATAATGTCTAGAGCGTTCTACTTTTTTTAGGAAGGAACGATGCATTTAAAGTTAGTGACGTCATGCTGTGTTAATACTACACATACAGTGCTCTACTTTTTCGAGGAGCGACAAATTTAATTAAATATTTAATTATTTTACCTACATACGCCGGCGTTTCAAGCTTCCGCTATCATCAGTGTAAGAGATGAACATTTCAGATGGTCGCAAGATTCGAACACAAGATTCGAACACAGTTACAGAATCACTCGAGAGAGAGAGAGAGAGAGAGAGAGGGGGAGAGAAAGAAAGGGAGATGGGGTGGGGTTAGTGCAAATGTAAGCTTCAATGAAGAAGAGATATTAGAAATCGAGGCGTGTTTTCAAGTCAAAGACAAATTGTACTTCAAAAAATGCATCAAATCGTTAGATAAACATTTAAATACATCAAAGACTATTTTCCTGAATGAAGTCATTTTTTTCGTAGTAGTTGTTTTAATAATTACGTTTGAGACGAGGTCTCTCTGCATCAATTTTAAAAACAGGATAGTAAGATGAATCATTATATCATGTCATCAATAGTAGGGGGGCTAGCGTGAAAAATTATCTTTTATAAAACAACTCCCCCCCCCCAAAAAAAAAAAATTAATGGAGTTAGTTCAGCGGGGTATCCGGTCACTCTCCCGATCCATCTTGATAGGTTTAGTTTGATGTAAAGGATGTAAATAGGGAGTCGAAGCCCTTCGTTAAAATTCAGATACCTCTGACTTTTGTGAAATTTGACTAATAGGTATTAGACATAAATTGCTAAACATTATCCAAATTTAGGTTTTATAAAGGGCAAAATATCGGCACAAAGTCTCATTTTAAAATTATTTTTTCAGATTTGCGTTAAATTTGATCTAATTAAGCAAGTCCCCGAAATGTTTCTATTGACGGCTTATTATGATTCGTCTAGCAAACTTGTTCAAGAAATTGATGCTGATAGACATTTGTGTCTAACCTCAGTAATAAAACATTAACTTTTGGATTAAATTCGATTAATTCATCAACATAGTCTTTATTTAAGACATTAATTTAAAAAAAAATGTAGAATTAAAATTATGTAATATATTTTATCATTATTGGAATTGGCATTTTAGACAAGTATCATTATATCTTAATTTTAATCTTGGTAAGGGGGCATCAAAGTGGTGCAAAACTGTTCTGTACGGGGAATACATTTTACCCGTCCTTGGACGGTGATTCTTATGGTTAAAGTATATAGGTAAAAGAAGGCTTTGGGTGAAACGTTGATCACATCACGTTTATTTAAACTAATAGATTCTTTAAACTTCAAATATTTTGATGAAACTTAAATCGTATGCATCAAATTCTCCGGAAAATGCAAGTGGTCCTGAATCTCGACGTGCCCCGCAATGTGCCCGATCTCTATACGGTATTTGGACAGGACCCCCTTAAAACTTCAGATACGTCTATCTGATTTGAATTAACTTTAAAGCATATGTATTAAAAATTTATTCAAGGAGTTCCAAAAATGTTGTTTATCTGACTATATGAAGGGGCAACAGGGAGAAGACAGTTTAAAAGAAAGTAAAATGGTGTTATGAACATAGTAAAAATGGACGAAGTATTCTTTATTAAATCCCGATGATGTCGGGTATTTTTGCTAGTTAAACTATTTAGGAAAGAATCCTTAGAGGCACACACGATATCAAACCAATTTATGCTTGTCGACCGTTTTTGCTTTTTTTCAAACCGTTTTCTCTAATTTCTTATCGCTTGTATTAAAAGGTTTAATGGAACAGACGCAGAAAATGGTGAATGCGCTAAAGAAAAAAAAGCAGAATAATTATTTCTTGCAATTTTTCTAGTTTTCGGGTTTTTTTGCCTTTCTTTTTATCCAATTCCTTGCAGACTATTTTAGCATTTTTTGGTGGGGTGCGGTTTGCTGCAGGGTGGGGTACTCGATTCGTTCTATTCTCCCAATTATATTATAATCAATTCAGCATGGGAAGAACATAACTAAAATATTCTCACCAAAAATAATTTTCCTACTTTACTGCCAAAGGACACGGAATCAGCTTCCGCGTACTGGTTGATGACGTTTTCACGCCCAGTGAAAGGCTGACGAAGAATGTCTAAGAAAGCTACATTTATCTTATATAAAAAAGAATGAGTTCACCGGAGTTTAGAAATAAGGCCGTAATAGAATTTAAGCTACAATTAAAACTTGAATTCAGACTAGCCAAGTTTTCTTTGGCATTGTTGTCACATGTTCTTAACAATAAAATAACTCACTTTACTTCATTTATTCTAAGGATTTACATATTCCGGCCCTATGGACTTGTAATATAAAGATAGTATGCAGTAATTATCTAAAATTATAAAAACAAAACACTCAACAACTTTACATTTATATATCTAATACATAAAATCAAGTGAAGCGGATTTTAAAAGTTGAAGCTTAATAGCATTCACCGGGCATTCAGACTTAGATCTGAGTAGCCTATTTTTATTATTTGTTGTTGTATGATGATATTTGCAATGAAATAAAGTACCTTGCGATACTTTACTTTTAAAATAACTTATCCCGATCTGTGGGACTTGTAATATCTAAACATTTGTCACTAATAACTTAAAATTCTAAAATAAACTCTTAACAAATGTACATATATATATATATATATATATATATATATATATATATATATATATATATATATATATATATTTAATATATAAAATAAAGTCAAGCGGACATAAATAGCATTTAAGTGTCACAGTGACTTCAATAATGTGTACGTTAATTCTTTTTATTAAAATAAAAAGGGAAGTAGTCGTCAGCTTTTAGATCTAATTATTTATATATTTAAATGTAATTTTGCGAAGACATATAGTTGATTATAGTATTTTGTTGTCGAATAGCAATGCAATAACAAATACCTCCGGGAAGCGCCGCGGCGGGACAGCTATCATGTGATTGAATTCATTCGAAGTTGTTTCTACCTATTCTTACTATAGTAACATAAAGACGGGTTACTATAATTGTTGAATTCTATGATACAATATAAGATTTAGTAATGTCGTAGTTATAGTAATCCGAAAACACTCACAAACAGCTTTAGGTATTCCTAATTTGCATATTTTTTATTTCTTATAAATTAGTATTTTTTAATATACATTTTTATTTTGCATATGTTCTTATTTGCCCATAGTAAAATGTCTGATGTCGCTGTGATGCGTAGAATAAATACTGCACTTAACATAATGTAATTATGACATCATTTTTAAATTAATCCAGAAAACTGATATAATATATGATTTTTACATTTCTTATGATTAGATCCAGTATAGTATATGTTTGTTCCTCACGATACCACTCTCTAAGGAGTACCTTCTCCGATCGAAATGAACATACATTTGCTAGGCTGTATATATATATATATATATATATATATATATATATATATATATATATATATATATATATATATATATAATACTTTTATTTACACAAACCTTTAGCTACATGTAAGGAAACGCTTCAACCGGAGCTCTTAAAAAGCCGGAATCCTCAGGCTGATGGAAAATATGAGACAGGTCTCCCTGACTCTCTCATGCTATCTCGCTCTATCCTCTATCACACTTGGTAGGTGTTCATAGTTGCATTGTAGGTCGTCTGAAAGATCTACTATGACTCAAACTGATCACAATTACAAATTACAGATAACAAACAATTGTGTTTAAATAAATTGTTGCATTATTTATTTCTGAAAATGTTTTCTATACGTTTATCACATTTAAATGTGAAAAAAATAAGCAAAATAATGTTCACCTGTTCGCTTCTTAAAGTGAAAACATTTCTCCTTACTCAAGAAAGAACTCACGCATTAAATTAGTAGGCTTTCATGGGACGAGTTCTTTCCCCGATTACTAATGATACGGAAGTTCATTCTAGTAAAAATCGATCACATTTAGTCACATTAATAAATATCCGTTAACAATAGTATTTTACTAATTTCTTCGATCAGAGAAAACACTTAATTCATAAATTAGTTAACAGATTACAGGTTACATACGATCAAAGTTTTCGAACCGTATTGGCATTATTGTGACTAGGTCCCCCCATAAACGTATCAACTTTTTCCTCCCTCGTCTGTAACGTGCTTCAAACAGGAAACGAAAGGCGAAACATTAGGTGGACTGTTATGCTGATCTAACTTATTGCGTTAAAACATGGACACCTCGCGACACTATGAATCGTGGAAATCGTGGTAACGGAGAGAGTCGCTATAATACATCCAGGGGAAATCTCTGGCTAGAGATTACTTCTGTACTTTCTGTAAATGCATACTCTTCTTAACTACCTCCTTGTTGTCTTATTTCTTTTCCAACTTTTAAGGCCACAACATAGACGAGCGATGTTTCTTTTCAAGGTTGAATTGATGGATTTTGTGAGTTCGAACTTCGACAGTTATTTGCTTGTTTTACAAGTATTTATTTGTTTTTATTGCTAATTTAGTGTAAACTCTACGTTAGTCTCTTGAAACTATGATATTAAGCGATTGTTATCATTTTATTTATATTTCGTTTATTTTCTACTATTGTATAACACGACTCTGAAAATATTAAAATGTTCATGTTATTAATAAAATTAAGTCGACGTTAGCTTCACACTAATTCCGATAAAGTTTACGTTAATTTGTGGTCGAATCGTTGTTAAGTAGTAATATTTTTCTACTTTTTGCCTTTATTCAACCAAACAAGCCACATTGCCACTGAGACGTAACGGGTTACCGTGATCATGGGCCATATTGATAGTGCCCATTCTAAGTGGGGAGTTGTGCGATGAGATGGTTATTCACATTCACAATTTCAACATGTTGGTACAGTCAGGAAATCAGGGAGCAGGGAGGGAATTCCAAACGCTAGCTGTTCGAGGAAATACGCTATTAGAGTAGATACGTTCCTACATCTGAGACCTCTACGGTGAAAGGTGTGATTTTGCGGCGTGTCGGGTTTGCCGGAAGTATTTAGATCGATTGCGTAAAAGTGCAGCAAATTCGTCAAAGCGTAATCAATTGAAGTACTTGTAAGATAAGCACAGGGATGCAACATTGCGGCGATGAGACAAGGACTAAAGCGTGGGAGACAGTGTTGAGCAGCTAACATTACACACAAACGCACCTATTATTGCCACCTATTAGATTAGGTCAAAACCATTCGTAGTTTATTTATATTTCAAAATTTACTAAAACATTCGATATATATAAATCATCAACCGATTATTTTTTTAAATACATGTATTCCTTCTTAAAATTGTCATTCAGATTACTAACTTCAAAACATCAGTAAAAATACAGATAAATAAATTAAATGTAAATATCACATTCTAACCGTAAGAGCAAAAACAATCCACGAGGAAATAGAAATCTTAATGTTTATGTTGCATAGTACCTCTCCTGCTTGGACCGCGGCAGTACGCGTTTCGTATACTCGTCGTGTAGAGAGTTGGTCGTGTCGTCCAGTAGATGAATTCTTTCTTCTAGAAACACGCCGTCTGTTGTCTGCAATAAAAGCCATGTGGTGCACTCCGAAGACAAACTCTTCTTTTGAATGCAATTCATTTATTACAAGCATTGTTATTTCAACTGGGGTTACGTCGAGAGAGAGAGAGAGAGAGCAATAACTACTTTATCGTAGTTAGTTATTAGTGTTTTCTTAACTATTCATAGAGAGGGAGGGGAAAGGATTTCTCGGGCCTGCATTCCCCTAAGGGAAATATCCCTTATCTTTACATTGTGAATCGCACGTCCTCTCAGTTCGCTTTCCGAATCAGACTGACTAAAACTCGCTTCTCACGAGAACGAGTGACGTCACAGAGCCTCTGTTTCCCAAGCAAAGGCCTGTGACGTCACAGCCTCTCCAGGTGCAGACTGACCCCTGATCTGGGGTCTCGTCACACGGTAACCTTGTCACGTCTGCCAGCTCTGACTGTGAGAACAAGCCCCAATCTGTACTCGACTGCACCCACGTTAATTCGCGCAAGTCAAACCCGATTTCCAACAGATACGTCCACTCCCACAGGGCCATTATCTAACATTTATATAAACATTATCAACCACCGAATACTGCTCTATTAGTTTTTAAGCAAAGTTAACCCAGTCGCACATTTTTACAAACCTAGAAAGATGGTGTCATGATGAACGAACATATAGTACATTGCCCCTCAAAATATGGATAATGGCTTGGAGAGAGGTATAATAATATAACAGATACCACATTGCCCCCCTAAAACGGACGAGATAATACCTGGGAATATGTTATCATGATGAATGAAATTATACTACACTAACCCTTACCAAAGGAGGATGTTACGTCTGGGAGAATTTCATCATGGCAATAGAATATGTACGACACTACCCCTTTCCCAAAAATAGAGGAGGTAATGTTTGTAAAGATTGTGTCATAGGATCAACACATATACTACAGCAGCCCACAAAGAGGAGGTAATTCCTGGGAGAGTGGTATCATAACAACATGACATATACATCATTACTCCCTAAAAAAGTCGAGATAATACCTGGGAAGATGTTATGACGAACGAAATTATACTACATTTTTCCATAAAGCAAGGAAGATGTGATGTCTGGGAGGATAGAATCATGACAACAGAATAGATATTACACTACCCCTTTCTATCAAAAAAGAGGAGATAATGCCGATGAGGATTGTGTCATGACTACAAGACGCTACGTCCCAAGGGAGAAGTTCATGCCAGGAAGGATCGCCTCATGACAACGGAACTGATACTACACCACTATGTACTGCCTCGGAGGATAGTATCATGGCAATGGGATAGATACTGCATTATTACTATGAATTGATCATTGAAAGATAGTACATTAGTCTGCAATAGTATAGTTCACCTAATGGAGCAGTAAAAGAGAGTTAAATAGTAAATTATTAGAATAGAAGTAATAATAGAGTTTCGAATTTAGACATACAGATACTAACTCTCGATTACAAATAGATATATGCGTAAAATGAATTCACTTGAATCGAATGTGATAGTTATTTTAGACAAATAGTTATTTTAGACTAATAGTTATTTTAGACCAATAGTTATTTTAGACAAATAGTTATTTTAGACTAATAGTGATTTTAGACAAATAGTTATTTTAGACCAATAGTTATTTTATACCAATAGTTATTTTAGATCAATAGTTATTTTAGACTAATAGTTATTTTAGACCAATAGTTATTTTAGACAAATAGTTATTTTAGACAAATAGTTATTTTAGACTAATAGTGATTTTAGACCAATAGTTATTTTATACCAATAGTTATTTTAGATCAATAGTTATTTTAGATCAATAGTTATTTTAGACCAATAGTTATTTTTGACCAATAGTTATTTTAGACTAATAGTGTCCGCTTTAGATATGAATACATGCAAAAATGTCCGAATATTTTTATATCGATGTGTAAACAAAATCTACACTATTAGCCAAACACTATCAACTGTGTCGTTGTATTACGACATGCCCGCCTTGCTAGGCGAGCGAGTGCATGACGTTCAGATTAAAAAGCCAACTGCTTTGTCAGCAGTCGGAACATCTTACCTCTACGGTATCACTCTCGCTGCGAATTAAGGAGTATTAGAATGATTTTACATATTTATATTTTGCATTATAGTTTTATTATTAGTTATAAAACTATAAATACGGCTTTTCGTAACAATAATACACAGCCTCCTGAAGACGGTCGAGAGACCGAAAGTGCTCGAGGAATGGTCCACGATACAACGCTAGGTGCTCTACTCCACCGGTTAACACCCGAAACCCAAAGAATCACTCGCCGCGTCGAGAAATTAACAAAAAGATCGTGAAGAGAGAACTCCGTGGTATTTAACGACGCGTGTATAAGAAATATATATATATATATATATATATATATATATATATATATATATATATATATATAATCTTATTTGAATTTGCTTTCATTATAAAAACATGTCATCTCTCTTGATAAAAAAAAAACACTATATTTATCTCTCTTGATAAAAAAAAAATATAGTGATGCCCCCCCCCCCCCCCCCTGCCAAAAAGCGATGACTAACGTTTTTTTCCTGAGAAACTAGCTGAACATCTCTTCACTCCTGGATTACAAAATATACACTTGAATTTGAAAATAATTTCAAATCTTACCGATGTATTTTACAAATAATGCATCAGCCGCAAAATAAATAGACAATTCCTGTATGATGTTTAAGTCGGGAGTCAATTCTGTGCACGGCACAAAAAACAGTTGCGTCTCAGATACTCTGTAGACAACTTAGTGGACAACAGAACAACCGTTCCGTTTGATTTGTTAATGGACACATTTGAACTGCCATCTCCATCACCTCCCATGCAGACAAATACAAATGAGAATTATCAAAGACCTCACAGGAGTTTGCCAAAGCGCAGTCGTACTAGGTTAAAGCACCTCCAAGTTGACCCCAGGTGCGCTCGATACAGTTAAAGACAAAAACGGAGAGATGTTAGGACAACGAACGAAAACGAATCACCTATTTTGAACAATATCGGGAGTTAAGAGTTATCGTCCTTGGAAATGGTATTCTGCTCAGAGAGAAAGTAAACACAGATCACGGCTTCGGACTGTTAATATGTCAATCGCGTCTAGCGGCAAATTAATTCATTAATTTATTCTGTGTTCAGTTTTAATAAATCTGTTAAACGTTTTTCTTGATAGTTCATCCATTATATTTACAAGTTATTATTTATTATAACCTAAATTACGAGGTTATAAAATATATATATGGTAAAATACACGATATATATATATATATATATATATATATATATATATATATGTGTGTGTGTGTATGTGTGTGTATATATAAATAATAGAAACAAAGAAAGAGCGAGGTTGATATATATCTGCGTATGTAGTTGTTTGTGCCTGTGTGCAAGCTTTGCCTGTGAAGAGCCTTCGTGGTGCAAACCACCTCAAACGATGAAGGCACATGAATCAATTGTCTAATATGATCGAATTTCTGTCTTCTTTTGAAGTGACCAGAATTGGCTGGCTAAAATGTATTCTCCCCCTTCCGGTCACGTATTTATTGACGTCATCAACAACAACAGTCAAAACAACGACAGCAACAACACAACCGCAGCGATAAACGCCATGCAAATATCGAGAGTCTGTAGCTAGGGGCTGTGGGCTGGGGCGAAGTTTGTGTAGGAAGAGAGAAAGAGAAAGATAGACAGACATACAGAGAGAAAGATAGAGAAAGAGCGAAAGAGAGAGATAGAGCGAAGGAAAAGAGAGAGATAGAGAGAGAGAGAGAGAGACCCTGATCTAAGCAAGATGTACTGCTCTTTTTTACACTCTCACTTACAGAAGCCCCAACGATATTACATCATTATATATGGATCTAAGCTTGATCGCTCTCCACTCTCTCCCTGTTATATATATATATATATATATATATATATATATGTGTGTGTGTGTGTGTGTGTGTGTGTATGTATGTGTGCGTATGTATGTATATATGTATATATGTATATCTGGCCAGAATTTATTCTTAAATAGATATTTCATTGACTATTACAGACAACGTGTGTCTGCATATATTTCTTCTGATCTGTTCTAAGTTATTTATATATGTGTATATATATATATATATATATATATATATATATATATATATATATATATATATATATATATATATATATATATTTCTTAATTTGATATATTTCGATCCGTACATTTATAATTCTTATCATGTATAAAAGTACATAACAATCGCATCCTCTTCTATTTATCAATAAATAAATATATGTATATATATATATATATATATATATATATATATATATATATATATATATATATATATATATATATATATGTGTGTGTGTGTGTGTGTGTGTGTGTACATATATATATATATATATATATATATATATATAGGCAGCATTTTCTTTTTCATACATATTTCATTAAATATTACGGACAACGTGTGTCTGCATATCTTTCTCCTGATCCGTTCTAAGTTCCTCCTTTGTGTTCGGGGTTCGAGCGAGACCTGTTTATTGCATTCACCGTACTCGTTTTGTCCATTTTACTTTAAGATTCATCTTGATCAATCTTCACGTCTGGTAATTATGTAAAGAACGTGTTTTAAATATTTATTGATATTTTTGGCAGGAACCGTGCGATGATTGTAGCATTAATAAGGTATTAATATCAGTATTATTAGCATTGTAGAATGTGTTCACTATTATTGAAATAAATGTTGTTTAAACGTACAAGGCTTCTAATATATGTAGTTTTTATTTGGCTCGAACCTTAACTGGATTTCTCTCTCTCTTTCTCTTTCTCTCTCTCTCTCTCTTTCTCTCTCTCTCTCTCTCTCTCTCTCTCTCTCTCTCTCTATATATATATATATATATATATACATTTTTGTGCTACAGATGTTTGTTAAGGCAAGTAATATAGCCATTTGCTTTATTTTTAGGATGGGGTGAAATTGAAAAGTTTAAAAACGAGAGAAAGGGTATGATTACATAAATTTACTAAGCCGGCTTTCGTCCACACTCATCAGATTAAATACACGGATCTAAAATTAAAGCACTACAATTAAAACTTAAAATATTTAGTGAAATGAACGGCAGTGAAATTTTAGGGGAAAACACATATGGGGGTCACAAATGAATCACATCAGGTCCTAGAAGCCAATCTTATCGCTTTATAGGGAAGTTTTTAATGGCTTAATATGGATTGTTTCTAGGACTTGAAGATGGAATAGGGAGTGTGATCTACTTATGACTGACAAACTGTCACTAGTGTTGTTAAATAATGGCCCTATGGAGTGAACGTGTCTGTTGGAGATCGGGTTTGACTTGCACGATTTGTGGCGAGGTCGTCTCGTGCAGGTTTAGTGCAATGTTGTTCTCACGGTCGCGGTGACGTTGACGAGACCTTGAGTTCAAAGGTTAGGTCACACCTGTGCGTCGATCACGGGATTTCGTGACGTCACAGTTTTCCCGCTGGGAAAACTGGAGTGGGATTATCAGTTCTTGACTGGAAGCCAACAAGAGAACACGCTTTAACCATGTAGCGATTACAAGCTAGGGGATTTCGGATCCCCCGAAGTAGAGCCAGACGAAGTCCCCATCTTCCTTCCTTTGCAGGTGGCTAAGTGGTTAGGTGATTGATTTAGAAAATTTACTAGCGTAAGCCTCTCTCTCTCAGCGACAACGAACTTGCCCAGTGTCGACAAGCAGTATAGTTCATAAATGGCTCTAAAATTAATAAAAAGGAGAAGCCTTGTTATATTTTATCGTGTACGGGGAGATTTGGTTTCAGTTACGGAAATAAACCGCCGGCAGAAAATGTAACAACAACAGGCGTCTGCAAAGAGTGATGACGGCGCCAGCTCCGCAGGCTAGCGATGGCAGCGGCGACACAAAAGCCTACAGAGATATCAAGCTACAGGCGACAAGGTTAGTACGAATAGTTGCATACAACGGCTAGGCAATGGAGAAAGGGAGAGACAACGTTAGTACGAATAGTTCCCGGCCTGTTCGGAAATGCGAATCGAGAAACGACATATCGTCCCATTAGTAGCGCGTTCGTTCGTTCTGGATCAACAATGAAGAGTTCTACGACAACAGAGACTCCGACATTCTACGAACGTATCATCAACCTGTAATGTAACAGTGTCAGCCAATGCACATTCGACGTTATTTATAAGATAGTAAGTTATAGCTAATCCGGATCTGTTGACTGAATTATTTCAATTATTTAATCGGTCCCGGCGTATTGCAGAGAGAGGTTATTCTGGATTCAAACCATTGCACCATCTTTCCCACGTATATGGCATTGCACCGACATTCACATTGATAAATAATATTACTAATATGGTGGGGTGGGAGAACATCCTTGTCCACGGATTCTCACAAATTTAAAAATTATCCTCATCTTCAGTCGACCAGCCCTTAGCGTTGAAGACAAAATTTAATGATCTTGCCTACGTTTATGCAGGCATTCCCATTGGCTGTTCTAATTTCAATTGCCAAAATCAACATTTTCTTGCCATCAAACGCCTTCGGTCAAATCAGTAAGGAAACAGAGTAGAAACAATGAACAATTCTTCTAACAATCTGTACACATAGGTTTTTTTTTTACTATTTCCCCCTATCCAGGGCACTTTCAAATAAATTCGGCATTCAGAAAAGTGAAATATGTTAGGGGATTTACAATCAGCAGCATTTTTATTAATACAATTACTAATAATACGTTTTTCAGAATAGCAATTATTAATAAATATCTTTCTGATTCTATTAATTGCAGACTCTGATCGATGTGAAAGAACATATACTAATTGTTCGATGTACCAAAGTATAAATGAAGCCTACCTTTCTTGGTATTGGTACAAAAGAAGACCAATCAGCATACCAGCCATTAAAAGTCTACTTCCTATAGATGCTAGTGAGAAAGCCACTTCTTGGACTTTCAACAAAGTCCAAGAAAGTAGAAACTGTTATTTTTCTCACTTTTCATGGTAAACTTCTAAAGCTCCATGAAGATAATTCAACACGTTAAAGAATGTTAAGGCTTCACTTCCCAATGAAAACATGGTAAAAGTTTCGTCAACATATCTAACATATGTCGTAGATGTAGTTGAAACACAAAATAGTACGCATTTGTAGGATCCGACGATGATATCTGCTAATGTTGGGACTAATGGGACGTCCATTGAAAACCCCATCAATCTAACTATGCATAATATGATGAAGCTGACTTCAACCGATTTGGTCCGAAAAAGTACCAATTCTACAATGATATATTTTGGAAAGCATTGAGAGGCAAGCTTACCTCCATAAAGTGAGCCAGAACAAATATGTATAACCACTTCCATAGGGGCATTTGTGAAGAGACGAAAGAGCATATATAAATGATTTTATTAATTTTAATATTGCATCAGAGTGTTGTTCTCTAATTAAAATGTAACATGTTCATACCCATGGATGCTTCATAAGATGT
This sequence comes from Sepiola atlantica, assembly GCA_963556195.1. Lineage (NCBI taxonomy): Eukaryota > Metazoa > Mollusca > Cephalopoda > Sepiida > Sepiolidae > Sepiola > Sepiola atlantica. The sequence goes on from OY744551.1 coordinate 26,082,825, forward strand.
GATCTATTTACTTATTCAAACACGCGCCAACCTGCATGAAAAATCGACCGGACTTTACCTTAAACTGTCGTCTATAAAACTTTAACATACATTTTGCTAACTCAACGATGGGCTGCTCCCCTACTTGGGATTTATACCAGCAAAATAAAGAAAAAAAAAGAAAAAAAGTATTTCTCGAAAAATGATATACTTATCGAAAGTTTAGCCTAAAAAATAAATGATTTTATTTATTTAAAAATTGCAGCATGTTTTGGTTTTCAAATGTTTATACCAAATATGTATATACATGACTTCTCCTAAGAGTTGATCTATTTACGTATAGACATATATATATATACATATACATATAAATATACATATATATATACACATATATATATATATATAATATATATATATATATATATAATATTAAGATATTAATTTAAATAAAAGATAAGCGATGTATCGTTCAATAATAATCTATCGTGACAATATAAATCTCAATATATTGAATATATATATATATATATATATATATATATATGCATATATATATATATATTAAGATAGTGTGAAATAAATACGTAAGTAAGGTGCTCGATTATTCATAAAAATCTAAGATAAAAGCGTAATATTTATTAATATATGTATTACAGAAGTTCAGAACAACATCGGTACCGTCCATTTCAAATCCAACAACAGAGGAACGGTGCGTGACCCTTTCTATAGACTCTCGTCAGCCTCCGTTGTCGTTGAAAACATAGGTTTAGAAGAGTTCATAGAGAGGGATTACGTACCGCTCCTATGTTGTTGGATTTGAAACCGGCTATTCCGATGTTGTTCTGGACTTCTCTAATATATATATATATATATATATATGATTATTTTTATTTACACAGACATGTACAAAATCTGTGACACTGGCATGTCGATGTCATCGATCAACAGTTATTATAAACTGAGATCTCATAAGGCAGAGTTAGAATCCGATCTTAACCTTAGATCATATTTGGAAAGAAATATTATCTAAGGTTAAGATCGGATTCTAACTCTGCCTGATGTGATTTCAGTTTATAATAACTGTTGATCGATAACATCGACATGCCAGTGTCGCAGATTTTGTACACGTCTGTGTAAATAAAAATAATTATATATAAAAGCTCTATTTGATATTGAACACTTTTTATACACCCGGTTTAAATTCTTTGGTTTACTACCCTGTGGATGTTTTACCTGGATTATTATATATATATATATATATATATATATATATATATATATATATATATATATATATATATTATAATATAAAATGAAATAATAAAATAAGGTGCCAATCAAATTCCATTAGAATTCAAAGTTCAAGCAAAGTATCTTAACGTCCTTAGCTCATGAGTTTTCAAAGATTATTCTTCTCCTCAGAGAACCATTACCGCAGTGATATTACCACAGGTAATAAATTACATTTTGAAAATATATAAAAATATATACAAAAATGCATAAAAATATATAACATCAAATATATCAACCCAAAAACATACTTTTTTTTGTTAAATCTATACAATCCATTCAAGTCATACAATTTAAAAAACATAATCAGGAAAGATATCCAGAAGGTTGACTGAAGATTAATCCAGGTGATGAGTGACAGTCCAAATACGAGAAATTGAAAGAATTGAAAAGTTGTACTGCTCAGATCAAGTTTTTGGAATTTTGAGTGAGTTTATTGAACTTTTGATATTATTTGATTTGATTTATTTATCGTTGTAATAGTTAACATTGTCATTGGATACTTTTAACTTCATCGATTGCTGACGCATCTCACGACTGAACAATTTTTTTCATTCTTTCAATTTATCGTGTAGTAATATCACTGCGGTAATGGTTCTCTGAGGAGAAGAATTATCTTTGAAAACTCATGAGCTAATGACGTTAAGATACTTTGCTTGAATTTTGAATTCTAATAAAATTTGATTGGCACCTTATTTTATTATTTCATTTAATATTATAATATTAATGCTCTATCCAGTATATTGAGCTTCAGTTTTTATCCGGATGTTTCACACTAATTATAAGATATTAGTTGACGCTTATATCTTTTGTTGGATTACTTTATATATATATATATATATATATATATATATATATATATATATATATATATATATATATATATATATAACTGTGAACAACAAAAACAACATCAACAACTATTTCGACGTGCAAATATTGTAATCCTGGTTGTGGTGGAGAGAGATACAAATAGACAGAGAAATAAGAGAGAGAGAGAAGGAGTGATGGTCGCCCTGATAATAAAAACCCTTTTCCATATCCAGGGGTGTTCGTCATTTTGTTTTATCCGATTAGTTTTCTCTCTGCCTCTCTCCCCCTATTTCTCTTTACTTCTCTTTCTCACACTGGACCTCATCCATCCATCCATCCATCTATCTATCCACCCCACGCTATTTGCTGTTGGCTTCTTTTGCTACGTAAGGCTATGCGGCTGCCTCTGTTTTCATATTATTTTTATTTGCTATAGTTTTGTGTATTTTTTTGTATTTATTTTATTTTTACTTTTGTTGTTGAAGGCGAGAAAATGTGTGACTCGCTCAGAAATACCGGAATGTCTTTTAGGTTACGTTTTCTTTCCCTACTTTATCGGTCTCAATTATCTTTTATAAGCTGATTTGCGCGTCTATTTCTTATAGCTTGCCTTCCTAAGCCAATATTATGATGTATAAGCATGTATGATAACTGTTCACACACGCACACACATACACACACATACACACACACATGTAGATCCGGTTACAAGTACTTACTTTTTAATTTTATCTATGTATATATCTATATCAATGTCTGTCAATCAATATAAATCTGTTCATATCTACCTATTTATCTACCCATATATCTTTTGATCTAAATAGATATCTATCAATTTATGTATCTATCTCAATTTAAAGTATGCATGTTCCTCAGTTTCTTTTATTTCGTTTTTGTCTGTTTTAATACTTTTTCGTTATTTTTCTTCTTCGTTGTCTTCTTCTCTTTTCTTATTTTGTATTTTCTTTCCCTCATCTTTTTCTTCTATTTTTTCTTTTTATTCTTTATAGACTTTCTCTTCTTCTTCTTCTTCTTCTTCTTCTTCTTCTTCTTCTTCTTCTTCTTCTTCTTCTTCTTCTTCTTCTTCTTCGTTTTGTTCGTTTTGTTCCCTCTTCTTTTCTTTTTCTTCTCTTACTCTTTCTTCCTATTTTCTTTTTCTCACCTTTTCTTTGTCTTCTCCCTTTTTTATCCTTTATTTATATCTATATTTCCTGTTTCTTTTCTTTTTCTTCCCTCTTCCTGTTCCTGTGATTCTTCGTTTTCTAATTCTTCTTACCTCTTTTTTTGTCTTCCATATTCTACTTCTCTTTGCTGTTTCTTCGTCTTTTTCTTTTTGTCAATTTTTCTTTTTCATCTTTTTCTTCATACTTTTCTCATTCTCATTCTTATTCTTATTTTGTTATCATTCTTCTATACTATATCTTTTCTTTCCTCATCATCTTCTTCTTTTTTTTTCTTCTTCTTCTTCTTCTTCTTCTTCTTCTTTCAAGACTATACTTTTCTACCTACCTTCTTTCTTCTTTTTTGTCTAACTCTCACCCACACTATTTTCTCTCTCTTCACGTCCACTTCCCCTTTCTTCTCTTATCTCCCTTTCCACATCACAGTTACCTCCCCTCGTTTTCCATCCAGTTCAACACTTACAACTAATTCTATTTACATGCCAAAATATATTACCAAGCTGCCATTTCCAAGAACTGATTCTGAACCCCCCCCCCCGTCATAATTCCCTTTTTTTCTACGCGTTCACCGCAAATAAGTTTTACATCCGCAGGTTAAAATAGATAACGAGGAAAATATAAGTTATTTACCTCCTACCCGATTCCGACCAAAAAATGGCACTCAACGGATTGGAATCATATCACGCTTTTTTATTATTTAAGCTCACATAGATATTCGCACCGTCTTATAATTATTTAATAAATGTTTGTATCCTGATTTCTTCAAATTCTATTTCCCTCTCCCCTCTCTCTCTCTTTCTATTTCTCTTTCCTTTTATCTCCTTCACCCTCCCCCTCTCCTCCTCTCTCTTTTTCTCTCTCTCTATCTATCTATCTATCTATATATATATATATATATGAGTATATGAAAGGATAAAAATAATCCGACGGTATGAAATTAAAAATGGAAAAGCGGAAGACCTTTTCGCTCAACGTTTCGCCCAAATTTCACGTGGGCTTTGTCAAGAGCGGACGAAGAATTTTGTCATTTTGTCATTTTTGTATTCTTCGTCCGCTCTTGACAAAGCCCACGTGAAATTTGGGCGAAACGTTGAGCGAAAAGGTCTTCCGTTTTCCATTTTTAATTTCATATATATATATATATATTATTCTTATCTTCCATTATATATAACTTTATTATCGTTATTAACATGATGTCCAATATGTTCGTCATTATTTTAATATTATTATCTACTTATATAATCATTATTATTGATAAATGTATTCACTGGATAGCTCATCACGGGTCCTGCTGAAGGGTATTATCAGATCTGAAAACTATGTTAGATGTTTTACCTTTAAATTCCCATATGTTGTTAACACTTTAACTTTAAATCTTAAGTTTTGAATCCCAATCTAAATAAATTCTCGAAGTAGTTTTTTTTCCTTAAAATATTAACCTGTAACTATTTAATAATTGATTTTCAATTTTCTTATTCTATAAATTCTAATTTCTATTGGGACTACTTTTTTTTATATAAGGTCTCTTACTAACACTATAAAAACTGATTACTCTACCACTTCTAAATAGAAAATGTAAACCATTAATAACCTTTTCCTCTCTTTGTATGACTATATATGTGCATGATTCTCCATGGAGCTGCATCTTCATTCTAAAGGCTTTTATGTTATATAAAAACGATATATGGTTTATTTCTTTATTGTATAGTGTTTCTCCTTGCATGTAACCCAACACCTCTTTGTGCCACTCACATCCCTAGATATTGGTTTGCACCCGATCTGTGCAGATTGTATTTATCCATACCACTACTTCCCTAATTATTTCTAAGTTTCTGTATCAGTGGTAGTGTTAATCTCTATTGGCTGGATTCTGTCTGTTAGCTTTTACATTGGTGTGCCGATGAAGAAAACCGATATTAATAAAGATATATCGTCTTAAAAACGATATACACAGACTGTTGTTATGTTGAATCCCTGGAACGTAAATAACAGACAATGGAAAAAAGCAACAAAATATCTATGTTATATATATATATATATATATATATATATATATATATATATATATATATATATATATATATATATATATAATCCTCTACAATAAATGCCTAGCCGAATTTTGCTTCCTCGATAGCTGGAAAATTGCCACTGTGGTACCAGTCTACAAGAGTTCTGGGAATAGAACCGACCCTCAGAACTACCGCCCAATCAGTCTACTACCGATCTTTGCCAAAATCTTTGAATCCTTAATAAATCTAGCGATAGTACGGCACTTAGTTAATGCTAAACTTCTATCTGACCGCCAGTATGGATTTAGACAAGCACGATCTACTGCACACATCCTAACGGTCATCTCTGAACGCATGTATCATACACTCGACAAGGCAGGTTAAGCTAGGGCAGTAGCGCTTAGTATATCCAAGGCCTTTGACAAGGTATGGCATGAAGGGCTTCTGAAAATACGCTCATACGGTCTTACTGGGCAACTACTTAATATAATTAGATCCTTCCTAAACAAAAGAAAAATCCAGGTTGTCCTCGATGGCCGTTCATCTAAGCAACATGACATAAATGCTGGTGTGCCCCAGGGATCTATTCTTGGACCTTTGTTGTTCCTGATCTATATAAACGATCTCCCTGATGACATAGTGTCTGCAATTGGTTTATTTGCTGACGACACCACGCTTTACTCTCGCCATGTTGGCAACGCGATCATATCTAAGGCAATGGCTGAATCCTTAGAAAATGACCTCCAGGCTGTAGTGGATTGGGGCCATAAATGGTTGGTAACTTCTAATGCCGCAAAGACTAAGCCCCTTTCCTTTAACAACTACAAGAAGCCTCTCCGATCACCGATTGTCATGGCAAGTAACACCCTACCTGAGAGTTCATCATTCAAACTCCTTGGCCTAACCTTCACAGGTAACATGAATTGGAACACATACATTGAAGACATTGCCAAGGCTGCCGCAAAGAAGGTTGGCTCCCTCTACCGTGCTAGTGGACTCCTTACACCTGACATTATCCTGTATCTCTACAAAGCCACCATTCGCCCATGCATGGAGTATTGTTGCCACATCTGGGCTGGTGCATCATCTACTAGTCTCTCCCTCCTTGACAAAGTCTAAAAAAGAGTCGTCAACCTAATAAGTCCCTCACTGTCAGCTAAGCTTCAGCCCCTGTCCCATCGCCGCAATATAGCATCCTTATGTTTGTTTTACAAATATTTCAATGGATTATGCTCCGATGAGTTGGCTACACTGGTGCCCCCTTGACGTAAATTCACTAGACTAACTCGACATTCTACTAAATCTCATTCATTCACTGTGGAGGTCCCCAGATGCCGGAGAGCATTCTACTCAAATAGCTTCTTTCCTCGTGCTGTAGGCCTCTGAAAATCCCTCCCTGCCCCCTGTTTCCCCGACAGTACTGACATGCAGAAATTTAAAACTAATGTAAACAGACATCTCGCTGCTCAGATCCCAATTTAAGCTGAACCACCAATCTTTCTCCCCTTTTCCTTTTTCTCAGTAGCCCCTTACGTTTACAGTGGCGGCCTGCCTAGTTTGGGGAGAATCATGTTAAAAAATCCAGGAAAAACGCCAGTATACTTAAATTATATGCCCTTATTAGGGTTAAGATGAAAATTGATATACACTAAATGTACAAAAGCAAGGAAATTCCCAAATTGTTACACTTTTATTGTCATTAAGGGTATGCGAGCATAATAGGGCTATGTATTTTACTGGTAGGAATTTTTCTTCAGCGCACCTCACACACTTCATCCTTCTATGTATAGAGATTTATACTGTAGTGATGTGATAATGAAATGTTTTGGTTGATAAGTAGTCATACCCTTAATGACAATAAAAGTGTAAACATTTGGGAATTTCCTTGCTTTTGTACATTTAGTGTATATGAAATTTCATCTTAACCCTATTAAGGGCATATGATTTCAGTATACTGGCATTTTTCATAGAATGTCACTACTTTAATTAATGCTATGCCTCAATACAATGCCTTGTCATAAGGTTTTTTGGAATTTTCTGGAAAACTAAGGTATATGGTAAACTGAAATGTTAAATGCCATCAACTAGACCCTAGAACATCTCTCTCTGCCGAAAATCAGCTTAATCCATCAAATAGTTGATGAGATACAGGGTGGCACATACGTACGTACACACATATAACATGATTTCATGATTGAACTTTCTGGATCTCTGGGTTGCCTTGACTAATGATGCTGAAATTCTCCACACTTATAGAACCTATCAAATAAAAATTTTGTGCAAAGTTTTAACTAATTTGGTTTATTGGTTTTTGAGTTATGATTTACCAAAGAAATGAGATTTCCAGCATAGGCCATTCGTGAAGTCTATTAAGGGATGAAGCGCTCTCGCGCCTCCCTTGATATATATATATATATATATATATATATATATATATATATATATATATATATATATATATATATTGGTTTCATTTTTCATCAATGTAAGTTCTCAGAAATCAAGATGCTCCTTCCCGGGGCTAAAATATGATCTCTATATGAGATACATAGATATTCTAGTGTTTCATTGAAGTCCTTCTTCACCTCGCAAACGTTGAGTTAGTAAAGATGTGAAGAACAATAATGTTACTCTCCCTAATTAACCAGTTACCTATGTTATAGTATATATTAATTGTGCTCTCTTGATCCTACTCTATTCCAGAACAAGAAAACGTCTAGTCTGGTGGAGTATCCAACTTAGTGCTGTTACTAGAGGCAACATGACTTGGAGAAGGTACACCATTACTCTTATGAGTCAGTAGTAGCCATATTGGGAGTATCTTATTTTGGCGTCGAATACTATTTTATTTTGAATATTTAGTCAGGGTGTACTTGTACGGTGAAGTATCATCATACCTGGCTGTCCTGAATGTGTCTAGTAGGTATTCAATTCCTCTCTTAATATATATATATATATATATATATATATATATATATATATATATATATATATATATATATATATATCATTGTTTCATTTTACTTCAGTCGAACGTTCTCAGAAATGAAGGGGTCACTTCCTGGAGCTAACACTTGATCTCTATATAAAATACATAGATATTAGAATATTCAATTAAAGTTCTCTTTACCTCTCAAACATTGAAGTTAAGAAAATTAAATTGATAAGTTTACTAGGTTATAGTATATCTTTCTTGTGGGCTTTTGGTCTTACCGGATTAATAGACAAAGATTCATCTAGTCTGGTGATGTAGCAGGCTAAGTTCTTTTACTTGAGCTAAAATTACTTAGAGAAAGATCATTATTCCTCGTATGTGCTAGTGTGGGTTAGCTATACCGAGGGGATCTAATTTGGGGTTCGAACACCATGTTATTTTGAATATCTTGTAAGGGTTTACTTGAAGGAGAAAATGTACTCATGTCAGGCTTCCTTGACACACCCCTGTATACGGAGATCTTAGAGACTTAAAGACAGTGTCTAGTAGGCATTCAAGACTGTAGAATGGGGGTGTATCTTAGTGTACTTCACTATGGCTGCTGTGAAAGGATAATATTGATCTTCGATAGATTTGATCCTTCTCTAGGTTATTCTTTTATTACTGCTCTTATTTCTATTATTATTATTATTATTATTATTATTATTATTATTATTATTATTATTATTATTATTATTATTATTATTATTATTTCTAGTTATGCCTCCTTGGGCATCTTCTCTTTAACAATCTTCTCAATTCAACTGTTAAAAAAACTCTTAGTACAGTATTGATATCCAGATTAAATTTTGTTAAATATTTCATTTGACAACTCCCAAAAGTGCTCCCTCAATTTCACCCTTCTATCACTTTCTCTGAATTTATCCAACCTCATATTAAACTGATCCACGCTATTGCTGTTCTTAATCTGATCTTAATCTGAAACACAACTTAACTGGTTAACAGATCTAGTTTTTGAAAACTGCCTTCCAGATGTCGGAGAAATACTAAAAAATTGCCCACCATAGTTAGAAATGCCATTAATTATCTTGGAAGTCTCAATCATATCACCTCTTATTCTTCTCTCCAGCAAAGTAGTCAATCCCAATTTGTCCAATATCTCCCTGTAACTGCACTCCTTTACTTTACTTATAAGTTTTGTAACCTTTCTTTGTACGCCTTCCAGTTTCAATATTACATTCCAATTTCGATGTCTAGTCGCTGGAGCTCAGGCCTAGGTGCAGTATTCTATATGGGGTCTTAGAGCTTTATATATCATTAACACAATCTTTGTCTCCCTCGAAATAATATTCTTACCCCTCCACCCGATCATTCTATTTGCCCTCGATACAATGGTCAAAATATTATTATTTGCCTTAAATGTATTATCAAACCACACTCACATTCGCACTCTCAATCTACTCCTTCGATGTCTCTGTTGTTTAGTACATATTCAACTCCAACATTCCTGGATTTATTTAGATCCATCTGTGTTATTTCCTTTGATAAATGTCTCACAAGTAGTTTAACATCATCAGCAAACAGTTCTATTTCTGAATTTATATTATTAGGTAAGTCATTGATGAATATCAAAAACAACAAAGGACCCAATACTGAATCTTACGGAACACCGGAGGGTATTACTGTGATTCAAGAGTAATTGTTACCAACCTTTACCTTCATAATTCTATCGATCAAAAACTCCCTCACAATATTTACTATTTTTTCAGTGATACCAACATTTTTCATTTCCACTTATAAATGATAATGAGATACGGTATAAAATGCTAAAATCCAAATATATGATATCCGCACAATCGTCTACCATTAAATATTTGTTTATAATGTCAATACTTTCCAACATATTAGATAATGTTGATTTACCATCGACAAATTTATGTCATACTTTATAAAATTTAATATGTGGTGTCTAATTATTTTTTCAAATACCTTACACAAAATACATGTTAGAAAAACTGGTCTGCAATAACTTTTGAAATGTATCGAACCTTTTTTATGTAGCGGTATTACTATAGTTATTTTCCAAATATATGGAATCTCTTCATATTCCATACATTTCCTAAACAAATTGGTTATTGCATTGATAAAATCTTTATTTGATGATAAGTATTTCAATATTTTAGGATGAATTTCATCAGGTCCCATACTTTTACTAACATGCAACTTGGATAGTAATAGTGTATGTCTTTAGGTTCTATTTTTAGTTCATTTATAATTTTTGTTGTACCCTCCTCATAACAACTTTCATGTAGGGAAACAAATTTTAAAAAATGTGTTAGTACACCATCTGTTTCTACTGGCGTGTCTGTTAAATCCCCTGCCTCATCATCTGTTAATGTACTCACGCTTTTTGAATTTTAGTTTTTGCTCTAACATATTTGAACAATATTGCTTTGTCATTTTCTTTTATAAATATATTTGTAAGCGATCTCTTTTCATTTTTTCATTTTCATTTTTATTGTTTAAATAAGCGAAGCGTAGAAATACCTCATATAGTACATTGGCACGGTGTTATGAATGACATACATTTTTATATTCAAAATTGGTCAATCAATCACAACCTTCGTTTCAGCATGCAGATCCAACCTTCCGTACAGTGACAGTATAGAAGCTAGGTATGGTAAGGGTACTAGTACACTCTTTAATTTTTATCATCACACGTCGTGCTGGTGCGCCAAGTAACCTTTTAAATTGTAAACGCGCATTCGATAACCTGTGCCCATCAAATACATAATTGGTTTTAATAACACCGCTGGATTAGTCTGATCTTTTAAATCGTAAATTAAAAAAAAAGTCATTGTCTTGATAATTAAATTTAAGTTACTCAGAATTATATAGATGTCCTCTCTCTTTTCCTGTCTTTCTCATTTTAATACGAACAATAGGACCTTTCATTCACATTAGCAAAACTCACACATGATGTCGCGCTTTTAAAATGAACAAACTGGACCTTTCATAATTTTCAACACGTTTAAATAAAATGTGTGTTGACCATCTTTCATTGAATTTATTACGCCTATCTCTACTAAACTTAATTAACCATCTAATATTGGTAGTAATCTTTTCTACAACAATCATCAAATCCTCTAATTATTTTGTTAATACCAGTAAAATACCCCATGGTGTAACGTCCGTTCTTATCTATATTGTCATTTGCTTTTTAGGGAAATGGAAAAAAAATCAAAAGTACATGAGCTAAAGTGATGAACACTATTCACTGCCAGAATGAACTAAGTCGGACACAAATCAATTCATACCGCGACAGGACCACAGTTGAAATAAAAATATGTGGTCCGGTCGGTCGGTCGGTCGCTCGGTCGGTTGGTCGGTCGAAGTACACAGTAGTACCGAAACACGAGTTGATTTATGTAGACCATTTTAAATGTTAATATAACGTATATTTATACAGCTATACTTTTTTATTGTGCACTTTTGAAAAATATTGTTTTAAAGTTCATTTTATCAATATTTTAGAACTAGTTCAATTTTTATGTATATATATGGAGTGAGGGATAGATATAGATATATAGATAATCTGAATGTAAATATAAGTTTTTACTACTTTTTATTCTGTAAAAGTAAAAAAAAAAATGGGTAATCGTTATCGAAATCTAGAAATGTCAAACCGTCGACAAGACAAGAGTATAAACTTTTACATAATTAACGGATCACGTTGCACTCGATGAATATGAAGTGTAACGAAAGAATGGAACACAAATAACAGAAATCGTTGCAAAAATATCATTTGAGACTTCTCATACGCCGAGTACAGACATCGGCTGTCAGGTGGCGCCACACGTAATTATTGGTTGAAGGGAAAAAAGCAAACTCAGTAAAAGGAATATATTGTTGTTTTCTTTTTAAGTTGAAAGAATAGGAACCGCTTTCTTACGTATCGAGAATAATCTCCCAGTTGCCATGACGACATTTTCGTTCCGATAATACTGTTCTCCGTTATGGAAACCAAAGTCATTGCATCGACACTTGTGGTTTATTATGAATATCAAAAGTGCATGGAGAAGGTACCGAAGAACTATTGAAGATTTTCAATAATCCTTCGGAACCTTCTCCGTGATCCGGCAATTTGAGAGCTTAGTATTATGTGATATCATAGCATTTTTAGAACTCTAAATGCTAGGGATCAAACGGAATCATGTTAACATGTACACGAACATAAGTACAATTTTCTTTTAAAATACCACAGAGACAACAATCAAATTGATCGCTCACCTTAATAACAATCTTGCCTTTCTCATGATAGAGTAATATATTCTGTTGTTAAGTTGATAAAATAAGTAGATATTCCGAATCTAGAATAATCACTAAATTGGTTCCCATAACATTGCTCTCAGTTATGGAAATCAAAACAATGTCATTAAATCTTAAGTGTTATTATGGAAGCTTCAAAACAATCATCGAACTATCACTGTGATCCGACTATGTTTTAGATTAAAAATAGTGTAGCACTTTTAGAACAAAACTGAAGCATTAACAATTAAGTTGATTACTCACTACAATAAAAATTGTGTCTCCTGTATGATACATGAATTTAATTCTGTAATACGTTGTCGGAACTTGAGAAAATAAGGTTTCTTTTATATTATTTCACGGCATATAAACCTTTTTTGTGTTTTTAATATCGACTTTAGTTATTTGTTGACAGTATTTACAGTTCAAGTTTTTAATATTTTGAAGTATTCTCAACTTTATAATAAAGAGCAATATATATATATGCCCGGTCACAAAATAGTTAGTGAATAAAAACTGCCAAATGAATCAATTTCAATTATTTAGGTAAATTGAGAAAACAAATAGCAAGTCAGACATCCGCTCGCCTTTAACCATTTCTATGACGAGACATTTTCTTTATTCTTTTAGCGTTCGGCATTCTATACCGATTTATACGGTTTTACTTTTGTCTTTTAAAAACTTTTCAGTTTATGACGTTTCTTTCTTATTTCTTTTTTGTCTAACTTCACTTATTCAGACGTTATTTCATATGTCTAGGAATATTAGTTCGAACACTGGTGAAATATATTTTTTCCCGGAGGGTGTATACCTGATTAATATCTCCCATTTTATTTAGGAATTGTGTGCAGATTAATTTGATTTGTATGCATATATTTTGTAAGTAAATAGTCTGTCATTCTGTTTAACACATGGGAACATGATAGCTACCCTATGCCAGAGAAAACTCGAGAGTAATTGAAAGTAAAATGTGACTCAATAATCCCAAAAGCTCGCAAATTGGGGTCTAAACAACGGATAACCTTTAAAGTAATATCAAGAACAATAAAGCTATGTCAAAACTATATCACGAATGTAAATAACATTAATTGTTTTAAAAATAATATTGAGCAAGCGACAAAAACTGTAGAATGGACAGCATAGACACTTGAAGAGGCTTTAAGATTAATAATTTTTTATTACTAAAATTTGCACTTAGATAAACCGATCTTTGTTTGCTGGTGTTTAACGACCTTTTAACCGCTATAAAATCATCTCAGGTCAAACCTTTTGCTTTTTTGATTCAGACAGTTTTTTTACAATGTTTTTCTTTATAAAGTTGTTTATGTGCGTTCAGGATTTGACTATTCACAATGTTACATTATTTTGTTTGAGTTTTAGATTTGAGTATAGTGTTTGGAGAAGGAGATATTAAATATATACCGTTGTATTAATGAAATCAAAAAGTAGAAAAATTACCAATATTATGTTTTTTATATATTTCATTTTATGTATTTATTGTGTTACTAATGTTGAAAAAGGATTCGTTCCTATTTACTTATCTCCCATGATAGGAGGTGTTTAATGTAAAGAAAATCGATGTTTAATGTAAACAGTTTAATGTAGAACAGGGCAGGTTTTTAATGTAAAAAGGTCGGTTTTTAATGTAAAGAAAATCGATTTTTAATGTAAACAGTTTAATGTAAAGAAGCGAAGGTTTTTGATGTAAAAAAAGGTCGGTTTTTAATGTATGAAAATCGATTTTGTATATGTAAACAGTTTAATGTAAAGACGGGCAGGTTTCTAATGTAAGAAAAGTCGGGTTTTAATGCAAAGAAAATCGATTTTCTAATGTAAACAGTTTAATGTAAAGAAGGGTAGGTTTTTGATGTAAAAAAGGTCGGTTTTTAATGCATAGAAAATCGATTTTAAATGTACCCAGTTTAATGTAAAGAAGGGCAGGTTTTTGATGTAAAAAAGGTAGGTTTTTAATGTAAAGAAAATCGATTCTTAATCTAAATAGTTTAATGTAAAGAAAGGCAGGTTTTTTATGTAAAAAAGGTCGGTTTTTAATGTATAGAAAATCGATTTTCTAATGTAAACAGTTTAATGTAAATAAGGGCAGATTTCTAATGTAAAAAAGTCGGTTTTTAATGTATAGAAAATCGATTTTTAATGTACACAGTTTTATGTAAATACGGGCAGGTTCCTAATGTAAAATAGCCGGTTTTTAATGTATAGAAAATCGATTTTTAATGTACACAGTTTTATGTAAATACGGGCAGGTTCCTAATGTAAAATAGCCGGTTTTTAATGCATAGAAAATCGATTTTCTAATGTACACAGTTTTATGTAAAGAAGGGCAGATTTCTAATGTAAAAAAGTCGGTTTCTAATGTATAGAAAATCCAGCTGATAAAAAAGGGAAGTCTGGAGGGAAACAAAAATGTACACTGCTTTAGTTTACAAGGATTTCCTTTTCACTGACCGAAAACATAAAAGATGAAGTGCACTATTAGAACAGACACTACACTTTGCTCCTAGCCTAAAAGCCAATTCGTAACGAAAGTTTTTGGTGTAACAAGTTAAGAAAATAATATGGAAGATTTTGTCATTTTTATTTATATAAATGTATGTATGTGTATACGAGTATGTTTACATATTTTTATTTATAGGATTGACTCTTAAACTCATTAAGCAAGCATTATAAATTTTAGGCGTAAAATGGGTGATGTGGGTTATATTTAGATTAATTTAGTTTCATAATAAGTAGACAACTATTGAATGGAAGTCATTCGTGAAAATTAAGATACCTTCTATTTTTGTGAACTTTCAACAATAGGTATGAGACATCAATGTATAAGTATTCCAACCATTTCAGTTTCTTTGGAGTATTTTAACGGTTTTTTAGGGGGAATGATATAGGGAAGATTACCAATTTTAAAATTTGAAATATCAGATTTTCATTGGATTTGATTCTTAGCAATTAGACATCAATTAACCAAGCCTTAATTTTAGACATTTTCTAGAATGAAAATAATGTGATATATTTTGTTCAACATTGGAATAAGGATTCAAGAAATAAGGTTTAGTAGAATTATATCTTGATTTTAATTTAGGTAAGGGGACATAAAAGTTGTGCAAAACTGTTCTGTTTGGAGAAATTTATTTTACCCGCACTGGGACGGGTATTTCTCTAGTTATTGTGTAAAGAACATATTGAGGAAACAGTATTTAAGGCTTCCAGATGATGTATTAAAAAGGCTTCTACTTGAACAATTTTTATGTAAGGATCTGCCAAAGTCTCATCTGGGCCTTACTTCTCCATATTGTATGAAGTATTCCCGAAGTTATTCTATAGAAACTTTGATAACTCAAAAAATATTCATCTGATCAGACTGAAATTTTGTATAGTGGTTATTAGTGTCAACATCCAATTTGAAAAAACTCAAACTTCGAACCTTTGATCACCTTTGAATGTTATTAAGAATAAAGGTCAAGGTTATGGTCATGTAAGATGCGGGATTTCATAGGGTACAATCTGAGGCAAATAGTGAATTTTTACGATAGATAGTACTGAAGATATCGCTAAAAGTGTGTCTTTAACCTTTTCTGTGACTATGACCTGTAACCTAGATATCCCGAAATTAAATCAGTTCTCAGTAAGACTATGATCGAAATTTTGATCAAGTTTGTTGCCGATTGGTCAAACGATGTGGACGTTCGGCTATACTAAAAACACTCGACTGACTAAAAAAAATCGACTGAAATTATAGCCTCAACCCTGGCGGATGCACACTAAAACTATTCATGGTGACTGGTAGTTTCATTATATTATTATTAAATAATACGACGAATGTTCAAAATTATTATCAAAGAATAGCCCACTTCAGGAATGGAAAAAAATAGAACAAAAATGCGGATATCACAGCATTTTTATGATAATGAATTGCGTGGTGATTTAATTGAATCCTTTCAAACGTTAAACGGAATATGTTATTTTATATTTCAAAGAGAATAAGAACATACAAGTCTTGCATAAGACTGCAGACATCCGCCGTCAGATGGCGCCTCGAGTAATTGTCGAGTGAGAGGAAAAAACAAATTATGATATTTTTCTTCTCTTCCTTATCTAAAAGTTTACGTCAAGCGGATATAATTATGGAAAGTTCAAAAAATATATTTAATTGAAAACAAGCAATCTTCCTTTCCTTTCAGGCTAAGATCTAAGTGTATTATCTGTTCTGTATCGGTTGAAGAAGTAGGGGGCTTTCTTGAGTGGGTCAACTTGCATTTTTGTCCCATCTAGAGTGACCCTTTTAGGGAAAGCGGGATATCCCGCACATAAAAACAACGATCATGTATCTAACTTTGCCCTCA
Source organism: Sepiola atlantica (assembly GCA_963556195.1). NCBI lineage: Eukaryota > Metazoa > Mollusca > Cephalopoda > Sepiida > Sepiolidae > Sepiola > Sepiola atlantica. The sequence goes on from OY744551.1 coordinate 26,099,704, forward strand.
TGGGGAGGCAATCAAATAGGGGCAACAAAAAATTGATTTCTCACTCCAATAAAAATCTACCTGTCTTTAACGGTAAGTGTTAGGAATTAAATTCATGTAAAAAGTTTTATCGCTAATACTAAAGAGATACCCGCTCAAAATCAATTTCCCGAACCGAAGAGTTTTGATGCATTGTTATGTCCTATTACGACGAATGAAATCAATATATAATGCTTCTAAACCTTATGTCTTGAATCTTTATTTCAATTTCGAAAAATACATCACGTGAAATTGATTTTAGAAAATATCTACAATGTTAGGCATCTACAGAGGAAATTGAAATTCAGAGAATGCATAATTCGTGTCTAATGACTATGGATCAAATTTAATTCAAATCTAAAATATTTAAATTTTTAATTCGGAGATTGTGTCCATATTATGTCCCTCTAAAACCTTTTTAAAATACGACAAAGAAACTAGAATTTGAGGATATTTATTAACTGATATCGAATACTTATTGTTTATTTTTCACAAAAATGGAGGTTTCTACCATTTTCCTTCCAAGTCAAGTATCAATGTTCAGCAAATCAGCACTTGCCCGCCCCCAGACTACCCGTATGCGGGAGAGGATTAGGATGCATTCACCTAATGTTGCCAGGTGGGTATCTATTGATACGAGCTTCTAGGTCAGATAGCGACCTAGTGATATGTGCAATCGTTACTAGATACTGGACAGGTTTTGAGATCGCTAAAATGCGGCAGTATTTTCACGAAATCTGCTGGGGTCTCGACCCGACTGTTTATTCTGTTTTGCACCCCCTTCTTATTAAGAACAAAAGATAACATCTCGACAGCAGTATATACGATATTTGTTCACTATGCGTATTTTGTGCTACACGTATCTACCAACCTCCCCATGAGGGCCGGATGTTACAAAACGTTGAGAACTATGTGGGGTAGACCATGACCATCAGAAAGGTCCGTATCCATAAAACATTTTCCCGAATCGAATCCATTGTTATTCACCGATCGTAGCGTCTTACGTGATCGGCAATACACTAACACGGTTCTTATGGTAAAAAGACGATTCATTGAACATTTCTGTCCTAAGGCAAAAAGGGATGATAGTTGGAAGGATGGTTTTCAACGAATCAAGTAGAATGATTATATCAATTACATTCTAATCCCAAAAAACTACTTTTCTGATCGCTAGAGTAATGGGCCTTTTTCATACTTGCTAAACCGTGTTTCCTACACGTTTCTGCATGGTCCAGAAATGATTAAACTCAGCATTGTTATTTAGAGACTGCGTTTTTTACAAAAGAGGTAACTAAGTTTTTTTTGTTTTCTTTTGTTATTTTGTTAAGAATATCTGCTAAGTTCGAATAAATAGTCACGATCTAGATCGATATAAATATATCAAAATAAAAGGTGGCAAATTATTTAGGTTTCATTTTTTTTTTAATAATATTTTAAATTTATGAAAATTTTTTTTTTTTAAATGGATTTGAGGAATAAACTCTACACAAAAACAATTACGAATTTATTACTAATGGATATTTCGTATTTGTCTGTCTGAAGCCGAAACTATACTATTACTTGCATTACTTGTACTGGTGTACTATTTTTTATGTGTAATATTCAATACAGTTTAAAATACTATTTCAGACTAATGTACTATCTTTCAATACTTAATTTAAGGGCGGGGTAGTGTAGTATCTGTTTTATTGACATTATACAATCCGGGCATTACCTCCATTTTTTAGGATAGGTCGTAGTGTAGTATCTGTTCAATTATTATGATACCATCATCCCAGACATTACCTCCTCTTACTTGCGGGTAGAATAATATACTATGTGTTCTGTCGTCATGATACCCTCCTCTCGAACATTTCCTTCTTCTTTTGGAGGAGTTGGTGTAGTATCTGATCGTTCGTAACGATACCATGTTTCCAGATATTACCACCTCCTTTTTTGGGAGGGTGTCCTGTTGTCATAATACCATTCTCCCAAACATTTCCTATTTCTGAGCTTAGTTTAGTACATGTTCGTTCGTCATGATATTATCCTCTATGTGTATGTAACCTCTCTAATGTGTACGTCCTACAGGTAGTATGATGGGGGAGGATGTTGTCTTATATTCGCCTGGTTATGATTAAGTAAAATAAAACATGTTTCTTGACACCTATTTCCCCTCCCACTGTTTTTATATTTAATCTAGTTTACTTGTTTTATAACATCGTAATTTAGATTATAATAAATAATAATTCGTAAAGAAAATGGATGAACTATCAAGGGAAACGTTTTACAGATTTATTAAAACTGAACACAGACTGAAATAATGAATTATTTTGCCGCTGGACGCAATTTTGATATTAACAGTCTGAGTTCGTGATCTTTGTTTATCTTCTTTCTGGGCAGGACTCCATTTCCAAGGGCGATAACTCTTAACTCCCGAATTGGTTCAAGGGACGTAATTCGTTTTTGTTAGTTGTCCTAACAGCTTGTCGGTTAGATAATGCTGCTGATTGAATTAGTTCGTCAGTTTCGATCATTAGTTTATGATCTTCCTCCTTTTTTCTTTTTATTGTTCGACATTTTTATTTTTGTATGAACTGTGGTCCCGTCGTGTATGCACTGTAGCACAGAAACATAATACCCTTTGTGTATAACATTTTTAAATGTTTGTATGAAGTATATTTATAAAGCTCTACCTTGTATTCAGCACATTTGCAAAAAACATTGGTTTTAAGTTCATTTTATCAATACTTTTGAACTTTTCCTATTAATATATATCTTTATTTACGTGTGGACATCAGAGTTAGGCTTATTATTATTATTATTATTATTATTGCACCAAATGTGAGTTAATCAACATTTGTGTAACGCTGTGAAATGTCTAAAAAAAGTATTTATACAGGATTATTTTGCCTCACTTCTCACTAACGCGGTGTTCGCGTACCTTAAATTCTTTCTGTGTGAGTGTTTGTGCGTTCAGTAATTTTTTTACGCAACTTTCGCGGTTACATTAGATTTTTATGTGTGTGAGTGTACATTTATTTTTTTATTTGTGTGGGAGTGTACATTAGTTCATTCGTTATCTACTTTTTATCATAGTGAATCAGAAAAGGTTAAATGTTTTAATAACTATAGCGCATGAAATATTCTTTAATTCGCTGTCGTTTTCCTCTTCTCTTTCATTGCTGACTGACGCTGCACGATTCCCTTCGCCTTTCTCTTCATTCGCTGTCGCTGTGGTCAGCGTATTGACTTTTGCTGTCTTTCTTTTTCAACATGACTAGGATACTCTAGTGATTCGTCTTCAGTGGGGCTAGCCGAAACATTTTTCAACATGACTAGGATACTCTAGTGATTCGTCTTCAGTAGGGCTAGCCGAAACATTTTTCAACATGACTAGGATACTCTAGTGATTCGTCTTCTATGGGGCTAGCCGAAACATTTTTCAACATGACTAGGATACTCTAGTGATTCGTCTTCAGTGGGGCTAGCCGAAACATTTTTCAACATGACTAGGATACTCTAGTGATTCGTCTTCAGTGGGGCTAGCCGAAACATTTTTCAACATGACTAGGATACTCTAGTGATTCGTCTTCAGTGGGGCTAGCCGAAACATTTTTCAACATGACTAGGATACTCTAGTGATTCGTCTTCAGTGGGGCTAGCCGAAACATTTTTCAACATGACTAGGATACTCTAGTGATTCGTCTTCAGTGGGGCTAGCCGAAACATTTTTCAACATGACTAGGATACTCTAGTGATTCGTCTTCAGTGGGGCTAGCCGAAACATTTTTCAACATGACTAGGATACTCTAGTGATTCGTCTTCAGTGGGGCTAGCCGAAACATTTTTCAACATGACTAGGATACTCTAGTGATTCGTCTTCAGTGGGGCTAGCCGAAACATTTTTCAACATGACTAGGATACTCTAGTGATTCGTCTTCAGTGGGGCTAGCCGAAACATTTTTCAACATGACTACGATACTCTAGTGATTCGTCTTCAGTGGGGCTAGCCGAAACATTTTTCAACATGACTAGGATACTCTAGTGATTCGTCTTCAGTGGGGCTAGCTGAAACATTTTTCAACATGACTAGGATACTCTAGTGATTCGTCTTCAGTGGGGCTAGCCGAAACATTTTTCAACATGACTAGGATACTCTAGTGATTCGTCTTCAGTGGGGCTAGCCGAAACATTTTTCAACATGACTAGGATACTCTAGTGATTCGTCTTCAGTGGGGCTAGCCGAAACATTTTTCAACATGACTAGGATACTCTAGTGATTCGTCTTCAGTGGGGCTAGCCGAAACATTTTTCAACATGACTAGGATACTCTAGTGATTCGTCTTCAGTGGGGCTAGCTGAAACATTTTTCAACATGACTAGGATACTCTAGTGATTCGTCTTCAGTGGGGCTAGCCGAAACATTTTTCAACATGACTAGGATACTCTAGTGATTCGTCTTCAGTGGGGCTAGCCGAAACATTTTTCAACATGACTACGATACTCTAGTGATTCGTCTTCAGTGGGGCTAGCCGAAACATTTTTCAACATGACTAGGATACTCTAGTGATTCATCTTCAGTGGGGATAGCCGAAACATTTTTCAACATGACTAGGATACTCTAGTGATTCGTCTTCAGTGGGGCTAGCCGAAACATTTTTCAACATGACTAGGATACTCTAGTGATTCGTCTTCAGTGGGGCTAGCCGAAACATTTTTCAACATGACTACGATACTCTAGTGATTCGTCTTCAGTGGGGCTAGCCGAAACATTTTTCAACATGACTAGGATACTCTAGTGATTCGTCTTCAGTGGGGCTAGCTGAAACATTTTTCAACATGACTAGGATACTCTAGTGATTCGTCTTCAGTGGGGCTAGCCGAAACATTTTTCAACATGACTAGGATACTCTAGTGATTCGTCTTCAGTGGGGCTAGCCGAAACATTTTTCAACATGACTAGGATACTCTAGTGATTCGTCTTCAGTGGGGCTAGCCGAAACATTTTTCAACATGACTAGGATACTCTAGTGATTCGTCTTCAGTGGGGCTAGCCGAAACATTTTTCAACATGACTACGATACTCTAGTGATTCGTCTTCAGTGGGGCTAGCTGAAACATTTTTCAACATGACTAGGATACTCTAGTGATTCGTCTTCAGTGGGGCTAGCCGAAACATTTTTCAACATGACTAGGATACTCTAGTGATTCGTCTTCAGTGGGGCTAGCCGAAACATTTTTCAACATGACTACGATACTCTAGTGATTCGTCTTCAGTGGGGCTAGCCGAAACATTTTTCAACATGACTAGGATACTCTAGTGATTCATCTTCAGTGGGGATAGCCGAAACATTTTTCAACATGACTAGGATACTCTAGTGATTCGTCTTCAGTGGGGCTAGCCGAAACATTTTTCAACATGACTAGGATACTCTAGTGATTCGTCTTCAGTGGGGCTAGCCGAAACATTTTTCAACATGACTACGATACTCTAGTGATTCGTCTTCAGTGGGGCTAGCCGAAACATTTCCTCGTACACTAAGACGACTTGGGATTTTCGCTGGGAGTGTTTACGGGTTATATTCTTGGAAATAAATATTTTACATGAAAGAGAGAGAGAGAGACTAAATTTTTCTCAACTAATTAGTAAACTCATCTTATTAGGGAATAAATAGGTAGACACAGTGAACTGACCAAATTTTCACCTTTTTATCGGTTTTAACTTTTCTTCAAGTATTATATTTTTATCTACGATCCGTCCTGTCTCGAGTTCCACGAACGTCTGTCTTGAAATGTTCGTTTCTGTGTCAATGATATTCGTGACGTCATGCGTAATGTCGACTCATATCAACTTTTGTCTAACATATTTATGTTTAAGCCTTAGGGTCATACTATCTGATGATTCACACTTGGAACAATTCTGTTTTGCGATTTCGTGTCACCACGGCCTGTACTTAGTTCGATCCTTGTCAGAATGCATACTAGGTGATTTAGTCGTTATCTAACATAGGGGCCTCCATTATGTAACATGTGTAAACGTTTTTACCTATATACCTTAATAACGCAGATTGCATGCTAAATTATGATCTGGTTATGAGATTAAGTTAGATTTTAAAACTTGTTTTATTTGTTAATTTTCGTAAGAGGATTCCACCTTCTCTCTTTGCACACATTTTTCATAAACTAAATACAGTTTACTTTTGTCACATTTTTGTATAGTACTTGTGATCTAAAATTCATAATGATCTGTTAATTAGTTTAGCAATGAATTTTGTACACACAAATATATAAGCATCTTGTAAATATTTGTCTTTCCTTGCTATGTGCAGGGGAATAGCCAACCAGATGACAAAAAATACTGATCCCAACTCCTATTGGATTTGAACCATGGCCCTGTTTGCTGGGTAGTTCTGAAGCTATTACGTTGTCACAACCCCTACCACAATGATGAAGGATTGTACTTTAAGTAGGTGTCAGAAAGAGTTTGCTTTTTTCTATTATATTCAAGCAGTTGCAAATGTTTGCGCGTGAATTATAGAGTGAAACATTCGGTAAAAGAGGTGTGTTAAAAAAGGTAAAACGACTGAGAGAGAAACGTTTAAAATACATTTTTCTTAACTATTATTACTAATTATATTTATGAAGAAACTAAGCTTCGGATTTTAACAGAGTCCTGTTAGTACACGATATAATATTATATAGAAATACCGGCTAAAATGTATATATCAGACGTTGAACGTTGTAGGTATTTGTCTAAGTAACATCTTTTAAGCTATTATACATATTAATGTGTAAGGCGGTTAGTCTTTTTTACAGCATATAAACGCTTCTTGGTTAACTAATGCTGACTTCAGTCATTTTCGTAAACTTTTTTCTGCTTCAAATTCTTGATACATGAATATATTTACGGATTAATTTGGTTATATTGGCGTATATTTTGTTATATAGTCTGCAAACAATAGAACTATTAACTCATAAATCGGAGCGTGAGAAGTACTAACCTTCCCAGTCTGATTAACATTGGAGTAATGGAACCAAAGACTAGACTCAACACTCTCAAAACTGCCTCATTTAGAATTCACTATCGATTCAATTCCTTTCTTTGTCGATTGAAAAATGAGGTAAAGCGACTGGTGAATGAGTGTAAACCCTGACACACGCGTAAAAGACTTTAATGTGGTCCGGCAAAAGATTTTAAGAAATAAATATGCGAAATTCGCGTGAAAAGAATTAATGAATGAACACACACACGCATACCAAATCTAAGGTACGCGAATAGCGCATAAGTGAAAGCGTCGAAAAATATTATTAAAAATTAATTACAACGCAACAAAAGACATCAAAATATTGTTTTCAATAATGCACACCAAAATACTTTCTGTCAACAATGAAAAGCAAAATATTGTTGCCACTCGTGCACATCAAAATATTTTTTTTAAGAATGCACACAAAAATATTGTTGTCAATAATTGACACAAACATATTGTTGTCAATAATGGACACAAAATATTGTTTTCAGTTATGCACACTAAAATATTGTTGTAAATAATTGACAAATAGTGTTGTCAATAATTGAGAAGAAAACACTGTAGTCGCTAAACTGGAAAAAGTATAAAAGAAATGTTGTTTTTTATAGTTGTCTCCTATTTCCTTCTCTATCTTCATCAAGTTATTAGCCTGTTTTCGCACCTTCTCCTTCATAAAAACATGTTTCTCCCCCCCCCCATTTGCCTCAGCCATGATCCACATCTTCTCTCTATCTGAACTTGAAATTTTAAAATTCTGTTGCCATCGAAACTAACTCATTCAAAAACGTAATGTGGGAAATAACACATTGGCAAGAAACAGGCGTACTATTATTCAAGTTGACGGGTATTAATCTAGTTTCTCTATATAAGTAAAACAACTCATTATTTAAATACGGATGGTGGTGTGTAGAGACACACCTACGTAAATAAGATGGCAACGCTGACGAAATAGCGTATCTCTTTCATTAAATACTTACAGAAAGATTAAGTAATATTAGAGAGTGATTGACTTGAGTCAATCACTCTCTAATATTTCTTGAATGTGAAAAAGTAGGAATACATAGATTGTGAAGTAAATAGTTAATTTAATTTAATTATAAATGACGGCCAATTTAAACAATTAAAAGAGTTTCATTAATTAATCAATCACAAAATTAAAGTATAATTTATGATGCACTTTGTTTTATTAATGTATATAAGGAAACAAGCGTTCATTAATTCACATTTAGTGTACTATTATTATATATTAAGAGAGAAATACAGCTAAAACGAAGTATACAGAGAAAGAGAGAGGGAGAGGGGGAGAGATAAAGAGAAAGAGAAGTAAGGGAATATCTTATATAACAGTGGATCATTTCTCAATGGACGAATACAACTCGTAATGGAATAATGGAAAAGAAACAGAACGCCTCCCGGGAATATATAAGAGAGTTTGCATGAGACGAAAATACAGACATCAGCCGTCAGATGGCGCCACATGTAATTATTTGTCAGGAGAAAAACAAACAAATCAAGAATAGATGCTTTGTTCTCTCATCTAGTTGAAAAAAGTACCTCTATCTTCTATATAGAGAATAATCTCCAAGTCCAATGTTTGTGATGCCTAAAATATTGCTGCAATGATATACACCAAAGTATATCAATTACAAACACCAACATATTAATAATAGACACCAAAATATGTCAGTGATGGACACCAACATATTGTTGTTAATAATAGACACAAACGATGCCATTGAAGGACAACAACGTATTGTTGTTAATAATAGTCACCAACATGTGCCATTGATCGACACCAACATATTGTTGTTAATAATAGACACAAACGATGCCATTGAAGGACAACAACGTATTGTTGTTAATAATAGTCACCAACATATGCCATTGATCGACACCAACATATTGTTGTCAATAATAGACACCAAAATATTGTTGTCTATAATGGACCTCAACATATTGTTGTCAATAATAGACACCATAATACTGTTTTAATGCTAAAAAACAATATGTTGTTTTTTTATAATGGTCATAAACATATTGCTATTAATTATGGACACCAACATAGTATTGTTAATAATTGAAACCAACATAGTGTTGTTAATAATTGACACCAACATATTGTTGTCAACAATGGACACATACATATTTTTGTTAATAATGGATACCAAAATATGCCATTGATGGGTAAAAACATATTGCTGCTAATAATGGACACCAACATATAGTTGTTAATAATGGATACTAAAATATGTCATTTATGCACACCAAAATATTGTTGTTAATAAGACACAAAATATATTGTTGTCAATAATAGACACCATCGTATTGTTGTCAATAATAAGACGAACATATATTTAATAGTAATAGACAGAAAAATATGTCATTGAAGGACACCAATATATTATTGTTAATAATGGACACCGACACATTGTTTTTAATAATGGGCACACATATTGTTGTTAATAATGATCAACAAAATATTTCATTGATGGACACCAACATGTTGTAAAAAATGAACACAAATAGACATCAACATATTGTTGCAAATCATCAGACCCCAACATTTTGCAGTTGCGAACAAGCCAGAAAAAGATGTCATATATGGAACTCAAAATATTTTTGTTAATAATTGACACTAAGATATACCATTGAGAGACACCGATATATTATTGTCAATAATGGACACCAGCGTACTGCTGTCAACTATCGACAGGAACATATTGTTGTTAATAATAGTCAACAAAATATATCAGTGATTGGCATCAACGTATTATCGTTAATAATAGACACCAAAATATTTCATTGATGAACACCAAAATATTGTTGTCAATAATAGACACAAATATATGTCATTGATAAACACCAAAATATTGTTGTCAATAAAAGATCCCAAAATATGTCATTGACTGACAACAACATATTGTTGTTAATAATGGATGCACAGATTTTTGTTTATAATGGACACCAGCGTATTGTTGTCAATAGGAGACAGCACAACAATGTTAGCAACACCCAAATGTTATTGATAATAATTTACACCAACATCATAAATGTACATTAAAATATTGTTATAAATAATTTACGCAAAGTATTGATTACATTAATACACATCAAAATGTTGTTGTCAATACTAGAAATCAAAATATTGTTTATTATGGACACCAAAATATTGTTATAAATAGTTTAATAGAAATTATAGTTGCATAATATTGGCACTAAAATATTTTGTCAATAACGCACACTATACTATGGTTTGCAATAAGGCATGCACAAATATTCTTGCTAAAAATCGACAGTAAAGTATTGTTTTCAATGATAGACACGAAAATATTGTTATCAATTAATAACACCGAACTATTGTTTTCAATAATACACAGCAAACTATTGTTCTCGATAATTGACACCAAAATATTGGTTTGCAATTATAGACACGAAGGAATTGTAGTCACCAAAAGCTCGTCATCGAAACAAAAGAGTATAAATAAAGTACTTCTACTATAACCTTGTGCGCAATTATCTCTCTATTTTCATCAAGTGATTCACATAATTTTTCTCATCAGTTATTATATATATTACACGTATACATTATTCTCTCTTTTCTTCCCCGTTTATTTCAAACATTATCCACATCCTCTCTCTCTCTCTCTCTCTCTCTCTCTCTCTCTCTCTCTCTCTCTCTCTCTCTCTCTCTGTCAATATATGTCTGCAGTTTGCTGATATTGAAAATGATGTCGCCATAGTTACTAGTTTACTAAAACATAATGTGCGAACGAACCTATGCAAAAGATACAGGCGTACTACTATTCTATTGTGATGGAAGAGTCTGTGCTGCGTCTTAAAATACTTTAGAAAGGTAATTACCATATTTGGCTGAATTACAGAATGTAACGTAATAGGTATGACGCCCCAGATCTACTCTGACACAGAGTGATTTATTTATTAGGCTTTTATATACGTGTGGCATAGATGTGTTTTTTTTCATCCCCGCGGTGTGTCTAGATCGTCGGCAGAATGTACTGGTATCACTTCAGTAGTCACATTTTCGCAAATTAATAACATATAGATTCTCACAATGTATTTTTCTGTACGATTTCGTCACCACTTATCAAAGCTCGCGAGCCACTCGAGGATCAGGATTCACGAGATTGTTATCGGCCTGAAAACAACACCATGAGATGATTGTAAACACTGAGTGGAATGGGCAAAATTCGATTATTTCATAGAACGGCACAATAAGTATTTGTGAACATTCGACTTTTATAACACTATGGTGTAGTCAGCTGCATAGCAGAATAGTGGCATTTAGTTCCACAAATGGAAATTTCTATGAAATAAACTTCGTTCATGGAAGTTACGTTTCGTTTTTGAAACATAGAAGAAAGGAAAGTTGTTTGCTGTGGTTTTAGATAGACGAGTTGTTGCTGTGAATGTTTTTAAGGGGGGTAAGGAATTGGAGCTCAGTGGGAACTTACCATAAAATAGCGATAGAGTAGAGAAATCCTATTAACATCTATTTCGTGAAAAAAAGGTCGGTAGGAAAGAGACGAGATCATCGTCCATTTTGAACCCTCTGAAGGCAAGAAAGGGTGCTCCCAGCAGCACCTTGCCAGCTATGGCAGAAATACCCGATATTAAAACGTATCTGGCTCCTTTACAGGTAAAGAATTGCGTAAGCAGTGAGATGCTTTCTGCAGCTGTAGAATTGTTTAACAGTTTTTCCAGCGACCTTAGAAACAGAGTTAATGTAAGTCTTCCATTTCAGTACTATCATTTTGTATAGCAAACGAAATGAGTACTCCTTTTCAAACATTGATCTTTCGCGAAACGTCAATAAGTCTGCGAGATTTGCGTATTGAATATTAGTGGTCGAATGTAAAACAAAGAAATAATATATTTCCCTTATTAACTTCTAAGAACGTGCCTCTTCTTTTCATCTATATAATAATACTAAAAATCACTTCATGTTCGTACGTACGTTATCATCTTTCATACACAAATAATGAGATCGCCGGATCGTCAAATATGAACAACTCGAAAATTAACTAAGGAAAAAAAAGTGAATGTTACCCAATTTGAAATGAATTGTTCCAACATCGAATGTTGTCGTCCATTCAACATAACCGGTTTTAAAAAAGCTTCTCTTTACATTCTTTTTATTTTAATGTACAAAAATACAACGTGATAATTGAATACATAACATCTTGAATTACTAAATAAAAAAGGGACATCCGTTTGATTGTTTTATCGTTCACAATGTTTACGGAGAGAAGAGACTATTCATGCAGTACTATTGACGTTCCTACAATAAATAAATTAACATGTTTAAACGTTTGTTGAATGTATTCCAAAAATATATAGCTGACAATTAGTTACAAAATAAAGGAATTTGTTTCTTTATATTATTACACTTTTTATACATCTATTATTTCAAAAGCAATATTAATATTAAGAGTAAATTATAAAAACAGATTAAGGCGGTCACTGTGAAATGTCCTGCTATACTTATGTAATATGCTAAAGCATTCCATGTTCGTACGTACGTTATCACTTATCACACACATAAAAATGAGATCGTCCGATGTTGAGAAGTGATTAATATGATGTCGCTAAGGTAAACAATTCTGACTTTACCAATTGAAAAATCAATTATTTCAAAATCAAGTTATGTCGTTCCGTCGACTAAAACAGTACACTTTTAAATGAATACATTTCAAAAAGTAATATTCGTTTCATTGATTTGAAGAATATTTAAAGAAAATTATTTTTACGGTAAGAAGACGGAGTAAAATTAAGAATTACATTACTATAATTTTGCATCAATAGATAAAAAAATATATATATAAGTTTAATTTATTTAAAGAATATTTTGCTGGCAATGACAATTATTTTTACGAATGAAGTAAAAGTCATGTTTTCTTAATAGTATTGAAACTGATAGATATTTATTTTTTTGCAAAAGCAATATTATTATTAATATTGAATTATACAGATTGGGGTAAGAACAAAACGTGGAATTGCTTTTTTGTTTAGTAAACGAAATGAATATTTCTTATCGAACATTGATTTTTTGCGAAACGTCAAGAAGTCTACGAGATGTGCGTATTAAATATTACACCATTAGGGACGACGTTGCAAAAGATGTACATAAATTACAGTGCAACAAAGAAGAAAAAAGAAAGAAAAATCAGCCTCTTCTTTCACTATCCAGAATAATCGTGTAGTTTGCAGTACAACACTGTTGTGATATATATTCAACAAAACTTGATCATGCAGACTAGATGTTCATTATGGATACAAGTGAACACCCTTCGTCAAAAATGTTGGAAAATTATCCTTTGCCAGTGTTCGCACTAATAACCATATTCGTATGAAATAACGACTTAATCGGAAAAATTGAAAATGCAAATAAAAAAGATAAAAAAACGTCTCAAACTGGAAAGTTGAAAAACAAAAACAAAAAAAAAACGTTTCAAACTGGAAAGTTGAAAAAATAAAATAAAAAACTATAGATCAGTAAAATAAAACATAAAGAAAACAGTTCATTATGCAAATGAATTGAAGGCGGCGGAGGGGGGTTACTGATTTGTTATTTACTTTCTATATTCTTCTTAATAAATGAAATGCATTCATCTGAGAGTTTTTTTTCCTAAAATGTTCTGTCACTGCGCGTATATATATATATATATATATATATATATATATATATATATATATATAGTGAATTTTTATGTAATTATTTTTATTTGTGATTGCAGCGTCCGGTCTTCTTTTGCTTACTACTACTTCGCTTGTCTCACTTCCTAAGTGATTAAAATGCAGAAAATTGCATTATTAGTCGCCCATAACTTCATAGGACGTATTTTTCGTTAATATATATTTTTTAAATTTATTTTATACGTATATAAAAGTAAAAGTAAGTTAGCCATGCTGATGACGGCTGTGAGCCAGAAATACGTGTCCATGGATTAATTATATGTACGTATAAAATAAGTATATATATATATATATATATATATATATATATATATATATATATATATATATATATATATAAGTATAACTTTTTATTTATTCAAACATTATTGGTTACATATGTGCATACATGTTTCGGTTGCACTTTTCCAAGAAAGTCAACCTCATCAGACCAATAATTTTTCAAGAATGGATGCATTTTAAGAATTTTCTATCCTAAATAACTCTTTTTTGGGATATAGCATCTTCTATTTTTTATGAATTAGTCTCGGATTACCTATTTCACTAGTTAACTTTTTTTGCCAGTGGTTGTCCCCCCCTGTTTTTTATTACTCTTTATGGCGTCTCCATTGCCTTTTCTTGTCCTCATTTTATTGCTCTCGCTTGCCAGCTTAACAGACTCACTCAAGTATAAATATCTTATCTATATATCAAGAATCACACATATATAAACAAACCCAAACACACCTAAATAAACAAACAGATAAATAAACGGACATTGATATACATACACATCTAAACATGGACACCTACACAGATCCACTATCAATCGAGCATAAATTCAGAATACATACGTGCTTATAAATATATTCTAGATGTATATTCAATTAAAAATAAAGAAATAAGAATATTCTAGATATATATTCAATACATACATCCATAGTGTCTATACAGACTCAACATATATAGCTATATGCACCTATACACGTATATCTATACACACACACACATATATATATATATATATACATATACATACAGATACATGTATACACACGCACACACACATATACATGCACATACATACAGACATACACATACATAAATATATACATAGATATATACAGATACATATATATATATATATATATATATATATATATATATATATATATATATATATATACACACAAACCGTACATGAGCATATTCGTAACATAGATATACACGCATACACCCAGTTCCTAAAAATAGTTCCTAAAAATACGTACACATATGCACATATATACATACATACACGTTGACATATATATATATATATACCAATATGTACACACACACGTGTATATACATATATATATATACATACACAAACACACATACACATATACACATACAGTAGTATGGAGTGCACTTCCCACCTGGTAATGCACTCCATAAGCTATTTAATAAGAATACATTAAAACTAAGCTATAGTTGCACAGATAACATAGAAAGAATAATTAAAAAAACATAACAATAAAATACTTAAAGGAAATGATACGAATACGAACTGCGATATGGGGGGGGGGGAATCCTACCACTAACAATTGTAACTGCCAGAGACAGGATGAATGTCCCTTGCAAAAAAATTGCGTCACCGCATCAGTAATATACCGTGCGGAAATCTACACTACTGAAAATCCGAGCGACAGTAAGTTCTATATAGGAAGCACGTCAAGAAGTTTTAAGGATAAGTATTACACGCATAAATTATCCTTTAGAAATAAGAAATACAGTAACACTTCGCTGTCCCGACACTTCTGGAAATTGATAGATGAGAAAAAGAACCCTAAAATTAGATGGAGTATAATAAGGAAAGCAAAAACATGTAGATCACTCACTTCACCCTGTTTTTTATGCCTGGGTGAGAAAATTGAAATTGTAAAATTCAAAGATAGGGAAAAATTAGTCAACGTTAGAACCGAAACGAGTTTAAACTGCAAACATTTAAAGCAGCATACACTAAGCAGATATATATATATATATATATATATATATATATATATATATATATATATATATATATATATATATATATATATATATATATTGCTTTTTATTTTAGAACTAGAAAAGTACCCGTTCCAGAACGGTGAAAATAATTTCCCCGAAAAGAACAGTTTGGCACAACTTTTAGAAAAGTAAATAATACAAGATATAATAATGCTTAGTCTAATCTTAATCAAAATCATTACATTATTTTTATCCGAGAAAATGTCTAAAAGTTAAGATCTAAGCTTAAAGGGGCTTAAAAAGAAATTGACATACATATAGGTTGCTTATGACTATGGATCAAATCCAATGTAAATCTCAAATATAAGGATTTTTAAATAAGAGGTTGTGCCTATTTCATGTTCCTGAAAACCCTTTGAAATAGCTTAAAGCAAATACAATGTTGAGGAATAGTTATTAATTGATGTCCAATACCTAACATCCACAAAAATCGAAGCTATATAGATATTCAGGAAGGGCTTCCCTCGATTTCACCCCCTTTGCCACATTTTGATCCGTTTAGAACCAGCAAGTGTGTTCTAAAATTCATAATGATCGGTTTATAAGTGAATCCTGTACATACAAATATAAAAACACATGAACATATCTAACTATATGAATATAGAGATTTTATGTAAAGTATGTTGAAAATAAATCAATAATGTGCTCGATCGTTAGAATGCGAGTGTAGAAATTAAAATTATTTATTTAAAAACTATATATTACAGTTTACAGAAATGTACTATAGTTTTATTGCAATCGGCAGGTTTGTACTGTTTTATTCTTTTCGAACTGTCTCTATTCAGTGGAACGCTAATTATTTGAGATGTGTTCTAAGAGCCTTTTCGTAAGAGTAAAAGCCTACGCCTGTCAATGAAACTATGGTACATCTCTGGAAACTGTAATGTATAGTTTTTAAATAAATATTTTTTAAAGATTAAGATAGATAGAGTGGAGGACGAAAATGGCACGGAGAAAGTTCACAATGATTATTTTCAAGGATGGATTATTTGATTGAAAAGATGTCAGAAAAAGTGTCGGTAACCGAAAGTGCGAGGAGATATAATTGAATCCTATTAAATGGTAAACGTATAGTGTTTTATTTTAATATTAAAAAAAAATACAATATATATATATATATATATATATATATATATATATATATATATATATATAAGGCACGCTATAAGACTACAGCCATCAGTCGTCAGCTGGCGCCTCGCGTAATTATCGGACATGGATAAAACAAACGATCATATATTTTTGTTCTCTTGTTAATTTAAAAAAATGGATCGTGAAGATTTATGGAGTAATATCCAGCAAGCAATTATTACTTGTCTCTTCTCGTCTACCGGCGCCATCTTGTATATGCGGGTGTTGTATTGCGCATGCGTTAGACTGTTTGTCTTTGCTTTGCTTTTCTCTGCATTAATTCGCACGTTTTGCGCGCGAATTTTCGCATTTGACTCGATCTGACCAATGATAAATCTGTCTGATGCAATACATGGCAACATACGAATTACTTACAGAAAGAGAATGGCGAGGTCGGTCGAATAGGAGAGGCATACACTAAAGTAGTGCTTTCTCAATATTTCATTCCAAATGTAGACACATTAATGGAAGTCCATTTATATATATATATATATATATATATATATATATATATATAGATTAATGCATGTACACATATACATATATATATATAAATATATGTATATATATATATATATATATATATATATATATATATATAATTTGATATACGTGCCCCAAAAACTCTTAAGTGCATCCAATTCCGAAATATGCAATAAATGTATTTAAGCCATAATTTAAAATAAAGATTGCAACAATTAATGTGATAAATACGGACATACCATCTAAAAGGCGAACCAGAGACACACACAGACACAGAACGCAGACATACACACACACAACACACACACACACAAACACACACATATATATATATATGCATTCCCTCACAGACTATGAAGAAAACAAGAGTTGCGAGATAACCAACCGTATCGCTTCTGAACTGGAATACTTGAGCCCAGTAACAACCAGAAGTCCAGGCCGACAAAAAACAATGTCTAGATAATAATAAACCGACTGGCGTTATTTCGTATTTTTCTTTTTCGTAGACTTGTTTAACAACCAAGGCTTGTAATACTTACTCTAGTATTTTATTCAAATCTGGAGAGAACATAAATGGATTTATGTATTTCCCAAGGGTATTAGTGAATTTGAAGCGTGGCCTGAAGAGAATTATATATCTATATAATTATATATCTATATAAGTCTGGTGAAATTTTCTTCGTATGAGTTAATCCAGTGAATCCGTACTGTGTTTATATAATTGTTTTCAGTAATAAGTCAAGTTGTATATTAAGTGTTATAGAGATGGTGATCTAACCTATTTTCCTGACTATAGACTCTTTTAGACATCATGTATAGTACGAGTAGTCTTTCTGTAGAATCCTATTCTGTATTTCTATAAATACACACTTTTTTTAAATATTCCACCGTTTTATCTTGTTTATTATCGGATCTTCAAAATCACAATGCTGGCGACGTGGGGCTCACACTTATTCGGAAAACATAACCCAGACTTATGTGTAACATGACACTAGCGACGAGAACTCGGACTTATGTCGGAAACGACATAACCATTGCTACAACTAGCGATGAAAAGACTTAGCTGTTGGGATCGAACAAACTATTAATTATCACAGTAACAGCGAGAAGTTAAAAACAATACTGGATTTTTACACACAAGATGTACTTAATCTGCAAAAGGCAATCTCTAACGTCAGGAAATTGGTTTAAAAATGTTGTTTTAGTTCTTGACCAGTATAAACAGGTTTTAAATCAATACCCTAATGCGAGGTTTTACCTCGTTGGATTACTAATTCTATACTGATCATATATATATATATATATATATATATATAGTATTCTTATACAGAACGACTCGCGTTTCGATGACGTCGCGTCGTAAACGTTCCGGCATGTCTTGGAAGCACCCGAGAGTTAGAGGCGAATACTGTGAGACGATTAATTGAATACTGCTAGACGATACATTTTAAAATGTTTCAAATGACAACATTTAGACGAAGAAAATCAAAGTAAAATTCATATATAAAAGAAAACAAACAATAGCTACTCAATTGTTATTAAGATGTTTCTGGGTCAAAGGAGCCATTGTAAAGGAAATGTTTGTAAAGAAAACGGAAGTTTTAAAAGATAATGATTTTATTTTTTTATTTAACAAACAACGAAACCACTGTTTTTAAGAAATTTCTTTTTTCATTAAGTTTTTTCTTTTTAACATTTTCTGGGTAAGGGTTTAGGATTAGGGTTTATGGTGAGGATTTAGAGTTTGTCTTTCGCAAAAAGTGGGCGTTGCTGACAGAACTCAATGAGTCCTTCAGGAGATTCAACGCGCTGACACAGATCGTAGAAATTCATTTTTTTTTAACGCGCTGCAGATCTTAGTATTTAATTTATTCCAAAAGTTATCGTTGGCTGTAACCTGATTTGTTAATACTTTCATCAACTATCGGGTGCTTCCGAAACCTGCGCGAACGTTGACCATGCAAAGTTACGGAAACGCGGGTCGTTCTCTATAAGAGTGTCATATATATATATATATATATAGTTTTAAATATAAGCGGAATTTTGTTAATCTCCGTAAGTGTGGTCTCGAGAGCTCTTCCGTCCAACATATCATCAGGAGAAATCGTTGGAATAAAACAGGATGAAATAAATTAATAGTGAGAAAAAAAACGAAAAAATGCAGGTATTGGGAATTTACTGCCAGTTAAAATACACGTTTAAAAGATTTAATTCAATTCAACGAATAAAAACGACTAAAAGGCAGATTTAGAGGCATAAAAAAAAGCCAACTAACTTTCCCCAAATAATGTCAACGTCTTAACGAAATCCTTCTACTTGCAAAGAGAAGGCTTCCTTAAAGCGATCGCGACGGATTCTAACATTTTCAAATGAAAAGTAGAATCCGCCCGATGTAAGATAGTGAACCACTCTATTTTATACTTATTGGCACAGCATGCATTGTTAGCTAAATGCTGGCCAATAGACGATTCCAAAGCCGAGGTAGAGGTATGGCACAAGAAACCAGATCTACCCTGTCTAATCTTGGATGGGATATGCTGGTTTATTCTGGTCTCTAAATGCAATTTCGTTCGCCCAATATACTCAACATCACACTGGCATTTAAATTTATAAATAATATTACTATTTTTAAAATAAGGCAGACTATCTTTAGAAAAAGACCGAAAAGCAGATCTTGTGCCAAAAACAAAACGTAAATCAACAGAAAAAAGCAAACAGTTACACTTTTAGTGATTTGTTTGCCTAACTGCTGACTAATGCCACATATCCAAGGCAGTTTAAGATAAACTGGACATCTTGGTGGGACTAAAGTTCTAGGAGATTTGAAAGCTGCAACTTTCTTCTGGATGCAATCCGAGATTAAATCTTCCGGATAACCGTTGCTGATGAGAATTTCCCTAATTTTATCTAATTCCGGCTGAAGTCTGTTGGAGAGAACAAGTCATTAGGGCTCGGTGCACTAAGGTGTAAACCAATCCTAACTTCCCAGATGTTGGTGCAAAAAAGCACCAATTTAAGTAGAGACCCGTGAATGTGGGGTTGCGATGAACGCTAGTTAGGAACCCTACCCTGGATCTTTCAATAAATACATCCAAAAACGGGAGGGAATTGTCCTTCTCAACCTCCATAGTAAAACGTAAAGCGTTATGTAATAAATTTAGCTTTTTATGAAAAATGATGGCTTCACTGTGAGAGGAGAAAGTAACAAAAGTGTCGACAACGTATCTGACATAGACACTGGGCTTAGGGACCGAGTTAAACAATATGCCATCATGATAGCCAACGAAAATGTCTGCTAAAGCCGGAGCTAAAGGACTCCCCATGGATACTCCATCAATCTGGCTATACATAATGTTGTTATAGCTGAATTGAACCAACTGCATGCATAACAACATTAACTCCACAAAGATTTCCTAAGGGAAACAAGGAGGGGACAAAGAGCCACCATATAATGTGTTAGCACAAATACCAATAGTCTCCTCCAACGGAATATTTGTAAATAAATTGACAACCTCAAAGGAGCACATGAATCGATTATCTTCTGGTTCGCAACGACCAAGATTATATGGCCTCCCTAAAATAAATATGAAAGAGGTCCCACTCAGACCCATATTATCTATGGTAGGGTCTGCGGAGCATTCCTTGGCTAAATGGTTGCTTGAAATTTTGCAACCGGTACGTGATTTTTACATTGCCTTTCCGATTCTTTCCGGTTTGTTGACCGTTTGCGTGAATTAAAACTTACTACAGATAATCGATGTATGTGCTCCTGGCATTCTTATTGTCGGCGTTTCTGGAACTGACAATGAGGAGGAAGGTTGGAAGCAAGATTACTGGCATCTACTGATCAGTTTTAAGAGGGCATACCTCGTTATGAAATATATCACTTTAATTTCGAAATCAAGGTAGATAAGTGTTCTCATGAATATCCAGCCAACACATAGATGAGAAAGAAACTCTTATCCAAAATCTACCTAAAAAATGATTACTTGTAATCTTTCCTAGGCATTTTATGGTTATAATGTTTACCTTTTATTATATTTTATGGTTATAATGTTTACCTTTGCTACAGACCATGCTAGGTAGCTAAAATGGTCACCAAAGAAGTTACGCATATATATAAATATATGCTTAGATCTAGATATACATTCTAGTTTTTTTTTAATTGATGATCGCGGTATATAGTGAGAGGAGTCCATATTTAGAATCTCGGGGTTTATGTGCTCCCTACGTCTAGTCACACTGATGAAACATCAAAACAGTTGTTTGTGGATGACTATGTATATATAGTCATATTTATAGTCAACATAATAATATATATAGTCATACAAATGCAGGAGAGCGCCATTTGTTTACACAATGCCTAATGCATTTACGCTGATGGCAGCTGACAATTTCAGTTACCATAGAAAGAGAGCATATGTAATTATCCACGGACAGACTGTTTCACTATATCACAACTCCTTAGTATAGATAGACAAGAAAGTGCCGCAAGCAACGATCTAAATTCGAACGTCTAGTCAACAGTCCGAGCTCCTAACTTAATCTTACGTATATCCATTATATATATATATATATATATATATATATATAAATTATGATTATATACATTTAATTTATATAGTTCAGATCGATTCACATGGAAATCTATTTCCAATTGCAAATAACAATCTCGATACTTCATCAGTAACATGAAGAAATATAAAAATAAAAATAAAACAATTTATAATGCAAAAAAAAGTATTCCACTCCCATTAGAACAATTTATAAAGGGTCGGACCGTATTCACTTGGGTCCCGGTTTCGCATATCGCAAATTCAAGCCGCACTGGAAGTCGACCCTTTCAAGACAGTCGTCGACAACTTAGAGGAATACCGATTAAAGACGTGGTCAATAGACCATAAATATTCATTGACAGTAAAAAAAGAAAAATAGAGATTCTTAGCGTAAACCCATGAGTTCCAAAATGCTGATGTACTTATTTTGTTTGCACAAAGACAGTTGTCGTAAATTGATAACAACCGCCTCTGAGAATTATAAAATTATTCTTCGAACGAGCTCTGCGCAAAATAAAGAATGCTTCATTCGAGTATCCTCCAATGCAAACTTGACACTGCAATAAATAATTGCCATTAACCGATTCGTTTGCTTGTGAACGCCAGGATGTCGACAACTATCTGTGTCTGCATATCGAATGGGGGATATGTTGGGAATTCTTGCCGCTAAGCGTTGGATGGGAAGGCCCACGTAGTCAGTCTCGCACTGACCAAGAAAACGATAAACAACCATGTAATATTGAGTGGTGAAGATACCATTCTTCCAAAGAGAGGGAAAAGCGCTTTTAGTTTTAAACACTGTTCAAACTTTAGTTTCAAGGAAACAAGGTGAAACAGCTACTGACTTTTAATACCAACCCATAGGATCTTCAAAGGCAGCGATTTTGTCGTTTACAGATCTTTCAATGGTCTGGAATGGATAACCATTGGACGATTTGAAGCTCTGTATTTTATTTAGCATTTAAGCAAAGCAGCAAAGCCTGATGTACTAACGTTTTAATCAGGTTTATTTTTCGGATCTTAAGGAAGAACGAGTCCTAGCTAATATATACTGGCCAATTTAGAACTTATGGGTGTACGTTAAGAATAGCCCCCCCCCCTTAATTTATTTTACCCTTATAATTATTTACGTTTTTAATCGATATTACGCCTTGTTGCCGACTCCAGCCTTTAAAAGGGTCGACAGAAAGAAGTATTTGTAGGTTCTTTGTCCGTCTCTTTTTCTTTTACTAATAGTTTTTAAACATTTTTGTAGAAAAACAATTCTCAAGTCATAATTATTTGTTCTTCTTCTCCTCATTCTCTATTTCTTTTTTATTATATGAATTTAAAAGAAACTCACCTCACCATCGATAATAATGGCAGTGCGTCAGCTATTATTTAATTGTATATATATATATATATATATATATATATATATATATATATATAAATTAAATTCCCGAAACAGTTTTTCATGGTAAACAACTGATGATCCCTTAAAATAGTGTTAGAAACAAACTAATATAATAACTGCAAAAAATAAATTGACTTACATAAGTGTTTTTTCCACTGAAAGACTTGGGACTATAAGTTTTTATTTCTTTTTATTAATATAGTTTTAATGGTTGAGAAACTTCCGAAACTATATATATATATATATATATATATATATATATATATATATATATATATAAAGATAACATCAAAGTACCAAAAGAGTTTGAACATTTGCAAGAAAATAATATGATATAAAATGTATTTATTAATACATTATATCTTATCGATTCCCATTAAGTACGGCAGATAAAATTAATATTATTTCAAGCAGAGCTTTCACGTTATGATTCAGTAGATTACACAATCAACATTAAACCATTTCATCCATATCAACGTTTGTTTCAATAATACATTAATATTAAAATATTAGATTTTTACAAAGAAATTAAGTATTGTTCACGAGGCAATAAATCAATTATAAACTGATTAGAAGGTAATCGTTGCTTTCATGTACATAATTCTATCCTGAACTATGTTTTTGACTATCGTGTTCATTGAATGTGTTTTGCTTATCCTCGTTATTGAAAAAATATTTTATTTAGTGCATCTATCTGGAAATAGTCTTGTTTTGTACTAATTGTTAATATATCCACTGAAAATTATTTGAATTGAAATTCACAAAGTTTATATGCTGATGAGGAAAGTCCGATAAACTTTTCAAGTTTTATTTAGATATAATATTCGTAATAAAATGTTTTTTAAACGCACGTACATATGGATAAACATATAACAGTGTTGATATTTAAAGCTTGATTATAATATTTAACATTTGAATTAATTGTATCATAAATTTTGTAATCTGCTAAGTTATGCTTTAATATATATATATATATATATATATATATATATATACATGCACGCATATATTCACATAGATTTTTCCAGCTATTAGTATATATATATATATATATATATATATATATATGTAATTTTTAAAGCGGTATATATATATATATATATATATATATATATATATATATATATATATATATATGTATATTGTGCGTATTTATGCAGCAAATTCTCACTTAAACTAACATCGTTAAACATAACAAAATTACTCTGCTTGATTATATATTTTTTTTAGTTTTTCAATTTTTCTAGTAATCTTTTTGTGTCAAAATAAACAAAAATCTATGTTCCATATGTGTCAATAGTACTTTCGATTTCTCTGAAAAATAATTTTCAGGTGACAAAAAAATGAACAAAATGCTGTAGAAAAGATGATAGATAAAAAAAACAACCATAAACGCGCATGTGAAGGCATTTACACACCAAAATAACGTACATAGATAATAAACAATAACAAATATTTATATTTGTCGCTCCTCGAAAAAGTAGAGCACTGTAATGGTAGTATTAACACAGCATGACGTCACTTGCTTTATAATGCATCGTTCTTTCCCTTAAAAAGAAGTAGAATGCCTTGACGTTAAGCCGCCGACAAAAGTGTTAAAATTATCATTGTTTATCAGCTATTTAAAATTGGCCGAGCGGTTAAAGACGTTGGATTTGAGTTGAAAAATACTTGTAGTCCAGTGTTTCGAATCGCATGACCGGTAGTGAATAGTCATATCTCTATGCTGAAGAGTCCAGATTAAAAAAGGACGAAACGTATACATACATAGATAATAAACAATAACAAATATATATATATATATATATATATATATATATATATATATAATCATTGTTTTTACAGGCGAGTTTTAAATCTGTCTGTCACAGATTGTCTATGTTCTCTGTTTTAATGGATGAGGACATGCTTTTATTATTTCAATAAAGAAGCTTACTCTGGTTCGAGCTATTGTAGTTGAAGACGTCATCCTTTTGTGAAATTATATGTTTAAGTGGATGACGTTATTCCTTTATAACATGATATCTTTCTGACGTCATTCATTGTGCACGGTGACAAAAAACAAAAACAATAAAACAAAAAATATAATATACAGATCTTTAATAGTAGATAGATAAGTAGATAGATAGATAGATAGATAGATAGATAGATAGATAGATAGATAGATAGATAGACAGACGGCTGTTCGGTGCGAACTGGTAAGCATACTCTTCAATAATATGGCCGGTTATTTGGCCGTATGCGACGCGCACGAATCCAGGTTCAGTTATATAATCAATTAGTTACATGTCATGGCGTAGGCGTGACTTTTCACTCTTGAGGGATTGAGTTCCATCCAAACCAGAAACCAGCTGAGTTATGTTCACCAATGGATGTAGGTGTATGATAATTCCATGCATACACTAATGATTCTGACATCACGCTTGACGTGTGTGGACGCCGTGGTCTTTCTTTGTGATGCGATAATTGGAATGTAGTCGCATGTGGTGGTCATCAGCCGTTGGGTGGAACGGGTTTCTGCTTTTGAGTTACTGGAACTGTTGACAATGTACGAGCGAAGAGGAAGAATATTTCACGACAGTTTTAGTATTGTCCTATCTCGTTCTGAGAATACCGGTGCGATGTCAGCTCTGACCGGAAGGAACTCTGTTGGCGTTAATTTGTTACAACCAGTGATAATATGAGCGTGAGAGATCGTATTAGTTTATTTATAAAGGGAAACATATTTCTTGGTGATACGATCGCTGTAGAAAAGTATCTTCGTGAAATCGATACACAAGAAATGATTGCGTTTGTAAATGATGTATTATATAAACACTAGACGAATACTCGTCAAAAGACGGGTAAAGATTATTCCCCGAACGGAACAGTTATGCACCAATGTTATGCCCCCTCATGAAGATTAGAATCAATATATAATGCTGCTGTATAAACATGCCGACCCCACGACGACTGCCCCCTAAACGCATGGCCTCGTGTTTTATCTATTTCTTCTACTTCTTTTTCTTCTTCTTCTTCTTCTTCTTCTTCTTCTTCTTCTTCTTCTTCTTGTAACGATTCTCGAATTGGTGGTTGCCGTGCGAGAGCGAATCAGAGTTTAAAATTTGCCTCTAAAGTAAAGAACAACACAGACAAACTGATATACACTGCGTAAACACTCTTGTTTAACACAGGTGTACGTGTGTCGTTGGAGTCACTACGTTAGTGTCACCATTTCTGCGCTAAGCCTCCCATCTTTCAAGTTCAGGATATCAGCTAAGACTCTTAATTATCTCTTAGATTCGCTCACCATTACAATTCATTGTTATCCACTACCGGAAATCCGATACATCCGATCTTTGCTCCGTTATTCTCAGCTTACTTCAACCGGAAGTAAATACTTCCCTCTGAATTATATAACTCGACCCTCGGCCTGTTATTAATGGCTAGCTGTCGTTTTGGCGCCGGTTTGTCTGTGTAGCACAAGTAATCTATTCGTACTCTCATTTACATTTGTATTGTCACTTCATTAGTTTTTTTTTTTAGTTGTCCCGGCTGTGGGTGCAGTCTATAGTATCACACTGCTAATTATCATGTCAAGAATCCTTATTCAAATTTCGATTCTAAAAATGTCTAAAATACTAGGCTTAAGCTGAAACGGTATTAAGAAGAAATTAACATTCAGAGAATATTGTTTAATTGACTTTGAATCAAATTTAAAGAAAATATGAAAAAAATAAATTTTCAAATTGAAGATTGTTCCAATATTATACTCACTTCAACTCTTTGAAATACTCCATAGAAACTAACATTTGGTGATTATATATCAATTAATGTATAATTCTATTTATCTTCCTCCTACAAGGTAAGATGTGACACAAGGTTGGGAAAGTGGGAAAAAACAGCGCTCGAGAATTTGAGGCTATTTAAAAATCGAAGATTCCTGCATTTTTACGATAGTCTAACATCCCATATTTTCCACGAACATAAAACTAAATTAAACTAAATATAGCTCCTATTACCCATCCTTCCGCCTGTGTTCCAAAATGTATAATGATCGATTAATTAGTTTTGGGGTAGTCCCATACATAGAAATATATAAGCATATATACATCCATAACTTTATAAAAAAATATTCATCCTAGTGTTGATAATATGTGGAGTCACACCAAGTGTCACGGTTCGGCAAGACAAAGAACCCATCGTCACATAAAAACGTTTTTTTTTTGTCTTTTTAATTCATGCTCTATTTTATTGGAAACATTCTCCAATATTCGATAATAACACAACGTGGATAAAGAACACTAGATAAAGCATTTTACGTAATTAAGCACTCGCGATAAGACCTACGATATTATAATAGTTTACAATGTAACTGACAACCTGGTATAATGTTTTTTTTTCGATTATTTTTATTCGGACAACTATTGACATCTTAGTTATGATTTTAACAATTTTTCGGCAGATGTAACCTCCGACCTTCTTCTGGTGTATTTTTTCGAAGTCGAACATTTTTATATCGAACTTGGTTGGGACCCCATATGGAATATTGAACCAAACCCTTTATTATATCCACAGAGATATGGTGTTATCAGTCTTTAACAATGACCGAGTAGAACGTGGCGCAACGGATAAAGGCGTTCATTAAAACTCAGTACAAAGTGATAGTCTTCTGGAGGTTAATGGCTTAATTTTTAATACAATCGAGAATAACTAAGAAAAACATAATCATTAATTAATAATTCCGTCTGATCATGGATGAAGAAAGGAGAATAATCTCTCCACGTGGTGTGCGTCTAAGGTCCAGTTCGAAATTCCTAATAAGTTTCCGAGTTCAACATAAAGATTACCAAGTTCGAAAAAGATGCACCTAAAGACTGTCGGAGTTTACATCAGCCGAAACGTTGTGAAAATAACAACCAAGATTAAAATAGTAATCTCAATCATCAAAATAAGACGAAATGATAAATATTGTGAGTATTCAGTTTTATACGTGTTTATCCATTCGTTCTCAGCCAGTTTTTAATCTTCGAAGAGGATGAAATGAAGATGACAACATTGTTCGAAATGTTGTGACTAGTTTCCATAAAAAGTAATGAGGTAGGATCTCGTCACACCCTTCTCACAAAAGAGGCCCTGCTAGTCTTTTTCTACTCCATCTACATTTCCATGGGAAGTTCTAAACTAAGCTCCAATCTATAATTCCTATGTGGAAATCATTCATAGCAGGAATTCGTCTTAATAATGCCACTGAAAAAAAGTTCCTTTGTTTGCATAAAACCCAACGAAATTTCCATCAAAAAAGTTTCTTACCAATAACTTCCCATCAGTGGAACACATTGTCACTGGACTGCTTCCCTGTAGACTACAACAAGACCATTTTAAGTCCAATGTCAACAAATACTTGTGTACTGCCATCTAAAGTAATCAAATTTTGTCCATTCCATTCATTGATATTAATCCTCTCAGTATTGTTCATAATCAAACTGACAAGTTAATTAACCCTTAGACTTGAGTGGCTTTAAGCCTCATTAGTATAATAAGTTGATTAAAAAAGATATCGTGTTTACCTATTTACAATAAAGCCTGTCCTTATAGATTGAATATCTTATTTACTTGAACGTGTCCGTGTGTCGCTTATCACCCAAAGAGGATCGAGTCGGTACATACCCTTAATTTGCATTACTTCATAAAAGTGTTCTCAGCCAATTTCAATTAAGTGTGAAATATTACTGATAAAAGACTCTTGTAAGACAACCCTGAATTGATCAACACCATTCTTATCGTCGTCTCTTTCGAATAAAAAACAACGCCATTCATTTTGTAAAGTACTCACAAGTAATACGAAAGTTGGACTTAACGTCGCCAAGTTGTACGAATCGGCACACAAGAACGGTAAATAAAACCGGGCAAAGAACCGTTCATCGTGTTTGGCTTTAATACTTTTATCTGCCCGTATTTGTTAAAAGAAAATAAATGTTTAATATATTTGTTGCTGGAAAATGGCCGGGGTTTAAATTGGCGCCATAATTCTTACCACTAATATACAACGTTTCTTATCTTTCCAATCTCGCGTCCGCCATCTTATTTTTTGTTTTACTCTTTTGTCACTTAGAAAATTTTACATCTTTTATTTTCTTTATATTTTTCCGCCATTTTTTATTTTAAAATTCATTTTAGTTTTATTTACTTATTCTCTGTTCCTTTCTGGAATTCTTTATATATATATATATATATATATATATATGAAGTAGACTTGATTTTTCGTTTGTACCTTTTGGCGAGGTTAATAAAATAACCACATGCATCATAGGTTACTAAACTATTCACGTTATTCATTCGAACGTGTTTCAAGAAATGTATGACTATTTTCAATAACTAACCAATAATGCTTCTTTTAGACCGCCATCACAGACTTTCACAAACATACTTCACACAGATGATAGCAAAAACTTGCTCCATTAATCTCTATCTACTCCTACTTTCACACTTAACGCCGGTAAATAAATTACCTCAGATAGTTCATAGAATCATCACCGTAAATATTTCATTTCATTCTTCTAATAATTTCATACATAATATACAAGATTGCTAAATCAATTAATAACCGCTCCCTGGTATTCCTTCAAAATGACAGAATATCGGATTACATGAACTTATTTATTGTCTGTTGTTACTTAAAACTATTAAACATACACTTAAACTCATTCCAGAATTCCGGTTTACATTAACGAGCTGAGTAAATTCTTTCGTACATTGATTAAAAATAACGTAACGTACTCATCAAACTCTTCGAGAAAATTCATTTCAGTTGAGAATCTTCGATTGTTCAACGTATACTTTCTTTTTATCAGTTATACTTTTATGCCTTAAAATATTCATCAATGGCATCCGTACAACTTTTACGGCTTATAACTGAATTTAAACCAACCAACAGCGTAAAACGAACAGCAGTCTATGTTTTAAATCATCCAATTCCCCATGCGGTTGGTTATACATCTGATAAGATCGATCTAGGTCGAAATAAGTTATAATGTGTACAACCCGAATGTGTGTCTAGTTTTTCCCCCTTTAAAATATATATATATATATATATATATATATATATATATATATATATATATATCATATAAAGTTATATTGCCGAATTCTTACAGTAAGAGCATTTATTCTGAGAAATCAAACGTTGCTTCTGAATAACCAAATTTCAGTTGTTATTGTCGTATCATTTTATTGGCAATATAGTAACGTACTTGACCATAATTTCTTATTTTAAATCTTGAGTCTGGTGCAAACGACTGGTAATATGAAACATTTTACAATAATCACCTAAAAATAATGATGCCCCTTACGTCGGTAATAAATAAAATAAATAAATTACCGATAGATTTAAGATTTTTCTTCTCTACTTTCTTTAGCATTTTAACAAAGATAGCATTTCTTTTTCTTATTCTTTAACACAGCACAGCAAGTCAATTATATATCTTTTAGTTATCAGTTTTCCATGGCATAACTTTGGGAATACTGTAAACAATATGGAGAAGTGAGGCCCAGATAAGACTTTGGTGCATTTTGTCATCATTAGGTAAAGATATCAAGTCGCACGGCTGACTTATGTTCTTGTTTTACTTTTATTTCCTTTCTATTGCTTTGGCTGTCCTGTTTAATTAACTCCCCTCCCAGGTGAGGTCTAAATGTCTCACAAGTCACAACTAAATAAAATACATGGGTTGTTATCAATGTAAACACAAATACTAACAGCAAAATTAATTCCTACGTTGTGACTGTTTTTTTCCTCCCGTGAATGAGGTCATTTGTTCCCCATCGTCTCCATGGGGGAATATTTTCGCTGGTATTAAATTTTGATACACAACCAGCCGAACATTGTTTGTTTATAAAGGTAGAACATACCTTGCGTGCGAGAGAGAGAAAGAGAGAGAGATAGAGGGAAAGAAAGAGAGAAAGATTGGAAGAGATGAGATGAGATGAGATGAGTTGGGTTGAATGATTTGAGGCAGCACGCCAAAATGCACGTCTTCTCTCGCTCAAGTCTCGCCGGCTAAGGGAATGGGAGAAATCGCACCGGAAGTCACGTGATTTGTCTAACACCCGCTTTGTGCAATCCCCTCGACCTTCAACCTGTTCATTAACTCATCTGCTACTATTTTTTAACCTCAGTTTCTTATTTACTATTCCCTTGTTTTATTTATTTCATCTGTTCTTGTTTTTCTTCTTCTTTTAAGCTATTTCTCATTATTTTCTATTTCGTCTACTTTTCTTCAGTTCTTGATTCTACTTCTTTTTTCTGGATATATTTCTTCGCTTTCCTTTTTAGTCTCTTTCCTTCTTTTTTTCTACATAATTAATTACACTGGTTTTCAAAAAAAATTGGGGTCCGAGGCAAGAATGGGGATAGATATTTTTTGCTAATTTGGGTGCGCTGAATTCAGATTTATAAATAGTTTTGCTCTATGACCTCTAGTTTTCTGGCTTTTAAATATTCTCATTTAAGTATAAACAGAGAATAAATGCGCATATTTCAATAGTTTCAGCAGCTTATAACAGGCAAAACATGATAGATAAAGAACACTGATTGAATAAATATACTTGGATGGCACAGTTACACAATTCATAGTACCACATAGAACCAAAATGTGTTTACTTAGAAGATCTGGTGTATTTTGCCTCCGGGATGTCACCAAAAAGCATCCAGCAGAAGTCTCCCATCATGTCAGGGTTCCATTTGCCTTGATTTGCTCTCCATCTTCGTAAGATTTTGGTGGAATCTTTATCAATGCTCATCACTTACTGCTCCAAGGTTTGGCGGAAAGAAGTTGAAGTGGGAATGAGAAAAATGAATCTTGAGTGACATTCGGCACCCCATATCCTCGTAAGACTTTAGCAACTTCTACATACAGGCTTGATAATCTGGTACGTGTGTGTTACCAAGGAAGCCACTACAGACTGACTTTAATGCTTCCCATGCTCTCAGTTCCTTAAAGTTAAGAAGCTCCTCAAAATCAGTATCCTTCAGCACTTCTCGCATCTGAGGTCCGACGAAGATGGCCTCTTTGAGCTTAGCAGAACTAAGACCCGCGAACACAGTAGACACTTGTTGGAAGGCAGCACCATTTTAGTCCAACGCCTTCACGAAATTCTTCAAGCCAGGTATCTTTGTGCAGTAGCACAACTTGTTTTCCATGTCAAAAAATAAAGCAAGGTCTTCATTCCGATTTCTGAAACTGTTGATCCTTATATCTTTCTGGACTAGGTTCCACTGTTTGAGCCGAGAAGCCAAGAGATCTGACTGCTGTTTTGACAGATAAAAATCACGAGCAAGATCATTCAGGTCTTCTTGAGTGATCCAGTGTGGCTCGTTGCCACTCGTTCCTGAATATGTAGAGTCAATATCTTCCAAAGATATTGACTCGGCAGAATCCTCACTTGAAGACATTTCTTCATCTGATGAGGAAAGAAGATCCTTATTTACTGGAGATGTGGGTACAGGAAGATTATCTGAATGGGAGAACGGATCTCATAGCAGATGTGAGGTTGGGATATTTTATCTTTTTCCAAGATAACAATCATCTGCGTGGCTTTGTAGCTCTCTCCAAACCATTGGGACTGAAAAGTTAAAAGCAGCTTTCTTGCCATTAAACCATGCGGTTAGTCCATTGTAGCAGGGTTTACAACATATGTGTAGAGGCCAATACTTGTCCTGATCACAAATTTTACAGTCAAAATGGTGGTCGTAGGCGGTTCTAGAAGGGTAGTGATGGTTCGATGTTGTGCAGCTGTTGTGAAGTTCCCACACACGTAGCAGAAAAAATTGGCCTTGTTTAGGGATCCTCGATGTTTTGAAGTGCTTGAAGCCATTGTATAATCTTAAAATATAACGAAGTAAAACTAAATCATATGCAAGGCAATAAAATGTGCATTGGAAAATGTAATACTAATATTTAGCTACCCAAAAGATGTGTAACACGATAGTTGAGGGACACCAACCTCCTGCGCCGCCTGCGAGACAACCTCTTCCAATGTCTGCCAGAGAACTATTGAGTGTGGATTGAGACCTGCTGTCTAACTGCCAACATCCGTCTTCATATATAACTATATATATATAATGTAATTGTAGCACTTACATTTAATGCATAATAACTAAAAAATAACCCATAAGTCATATACGCCTTTCTGTACCGTATATGCACAACATGCACACTATGTATATCAAAAAAACTAAAGGTGATGAGTAAAAACAGATTTCAAATTTGGATTCCGCACCAGAAAATTAGGTCAAAACGGGTATTTGTGTGCTTGTTCGTTTTCTGGAACTGATATACTCTAAATGATTATTCAATGAGTTGTGTTTATTTCTAAATCTAAATGAATAAACGCGAAAGTGTATTCATATCAAAACACCTTAGCTCTACCTATTTCAATTATACACTAAAATAGTTTCACATACAGTGTGTATACTTACGGAAAACTTGATTATATATACGAAAAACCTTTTGTTGATATTAATTTCTTAATTATCATCAGTAGTAATATTATTTTAAGCGATTTGATGAATTAAGTTTAAAATTCTGTTTCATTATTTAATGTTCCATATATATATATATATATATATATATATATATATATATATATATATATATATTATATTACATACACCCATATATATATATGTATATATATATATATATATATATATTTACTCGCTAATATTTGAATGACGATAGGATATATATATATATATATATATATATATATATATATATATATATATATATCCTATCGTCATTCAAGGATTAATGATTAAAAACAAGTATTGAATGGAATTGAGCAAGAAAATAGCTAGTTTAACAAGCATCTGGCTTCAGTTAATTTCCATGATGAGTAGTTGTTTTCTTTTTTTCCCTTGGCTCCCTATACGGGTACATACGTTATTTTTATCGTTCTTTTATTTATATTGTTGACCGTTCCAATAAGAGACATTTCTTTCTTTCTCATTTCTTGTTTACCTTCACCGACGTTATTTTACATGAATATGAATTTAAGTGCGAACACTGAAGAATATATTTTTCCTATCATTTTTAACGAAGGGTGTACATTCGGATAATATAAGGAATAACGATTTAAAAAGTGTAATTTAGTGTTGTGGCTGAATGAAAAAATTAGAAAAGAGGTCCCTGGTTCAATCCTAGGCAACGCTGTGTGTTCCTGCTAGTATTACCTATTTTTTCTGGAATTTCTTAGCATTTCTCCTACATTAACCATTTTCTAATTCATGGCATTTCAGTCTTTGCGTTTTAATTTGAAATAGTATTTCCGTCAGTCTGTCAAGCTCAAATCTAATATAACATGTTCGTAAAACTTTCACTTTGTTTCGAATGACATTCTGTCAGTCTGTTACGTTTTAGTTTGGAATAATTATTTCGTCAGTCTGTCAAGCTCAAGTCTAATAGTGCATATCCTTCAGTTTGAAAAATATTTCTATAGCCAAC
This sequence comes from Sepiola atlantica, assembly GCA_963556195.1. NCBI lineage: Eukaryota > Metazoa > Mollusca > Cephalopoda > Sepiida > Sepiolidae > Sepiola > Sepiola atlantica. The sequence goes on from OY744551.1 coordinate 26,134,532, forward strand.
GTTGAAATAGAATTTTCGTTTCTTTGAAATGGCATTTTTCGGTCTATCGCGCTTAAGTATGAAATAGAATTATCACCGTTAAACTCGCAAATTGAATATACAAATCCGATTATGTTTTTTTTAACGTTTCTTTTTTTTCTTTTCATGTTGTTTTCGTCTCTGGCACCGCTGTTATTAATGACGAGGAACTTCAAAAAGATTTTCATTCTGAAATACCTCTAATTCCTCAAAAGAAATATATATTATTTGACAACTTCCATTTTCCTGTGTGCTAATCAGTCTGGGGGCAAATACAGTCAACACGAGCATTGCTTTCATCTCAATTGTAGACGGACCAAACGCCATTTTGAAAAAGTCTCTCTCTCTCCCTTTCTCTCTTTCTCTTTCTCTCTCTCTCTCTCTCTCTCTATATATATATATATATATATATGTATATATATATATATATATATATATAAAGTCACTGTTAAAATAGTGTAATGTTGCACAAAGTGTAACGCCATTTTGACAAAGTACTTTTATCAAAATGACGTAACGTTTGTCTACAATTGAGATTATATATACATATATATATATATATACATATATATATATATCAATATATATATATATATATCATATATACACATCATTTATTTATAAACTATAGATAACATATTTCCGAGACGTACCAATAACATAATAAGATTTTGCGTGTTCAAAAATACACTTACAACCGATTTAAAATCTTTAGTGACTCACGAAATGAAGACAGTCTGACAAATGGAGTCCGACGATCAGCATTTTCGTTATTCGGTGAATTCTTCGAAGTGCCCTCCTTTCGGGGAAAGTACTGAGTTTACCGGTGCTGTCTATATGGGTGTATGGCTCTTAATTGTAATCTAATGTTATTTATATATAACTTGCCAATTAGGGATTTTGCGTGTTTGGTTGTTTCTATGGAGTATTTAGGGTTGATAATGGGTAGTGTAATTTTATTATAGACCTGAAATTGGGTTACATTCTGGTGTGGCCGACTCTTATTTATCTACAGAGTGGGAGTGTATTATCGTTTTAAATAATTCATGTGATATTGATATGTATTTAATCGTTAAGGCAGCATGGAAAAGAGTAAAGAATGAAGTAAATCTAATAATGAGATGTTGAGTTCAATCGTAGGTGGAGCGCACTTATTCGGAATTAATTTTGAGAATTCGGTAATTGGTCAGCACTAAAGCCGATGTAGGGGTGGGGCCGAAGTAATATTTAGGTCATTGAGTGGATATAGTATTTGAAAGAGGGGGGTCCGTAATTAAAACGGATTTTGAACGAAAGATAAATATAATTTCGAAAGTTTAAAAGGGTTTCAGTTGGGAAGATTAGAGTTCAAGTGAAGGGAAATCTGTAATTTAAATGTTAAATATGTGATAAATCAGACAACAGCTAGTGTTTCAGTGTTAGATGTATAAAGATTTTAAAGAATTTAAAGAATTCCCAGTTGGTTAAATATTAAGTGTATGACTAAATAAGAAAAGCTTTTTGTATAACTGAAATTAGGATTGGGAACAATGTTAGTCAGCTAGCAACAATTGCTTTCTATCGTCTTTAGTGCTTACCAGCATAAACTTTAGCCATATCTCATTCAACTAACCCTATTACCCTCTTTCCTTTATGCTGTTTTATCCCTTCCCAACCCTCTTCGTCATTTGGCCTCGTTTTCAACTAAAGGATTTCGTCTTTCTTAGAATTGCTTAAATATTTCACTGCCAACGTTTAATGTACACAGTTTCACTTCAATTCCTCCTTCGGCCCACGGAAGTATTTTTAAAATGGCCCGAATTCTCAAAATTAATTCCGAATAAGTGCGCTCCACCTACGAATTGAACTCAACATCTCACTATTGGATTTACTTCATTCTTGAACTCTTTTCCATGCTGCCTTAACGAAAACCCTTCTTTTCCATCTGTAAATCTCATTTCATTGGACACCTCATCAACGGACAATTACCAACTGGACAGACCCCATATCTTTTTTACACGGACTTTTTTCACTCTCCATTACTAAATATTTTTTCAAATTTTGAATTTTGGCTTTTCAACTGCCAACTTATCAATCTATGTAATTCCTCTGATGATAATATTTTGATCTTTGAAAAGCCTTGGCTTAAGGAAAGAATAATAAACATAATTCTATTACCGAGTATACCTTGCATCGAACAATCGAAGTTGAAATAAATTTGTTTCGTACATGTTTATCCCTCTTATATCATCTATCTTTATATATATATATATATATATATATATATATATATAAAATCATAAAATGGTAAAACAACAAAATAATAAATAAATGTTGAAAAAAACAACAAAATAATAAATAAATGTTGAAAAAAACATTCTACAAATGTTGGTAGCCTTACTCCTTTACATATATATATATATATATATATATATATATATATATATATATATATATATATATATATATATATATATATATATATTTATATATATATGATTATTTTTATTTACACAGACATATACAAACTCTGCGACACTAGCATATCGATGTTATCGATCAACAGTTATTATAAACTGAGATCTCATCAGGTAGAGTTAGAATCTGATCTTAACCTTAGATCATATTTGGAAATAACATTGGTTCTTTTCAATGTTCGTCCGATGTTGTGTGGACTTAACGGAGTAAATGTCTCTTTTAAATTTGAACTTAAATCGCGCATGGTTGCTGGTAGGTATAAATTTCTCCAATATATATATGTATAGGGAGGCCGAGGTAGTATGCTATATGTTCTGTTGTTAGGATACCATACTCCCAGGCAATACCTCCTTCTTTTTTTAGGGGGGTATGTAGTATATGACTGATCCGCCCTCTGATTATTAAGTATAACGTTATATTTCGAACGCACAAAATGTAATATTTGAAGAAAAGAGAGAAAAAAAGAGAAAGAAAGAGAGAGAGAAAGAGAGAGAAAATAGAGAGAGGAGGACAAAAGACAGGGGCGCGTTGTTTGTATTAATTACATGTAAAAAAAACAATCTCTGAGATTTATTGTACAAGTCGCTCAAAAATGATATATTTACTTTGATTTTTTTATTAAAACGTTTTGATTTTTTAAAACATCTTAGCAATTTAAGCACAAATTTTCAAATAAAATCGTTTAATTAAAAAAATAATTCATTAAAAAATTACTATTGTTTTGTAATAAACAAACAAACACATCTTACTGAGCAATTAAATAACTGAATTGTAAAATTGTGTACACTGTATTTTATTTTTTTAGTTGTTGATTTTATTTTAAGTACACCTCTTTTAGATTTGAAAAACTTCAAATATTATTATTTTTTACGACCATAAGTGATTTTACGCCGTAAAGGGTAAAATTTGCTTAAAATCTATGTGTTTTATTATTCCGTATTTTATCTATTAAAATAAAGGATTGGGGTGATTTTCTTTCTGTTTTTGTTTACAAAAAAAACAAAAAAATACAGAGCAATTAAACAAAACAATAATAGTAATAATATAGCTAATAATTTTAATAATAGTGAGAACATACTAAAATGCCTATCCTACTTACACTAGTAACTTATTAATACCATAACAATCACGTGATTCCCACCAAAACTACTTATAAATATCGAAGCACCATGTTCTTTACCCGATAACCACCCCTAAAGATAGATCAGACCGATCCAAAAGTACTAGTATATAAGAGAATACGGCAGATACATCTGCCAGTTATATATCAAAACCAGAAAATGCATTCGAAAAGGTTAAAGGGTACAAATAAAAATATGCAGAGATAAATTGTTTGTCATATTTAACGATATATATATATATATATATATATATATATATATATATATTATGCCACCCTCATAATAACGTGAGCATCTATTTTCGCAACGATATGTTTGTCAGCTAACCAAATCCCACGGTCTCATTTTATTTCCTTCTCAGCCTTAAATAAAATATCTGCGAAGAAATATATCTCCTCGCTTTTTACTATTTTTCAAAGCTGCACACAATTCCGAATGAATCTCCCAATCGTCTTACCCACCAAAACAGGTACTTGTCTATTTTCGCGTTCTTCTCATGTTTCATGACTGAAAGCTGAATTATTTCGTGTACAAAAATAACGAAAAACATATTCAAAATGTCAGCCAAGACAATCTTAAAAACTGACAAATCCATATAGACACTGTGATTGATATAACACTATTCTCTTTCTAGCTCCTTTTTGTCTGTCTTTCACTCATATATATATATATATATATATATATATATATATATATATATATATATATAGTTCTTCGGTGTTACTAGAAAGACAGGTGCTTTAAGCTAGGATCGAACTTTCCACCATAAGTGGGCGAATGTCACAATTCGGTAATCAGGTAGGCGCCTTTAGCAAGTGGCATCTCAATACTTATATAACACAACGTAACATTTTTTTACAAAAGTTTTGTTTATTGTATTCTTTTACTGTTTTTAAATCAATGTTCTCTGCTGATTCCAAAAATGTTATTTTTTCTGTATCATCGACCGTTATAGAAATACATCGCTTTTCAATGTCATCATATATTGGAAAATGCTATATGTTCTGCTACTAAATGTATATCTAATTTTCTCTTTCAGATCAATTACTAAGTTCTGTTCTTATTAAGATGGCTACTAGAGGATGTACAAATTATCCAGATACATTTTGCTATGTGTGTGGTTATTATATTGAAAAAAAAAAGCAGGTCCAAATTGTGGATAGCATACAGACTCTATTTTCGGTGACCAGGAAATAACTTGCTAACAGGTGACTGGGATGTCATGCTACAATTTCTATGATAACTGTCACACATCTGAGTGTCACTCGACTGAGTGTCACTCAACTGAGTGGCACTCGACTGAGTGTGACTCGACTGAGTGGCACTCCATTGAGTGGCACTCCACTAGGATTAGTAAAATAGTTTCTGAAGGCCTTAGATTTTGGAGGAGAAGCTTTTCAAGAAATTCATCTCATGTTTCCAAAGCTATCAGATGCTAAGATCAAAGGTGGTATATTCGTTGGACCCAAAGTAATTGCAATGTTGAAGTCGGAGAAACTTGGAAGAGCGGTGACAAAAGTTGAAAAAGAAGCTTTGTGCTCATTTCGTGATGTAGTTCGTGGATTCTTAAGAAATCACAAGGATCTTAATTACAAACAACTGGTGTCAAAGCTTATTGAGAACTTCAGGAAACTGGGTTGTCGTATGAGAATGAGATAAGAATGAGATGAGAATGAGATGAGAATGCAAAAAAGGAACCTTCAAGTTCATTTTTTGCATTCTCATCAATATTTTTCCCCGAGAACTTGGCTGATATTAGTGAAGAACATGGTGGGAGATTTCATCAGGACATCCCTACAATGGAAAGAAGATATCAAAGACGATGGGATACTGTGATGATGGGAGATTATATATGGTCTCTTGTCAGAAAAGTTTAAAATGTGCACTTTAGAAAATCTCGATTTACAAAGCACTTCTAAGTTTAAGAAAAGAGTTATCAAAGCATTTACATTGTAAAGTTGTATGGTTTGTTTTGTTCTAACTAACATTGTATTTACTAAATACCATTCAATATATGAAAAAAGTACTAAATGCTGAGTAATTATCTTTACTACATACTGCTGCAGAGAAAGGTTGTGTATAAAACGTGAAAATATTAAATCAAGAAAAAATAAAAGAAATATCGATGTTATGCCAAAACGAATGTGATTTTTTAATTGAGTAGAAAAAATACATATGAAAACATTAAAAAATGCATATGAAAAAATTAAAAAATACATATAAAAACATTAAAAAATACATATAAAAACATAAAAAAATACATATAAAAACATTAAAAATACAAATAAACAAAACATGTGTTACATTGTGTAATCATTGACAACTATTGAAGAGTGATTCATTTGTGTTTTAAATGAGTATTGCATAATCGCTCATGTTGTTGGTGATATCAATTACCGCATTGCTCTACCTAAGAATAGGAGCTTATATATTCATCAACACAACTTTTCAGTTTGGCTCGACAGGCACTTGTATCAAGCCGGGATCGAACCTACTGTAAGTTGCGTTGGATGATGATCTGATCATCAGCAATTCCCAAGTCCATGATTACATAACAAAAACTTGACTCGAATCCAGGATAGATATTATCCGTGTTGTAATCTTACAGAAACTCTTTGCTCAGCTAACTCCTCTCCGCTCCAAACTCTACAACAAATGTCTTGCCGAATCTTCCTTCCGTGATAGCTGGAAAAATTATGTGGTACCAGTGTTCAAGAAATTTGGTGTAACAACTGACCCTTCAAAATGATGGCCCTATCAGTCCTCTCCCGCTTTTTGCTAAAATCTTTGAATCATTAATCAATCTAGTGATAGTTCTCACCTTGTTAATGCTAAACTCTTTTCTGACCAACAGTATGGATTAAAGCAAGTTCGTTCTACTGCGGATATTCTCATGATCATTTTGAAATGCATTTACCATACACTGGATAAAGGTGCTTAAGCTGAGGGGGGGGGGGCGTAACGCTTTATATATCCAAAATTATGGCAAAGTCTGTCATGCAGGTCTTATGAAAATTTATTCATACGGTATTACTGGACGAATACTTAATATAATCAGATCCTACTTAGTTAAAAACAAAGATCCACGTTGTCCCCAGTGTCCGTAAATCTACAAAAAAAACATGACAATGCGGGTGTGCCCCAGGGGTTGATATTTGGACCGTTATTATTTCTGTTGTTTTATAAATAATCCCTCTGAAGTAATTGTGTCCGAGATGGGTATATTTGCTGAGAACAGCCTGCTCTATTCTCGATATGTGGACAAGATGAGCACTCTGAGGCAATAGGCGATTTTTTAGAAAATGACCTTAAGTATGTAGTGTAATGGCGACGTAAATGAATAGTAACAGTTAATGCTACTAAGACAAAGCTCATTTTCTTCAACAATTATAAGAAACCTTTGAAACCACCGATTGCTATGGCTAATAATACTCTACCGGAGAGTTTATCATTCAAACCCTTCGGTCGAACATTCACACGTAACATGAATTGGAAGAAATACATAGAAGACATTGCCAAATCTGCTGCAAACAAAAGTGGTCCCCTCTACTGAGCTAGAAAACTTCTCACACCTTCAAGTATCCTATATCTTTACAAAACATCTATTCCACCCTGCATAGAGTATTTTTGTCACATCTAGGCTGGTGCACCAACCACGAGCCTCTTCCTCTTAGACAGGGTCCGAAAAATAGCCTCTAATCAAATAAGTCCCACACTATCTGCCAAGGTCCAGCCCCAGTCCCATCGCGTCAATGTTGCATTCATGTGCTTGTTTTACAAGTACTTTAATGGCATGTCAACGGAAGAACATCATCGCTGTTTCATTGCTTGTGCCATGCAGAAGTTTAAATGTAATGTAAACAAACACCTTGCTCCATAAATCCCCACTTAGAAAGTCACTGTATGTATATCCCTCTGATTAAGATGGCCCTTTTACATCTCAGTGGTAAGTGCCTTGTTTCAATTGAATAAAAGTTTAAAAAAAAAAAAGAAAAAAGTAACATCTCCAAGATTGTGCGTGTTTTTAATATTATACATTTATTTCCAACGGTATACAGAAGGTTTTGTATTAAGTTTATTTTTTCTAATGCTGTATTATTAAATCCCCTATGCTAGATATGATCTAAGAATAACTCAAAGAGAACAAGTCTCATTATTCATGATGTTGTATTCTTTCCTTATATCTAGAATCGCGGACTAAGTAATCATTAGTTTTGTAACATTACCTGAGCAAACAATAACATCTACAAACACAGCTTAATAAATAACACACACACACACATATATATATACATATACATATATATATGTATATATATATATATATATATATATATATATATATATATATATATAGAGAGAGAGAGAGAGAGAGAGAGAGAGATGTATGGCATAGTAGACAAGCATGGCAGCATCCTATTTGAAATAAGAACACTAACACATTTCTGAATCAAAACCAAAATATTTCGGTGGATGAGTACGACCTTAATCATTTGGTGTAAAGCATCGCTATTAAACAGAAAACAAAACTTTCTATACAGTTAAGCGCAGCAGCTAATCACGTATGTAAATGTATGTATGTATGTATATATACATATATATATATATATATATATATGTATATATATATATACAAACATTGTTAAAAATAACAATATTCGTCTGTTTAAGTATACTTTTTTTATTTTTTGTATTTTTCTGATGAAAATACCATCAGAAAAAAAAGGTATACTAAAACAGACGAATATTAAAATCACAAAATTAATAAATAAAAAAAATGTTCCACAGGTTTCACAAGTTTCACGACGCTAAGTGATCGTTTTCACGCTGCTCCAGGAAAGATGTTAAAATTTTTGATTCCAGGACGGCAGAATTAGCGCCACATGATAATATTGTATTACATTAAGGAATTTAAAATGTTGTTACTGGTTACCATATACAACTGTAATCAATATATATATATATATATATATATATATATATATATATATATATATATATATATATATATATATATATATATATAGTGTGTCAGGTTTTATGTGAAAATAAATCAAATAAAGTGCTCGATCATATAAGAGAGCTAATATAATTTATTTAGATACTGCATATTACATATTTCAGCAATGTACCGCGGTTTCATCCAAAAGGGCAGATTTAGAATCTTTAGTTAATCTCTGTGCCCAGTGGAATTATCGGCAAGCTGAAATGATTGTAGTCACGTCCCGATAGGATTTTGTAAACTCTTGCTCAAGTTATCAATATCTACAAATATATACCTGCCCCTCTCTGATTGAAGATAAATAATAACACAAAAATAATACTTTCTGAAACTAATTAAACAAGATTTTAAATACTCGAACCTACATTCATTAAAAGTGAACAACATACAATGAATAAGATTACGTATGAAACTAGTACCACCATTTTAACATTCTAAATGTAATACATTGTTATCATATGATACACACCTATCTGGAAGCATCCGCTTTCCCATTGAAATGCTGCACCTCAAATGATATATCTTCTTTAAAAAGAATTACGATCAGAATAAAGGGAAGTATGTAACTAACTTAATTAAGAATATATCATCTAAAAATATACCATGCTTATTAAATTTGTCTATATTGAAGACGTCAATATCTTATGCTCAAGGTTATGAATTTTGTCAATTGTGTATTCCCGAAGTCGTGATGATAATCACCTCCCCTATTAATAAGAATATAATACATTAAAGAAATGAGCTTCTTCCGGTATGCAGACATAACAGGAGATTTAAAGATAACCAACAATTAATTTCAACTGATAACCTACCTTTTAAAGAATAATATTGGTTAGTTAAAAATCAAACATTGTATTAATCGAATCCACTTAACTAAGGAGTTTAGTGGATTCGATTAATACAATGTTTGATTTTTACCTCACCATTATTACTCTTTAACATTGATTTTTAAGTACATTATTAATGTTATTAAAGCCATTTCTTTACTTTGCTTGTTTCCCTAAAATTGTATTTCTTCAAATGTTAAAATGCTTTTAAAGTTTGCAAAAACAGGTGTGATATACATTTGAAAATATGCCTCGCTCAATATTAATGTTGCACTTTTAATTTACATTAAAATCCATTATGTTATTTTTAATTCGACGTTCCAAATAATTTTCATATTATCTATAATGCAAACTTCATAAATATTTTACACTTTAATATTTTTATATCCGATTTTTTTAAATCTAAATAATGCCACCATCGTCAATTTATTTAAACCTAAACTGACTATATCTCAATTTTATGTTTATTTGAAAAATATTTTCTTATAGTATTGTTTAATTTATTGTAATAAACACTTTAATTATATATTTGTTAACATACACCTTATAACAATCCCTCTAAATTAAGTATGTTTTAATGATGAAGTTGCTTAGATGTACAAGTAAATAACTTGTTTCTATTCGAATTGTAACTTTGTCTAAATAGTCATTTTATTTTTTAGCAAGTCTAGGAATTCATATTTAAAAGAGTTTCCTTCTTTAAGATTTGTCAAGTTCTGGAATAATAATCGTTGTTTATTTTTTGTTTTATTTTAAATTTTATTCTAAAATAGATTCGCTTAAAGGTTTCTGATATATATTTTAACTTATTTGTTTCTAAATTTACTTTTCTCTAAATATATTATCATTAAATTATAACCACTACTGAATTTACGAAGTCTTAGTTTTTGTTCATAATATAATATTATTGTAAAAGTGATTTCATAATATCTATTTTTAGTTACTTAATCTTAAACTTTTCGTTGAATATATATTTATTTTCAATAATTTTTTGTCTTAATAAGTATTTATATTTTTTAAATTTATTTTACTCTTGTTATCTCTTATGGTTTATATTTTTGATGTTATATTAGATCTTTTTTTGGATACTAATTTATTTTATTTTTATTTTTAACGATTAAACTCAAATTTTAACTTTTTTACCATCAATTTCTTCTGCAATATATTTTGCTTGAATCCTCTTTACTTTTTCAACTTCTCTTTTTATTCACTTCTTTTCCCACATATACCTCCCTATTCTCTCTCTATCTATTTTTATATATATCCCTCTCCCGCCCTTATGTCCCACCTCCTCTCCCGTGTATTGACATTATCAACCATTATTTTCTAACACCTCCCAGATCGTCTGAATGTAATTATAATTGTATTGTTCTCTGTTTCCTCTCTTTTTCATATTTCCCTGTCTTTATATATGTATTCTTTTTTTTTCTTCTTTCACTTTTCGTCTCCTGTATTTCTTTCAAACTTTTTTGTTTATTATTCTCTCCCTTCTTTTTTCTTTTTTCTTCATGTTATTATATAGTGATACTTTTATAATTTATTTTAAATGCTTAATTTTAGATTTTGTCTGTTGGTTTGATACTGTCATTGTTTTAGCTCTGCCTTGGAAGCATCAAATCGGCAATTGACTTTTTACGAACTTTCCCGAGAGATATATAATGGTATATATCTTATTTTGGGTGAGTCATTTTATTATCAATTGACTTTTATCTTGGATTTGTATTCTTTTATTTTTCAGAATTCAACTTTTACTGTTCGGATTCTACGGATCACACTCCAATATCTATCTGTTTCATATATCTGATTCCTTGAATATTTAAATGGACATTTTATACTAATTCATTGAAGATTACTTTTTTTTACTCATAACCTTTTATAATTTCAAATATTTCAAATATTTGCTTAACAATCTTCTGACCTTCCTCTGAAGACAAAAGCCTATTTTTGAAAATCCATCGATTAAAGTAAAAAAAGGTTATCTATATTCCTTGTTTGGATTAATTGATGATCTAGTAAATATTGTATTTTATGCAAGTTTTATTTCTATCGTACATTTTCTCATATTAATGCTCTATTCTGACATATAACGATAAGAAATAATATGAAGATATAGTCCTGAACGAGACGTGCAAGCGTTGAAACGTTGGTTGATCCGCGTAGATTGTTTTTAATGCTTATTTAATTTTATTTGTAATAGCTCTTATTTGTAAAGACAACTTTGGAAAAAAATATTGGGTTAAAGTTCATTTTATCAATATATTTAGAACTTATTTAATTAATATATATATATATATATATATATATATATTATTTCATGTATCCACATTATATGTTATAAGGAGACATAATATATTAAGTATTTACTTCAACAGTTCTCAATACGTGAGAAGAGCTAAGTAGTAAGTTATGAAAATATATTTATGGCAATTAAGCAACATACCGGTTTCCGTGTTTCATTCACGTATGAGATCGGTCATTTTAGCCTGAAGATTCGCTAAGGGGGTGAAACACAGAAGCCTCTGTGTAGCTAAATTGGTATGAATATATTTTTATAATTACTATATATATATCTACATATATAAAATATATACTATATATAGATAGATACCCCCCCACACACACACACACACACATATATATATATATATATATATATATATATATATATATATATATATATATATATATATATATATATATATATATATATATATATATATATATGATAGTTGCCACTTCTTTACAGAAGAAGGCCACCCCACAACATTGCAATGCCCGGTTGTTTGCACGCAGATAGCTAAGCAGATTATTTTTACAGGTATTGCTGCAGATATGCCACACAAGGCCACTGGTCTATGTTTGTATGTAGCTGTATTATACTCTTGTTTGGCACTTGTTTATTTGGTTCCTAGACCAGCTCTAGACAGACAGACTCTGCCACATAGACCACACACATGATGAGGTTGAAATGTTGCTGTGATGTTTGGCACGGATTGTTTTCGCAAAGTACGTTTAAAGATGAAGTATTCTATACATTTTGCCTCAAATTGGCCACCCCCATAATAGACATTTGCACCAGACCAAAAGCTCCAGAGACATCTTCTCTCAGTTCTCCACGTTCGTCGCAATGGTTTTCAGGTTGTTTTTCATTACATCTTAAAGACACAACTTTGGTTTGTGTCTCGGGCGTTTTCCATGCAGCAGTTTCCCATATAGGGAGCCTGTAATCTTTGATCCTAAGTGTCTTCTGTATAATACGCACTTCTATGCTCAGCACTCCAGGTTGCTTCTAGAATATTGGTGTCCGGTATATATGATTGCTACTTAATATTTAGGATCTGCCTGAGATCCGTTTGATGGAATCTCTCACGTACCTAGAATCCAGGAGAACAGACAAGATGCATGACTTATACACACGAAGTTTTATTTTGATGGTAATTGCTCTGTCTGACATACTACCAAGAGGTATATAATGATGTTCCAAGTGTTCAAAGCATTTATTTCTTAGGGAGCAATCTTCACCGCTCGTAAAAAGACGTAATCCACTCGCACATTACCATAACTAAGCATAATCACATACACAACTTTTATTCATACATCTCTAGCCGAGACGAAATTATGTATGTGCGTGCGCATAGGACGTGTGCGTATTTAGTTTTGTGTATGCGCGTTAGTAAAGTTGTCTATATGTATGATATCATCAAGTCGTATGTGTCATAATTTTGACACGGCAGTTTTTAGTTGATTAACTTAAAGATCCCTCCCCTTCGACCGCCATAGTTAAATATAAGTTTTAAATTTCCCCCTCTCTATAAAAGATGTATCAAATTGCTTGCTACCACCACTCTCTTTGGTTGTGTTTAAATTGTCGTAGGTAAATTCAATTTTCTATCAGTCTCAAAAATGTAATTGTCTGAGTGATGCTTGAAAAAACCGCACGGTTGAAATAAATTATTGCATCGACAATTATGTGATTTCGTGTTATTATATTTTATGTTATATATATATATATATATATATATATATATATATATATATATATATATATATATATATATATATATATATAACATACATTAGTGCGGATTGTAATTTAGGTATTTCCTGCTCGGTGGAGTACATCCTTTTTTTGCTAGTACTGAAGATAGCCTCTTAAGAAATAAATGCTTTGAAGACTTGGAACAATATTTTATAAATCTTTGTGGTAGACCGAAGCAAATAAAAATTTAATTTTTGGTGTAATTGGTGACAGTTTGTTCCATTCATTTGATGTGGTTTAAATAACATTAAAATATTCTATATTAAAGCTCTAGTCTAACACTATGGAGCTATTACAAAAGTTATACAATTTCTATTTGAAATACACAAATTAATATATATATATACATAAATATATATATATATATAGGCTGTATTAAAAAAATATATAGACATTTCCAATAAATGTAAAATAAGTGTTTGTAAAATTAATGCAATGGCATCACAGTATTGCATTGTCAACGCAAGTTGTCCAAATTAACGTCCAGTTCGGTCCATGCACAGCTGACAACGCAACACACTGGAGTCGTATAGAACAGGAAATAAATGGCACGCATTTACATTAAATTACGGCCTCTAATTATGTTACTGTTTCAGGTATTATAGTGTATACATTGTCTTTTAAATATTCCTATAAAAATTGCATAGTCTGGTAAACCCGGAAAGTATAATAATAAAACCCCTTATTTCAATTAACTTGTTCGATAAGATCTCAGCAAAGAATGATTTAGCATCGCAATGTGAGTGAAAGGGTGCTCCATTTTGATGAAAATCAAACTCCTCTTTTTAAAGGTGTAACTTATACTTTGCAAGCCAGACTGCTGCTGGAAATTTCAAGTAAACGGGGCCAGTCACGGTAGGAGTAAAAAGAACGAAAGAGAAAAACGAAAGAACTAGAAAAAGGAAAATATAGGGGAGCAGAAAAGTGGGGTAAAGGATGGGGAAAAGAAAAAAAAACGAAAAAAACACGAACAGAGAAAGAAAGAAGAAAATAAAGAAAGAGAAAAAAGAAATAAAAAGAAGGAAAAAGGTGAAACAAGAAATAAAGAGCGAGACAAATAAAAAAGGAGAAAAGAAAGATTACAAAATGAGAAAAAGCAAAAAAGGAAAAAGAAAGAAAGGGGAAAGAGGAAAAAGAAAGAAAGAAACAAAGAAAGAAGTAAAGAGAGATAAACAATTTAAAAGAGTCTAAAACTGAAAACTTATGATCGATAAATTCTAATAATGTCCGTTTGGTTCGTTGACAGCCGACGACGCCGACGGAAAAGAAAAACGTTCACAATGTTTTACCGTAAATCGTTGCGAATCCAGGCCGCGTTTAATTGCAAAACCAACAAAAGAAGACAATCGTAAAACCTTAAAAGAAACAGTTTCTTATCTGAGTTAAAGCAAATTTCACTTCACTTGATATAGTGATTCAAACATTCGTATCGTGTGAATGATGTTAGGGAAATCTTAGAAGTGTTGTTAAAGTTTCAAGAGCCGGCGAATCTAATAAGTAGGAGAGTGTTGTTCAGACGTGTGACTTGTTGAGGAAATAAGAGTTCCACAAGTGGGAACGGAACATTCGCGTGTTAGATTACACAGGATTGAAATAATAATAATAATAATAATAATAATAATAATAATAATAATAATAATAATAATAATAATAATAATAATATATTTTTAAGAAGTGCAAAGCAGAAAAAAAGAATATAATCATGACATGGGTTGACTACAAGAAAGCGTTTTGATAATTACTTCAAAAAAGGATAATTGGGGGCTTAAGCGTGCACAGAGTATCCTACAAGCAATGCACACATGGAGACTTGAACTGATAACTGAAAGGCAATAACTGGCAGAGATAAGAATACAGACAGGTATCTTCTAAAAATACATTATATCACTACTACTGTTTATCATCGCCATGATGACACTCAAAATTATACTCAGGAAATGTGATGCCTGATATAAGTTTCCAGACACAGAACAAAGAATAAACCACCTTATGTATATGAACCACCTGAAGCTATTTGCAAATAAATAAAACGGAACTGAGAAAAGCTCATGAATCCGACCAGAATATTCAGCTAGGACATTCAAATGGAATTCGGAATAGAAAAGTGTGCACTGCTAGAGATGAAAAGGGGAAAACTGGAGACAGCAGGGATCATGGAAATACCCAACCAATATTAGCTGAGGGCGCTTGGCGAATAGGATATCAATAAATATTGATGATTTCTCGAAGCAGACACCATCAAATCAAAAAAGATGAAAGAGAAGGTTTTAAAAGAACACCCGAGAAAACAATAACACCCTTAGAAACTAAATTACATAGGATACATCTAGTAAAAGAAATACATACCTATTCGCTATTTACAAAGTTAAATTCCTTCATAATTATTAACTAATTGTCTATGGCCGAGGGGTAAAGACTCTTGCTGCGAATCAGTGGCGATTTGTGATCAGGGTTCGCGCCCGCCGTAGTAGTGATTTAATTTATTTTTAGAAGATACATGTGTGTATTCTTATCTCTGCCAGTTATTGCCTTTCAGTTACCATTTCAAGTCTCCAACACTAGTAAAATATTCTGGCCCATTCATAAGCTGGACACAATTACTTAATCATCCTGACCAGAAGACTAAGAAACTAATGACTATGGACAATGCACTACACCCGAAATGACGATATTGTCATATTTTACGTGAAAAAGAAAGAAGGGGATAGAAGACTGTGTGGGTGATACAAAAATGTATTAAGAAATAATGCATGACTAGAACATTGAAAGGCTGATCACCACAATTAGAAACATCGTAAACATGAAATTGGGAGCAGCAAAACGAGAAACAAAACGAAAAAAGAAAAATGGAATAGGAAAAAGTTGCACTGACGATTCATAAGAATGACAAGAGAAGAGACTCACGAAAATACCTGGACATAGCTTAGAAAATGACACATAACAAAGGGTAACGGAGTAACTACTGACAGCCTCATATAACAATGCGATTAGAATTAACTAAACGCTGAATTAGACAAAACCCGTGTAAACTATAAGTATAGCCACTATGGACAAAGACACGAAACAAAAAATCGGATGATAAATGAATGCAGCAAACTCGTCTCAAAAGAATACAAAAACAGAGACGACTGTGTAGGGAAGGCAGTACACTGGGATCTATGCAAACGACTGCATTTTGAACATGCAGATGAATGATACCGTACAAGTACTGGTAAACAAAAACCACAAAATCCTCTGGGGCTTAGAAGTACAAACTGATAAGCTCATCCAAGCAAGAAGACCAGATGTCATAATAGTAAGCAAGTCGTAGATTTTGCAGTCCCAGCAGTTCACAAGGTAAAGATAAGAAAGAGACAGAAAGGGATATTGGGTATGAAAACAGTCAATACGAATGATCGTAGGAGCACTTACACTCTCGAAAAACCTGAAACAAACAAAAAAAACAAGGAGAAATTGGAATCAAAGGGAAGAGTGATAATTGTCAGCAAAATATTCTTCCATTGAATAAAACCACATAATTTATATAAAGCCGCTTTTATATGTGTTAAATTATCATTGTTTATCGGCTATTCAAATATTGGGCGCGCGGTTAATGACGTTGGATGTAAGTTGAAAAATACTTGTAATCCAGGGTTTCGAATCGTACGACCGGTAGTGAATAGTCATATCTCTATGCTGATGAGTCCTGATTGAAAAGGGACGAAACGTATACGTACATAGATAATAAACAACAACAAATATTTTATATTTTATATATATACATATATACACTGTATGTATGTGTGTATATATGTATATATATATATATATATATATATATATAAAAATAAATATTAATTATTTTAAAACCTACAGACATCGATTTTTCATGCTAACGCAATCTTCAGTGCAGGAAGCTAATTCTGAACGGTCGGCGGGCGCGAACCCTGATCACAAATCGCCACTGATGTGCAGTCTTAACCCCTCGGCCATAGACAATTAGGTAATAATTATGGAGGAATTTAACTTTGTAAATAGCGAATCGGCGGCTAGATTTACACACACACACACACATATATGTATATATATATATCCCATGATTTTTCGGGGAGTGCAACATTTTATTATCGCAAGCATGAAGGGAAGACGAATTCTTTCGTTTATGATTACAATTGTAATATTGCAATTTTCATTCTTCTTACAGTAAAAACAATTGTCAGTAAAATACTTTGTTTTAAATAAATAAAACAAAAGTTTTAATGGTTTTATTTATTTTATCTTTTGTTACAATCAAAATCTTTTCAAAATAAATACGCTATCCATTCTTAAAAATCGTTGTCAGGTAAATAGTCTTTAAATAAGTAAATCTTCGGCGATCGGACAATCGTAGCTTTTAAAGTAGAGGAGGGTGATAACGTACGTACGAACAGGAAATTGCCTTAGCGTTATATTATATAGATTGAAATTAGCTTCGAGGTTTCGAAATCACTCCCCGTATTTCTTACTATTCTTATAAGCATCAGCTTTCCCGACAATCCATCTCAGTGACCTCGAACTCGGATAAAGCTCTTTCCCAATATTGTCATTAACGAATACAATTAACGTTCAAATCGCTAATAGCCATTGTAATCGACGCCATGGTATATAATAACAAATCGAAAGAGGTTGTTTATCGGCCATTAAAACAACCTGGGAGAATAATAATTAAGACAACATGTCTGGCTAGAATAAAGTCTTCAGTCACCATTGATAGCATCATTATCGCCGTCACTACATGCCATATGGAATTGGAAATGCACACAGAAATTCGGTAAGATTTGTCACGAATATTTTACGGGATAAAAGTACAGAATATTTAACAGTCTCGAACTCATAAACCACCAAACTCATAATTTATAAAAAGAGCATTTGAATAACATTCTCTACAGAATCTCTCAACTTTTAACGCGTAGAAACGATCTAAAAAAAATCTTCAGAAAATGCCGAATCATTTTCTGAAGAAAATTACTAGACGCTAATTCTCGGATTTAATTTACCGTTCCTTAAGATTCTATCCTCCATCTCCTTACTTTGATTCTGTGTCACGATACTTAAAATATTATGAGAACAAATCATAGCACCGTGGAGGCCTCCTGGTTTTTAATTTATTCCAGTACAGGGGATTATATCAGCAAAACATTAGTGTTGCATACAAGACAAGAAACTCGATGTTGCCCGGGAGCAATGAAATAATGCGTTTAGTCACCATTAATATGATCATTATCGCCGTCACCATATGCCATATGGAATTAGCAATGCAAACAGAAATCCATGCAGATGTGTCACGGATATTTTACGTGATAAAAGTACAGAATAGTTAACACTCGATAACTCGTAAACAACAAAAAAACACATAATTTATATAAAGCACATTTTATACCGAACATTCCTTGTGTTAACGGGTGGGAACGATCCGTATTTTTCTCATAAACGCAAAAACCACAGAATAGTTTACATTCAACAACTCGTACACCCCCCTCTCCAAATAAAACATGGCGTTTTAACGTGTGGAAACGATTTGTAAGCTTTTTAACAGGTAAAAGATTTTACACACATTAATACAAGTATTCGATAAAGAATTTCATTCTAATGCGTATTATATACATTATATGTTTTTTTGTTTTGTTTTTGTTCTGTTTTACGAGTTCTCGAGTGTTAACTATTCTGTACTTGTATCGTTTACGCTACAAATACCCCAAAAGGAAAGAGTTAACATAAATATAAACATATAAAAAGAAGACAATTAATATAAAGTTATTTTATGAACTTTTCTTTCATATCGGATCATTTCTTAATGAATAGTTTAGTTTTAATATCATGTCACATCGAATGAGTTCACCAACTCCGGAAGGTGGAAAGCATTCAATACATTTAAGCAACTAGATGTAGCCGTGACCTGTTGGGTCACAACATATGCCATTATTTCTTCATCTTCTTCTTCTTTTTATTATTATTATTATTATTATTATTATTATTATTATTATTATTATTATTATTATTATTATTACTATTATTATTATTATTATTATTATTATTATTATTATTATTATTATTATTATTATTATTATTATTATTATTATTATTGTTATTATTATTATTATTGTTATTATTATTATTATTGTTATTATTATTATTATTATTATTATTATTGTTATTATTATTATTATTGTTATTATTATTATTATTATTGTTATTATTATTATTATTATTGTTATTATTATTATTATTGTTATTATTATTATTATTATTGTTATTGTTATTATTATTATTATTATTATTATTATTATTGTTATTATTATTATTATTATTGTTATTATTATTATTATTGTTATTATTATTATTATTATTGTTATTATTATTATTATTATTATTATTATTGTTATTATTATTATTATTATTGTTATTATTATTATTATTATTATTATTGTTATTATTATTATTATTGTTATTATTATTATTATTATTGTTATTATTATTATTATTGTTATTATTATTATTATTATTATTATTATTATTGTTATTATTATTATTATTGTTATTATTAGTATTAGTATTAGTATTAGTATTATTAGTATTAGTATTCAGTACTTACTAGAACTTCTCGCACATGGCATCATCAATGATTGCTCACTGACAATAATCGATGGTGTTCCTTGGCATCTGAGTGACAGCAATTCCCCCCAGATTTCCAGTACTGTCCATCTCTTTCGATAACCATTGCAAATGATTTTGCGTTGTCGCAACAGCCGGTAACCATTGATTTCTCGCTGGCAACAACCATTAGTCTTCTCTAGGATTTGGGTGGCAATAAGCCTACCAAAGGCACCAGTACTCTCCACACCTTTTCAGTGGAGGTCTTGTTAGTGCTTTCCTCCTGGGTTGTTCCATTTTCCTTGACCCTTCACGACTATTTCATGTGGTATCAGCCGAGGCTGGTGCCATCACTTTGGGGGAGGGCAGTTTCTAGCAAATTTCTTGCAGTTTAATTTTTATTATTATTATTATTATTATTATTATTATTATTATTATTATTATTATTATTATTATTATTATTGTTGTTGTTGTTGTTGTTGTTGTTGTTGTTGTTGTTGTTGTTATTATTATTATTATTATTATTATTTGTACTTACTAGCAGTTCTCACACAGATCATCGTCAGTGATTGCTCACCGACAACAACCAGTGGTATTTCCTGGAGTGTGAGTGACAACAAGCCTCCCCAGATTTCCAGTATTCTTCACCTCTCTTCGATAACGATGCGGTATCGCAACAGCCTTTTACCATTGATTTCTCGCTGGTAAAGACAATTTGTCTTCTCTGGGATTTGGGTGACAATAAGCCTCCCCAAGGTCCCAGCATTCTCTGCACTTTTCCAGTGAGGTGTGGATTGTGCTGTTCCTCCTCGGTCTTCTCATCCTCCTCGACCCTCTACAAATATTTTGTCTGGTGTCAGCCTAGGCCGGCACCATTTCAAAATAAATAAATGAAATAATTTGTTTCTTAATTAATTAAAAAAAAAATAATGATAATTTTTTTTAATTTTTTCCTTTTTTCCTTTTTTCCTTTCAATTCCTTAATTTATTTAATTTTCTCTTTCCTTATTTAAAAAAAACCAAACATTTTTAATTCTTTTTAATTTAAAATGTAGGGGGGGAGTGGGGTAGGGAGAGATGGAGGAGCTTATAGTGTTTCTTGTAATTTCCGTTTCCTTGGTTTATTTTTGTGTAGTGATAGCCAAGGTCGGTGTAATTTATTGGGGGGAATTATGAAGTGCTGTTTCTTGCAGTTCTAGTTCCTTGTTTCTTGTTGTGGTGTTCTTCGTGTGGTTTTGTTTTCTCCCTGTTGTAAATTCTTTGTGACTGGTTAGCCTTTGTAGCTTATGCGTGTTGGTTTCCGCATTCGAGGATTTTCGAGCTCAGTTTATGGACGTCTGTCCATCTAGCGCCTGTCTGGAAAGCTAATTTCTCATCAGGGATATGTGACGTCAGAGCCCTTTGACACTTCAACGAATGTCATAACAGAACTCAATATCGCTTTTGTGTCTAACCTTTTGGATCCAAGCGTTTCATCTCGGCCAGCATACATTCAGTGTTTATGATTCCCAGAATGAATCACCGTGAGACATATCTGTTTGTCCCAAATCACATATGCACTTATTTTGCCCTCATCCTATTTCTTTCAACCAGTTCATAATTCATACTAGCTACTTTCAAAATACAGGGCCCGTCATAATGTAACACTATGGCTGTTATTATTATTATTATTATTGTTATTATTATTATTATTATTATTATTATTATTATTATTATTATTATTACTATTATTATTATTATTATTATTATTATTATTATTATTATTATTATTATTATTATTATTATTGTTATTATTATTATTATTGTTATTATTATTATTATTGTTATTATTATTATTATTATTATTATTATTGTTATTATTATTATTATTGTTATTATTATTATTATTATTGTTATTATTATTATTATTATTGTTATTATTATTATTATTGTTATTATTATTATTATTATTGTTATTGTTATTATTATTATTATTATTATTATTATTGTTATTATTATTATTATTATTGTTATTATTATTATTATTGTTATTATTATTATTATTATTGTTATTATTATTATTATTATTATTATTATTGTTATTATTATTATTATTATTGTTATTATTATTATTATTATTATTATTGTTATTATTATTATTATTGTTATTATTATTATTATTATTGTTATTATTATTATTATTGTTATTATTATTATTATTATTATTATTATTATTGTTATTATTATTATTATTGTTATTATTAGTATTAGTATTAGTATTAGTATTATTAGTATTAGTATTCAGTACTTACTAGAACTTCTCGCACATGGCATCATCAATGATTGCTCACTGACAATAATCGATGGTGTTCCTTGGCATCTGAGTGACAGCAATTCCCCCCAGATTTCCAGTACTGTCCATCTCTTTCGATAACCATTGCAAATGATTTTGCGTTGTCGCAACAGCCGGTAACCATTGATTTCTCGCTGGCAACAACCATTAGTCTTCTCTAGGATTTGGGTGGCAATAAGCCTACCAAAGGCACCAGTACTCTCCACACCTTTTCAGTGGAGGTCTTGTTAGTGCTTTCCTCCTGGGTTGTTCCATTTTCCTTGACCCTTCACGACTATTTCATGTGGTATCAGCCGAGGCTGGTGCCATCACTTTGGGGGAGGGCAGTTTCTAGCAAATTTCTTGCAGTTTAATTTTTATTATTATTATTATTATTATTATTATTATTATTATTATTATTATTATTATTATTATTATTATTATTGTTGTTGTTGTTTTTGTTGTTGTTGTTGTTGTTGTTGTTATTATTATTATTATTATTATTATTATTTGTACTTACTAGCAGTTCTCACACAGATCATCGTCAGTGATTGCTCACCGACAACAACCAGTGGTATTTCCTGGAGTGTGAGTGACAACAAGACTCCCCAGATTTCCAGTATTCTTCACCTCTCTTCGATAACGATGCGGTATCGCAACAGCCTTTTACCATTGATTTCTCGCTGGTAAAGACAATTTGTCTTCTCTGGGATTTGGGTGACAATAAGCCTCCCCAAGGTCCCAGCATTCTCTGCACTTTTCCAGTGAGGTGTGGATTGTGCTGTTCCTCCTCGGTCTTCTCATCCTCCTCGACCCTCTACAAATATTTTGTCTGGTGTCAGCCTAGGCCGGCACCATTTCAAAATAAATAAATGAAATAATTTGTTTCTTAATTAATTAAAAAAAAAATAATGATAATTTTTTTTAATTTTTTCCTTTTTTCCTTTTTTCCTTTCAATTCCTTAATTTATTTAATTTTCTCTTTCCTTATTTAAAAAAAACCAAACATTTTTAATTCTTTTTAATTTAAAATGTAGGGGGGGAGTGGGGTAGGGAGAGATGGAGGAGCTTATAGTGTTTCTTGTAATTTCCGTTTCCTTGGTTTATTTTTGTGTAGTGATAGCCAAGGTCGGTGTAATTTATTGGGGGGAATTATGAAGTGCTGTTTCTTGCAGTTCTAGTTCCTTGTTTCTTGTTGTGGTGTTCTTCGTGTGGTTTTGTTTTCTCCCTGTTGTAAATTCTTTGTGACTGGTTAGCCTTTGTAGCTTATGCGTGTTGGTTTCCGCATTCGAGGATTTTCGAGCTCAGTTTATGGACGTCTGTCCATCTAGCGCCTGTCTGGAAAGCTAATTTCTCATCAGGGATATGTGACGTCAGAGCCCTTTGACACTTCAACGAATGTCATAACAGAACTCAATATCGCTTTTGTGTCTAACCTTTTGGATCCAAGCGTTTCATCTCGGCCAGCATACATTCAGTGTTTATGATTCCCAGAATGAATCACCGTGAGACATATCTGTTTGTCCCAAATCACATATGCACTTATTTTGCCCTCATCCTATTTCTTTCAACCAGTTCATAATTCATACTAGCTACTTTCAAAATACAGGGCCCGTCATAATGTAACACTATGGCTGTTATTATTATTATTATTATTGTTATTGTTATTATTATTATTATTATTATTATTAGTAGTAGTAGTAGTAGTAGTAGTAGTAGTAGTAGTAGTAGTAGTAGTAGTAGTAGTAGTAGTAGGAAATATAAGTGATAAGTAGTTTACAAACAAAGGTATCGGAGTTTACGAAATTTTTGAGATGAGGATTTATATTTGGTCATTATTTGTGCTATTTGAACAAGTAATTCAGGTGATTGAAATAGAATTTAATCATGTTTTTATTGGAGGAGAGGTAGCCCTTTATTTAAACTATAGAGAAAAAAGCCCAGTTCTCAAAAACTTAGAGACATCTATTTTATTGTCTTGTAAATAATAAATACTTATTTAAAAAAATTGTTTCTAAATACTGGCAGAAATGAGGCGGGGTAACTACTATTGCCCAGCTTCAAACTTAGACTGATCACTTTTATTTACTTATTTATAAAAATATTTTTTATAATAGTATTTTTTAATTTTTTATATAAAATATATGGTTCAATCATTTTTAAATCACCTAAATTACTTACAGTGAAATGGGGAATTTTCTTATTTGTTTTCTAATATTTATTTGTTTTTAATTAAATAAATATTTTATTTTTCCTAAGCAACGCCGGGACAAGGTACTTCTAGTATATATATATATATATATGAGTATATGAAAGGATAAAAATAATCCGACGGTATGAAATTAAAAATGGAAAAGCGGAAGACCTTTTCGCTCAACGTTTCGCCCAAATTTCACGTGAGCTTTGTCAAGAGCGGACGAAGAATACAAAATTGACAATATATATATATATATATATATATATATATATATATATATATATATATATATATATATATATATATATATCATGTGTGTGAGAGCGTGTACGTGTGTAGTTCCTGTCTATCTTCATATGCTTGTGTGTTCGTTTGTTTTCTTCCCGTCCATCTCCTAGCGTTGCGGGTATATACTCCCATAATTATATATATATATATATATATATATATATATATATATATATATATATATATATATATATATATATATATATATATATATATATATTATGGGGCAAAAATACATTAGGTACTTAAATAAGAATATTTTATTTTGAACGAAAGACGTACACCATTCTGTGTTCCGCTTGATACGCACAAAAAAGAATATGATGTTTTATTTCATTTATTAGTTAAAATCATACTAATTGAAAGAGTACGATTTTTTATTTCATTTATTAGTTAAAATTATGCTAATTGAAAGAATACGATTTTTTATTTCATTTATTTGTTAAAATTATACTAATTGAAAGAACTAAGAATAGAGAAGTTAAAAATGGGTTTAGGGCTTGAAGCCTGAGTTTACAAGTGTCTTCATGTGTTTCTGAAGATGTGTTTCTCGAGGGTTGTAGAAACATAAACTTACCGAAAATTATTCAAATAATGTCAATTAAATTGCATCCCCCTAAATGTTAATTAAATCTTTGGGCCCTACCCAAATAATGTATTATAAAAAGTGCAAATATATGAATAAAAGATGTCATATTTTGTTTTGTGCTGGACGCAAAAGGGACATAGGTTTCCCATTCAATCCCGGGAAACGTTGAATATCACTGCTAGTATTTCTACAAATTTGTTATTTCTTTAATTTTCTGTGAAAATTTAAAATAGTATTTTCATCGGCTGGTCACGCTTAAGTTTTACATAGTATTTGTAGATGTGTCGCCTTATCTCTACAAGAGACTGCGTTCGTTGGTCACTCGCGATGAAGTAAATTTCTCTAGAGCTTCTATAAAATCTTCTGCCGGAAAACGGTCTGTAGACGCTTAAGTTTCAGACAGCATAAGTGTCGGTCTGTCACGCTTAATTTTGGAATAGTGTTTTTGTTTGCTTAAGATTAATCGACTATCAAAGCTCGGTGCCACTCGAGGATATGAGTTAAAGGGATCGTCAGTTGACCGATGGTCGCCACTACAAAGGGATTGGAAATAATGGATAGAATGGACAGAAGAGTACTTAAGAGTACTTGATTATCTAAGTATCTGTTTATGTTAGACTTGACGACGACTATGTAGTATCATTTTACATAGATGGGATGTTCTAGGAAAGAAACTTTGTTCAAGGAAGTTCTGTTTGTTTTTTGTACAGAGAGAGATAGGGGGAGAGAGAGAGACAGGAAGGTGCTGCTGTGGTTGTAGCTAGGCGGGTCTTGCCGTGGATGTTTTTCAGGGGGGGTCAGAGATTGGAGCTCAGTCGAGCACCTACCAAGTCAGAGAAGAGAGAGCCAGAACAATCTTGATTTGAAATGCGCCAACTAATCTATATAATAAGAACTATTTGCCTGCCACACTTAAATTTGAAACCGTATTGGTAGTGTGGCCCGATCGTTTGCCGGGGAGAGTAACTTCGTGTAAGTTCGCCATGAGGACTTTTCTGAAAGAGCTCTTTTGCCTTGGAACGACACTAGAACACCAGCTCACTGAGAACCAATCGTAACATTCCTTTAATAAGGAAGTGGTTATGCCCGCTTGAGTATTTGGTCATTAATTCTGGTTACATTAATTCTCCCCTTAGAATCAACTCTCCGGCTGGAATCGCTGTGCTGCAATAGAACGCTTGTAATGAGGGAACAAATAAGTACCTTATAAAAATATAAAAATATGAATTAATTACATTTCATATTCGTCATCATTAAATTGGTAAAAAAGTAAAAATTCTCTTTTTCACTGACCGAGGAGAGAACTTACTAAGTTCAGCATTAGAAGTGATACTACATTTTGATCCAAGATAAAAAGCTCGCCTCTTAGGTTATGTTTGAAATAACATTGTCGTTGGTCTGTCACGCTTAAGTTTAAAATAAGGTTTGTAGTACGTTAACGAATGTATTCAAGGGTCGGTCAACCTGTTAGTGTTTCTATATTGTTTGATTCATCGCCATTTGCGTTAAATAGCGTTTGGATAGAGCGGTTTGAGTGGCTCCCTAATGGCCGTTGAAAGCGAATAAACACGTAACTTCCGATCAGGGAGGTATCAGTCTCTTTCTAGCTGACAACTGAAGTAGACAAGTTTAATAAAGCGGACGATGTATCTATCTATCTATCTATCTATCTATCTATCTATCTATCTATCTATCTATCTATCTATCTATCTATCTATCTGTTAGCCTGTTGTTCTCTGTCTCTCTCTCTCATTCTCTCTCTCTCTCCCTATCTCCCTGTTACTTATTAGAAGTCAATATCCTTCTATGTATCTTCCTCCCACAAGATAAGATGTGACACGAGGTCGGGAAAGTGGGATTTGAAAAGCCAGTGCCCGAGAATTTGAGCGCTCTGGTCATTAAAGATTGCCTGAGCAGCCCCGTCGGCATTCCCCAGTAGGGGCACCTCAGGCGATTAGCAATAAACAAACACCGTCTCAAAGGGTGAGAAGGCAAAGCCTGGGAGGGTGCATCTCCTAGAACTGCACAGGATGGACAACCGATAGACCGGCGTAAATCCAGACCCGAAGGCCCAGACAATACCGGTCTATGGGGTAAAAACCCCTTTCTGTTTTAAATAAATCCTGTAAAAAAAACAGCAAGTCTACGCTTGGTGTGTATCGACGGACGAAGGGGTGACCTGGATCACGGCGGTAGTTATGATGGTGGCGCGGCAAACCGGTTACGGCGGCGACAACAGGATCAACACACGTGCATTTATCACCAACCTGGGTTCACAACGAAACGCGCGTGTATGACGGTTGATATACCCAACGATCAGATGTTGTCCTCTTAAATTTGAAATAGTATTTTCATCGTTAAACGCACATGCTCAATAGACACATTTTGACTCGTTATTTTTATTTATTTTATCTGTTTTTTTTTATCATCTTCACCGTAAAAATGTGCTTTCATGTTTTTTTTTTACATATTATGAATATTTTTGTTTTCACTTCTTTCACTTATTCTATATTAAAAAAAGGGATTTACCTTCATTACATCTTTTATTCTCTTTTCTATTCTTTTTTTCTAGTTATACACCAAACATATATTGACCTACCACACCCACAAAAATATTCGTTCTGGTTTCTCTCTCTCGCGCGCCCTCTCTCTATATATATCGATATATCTATCTATTTCCCGCTATCTCTCGCTCTCCTCATCCCTCTCGCTCTCCTATCTCTCTCTTTCCTAACAGCTTCGCAATAGCCCTTCTCTTCTGCTGTCTATCTTTTTCTCTCTCTCTCTCTCTATCTCTCTATCTACCTATCTCTCTCTTTCTCTCTCTCTCTCTGTATATATATATATATATATATATATATATATATATATATATATATATATGTTTGTCTATACTGTTCAACTACTTCCTAATAATCTTTTTTATTTCTCTCTTGAACTCTATTTCGCTCTTATTAAACAGCTTTCTAATACTTTAGTTCGCTCTTTTGTTCTCTGTATCTCTCTTTAAAACTCTCGTTCTCTCACTTTCTCTTGTGTAATCTCTTCCCAACCATTACTCTCTCTAACTCTCTCTCTCTCTCTTGTCTAATAGCTTCCTAATACTCTCTCTAACTCTTTCGTTCTCTTTCTCTGCTTTCTATCTCTACCTCTCTATATTTTGTCTAACCGCTTCCTAATAATCTCTCTCATTCTCTCTCACACCATCTCTCTTGTCCAACACCTTCCCAATACTCCCCAGAAATAAGTCCAGCAAATCAGATTCCTGCAGTCTACCTCTCCCTCACAAACAATCCCCTTTATTCCCATTGCTTATTCCTTTCCCGCTCAATCCAATCCAATATGGCCGCCAGTTATTTCGCGCTCTCCCGTTTGATTCACTCTTTCGTATTAAACATGTAATTACAAAATTCGCGACCTGATTTCCAATTTACAGCTTATCTAATAAATTCCCTGTGTTTTTTCCCTCCAAGGAACAAATGATTCAATTAGTAACGCGCTTATTCGATAATTTGTCATTGACACAACACGCAAAAAAGTCAATTTTCTCTCGTGCTTTTCAGAACGAACAGATATTATTTTTACCAAATCTTTATGTTCTTTTTGTGGGTTTTGTTGACGGATTTACAGCTTTTCCTGCATTTTTAGATATTCAATATTTGCATTACATATCGATTTGTGTGTGCTGCTCTTTCAAGGAATACATTTTATTTTATTGTTCAGAGTATGAAGCCGTATATTCCACTGAGGATCAGTCTCAGACTGAGATTGTTTTTTAAATTAGAAATATTCGTTGTGTCGAATAAATACTTGACATCATTATTATAATCTGTCTATCTCAATTTGTTCAGAACTATATGAATAAACTAGAGGGGCCTGTGTCCCAGCGTTGCCCGCGAAAATATATTTAATGAAGAAATTTAGAGTGGTTCTATGACTTGTTAAGGGAAAAAGAAAAAAAAACAGAATACTATGAATAGGATTTGGGTTGGTTTGGTTGTATTAATTTGCGGCATATCACTCCTTTTCGGGTTATTTTATGCTGAATCCAGTCAGGTGTGTAAAGAATGTTATGCTTCAAGTTATGCTTAAATATTTATTCATGTTGTTGTGTTTGTTTGTTTTGTAACATAAACTATGAATAGGAAGAGAATGGCGAGTATTGTTAATAGTTTTAAATTTAGTATTGTGGCATACTTCACAAGTATATTAAACAAGTACAGTCACACGTTACATAAATGTTAAATGCGCAACTTAGTCGCCGATTTGTTGTTAGTTTTAAATAAAGTAAACGCGGACCTTAAAACGAAAATCTATGATTATGACGCAGATTACGGGTAGTTTTAATAGTTATATATATTTGTGGATTCTGTAGTACGTCGTACCAAACTAACAAAAAAACAGTAGCATGTTACGTGAAAGTTACTTACACGAAACCAAGAAACGAAGTAGCGAGACCCTTTTCCCAGAAAAGTATATTTAACTAAGAAATTTCGATTAAGGGGTCTCAAAAAGAAACTGAAATTCAGGGAATCTTGCTAAATTGGTGTCTGATTTCTATGGATTAAATTCAATGCAAATTTGAAATACTTGATGCTCATATTATGCCCTCAAAAACCTATTTTAAATAACCCAAAGAAACTTAAATTTGGAGAATAAATGGGCCAAAGAAAGGTGAAAATACAGACACTTCCGATTTTTGAGAAATATTATTATTACTAACTAGTGTTAATGTTTCTCAAAAATCGGAAGTATCTGTATTTTCACCTTTCTTTGGCCCATTTTTAAGTAAACTTAATTAAACTAAATATAGTTTCATTTACCCACTTATGTGCATTGGAGACATGTTTCAATATTTATAATAATCGATTATTTAGTTTAGGAGATAATTCTGTACTTACAAATATATGAACATATCCACATACCTATATATATATATATTATTTTCTAGTATTATAAAATGATTATTTTATTATTAATTCCTAATACGATAAGATGATAGAGACTTATTATAAAAAAGAAAATTATAACCAAACAAATGTAAAGTTGCATACGTTTCAAGTGTAATAAATTCAAGCAGTACAGCAAAGACTTGTTCAGAGAAAAGTACTTTAAACCTAGCTTTTTGAAAGATACAAGTCTTCTCTTAAGAAATTTTAAAAATCGATTAATATTATAATATCATGTTTCAATGAATGATACCCTTGAAACATCATAATATATCTGGGGATTTATTATTGCATACTTTTTACCCCATCTCACAGACACTTCTGATGTTTTTACATTACATAAACGATTAATAATCGTTTTAATACTTTTTCAAATTAATAATGAAAATGAAACCTTGTTAAATAATTGTTTAACTTTTTAAGAGAAAACGTGCTTCTTTGAAAAATACTAGTCTTAAAGGACTTTTCTCACTGGGCAACATTTTTTTACTTTTTGAATGTTGTCTTGATTTCTACAACTGATATACGGTATTTTTGCACTGCTGAATCAGTAAATAGAATCCGTTTGTCTCCATCAGGTAGGTTTTTGTGCTAAGTTGATTTTAAAAAAAATCAGATCTCGTGACAAAATCGATTACATTTTTGTGGCATTATCAGCTCATTTTTGTGAACACTTATCATCTTAAATATATTTTGAAGAAAAAATATTTTGCCAACAACATATAGGGATTACCTGATAGAAACATCCATTACTGTTATCTGAATGGTGGACATTGATAAAGGTAAGTCCACGTAAATTGCATGTTGCTTAACCATTGTTCAAACTTAGGGATTGAAATTCCGTTTCTAAGAACCTCTGGAATAGTCTGCGGCAGGGAGGTCTCTCTTCAGATTTCAACAGTAGTCAGCCATCATGACCCAACGACCCTGATACCTGATCTCCTTCATGTCTTGATAAAATCTCTCCTCTCTGCTTATCACTCATTGAACCCAGGTTCTCAGGAAATCGGTCCATATGTAAAAATAGGTAGTGCATCCTGACGCTAATGTTGCAACCCAGCTTTCTGAAATCAGTCAACATGCTGTTGACAAGTTCTGTATAGTTTCTGGTCTTATTGTTGCCAAGAAAGTACTTCACTACGTAAACAAAATGCCTTCCACGCTTCGTTTTTTGAGTTTGCGAACTCTGGATGTCTGATGAGCTAACAGATGTGAAAACCGTCAAACATGCCAGCTTTCCACTTCTCTGTGGTCAATTGGTTGGGGAGGGACACCTCCTTAGTCCTAATCGACAACCTTCCTAGAGTTGTAATCTCGAACAACATATCCGGGTTCTCTCTTATTCCGACAGGTTGAGGGTACAGGTTAGACAGCTTGTCTGGCTGTTGTTTCCGACTAAAAGCAAAGAGCCCAAACTCTTGGGTAGCGCCAAGAACGGCTGCTCCATCATCAGTAGCATAATACCGTTGGTAGTTATATGTGCCATGTCGCGCATGGAAAGGGACCCTGCAATTATCTCCGGTGGGCTTTCCCGAGGCCACACCCCCCATGGACCAAGTCGTGACTAATGGACTTGTTGTGTGAGCTTATTGGCCAACCAAACATGTCATTACAGAGAAATAAAAGCAAACCTAAACCAGACACCCAACAAAATCACTTTCGCCCCCGCCCTTGAGGCTCGCATTCACAAATATCCGGGGACTTAGAACCTTTCTCCTGACAAACTCCCCGGATATCCTAGCTCTAAGTGAAACTAATCTTCAATTCTCAATCTCCTCTCACCACTTTTACATGACTGACTACCTCCCACTATACCGTAAAGACTCTGACAAACATATGCATGGGCTAGCAGTTTATGTTCGGAACACCCTCCCCCCTGACAAGAGAACATAGGTTAGAATCGGATGACCACGACTACATGTGCTTTAGATTCACTTTACATCACAGCGTCAGCTACTTATATTTCTTATACCGTTCCCCGTCGACCCAGGACTGTACTCTGCTAAACTCTGTCTCTGTAAGCATAGATAGAGCACTCTTAATTGACTCGAATGCCCAGGTACATGTATTTGGGGATTTTAATGCCCACCACCGTGACTGGTTGGGATTCTTCAGCCTTACTGACGCAGCCGGCAACTCTACGTATAATTTCTCCTTAGCTCACTCTCTCGCTCAGACTGTCGATTTTCCGACCCGCATCCCCGACCGAGTAGACCAACAAGCCTCACTTCTAGACCTTTTCTTGACCTCAATGCCCGAGGTTTGTGTGACGAAAGCTCATAGCCCACTCGGGAATACTGATCACATTGTGCTAATGATACATATCACCCTAAAAAGTCGTCCAAAAGCTGATGAACCGTTGCTCAAAACAACGAGATACTACGAGCAGGCTGATTTTGAGTCAATCAGAGATCACATCAGTGACGCCCCATTGAGGGAAACCTTCTCACTCCCTGCCAACCAGTGTGCAAACGAACTAACTGAATGGGTCAAAGCAGGCATTGAAGCCTATGTCCCCATGCGAAAATTCTTTAGCAAGCCTCACTCTCCTCAATGGTTCACCTCGGAATGTGCAGCTGCCATTTCTGAGAGACAACAAGCATTCCGTAAATTCGGCCGACATAAGTCAGCTACTAATAGACATACATTTATAGAGTCAAGAAATAATTGCAAGGCCGTGATAGGTGAAGCAAAGAGAAGGTATAATGAGTCAACAAAAAAAACGCATCCAGTCACAGAAACTATGGACTTGTGATTTCTGGAAAATCTACAATAGTGTAGTGAATAATGGTAAATCAACGATTCCTCCACTATCAAACCACAATGATGTCGTGTGCACGGCCACTGATAAGGCTGAACTACTTGCCCAACGCTTCGCTTCTAACTCTACTTTGGACTCAGATAACCACACCTCCCCAAATTCCTTTGCTGCCCGAAGCCACACTTGATAACCTGGTCATCACCCCATCCCATGTGAGAGACATCATATAAAACCTTGACACCTCCAAAGTTTGTGGGCCTGATCTTATACCTGTAATAGTAATAAAGAAATGCTCTGCTAAACTGGCCCCTGTCCTCTCAAAACTCTACAATAAATGTCTAGCTGAATCTTGCTTCCTCGATAGCTGGAAAATTGCCTCTGTGGTACCAGTCTACAAGAGTTCTTGGAATAGAACCGATCCTCAGAACTACTGCCCAATCAATCTACTGCCGATCTTTGCTAAAATCGTTGAATCCTTAATCAATCTAGCGATAGTACGGCACTTAGTTAATGTTAAACTTCTTTCTGACCGCCAGTATGGATTTAAACAAGCACGATCTACTGCAGAGATCATACACTCGACAACGCAGGAGAATCCAGGGCAGTAGCGCTTGATATATCACAGTCCTTTGACAAGGTATGGCATAAATGGCTTATCCTGAAAATACCCTCATACGGAATTACTGGGCAATTACTTAATATAATTAGATCCTTCGTAACCAAAAGAAAAATCCAGGTTGTCCTCGATGGCCGTTTATCTAAGCAAGATGGCATAAATGCTGGTGTACCCCAGGGATATATCCTTGGACCTTTGTTGTTCCTGATCTATATAAACGATCTCTCTGATGACATAGAGTCTGAGATTGGTTTATTTGCTGACGACACTACGCTTTACTCTCGTCATGTTGGCAAAACAGACGCAATCATATCTGAGGCAATGGCTGAATCCTTAGAAAATGACCTCCAGGCTGTAGTGGATTGGGGCATAAATGGTTGGTAACTTTTAATGCCGCAAAGACACAGCTCCTTTCCTTCAATAACAACAGGAACCTTTTCAACCACCGATTGTCATGGAAAATAGCACACTACCTGAGAGTTCATCATTCAAACTCCTCGGTCTAACCTTCACAGGTAACATGAATTGGAACAAATACATTGAAGACATTGTGAAGGCTGCCGCAAAGAAGGTTGGCTCCCTCTACTGTGCTAGTAATCTTCTCACACCTGACATTATCCTGTATCTCTACAAAGCCACCATCCGCCCATGCATGGAGTATTGTTGTCACATCTGGGCTGGTGCATCATCTACTAGTCTCTCCCTCCTTGACAAGGTCCAAAAAAGAATCGCCAACATGATAGAACCCTCACTGTTAACCAAGCTTTAGCCTCTGTCCCATCGCCACAATGTAGCATCTTTGTGCTTGTTTTACAAATACTTCAATGGATTATGCTCCGATGAATTGGCTACTCTGGTACCCTCTCGACGTAAATTCACTAGACTATCTCGACAATCAACTAAATCTCATTTATTCACTGTGGAGGTCCCCAGATGTCGAAGAGCCTTCTACTCAAATAGCTTCTTTCCTCGTACTGCTGGCCTCTGGAATTCTCTCCCTGCCCCCTGTTTCCCCGACAGAACAGACATGCAGAAATTTAAAACTAATGTAAACAGACATCTCGCTGCGCAGATCCCAAGTTAGGTTGACCCCCCTTCCTTCTCCCCTTTTCTTTTCTCAATAGCCCCTTACGTCTACAGTGGCGGGCTGCCTTGTTTGAAGTGAACTATGTTTTAAAAAAAAATCCTGGAAAAGCCTTGCACAAGTAAGTGAAGCAGTCACCATCCTTTCCAGAGCTTTGGTGAACTGCTTGATTAAGCCGAGCTTGATGTGCAGCGGTTGGAAGAGTATTCTGTCTCTGTCCGCCACTGGCTCGTTGATGATGTATCAATGCAAGGCACGAACTCCTTCCGCACAGTCCAGTCCTTCTTCGTGTAATGCTGAGTACGGTTCCTACTATCGGATATGCACTAAAAACATGAGTACTTGGTGATGCTCGATTATTGTCCCAAGAACATGTTAACTATCTTCATGTCAACACAAATAAACCACTTATGTTGATCATACCCAATGTTCCCCAGCACATATTTTACCGCTTCATACATCTCTTTCAGTGTAGTCGAGTGAACGATGGGTACAGCGGCAAACTGGTTGCCGTTGTGTAGCAGAACACAGTTCAGTGACCGCTTGCTGCTGTCAATTAACAGTCTCTAATCTTTGGGTCTGTACTGTGGCACTCCAAGCTTGACCATAAGCTGCGCAATATCAGCACAGTACTTCAAGTCCTTCTTTTCAGAGGAAAAACGGAGGTACTCTTGATGCCTGTTGCAGAAAAAGCTGATACAAGCACTGTTAGAGAGGTGGGTTTTTTTCTTCAATCCTGATGCCAACAGTTCGGCAGAGTCCTTCGCCAAGCTGGGATCGCGAACTAGATCAGTCAACTCCCTTTGGGAAAATGGACGTGTTGCATCATCTTCAAGAACCTTTTTTTTTCAAGTCCTTTTACACTAGACGCATCTTCGTCAATAATGTCAGGAAGTTCTACGAAGATAGACACTGGAATTTCATCACAATGAGCTACAAAACGACGTGCGGATTAGAGATCAAGATACGTGAGGGTTCTCTCGTTCTTTCTGTTGATTCCATTCACATCGACAGCGCAGAAGTAGCAGTGTGTTGGGATGGTTTATCGGCTCTGCCCAAACCATGGGAATTCAAAATTTCAGACTTCTCTTGCCATTGGTTCACCCACGCAGAGCCTCAGTCGATGCTTTGCACATCATGTCTGGCGCCCAAACTTTATCCCTGTCATCAGGTTTAATACCAAATTAAGATCGTAAACGTGTGACTTGATTTCTATTAGGAGCAATAGTGTATTATCAACATATGTAGCAGAACACGTCAGGCTTATTTCTGCACGATCTGCTTGACAAAGCCATCCCATTCACCTGCAAAACAAAAACAGGTACAAATTAGTCGTGAATAAGTCCGACCCCGAACTTAACCTGCTCCACACATGCGTACTTGTGAAAAAAAACGTAAAAACAACATGTAGCTATAGTTCAAAAACTTGACATGCGATTTTTGGATTCAGCGCATCAGATTCGTCCATTAATCAATTGAAAAAAAACGCCGACAGCAAATTAGTTTTTGACCAGTGTTATTTATTAAACGTATATGTGTTTATGTGCATTTCGTATATATATATATATATATATATATATATATATATATATATATATATATATATATATCGTTATACGGAATAAACTCCCAAACAATTGAAGCGATTATTATGGATTTTATAGAGATAAAAAATGTGCACTTCATCAGATTTTGAGTTATATTAAGCCGTACATTTAAAAAGTTCCTTTACGGGGGGGGGGGGGCGATATTAGGTAGAAAGATAAAGAAAACTTGTATTTACTTCAAAACTATATTAAAACTGTTTTTATTAAAACTACACATCAATTCTTCACAGAATCACCATCTCAACTAACTTGGTAAAAGTGAGTTGAAAAATCGGACAGTATTTTCCGAACAATCTAATACACATGTTTATTCTTTGAGTATTCTTACGAATATCGTTCACAAACCCAACTTTTCAGTTGGATACTGCCTGCCCACCTTTCCCAACCAAGAAAAAATTGGTTTTCAAATTGGCTACGTTCTCTCTTTCATCAACCACAGATTCGTTTTTCGGATAGGATTTCGGCGGGCAAATTGAATTTTCAAAACCGATTCGTCGAATTTCCATCTAAATTTCCGATGTGTTCGTTTTTCCAAATTCAGTTTTATTCAATTAATTCCTTCTCTGTTTTAAACATGGAATCTGTTTGCGAGTCGACGAAGAAGGAAAGGAAAAAAAGCACATGTGCGCCAAGTTAGGTTGCATTCGACTTCTATTAGGTTACAAATTCTCACTAAATTACAGACTTTAACAGATACACACGCACATCTAATATATAAACTTAAGTCAGCCGGATTGTTAAAGTTAGACCTAAATATCATGTAAGCTGGATAATCGATATTTTATTCGGCTTAGTCAAAGTTTATATTCCTGCCTTCCATCATTATTTTTGCAATTTCGATTCAGCTATTTAAAAACAACATTTTTCCGGCTAAGAATCCTGTTACAATTAAGAATTTTTAGCCGATTAACGAAACAGCTGTTGCTGATTAGATTTTTAAAATCTTTCATATCACCCATTCAATTTCCTTAGATTGAATGTTTCAATAGTCCTTCCTTTCTCAATATTTCTAGCATACCATAATAAGAGATACAATAATTTGCTTTCCCAGAGGATATTTGCAATGTCTTCATTTTCAATAGAAAAACATTTATTACGGCTAGAAAGACCGTTATAATGGAGAGTTTTTCGCTGAGTAGTGTAACAGACTGGAACCAACTTACACATCTAATGCCTCAAATTAAGTCAGTCTGATCTTAGATTGTCGCTTTAAATAATATTTAAGCTGACAAATCGATATTTTATTCTGCATAGCCAATGTATATATTTTAAATCTTCTGTCATGTTCTTTGCAACAAATTAATGTATTTTCATTTACTTGGTTTAAAAGATACCAATACTGGTTAGTAATACTGTTACGATGGATACATTTTCGCTGATGATCGAAACAGTGGTGCTGCAGCTTTGATCTTTAATAAAGAAACCACGGACTGTACGTGTTAGATGTTTTCAATAAGAAATGTCAATGCGTATTTACTTAAATAGCATATACCTTGGGAAATCATATGAAGCAATATAATTCCGAAGTTATACAAGAGATGTTCACAAACAATATGCATTTTTACTTGATGATTATAAAGTTGTAGGTGTAATTTCTAAGTATGTTTTTATTTGACCTATCGTTACTGTTGTGAAGTAGTCCAACAGTAAAAAGAAGTCAAGTCGAAGTTGGGTTAAGATAACAAGTGTATTAACATAAAAAAGGTACAAAGGTAAGGAAAGTGACTGGCACTCGGCTAGACAGATACAATACTGTCCTTTTTTCCCTGGTGATTGTCTACTCGCACTATTTATAGTGAGAACCGCGTAGTTTCCCTTCTGTTAGAACGGCCGGTGTAACAGTTACATAACGAGGACCGTGTTTGAATGGAAAAGTTTGAGTGACACCTTTAATGTCAAGGGTCGTCGAAACAGAAGTTAAATAACCACTTAAATTCCCCACTGGCAAGATTTCAATGGAGAACAACGCGCACAGTGTGATTGCTCATAGCGAGACTAGCTATATGTCTATCTATCTGTCTGTCTGCTTTTTTCTTTCTCTATCTTACGTGTATACAAGAAAACTTGTATTTCTAATGGTTGCCGTTGTTGTTCTCCGATTTTAAAATACACCATATTTAGAAATAAGCTTCGGTGTCCGAGTGGTTTTGTATCCACAGACAAGCATAAACTTGGTTTCCTAGACGAGGACGACACGGGTGTATAAATCATTATACACCCGTGCGTAACTGAGAATTTAACAATATCGCAAAACAATTGCATGATTTGTTTCAATTTTCTTTGTAAAAATATCAACTCTTGATTAGATAAGAATCTCAATATAAACACCTTTTTCAGCCAATCTGAAGCGCAGAAAACAATATTTCAAAAGGGAGGTATTCTAATATTTCGGACCTAACGCTGGGAGCCTGTCAAAATTACATTTAAACTAAAATACCCAGGTCACACACCAGTATTATGTTTATCACAGACAGGCTACAGGGAATCATGCGACTAAAACCTTAATTGTATGACAGCTGGCGGGACACGCAACCAAAAACTCGCACAAACTTGTCAACATATATATTTACGCTAACCACTATAGAACACAGAACAACAACTTATGAGGTTTGCTTAAAAAGCATTTCACACAGCATACCATCTCGTTGATGACAGCAAGCAGCTTATAGTGACTATTAACCTTTATACACAAGGAAGGATACTTCGTTACTGAAAACTTGATGTTGATTATTTTATTAAGCTGTTATTTGATGTTAATATAACAAAATATATTTTTGTATGGATTGCTTCGTCATTCTTTTAATAAGCAGTTGAAACCCTGGTAAGCATGGTTAGAATGACTAGTTTCTGAAAATGTTCAAATATACTTTTTAACGACGCTTTCAATGCCGTACTGACACTTATATTATTCTAACCCATGCTCGCAGCGCATCAACTGTTGCACCGGACATATATTAAAAAAAATACTCCAATAACATCGGAGAGAATCGTCAATCTTCGGCGTTACCGTTGACTTCTACCATGAAAAAAATATATATATATTCTGTCTGCCATGATTAAAGTTTGTTAAACCGAAAATTCGGATTTATAGAATATGTAAAAAATTATTAATAAATTCCATTTATTGATATAAATTTACGCGTCTGTTGATTGGTTTCTTAAAATGTTCTAATATATCTCTTAACGACGCTTTCAATGTTGTAGGTCACTATTACTCATAGTATATATATATATATATATATATATATATATACATATATATATATATACATATATATATACATATATATATATATACATATATATATATACATATATATATATATATATATATATATATATATATATATATATATGTGTGTGTGTGTGTGTGTATAGTCAAAAAGAAACTAAAATCTGTGCGATATTTATTAAATGACTGATTTCTATTGTTAAAATTTCACAAAAATCGCGAAGGGCTTCCACTTCACTTTCTACATTTATTGCATGAAACTAAATTAAACACAATAAAGCTTACATTGCGACCCAGTAGCTGTGTTGCAAAATTCACAATGATCGGTTAATTAGTTTAGGAATGCATTCTATAAAATATACAAACCTATAGCGTACACAACTTTTTATAAATAGAGATAAATGTTTGAATAAAACAATCCGCACTTCTATGGGAACCAATTATAAAAGCCCAATAGGGAAACCCTACAAACCTAAGTATGATTCAATTTAGTTTGCTAAACAGATGCATTAACCAAAATATGAATAATTAAAGGGGAATAAAAAAAAAAAACACGCCATAAATAAAATGAACCAAAGATGGAGCAACAAATTATTCATGAAAGCCGGAAGTTAAATAGAATGGAGATTTTTAAACCATTTTTCGTCGGCGGGAAAAGCAAAAAGAAAGATGGCGTCCTTATCTTCAAACGAATCATAATTCCTCTTCTTTGTTCTTTTATTCATGAAAGTGGCGATTCCAGTGAAGTCGGTTTTTGAAATTAAATACCATATTGCTTGGCTCTTTGTATTTCTATCCAAACAATGGAAATTACAGAGTAGTTCTCTCATAAAGTGGAGAACAGAGGCGCGTTTGTTTACCAGGAAGAATCATTAACATTTACTCTAAAAGAAATGCATAAAATCTGCTTTTGTTTTTAGAATAATTTCCACATATAATTACAACATATTCGTCTGCATTTTGATGTTGATACATTTTCACTATCTATCTATCTATCTATCTATCTATCTATCTATCTATCTATCTATCTATCTCTCTCTCTCTCTATCTATCGCTCTCTCTATCTCTCTCTCTATCTATCTATCTATCTCTCTCTCTCTATCTATCTATCTCTCTATCTCTCTATCTATCTATCTATCTATCAATCTATTTATCTATCTATCTATCTATCTATATGTAAACATGCATAATACTGTATGTTTATTGTCGCGCATACATGCTTGCAGAAGACAGACCTGTGATGGGAAAATATCTGGCTTGGGGTTTGACAAGGCAAAATTTTATTTCTTCACTTCGAAAATTAATTGCCTTTTTAACGCTAGGTTCCATGTTGCGAACGCAGACTTACTAAGCCCTTTGTAGGATTGAACTTTTTTAATAATGATCACTTTTTGAGAGGGCCGGTTTTTGAGAAACAGTTTAGAAAAGCAGTTTTAGGGGATACACGAGTGTGAGAAAGCAGGAGAAATATTATATGGTAAAACAAACAAAATAATGAGCACGAAAGAATAGGTTCCCAAAAGAGATATTTTATATATATTTAAATGTGGAAGTGTACATATATAAAACAACATAGAATGTTTTTCATACTTTTAATTTAATTTAAGTATTGTATATATATATATATATATATATATATATATATATATATATATATATATATATATCACTTTATTTTCATTTTACTTCAGTTGATGTTCTCAGAAATCATGGGGCCCTCTCTTGGGGCTACCATCTAATCTCTATATGAGATACATAGATATTCGAGTGTTCCGTTAAAGTTCTACTTTACGTCTTAAACGTTCAGTTTGTAAAGAAGTGAAGATCATTAATTGTCCTATCCCAATTTACCAGTTGCTTATTTTGTAGTATATCTTTCTTTTTTCTTGCCGGATTCCAGGACAAGAATTTATCTAGTCTTGTGGAGTATCTAGCTAAATTCTGTTCTTTGAGATAACATTACTTTGAGAAGGTGCACCTTTCCTCGTATGGGCCAGTTTATAACCGTGTTGAGGGGAATGTTATTTGGACTTTGAATACTACTCTTATTCACATATTTTTTCATGGTTTACTTGTAGGCGATAGAATCCTCATGTCAGGTTGCCCTGACAAACTCTTGTACAGAGAAACCGAAGACAATCGAAGATGCTGTTTAGTACGTCATTCAAACTCATCCGTAGGTAATTCAAACTCTATATGTGTTGGTATGTGTCACACGAAACGTCGACAGAACAATTATTCGCTATAATGAACGAAACCAGTTTCTGACATGGGCAGCATCTTAGCATTCTTTGCGCGAGTTTAACGTTCTTTATATTAGATACGCTTTGTGGTGTTTATAAAATGACACGCGTTTCAAACACCCTCTAGCATCTATGTCCATCTCTTCGCCTGCTCATGTTGCATAGATATAAGTCAGGCAGAACCTCTACTACTAGGATAGGAGAAGGAATGAAGGTCGGTTACGTGTCGTCTGAAAACCAGTGCTTTGTATTAATGGGGCTCATCAGTTTGGAAAGAGAGCTTTTAGTAGACATTATTTAGGGTCTATTCTTTAAGGGATAACTTTTTTTTTACTGAATAAACACCGCTTATCCAGGCCCAAAAGCCACTCGAGGACAAGGGTTAATGGGGGTAATGTGGACGGTGAGACAACACTGTGATGATTGGTTATGATGGTGGAAGTTTGGCATAATTTGATTATTTAGTAAGACGGCTTGACAAGAATTTGTTTACATTGGAGTTGAACACAACAATGTTGTAGTAGGGAAGCAGTCCCGCAATATTGAGTTTCAGAGACAGATTCTTCTAGGAAAGAAACTTTAGGTATGGCACTTTTGTGAGGGCCAATTTTAGAGAAACATTTTTACAAAAAAAGTTTATGGGGATACACGAGTGTGAGAGAGCCGGAGAAATGTTATATGGTAAACACACACAAAATAATCAGTACGGAAACATAAGTTCACAAAAGGGATATTTTATATGTATTTAAAGATGAAAGTTTACATGGATAGGGATATGTAGACTGTTTGTCATAGTTTGGGAGTCATCACATAAAATGATTCATTAGCTGAAATATTGAGGAAACCGAAGTCTATAATTTAAGGCTGTGAATTATTCACATGTCTACAAAGTCGTAATCAAACCCCCCACTTAAATTACAAAATTAAAATTTGATTGAAAGTTATTTATAAAAGTAATGCCCATTTGATGTGTATAGTTTTCATCTAAGAAAGGTTTAGTGAAAAATGTTATGAGTGTTAGAATTAATGTGTTGAAACATTTATTTCATTCAGCGTGAATAAGCAGACGACAGTGTGAAATAATTAAAGCGTTGTGTGTGTATCGCGTCAGTATTAGAGTGCGTATGCATATGACTGTCTGCGTTACTTGAGAAATGAATTTAGCTTTTTCAAATCCAGAAAAATCGATGGAAGCTGAGAGTGATATCGATGTAATCTCAATCTTAGATGTTGTCTCAACTGTTTGTTGAAGGTAAAAACGACATTTATATGCTCTCGAGGTGGATCAAAAAGGCAAATTTCACAATTTCGAAGAGATTTCTCTGATTTGCTCAAAATATATTTATTTGTTTTTATTAATTCTAACGGATGTATGCGCGGAGCCGTATACGCAGACGATTTTGAAACTTTCATTTTATGCACCGAATGGTAAACATCGCCGTTTCATACTACTTTCAATTCTGCAGAATTAATGTCTACTCAAGATCATAGACACCCTGGTCAGTGAGGTTATACGTCCCGTCCATAGATTAAACAACAGATAGTTCTCAAGTGTGTTGCCTACCATGAATGGCGTAGTATTTCTATATATTCCAGCCAAACAAGCGGATGAGGTGAATGTAGTCTCCGTTAATTTGAGGGCCGAGAAGCTTTAAAGACCTTACGCGGATGGATCTGTTTGTGTTCATTGAGAAGAGATGTTTGTCCTGATTGTAAGCATGCCGTTTGGTAGGGTAACCAAGTACCATTATATATAGTTACTTCTTTTTAACTTAAGTTTAAATTTCATTTTGGGAAGAAAATCCTATTGTTACAGCAGTGACGGAGACCACGTGATTAACACTACGACCAGTGTTGAAATAAAGCACCGAATTCAGACGAAGACAAGGAATGGACAATCGCGGCCTGTGAATTGACAGCACACAAACACAAGTTTACAAATCGATCGATCGATCGATTTATCTAACTATATACTAATACACTCTGTTTGAATTACCTACTAGACACTATCCTCGAGTGTCTTCGGTCTCTCTGTACAAGGGTTTGTCAGGACAACCTGACATGAGGATACTTACCCCTACACGTAAACCCTGACCAAATATTCAAAATTACATAGTATCCGCAGCACAAATAAGATCCCCTCATACGAGGAATAGTGCATCTGCTCCTAGTGATGTTACCTCAAGTAACACCACTTAGCTGGATACTCCACCAGACTAGATGAATTCTTGTCCTGGAATCCGGTAAGATCAACAGACCACCACCAAAGATATACTATCACATACTTAACTGGTCAGTTGGGGAGAGAAGAAATTTATTATTCTTAACTTCTTTAATAACTCAATGTTTGAGAAATAAAGGAGAATTTTAATAGAATATTCGGGTATCTATGTATCTCATATAGAGATCAAGTGTTAGCCCCAGGAAGGGGCCCCTTGATTTCTGAGAACTTTGACTAAAGTAAAATTAAACATTAAGATAGAAGTTGCTTGTATGTTAGTTTGTCTCCTTGCACTAGCAATGGCATCTTAAAAGGTGCGATGTCACAAACGGATACGTCATCCACTAAAATCATGTTTCTTTTTTGCTGATGAGTCACGATTTATCAAGGCGAAAAACGACTCGAGGTAAAGGCTTAATGAGATGGATACATTGCCAGTTGAATGATGAAGTGCATTATAAGAGGATTCAAATGTTACAATAGAATAGACAAAATTTGAGAACTTACGACGGGGACGACTTATGACAAGTATTTGTTGAAATTGGACTTCATGACGATCATCTTTTAGTCTGCAGGAAATTAGCCGCATGGTTATTTGTTCCGCAGATAGGAAATTTTTATGGAGGAGTTCTGTTCGTGGAAATACTGTTAGATTCTACGAATACAGAGAAAAGAGAGAAGTTGTTTGCTGGTGTGGTAGAAGACGAGTTCTTGCTGTA
Organism: Sepiola atlantica; assembly: GCA_963556195.1. Taxonomy (NCBI): domain Eukaryota; kingdom Metazoa; phylum Mollusca; class Cephalopoda; order Sepiida; family Sepiolidae; genus Sepiola; species Sepiola atlantica. Next base: position 26,179,422 of record OY744551.1, read on the forward strand.
AATGTTTTACTAGGAAGAAACAGAGATTTAATTCCGTCCATTTATCTTATTTTATAATATTAAGGTTTCAAATAGAATTACTTGTGAGTGTAGGTATTAAGTGTCCTTAGATCTATTGTAAGTAACAGAATTACAAACACATGACCGCCAGAGTGTAAATATCATAACATTCAATTTACTAAGAAGAAGAAAGAGAAGGAAAACAGAAAAAACCCTTTGGTTATAATTAAACGGAACCGTGTAATAAAATTAAAACCCGTTAATAAACATATTTTAAGATGTAAACAAATTGGAGGCGGTTTGAACATACATGTCCGCCAGCGATTAAATAATAGAATCTAAGTTACTGTTTCATGCCATCATTGTATTCTTCAATAGTTTTTTGTTACCAAATATTTCCATAATGATGTCGCTTATTTGATGTCACTTATTTGTCAGACTAAATTTAATTTCATACTTGTTTTCAATGACTTCTTCATCATCCTTTACTTGGGGTAGTGTCACGGTCCCCCTGATTCGCTCACACCATATCGCTCTGTCTTCCATTATTCCTGATCGGTCTTCATAGGTGCATAATCAGCCTTATGCTAATTGCTTGATGTAGGTTTTGTGTGATCTTTCTACTGAGCTAAATATCTGTGTTTGCACCCTATAAAAAAATCTCTGTGCGCAGCAAATTTGGTTCTGTCATCTTTGATCAAGGCTGAGATGTGAGGAACGTCTCATGCTAATTGCTTGATGTAAGTTCTGTGCGATCTTTCTACTAGGCTAAATCTCTTTTTTTTGCACCCACAAAAAAATCTCTGTGCGCAGTAAATTTGGTTCTGTCATCTTTGATACAAGGCTGAGATCTGAGGAACGTCTCATGCTAATTGTTTGATGTAGGTTCTGTGCGATCTTTCTACTGAGCTAAATCTCTTTTTTTGCACCCACCAAAAAAAATCTCTGTGCGCAGTAAATTTTGTTCTGTCATCTTTGATCAAGGCTGAGATGTGAGGAACGTCTCATGCTAATTGCTTGATGTAAGTTCTGTGCGATCTTTCTACTAGGCTAAATCTCTTTTTTTTGCACCCACAAAAAAATCTCTGTGCGCAGTAAATTTGGTTCTGTCATCTTTGATCAAGGCTGAGATCTGAGGAACGTCTCATGCTAATTGCTTGATGAAAGTTCTGTGCGATCTTTCTACTGAGCTAAATCTCTTTTTTTTGCACCCACAAAAAATCTCTGTGCGCAGTAAATTTGGTTCTGTCATCTTTGATAAAGGCTGAGATCTGAGGAACGTCTCATGCTAATTGCTTGATGTCAGTTCTGTGCAATCTTTCTACTGAGCTAAATACTTGTCTTTGCACCCATAAAAAATATCTGTGCGCAGCAAATTTGGTTCTGTCATCTTTGATCAAGGCTGAGATGTGAGGAACGTCTCATGCTAATTGCTTGATGTAGGTACTGTGTGATCTTTCTACTGAGCTAAATATCTTTTTTATCATCCACAAAAAATCTCTGTGCGCAGCAAATTTTGTTCTGTCATCTTTGATACAAGGCTGAGATCTGAGGAACGTCTCATGCTAATTGGTTGATGAAAGTTCTGTGCGATCTTTCTACTGAGCTAAATACCTGTGTTTGCACCCATAAAACAATCTCTGTGCGCAGCAAATTTGGTTCAGTCATCTATGATCAATCCTGAGATCTAAGGAATGTCTCATGCTTATTGCTTAATGTAGGTTCTGTGCGATCCTTCTACTAAGCTAAATCTCTTTTTTTGCATCCACAAAAAAAATCTCTGTGCGCAACAAATTTGGTTCTGTCATCTTTGATCAAGGCTGAGATCTGAGGAACGTCTCATGCTAATTGCTTGATGTCAGTTCTGTGCGATCTTTCTACTGAGCTAAATCTTTTTTTTTTGCACCCACAAAAAAATCTCTGTGTGCAGTAAATTTTGTTCTGTCATCTTTGATCAAGGCTGAGATGTGAGGAACGTCTCATGCTAATTGCTTGATGTAGGTACTGTGTGATCTTTCTACTGAGCTACATATCTTTTTTTATCATCCACAAAAAATCTATGCGCAGCAAATTTGGTTCTGTCATCTTTGATACAAGGCTGAGATCTGAGGAACGTCTCATGCTAATTGCTTGATGTAGGTACTGTGCGATCTTTCTACTGAGCTAAATACCTGTGTTTGCACCCATAAAAAAATCTCTGTGCGCAGCAAATTTTGTTCTGTCATCTTTGATCAAGGCTGAGATCTGAGGAACGTCTCATGCTAATTGCTTGATATAGGTACTGTGTGATCTTTCTACTGAGCTAAATCTCTTTTTTTGCACCCACAAAAAAATCTCTGTGCGCAGTAAATTTGGTTCTGTCATCTTTGATCAAGGCTGAGATCTGAGGAACGTCTCATGCTAATTGCTTGATGTCAGTTCTGTGCGATCTTTCTACTGAGCTAAATACCTGTGTTTGCACCCATAAAAAAATCTCTGTGCGCAGCAAATTTGGTTCTGTCATCTTTGATCAAGGCTGAGATGTGAGGAATGTCTCATGCTAATTGCGTGATGTAAGTATTGTGTTATCTTTCTACTGAGCTAAATATCTTTTTTTATCATCCACAAAAAATCTCTGTGCGCAGCAAATTTGGTTCTGTCATCTTTGATACAAGGCTGAGATCTGAGGAACGTCTCATGCTAATTGCTCGATGTAAGTTCTGTGCGATCTTTCTACTGAGCTAAATACCTGTGTTTGCACCCATAAAAAATCTCTGTGCGCAGCAAATTTGGTTCTGTCATCTTCGATCAATCCTGAGATCTGAGGAATGTCTCATGCTTATTGCTTGATGTAGGTTCTGTGCGATCTTTCTACTAAGCTAAATCTCTTTTTTTGCATCCACAAAAAAAAATCTCTGTGCGCAGCAAATTTGGTTCTGTCATCTTTGATAAAGGTTGAGATCTGAGGAACGTCTCAGTTAAGTTGCTGTCTCGCAGAGATTTTAAAAGCATCTCTAAGAATTCTCGTGTAAACACTATCAATTTTCTTCTCCAATCTTTTGGTTAGAGTGTAGGTGCTACTTCTATAACAAGAACTAAAGTAAGAATGGCTTTAAAGAAGTCATGTTTTATCTTGGTAGGAGGAGTTGACTTCAAGATTGCTTTCATCCTGTCCAGTCCAGCCCACACCTTTTGTCAACTCTCTAGAATGTTGCTTGCAAACTGTGATACCAAGATAGTTAAACTCGCCGGAATTATCGAGACACGTCCAACTAATGAAAGAGATAACGTCTTTAATCTGAATGTAATTGAATGTAAACAAAGCTAAGAAATATGCCAATATTTTATCCGATATGCAAATTAATTTTAGATTTGTGGCTATGTCAGCTACAAATATTGTTACTTACATCACAACATATGCGATTGAATAGATCTGGTTACACAGTAAGAAACCATGCAGAAAAGATTTCTTGGTTCGTTTTTAAATTTTTTTAGTTTGTTTCGTTGTAAATAAAATAAATGTGGCATTAATTATATTGAAAATCGAATCACTCATGTGTGTCCAACGAACGTAAAAAATGTTTTACAATGTTTATAAATTTCCTGTTTATTGGTTTTTTTTTATTATGCATATTCTAAGAAAGTCACCGAAAATACGATGTGTTGGATTGTGTATGAGTTATAACGGAATTCGCTAAATGGTTTTTATCAGCCGAATAATCAATAGACGGTTTGGTGATTAATATAAAGTGAGTGAACGCACGGTGTAATCCGTATAACATACTATAATTAAATTATTCAGTCTTTCTGAGCTGTGTAAAGGGTTGAAGGATTAGGACTGGGGAATTTAGTTACTCTTACTCGCTCTTTAAAATTAGTAATCAAAGTCACAACTGCTGATCGGATTAAATATTAAACTCGATCATTTTTTTTCTGAAAACACGTGTTAATAAGTGTCCTAAATCGCTGCCGAAGCAGATTTTATTAGTAGATTTCAGTTTGAAAGCTATACCCGTCAATGTAACAGGGGGCAACCTCATTCTATTCTATATATAAGAAAAGTTACTAGAAAATATGAATTAAATAAAAGGTTAATTCATCAATTCTCGACAACGACTAAATCACTTTAAGCAACCCGGAGAGTAAAACAAACATAATTAAGCTATCACTCCAACATATTTTCATGATGTTAATAATTCAGAATTGCTCCAAAATTTGCGAAATGTGAACCGTGTTTATAGTCTGAATCGACGGATCTATATCTTTATAAAGTTAAGTGTGTGTATATGTTTATGTATCTGTATGTACAGTTTGTACTTCTAAACAAATTAAACGATTATCATGAAGTTTGGAACACTATTACAAGGCGTAAGGGACCCAAATGTAGGCTACATTTAGTTTACCTTAGTTTTATCAGAGGGAGTGAAGGGGGATAGACGCGTTTCGAAAAAAATGCAGATGTCCCTGATTTAATAAAATGTTAACAATAGATTTTAAACATCAATTAATAAATATTCCTTACATTTCGTTGGAGTAATTTAAAGGGGTCTGAACACAACCATCGATTTGAAAATACAACTATGTCAGATTTGCATTGAGTTTAATCCATAGACATTAGACACTAATATAGCCAGATTTCCGTAATGTCAATTTCTTTTGAAGAGCCCTTAAGCTGAAGGTTAGGTGTCATACACTTTCTAGAATCATAATCAAGTAATGATTCATGCCATAAAGTTTAGTATCATTGTATATCGATTGTAATCTCTGTAAGGTGACATAAAAGTGGTGCTAAACTGTTTAATTCGGGGAATTAATTTTACACGCCCTGGGACGGGTATTTTTTATGCAGTATATATACTGGATTTGAACGCGGTTTATAAGGAATATAAACATTACCAGCGACCAGAAGATAGGAAGTATTAAAACACAACACCTATTCCATGAGGACTGTCGCCGAACTGTTTTTGTACTAATGGAGATTTCGTATCTGCTTGTCTGAAGTCGAAACTATACTATTATCTCGATTAATAATGCTCAATTAAATATACTATACTATTTCGTAAAACTAATGCACGATCATTCAATGTTTAATTGATGGGTATAGTGTAATATCTGTTCTGTTGGCATGAAACTATCCTTCCGAACATTATCTCGTCTTGTTAATGGTAGTATATAGTCGTCATGATACCATCCTACTGTTTATTTTTTTGTAGGATGCACTGTAGTATCTATTTTGTAATCATGATACCAGCCTCCAAGGGATTACTTTCTCTTTTTATTTTTTCGGAGATTGGGTAGTTTAGTATCTGTGCTCTGGTAATTATACAATCGTCTCCGGGATAAACTTCCCCATTTTGTTTAGGAATATAGTAGTGTAAATATTTGTTCTGTTGCCATCAGAGCATCCTCCCTGGCATTACTTCCTCCTTTGGAGTTAGTAGTTTTGTATATGTTCGTTCGTCACGAGACAATCTTCCCAGGCAGTACCCCGTTTTTAGAGTGGGACAGTACAGCCTATCTTCGTTCGTCATGATATAATCTTACTCTAGGTAAGCCAAACTATGTGTCGTGGACGAGAATATATTTGCTAGTAGTAATTATCTTCATATAAGTCGAACAACCTTTTTTAATACGGATTTATGTTTCAGTTCTTTCTTGATGTTCATTCACTGTACACGCTTTTACACAGGTGCGCGTGTTCGTAAGGTGTGTCAATTCAATATACGCGTTTTCCAGCAAAATGTGATTTCAGATCTGAGCGTGACAGAAAGACTAACGAAAATGTTATTTAAAATTCAAACATAAAAAGAAAATACTATGGTAAACGTAAGCGTAACAGACGTACGAAAATACAATATCAGAGTAAATCATGACAGACTGTAGAAAAGCTATTAAAACTTGACAGATCATCAGAAATGCTTTTCAAACTTAAGCGTGACCAGACCGATAAACATTCTATTTAAAATTTAAGCGTTACAGAACAACGAAAATACTATTTAAAACTCAAGCTTGGACTACGAAAATTCTATTTTAAACTTAAGACCAAACGAAAGTAATGCTTTGAATTTAAGTCCGACAGTCGACGATAATAATATTTCAGAGTAAAACAAGAAAGGCTGGCGAAAATGATATTTCAAACGAACACCACGGACAGACGAAATGCTATTTCAAATTTACGCGTGAAAAAACGCTGAAAATGATATTTAAAAATAAAGCGTGACAGAAATCAGTAAGCACTATTTCACATTTAAGACTGACAAACCTACGAAAATGATTTTAAACTCCAGCCTGTTAGACCAAATGAAGGTAAACTTAAATTTAAGCGTGACAGACGAGGACATTTTTTTTCTATTTTACAGTTGTACAAGATAGACAGACGAAAATTATATTTCAAATTTAAGTCTGACAGACAAACAGACGTAATTTTTCAAACAAAGTTGGCAGACCTACGGACATGTTATTTCAAAATTATGCATGACAGAATAAAAAATACATGATTTCAAATTAAATCGTGTCATATTAATAAAAATGCCATTTAAGAGTATAAGAAGACACACCGATTAAAAGCTATTTGAAACGACTTAATTAAAAATGCGATTTCAAACTTACAATTGACAGACTGACGAACGTACGTTTTCCAAAGACGCATATGCTATTTAAAATTAAGCGTGACAGAAAAAATAGAATTTCAAAAAGCGTGACAGACCGATAAAGATGATATTTCGGAGTAAAACGGGTCCGGTCGACAGAATACAATTTAAAATGTGAGCATGACAGATCATTAAACATTTTATTTCCAACTTAAGCCTCGCAGACAGACGCATATGCTATTTCAAAAGTAAGCGTGACAGAATAAAGACAAGACAATTTAAAATTAAAGCGTGACACACCGACGAAGCTATTTTTTCAAACTTCAAAGTGACAGACCGATAAAACTGCTATTTTAAAATTGAGCATTGTAGACTTAAGAGAATACAATATCAAATTAAGCGTGAGAGACTTACGAAAATACTATTACAGAGTAAACAATGACAAGCCGGCGAAATGTGATTTTAAATGTGAATATGACAGAATGAAAATTCTATTTCACAATTCAACTTGTTATACGGATGGTTGGACGTAACTCAATAAGACCCGTCCATTAAATGTGAATGTTTAGCGATGCAACTGTTATTTCAAACTGACCGGTGATTGGTCAACCTGGAACCAACGAACGAAGCCTTTTGTAGCGATGCGAGGGCACATATAAAAATGTGGAAAATATTCCTGAATTGTTCCATGGGAGCAATCTCCAAAGAAGATATCAGCCACTTGAAAATACTTGGAATGAACGTTCTTTTTGTATTGTTATTAGATTAATCCGGAAACTCTTTAGCTACACCTCGGATTATTCTCTCATTAGTCCGATGAACGTACGTTGACATCTACGATCAGCAATTCAACACGGCGCTATTTTGATGACAGGATATATCGACGATGTATTTGAGAGACAGAAGGGGACACTACAAAAAAAAAAGATGGAAAACATCTAAAAAGTAAACATTCCTGACAAAATTACCCGAAATTAGTCTAAGACGTCGTAGATAACTCCTTAATTAAAGTCCCATTTCACAAATGTCCCCGATCTCTGATCGCAAATACCTCCCTACCGCATTCGAACCGGCTTGGAATTAATCCGACTCTTAACATTGTTCCAGCTTAATGAGATATTAGTAACTGCCTCCCGGATTACTAGATGCGTAAAGTTTCATTCAAAGAAGACCAAAAAAGATTCTGTGTTGATATCTGTAGAATTACCTCTCCTTTCCACATACTCATTTACAGATGCATACACTAGAGGATGCTCAGACCTAATTATCTCCCTTTTCGACACACCAGGGGGCGGAAATCGAAACTATAAAAGCTGAAACACAATAGAGATTCTCCTTCTTTTCTCTCTTTTAACCTCGCCGAACATGCGCGCATAACGCACGAACAAAATCCAAGCTATGTGAGCCACATCCTCTCAAATTCTTGGGCCTATATACAAATTTTGACACACACAATCCAACTGGGAGCGGACTTTTTCATCTTTGTAGAAAATAAATGTTATTTCAAACATATTTCATTCGTTTTGTTCCTTGGTTTCATGTATTTGCTTCTATGACAAAACGTACATTTTAGGCCAAAAGTTTGAGCTTGGCTAATTTTAATATTTATTTCGAAAAACAATGGCAAAAAATTGAACTGGACTAATTTTGAGTATTTATTTTGAAAATAATTTACACAAACACAAATAAACAAATTGGCATTTATCTTATACTGGATAGCTTCTCCATGAGCGTTCTGTAACATAGCTATTAGTTTTGGCAAGCTATCTATCAGCTTCTAAAATTGTTACGGAATGGTTTTCCACACTCGTCTTTTACAGCCTCTCAGAGTGATTTTGGTTTGCAAATTTCTTACCAGCCAATCTTATTTTAATTGTGCTCAAAAGGTTACCGATCAGATTAAGATCAGCACATTGTCCGGGCCAGTACATTGTCTGCAAAGAGTTATCATCTAATCATTTTTTGGTAAATTTTGCAGTGTGGCCCGAAACAAGATATTTTCCCGGAAACAGGAAGGAAACCACTTCGTAACTGTCGAAATTAATCTGTTTTCTAAAATGCAGATGCATTCTTTGATGTTGATACTTATACTACACACAATTAACTATCCAATGTCAAGTGATGAAAATTCACCCAAACCATAAATCCTTTATTTCTATGCTTAACTGTTGTTTGAAAACACTCAATCCTAGAAACTCTCTAAAACCATTTTGAGAGGAAAGTACCAGATTAGGTAACAAAGATCATCCTATCTATAATATTATTTTGTCATAACAAAGATTTCTTGCATATCGTCTTGATGATATATCGTTTTCTTTCAATCGCCTCGCCATTGTTCTTCAGAAATTTACACTCTCCGGTTTTCAAATCATTGGTCAAATTTCTAAGGATATCTTTCCAGTAACAAAAGAGCTACTTTTTAATTTTTATTTTTGAATCATTTATTCTTGTTAATAATTTTGGGACGCTCTGGGGTTGTTTTCATTTCCCCTAACAAAAGAGCTATGTTTTATTCTTGAATCATGTTTTCTTGTTGACGATTTTGGGAAGCTCTGGGGTTGTCTTCATTTTCTATATTACCTGTTTGTTCATATTGTTATTCAATTATTTACACAGTGAAAAAAAGTAACTATTTGTTTCTTGTTCAAGACGGTAAAAAATTGTTTATGCTCCAATGCTCTTTCTAATCTCTCCAATTCTAGATTTTCGTAATTTTATCCAAATACTTATATTGCTTCTTGCGTGAAATTTTATATTAAATATAAATATAAATTCAGCAGGTCTGAAAAAAACGGAAACCATAAACATTTTACTTATTGTACGTAAATAGTGGTCCAAAAATGTAGCCGTTTGTGATGAAGTAGAATTTATTATGGAAAGCAAATAATACATTTTTTTCATATAGCTGTCTTACAGACATGTAAGTTTTGTACATCATCAGTTTTCGTTTCTCCCTAATCCACCATTTTGCGAGCTCAGCTCAATAGTTTGTCATGTGCTTCATCCAAGCTCCTTGGCGCTCAATCATCGTGGCTACTTTGGCTAAGATCAAAGTGTAGTATCTGTTCCGATGGATACTACACCCCATAAACTGGTATTGTCTTGGCTTTCGGGGCTTGATTTACGCCGGTCTATGGGTCGGTCCTGTGCAGTTCCAGGAGGTCCACATACCCAGGCTTTGCCTCTCCTCTTTGGGAGGAGTAAGTTTATTGCTTACTGCCTGAGGCGCCCCTATCGGGGAATGCCGACGAGGCTGCCCAGGCAATTTTTAATGGCCAGAGTGCTCACTTTCTCGGGCGCTGGCTTTTCAAACCCCACTTTCCCGACCCGACCTTGGGTCACATCTTACTTGTGGAAGTAAGATAAAACTGGCCTTGTGCCTAACCTCCTGGAGAGGAGTAAATAAATACTCAGACATTGAAGTTTGTAATGACCCTGTCCTACATGTTATGGGGAATTCTCTTAATGTCTGTTAGAATGTTTCTTAAGCGCAGCAATAGTTTGATGATTGTTTGCATAGACCATGTCCTTTAGGTATCCGCGAGAGAATAATCAAAAGGTGATAGGTCTGGATAATGAACACGAAAGATGAGACTGGCTTCAGGGAATGAGCGATGGAGGTACTCAGCGGAAGCATTAAATCAATGCGGTGCTGCACCATCATGCAAATAAATCACAGTATAATGTCCTGACTTAAATTTCATTAAAATGATAGGGAGTATAAAATGAACACATATTTCTGAATCACCCTGTAATTTTTAATCTTCGCAAAAATCCCATTATTTAAAAAAAAATTTTTTTTAAATTGTTCCTATGTAAATTCATTGATGAAATAAGCAATCAGGTTAGTGTTCGTAGTCAAGACGGTCTGCTTTAGACGCGGAATTGAATCAAATATATAAACTAAAGTCAGTCTCATTCATAGTTTTTTGTCATCGATAGCTTTCGCCCTACAAAATGAATATTTAATCTCTGTCCGAATATATATATATATATATATATATATATATATATATATATATATATATATATATAATGTTATAGTGTTATAAAGCTTCTTTATAAATTAAAGTTGAGCACTGTTCGGAGAAATTAAAATAAGCAAGGTACCTATAACTTTCGTAAACCCTCTAGATTGCTTGATGTTTACTGCCAGCTGTATTTAGGCACAAATAGAACTTAATTTCTTCTGTATAACGTGATAATACCTGATGGCTTTGTGTATAGAGCAAAAGCGTGTGGAGTCTTGGTTGATTCTGTGAACCGTCTGAAATTGCCACTTTCTACATAGATGAGAGCGGAAGTGTTTTCATTAATCACTACTATCTACTAATTAAAACGGGTTACTGTTATTCTAATCAGTATTACAAATTTAACGGTTTATATTCTGTATATATGTTGAAGATAAAATATTAAGAGAGAACCTTTTGACTGTCTAATTAGCATAACTATTTTTAAACAGTTCATAATTAATTAACATTTAGTATTATGAATTTGGAATTGCATTTGCTTATGTTCGTTGTTTATATGCAATAGTTTCGTTCATATTAACAGTATTTAATTAAAGTTATTTAATAAATAAATCGGAAAAATTACTAAAACACTTTCAGTTTAAACAACCAGCGCTGGCCACGACCTTTAAGGTCGAGACAGGCATAAGCGACAATAGAAAGAGGAGGGGAGAGAGAATGTGGCTGTCTTGCTAGTTTTCTCTCTGATCCCTTTCTTCGCCCTCTTTTAGAGTTGTTACATTTTCACTAAAAACAAATAATTTGTTTTCATTAGTTAAGTTAACGCCTTTATTGTAAAGTTTAACAACACATTTATGGTTTAATGTTTACAAAGACCTTATCACTATTCTGATTGACAAATAAAAATTATAGTTTAGTAGAACTGCCCGAATTACGAAAAAATATTGATTCGTATTTTGGTATGATTGAAGATTAACATCCTCCGCGAAATTACCACCCAATCTACCTCAAATGTATTCTACCTGTTTTAGGCGATTACGTGTGAACACCCTGAAAAACTTCATGAGAAGATGAAAAGAAAAACAGTATTATTTTGTAATTTAAGTGGGGGAAATTTTTTGTATATAATTTAATGTAAAATGATCCCCATATTTCGGTCCAGTTTAAGGGCGGTTAACTCAATTCTTTTTCTTTAATAGGAGTTAATTCAGCTGCGTTTTTATAGGTGGTAGCTACTTTTTAGGCGATTACATGTCATTCATTTACCTTGCCACTTGGACTTAGGTTTAGTAGTAAAAACTTTTGGTAAGTTCCCTAAAAAGATAGAATGGCTCGGAAATTGGGAACATAGTACGTTTGATATATATATATATATATATATATATATATATATATATATATATATATATATATATATAATAGAGAGAGAGGGGGAGAGAGATACAACTGACCCCCCATTAAATTCTAAAATATTGGTTTTTCTTCATCTCAGTTTTCCACGGTGTTAACTCGCAATTGCCTAAAAGAAGAAGAATGCCATTTTTTCGGGGAGGGGGGATAAAGAGGATATTAATCTGCAAATTTACCAATATATAATTTTTTTTAAATCTTATTCATTTTTTTAACTATACGTCCCTTTTTATTTTAAGCAAGTGATTTTAGTTGTGTTTACTCTTCCTGTGAAAATTGAATAAAACACATTAAACTTATCTAACTTATAAAATACCTTATTTTTATGGTATGAATAAAAATATTAGAAGTCTAGATATTATTGTAGATGAACACCCATCGCCCGATAAAATGGGAATCTACTTTTTTTAGGCGATTACGTGTGAATACCCTAAAAAAAAACTATCGGAAAGAGAAACAACAAATACTATTTTAGAATTTAGCCTGGGGGATTAGTTTCACAATTAAATTTAACGTAAAATGATCCTCCATTTTCGAGCTATTCTAGGGTTTTATGGCAGTTAACAATTTTTTTGCCATTGGAGATGAATTTTGTATGTTATTATTTTGGGACGATTGCGTGTGGTTTTACAACCTTGCCAGTCGAACTTTAGATGAGTGTTAAAAATATATATTAGTTAACTGCCCTAATATTTTAGAATGACTTTAAAAAGAAGTACCTCATTTTTAGGGGGGTGTTATTTAGCTGAGCGTTTTAATCTACACATTTACCAAAGTTTGTTGTTCAAATTTTGGAATTATCTGAGTAAAATTATTATATTTGAATTAACAGCCTCCCATTTTAATAATTTCTGCCCGGAGGCCTGGTAGGTTTTGCTAGTATATAAATGAAATTATGTTTCGAGGTACAAATTTCAAAATGTTTTTTGATAATAGTGAACATTTTGTCTCGGGTGCTCTTTCGACTAACGTCTCGTCAGGAGAAATCGTTAATCTTCAAAATATATTATTAACAGGAATCAGCGATAATTGAGAACTTAATTGCTGATGAAATGGGGGAATGGGTTTTTTAAAATAAATAATTTAATTTAATACATCGAGTAAAAAACGTTTAAAAAGCAAGTTAGTTTCACTGAGATAAAAAAGGGGGGTCAACTTACTCAAAGAGAATTAAAGATTTTACGATGTTCTTCTGCTTGCAAGGAGAAGGCATTCCCAAGGCGATAGCGACGGATTCGTTAATTATATATTTTGTATGCCAACGATTTCTCTTAATAAGAATGCAATACAATGCAGAGGTGTAACGGATGAACACGAACTTAAACCAATTAAGACATTGAACGTGTTTTGCAGTTTTAAACCTTTTATTAATATGAATTTATTTGGTTTTATTTATTTCTATTCTCAAACTATAGCTGCGCTAAAGAAAAAAAATCGGATAGAGATTAAGGGAATTACACATGATATGTTGGACACACACATTGAACCAAGGAAATTATATATATATATATATATATAATTTTCTTGCATGCATGTGTGTGCGTGAGAGATAGAGAGATAGATAGAGATAGCTTATTTGTGCTGAATTACCGTGGCTACTTCCACACTGAAGTTTTTCATGACTCTGTCGAACATGTCGTGGGGAATTATCTTAATCTCTGCCCGAATATTATTTTTTAGCGCAGTATTAGTTTGGTCAAATGTAGCATAGACTCTGTCTTTAGTATCAACGCAGAAATGCAAAAGAAAGTAGTTCTGAAGTATATGCAGCTCAATGATGGCCCGTATGTCGACTCATACATCTATCTTCAGGGAAGTAGTGATGGAGGTATTCGAGTGGAGTAATTCGATGTTGCTCCATCCTGCTGCTAAATAATAATAGCCATGTCTATTCACATGGTAAATTTGCATAGAAATGACAATAAAATGGATAAATCTTTTTGAACCACCACATACAAACAATTAGGCACAGGGATATTAAATCCGGAGATCTTTAACTTACAATCCTATTCTTTACTAGACGCATTCTTGACTCACCCAGACTGACACTACTATCTAACATGTTTAAATATACATCGCATTTATTCCTGCAGTCATCAAAATACCGAATTCACTCTATAAGCAGCTAAATTTAAAATGTTAACCTGTTACTTCAGCATTTATTATTTTATTAATTTAAAGAAATGGTTTATTTTACTCCAACAATTGATAGAAATAAATACACTATAAATATCCCTTCACAATTACTAAACAACGATCCTATGCCATTTCTTTTTCATTACATGTTAACTTGTTCAGTATGGAAAATGACGATCCCCCAAAACACACAAAATGTATCTCTCTTAAAAAAATTAGTTATATGTCCTTAAGAAGCTAGCCGGTTACGAAGTCGGTTATCATTCCGCCTGGTAGTTCGGAAATGGGTGATTATTTTTATTTTCATATGCGAAACTGATCCCTACTCTTAGTTTTAAAATAATGTTATTTTAAACTATTTTAAAACTATTTTACTCCCAAAGTGTTCAGGCTGATTACCTGTAATCGCAAAAATAGAATCTTATTATTTTTAACTGAATTATCATACGGTAGATTTATTCCGTTTATTACCTAACTTTGTGCTCACGTGTATTCGTTTTATTAACTTTTGCTGTACAATACAACAGATTTGATATCATTCTTGTCGCCATTTTTGTTGTTATTGAAGAGACTGCTTTCTTTATAAATATCCGATCTGTAGTGGAGCGCGCTGGCACACGTGTGTATAAGAATGAGACAAGTGTTACTACAGTTAGAAACGCCGTTGAAATGATAAACTTTGAAAACTGATGAACCAAACAACTTGACGCTAGATTTTGTCAAATAAATGAAATATTTATTAAATCTCTTTTTTTTTTATCAAAATGTTTGGTTTTAGAAAACCCTAATCATAGTGATATAGACAATATGTTCCTTTTTATTTGTTCTTTTCTTTTTTTCTTCATCATCGTAGAATCTTACGGCGTAGCTTAAGATCGACGTTCTCTTCTGTTGTTAGCGAAGAGACTGTGTATTTTATTTTAATGCCCGATCTGTAGTGAAACGCGTTGGCGCCTGTGTGAATAATAATGAGATAGGTTTTACTACAGTTTGAAGCGTCGTCGAAATGATAAACTTTGAAAATTGAGAAACCAGACAACTTGATGCGAGATTTTGTCAAATAAATGAAATATTTATTAAATCATTTTTTTAATCCAAATTTTTGGTTTTATAAAACCCTAATCATGGTGATACAGACATATATTTTCCTTTTTTAGTCTTTCTTTTACTTTTTTCGTCAGTATCGTCGAAGACTTATGGCGTAGCTGAAGATCGACAGTCTTTTCTGGTGTTATTGAACAGACTGTTTATTTTTAAATGTTCAATCTGTGGTGAAGCGCGCTGGCGCGCATGTGTATAATGATATGATCATTCTTATTACAGTTAGGAACGTCGTTGAAATGATAAACTTTGAAAATGTAGAAACTAGATAACTTGACGCGCGATTTTGTCAAATAAATGACATATCTATTAAATCTTATTTTTAATCAAAATTTTCGGTTTTAGAAAACCCTAATCATGGTGCTACAGAGAATGTCTTCTTTTTTTCCTTTTCTTTATTTTTCATCATCGTTAAAGCTTTATGGTGTAGCCAAAGATCGGCGATCTCTTCTGGAGTATTGAAGAGACTGTTCGTTTTTAATGTCCGATCTGTAGTGAAGCGCAATGGTGTGCGTGTGTATAATAATCAGATAGGTTTCGAAGTTTATCATTTCAATGACGTTTCAAACTGTAGTAACACCTAGCTCATTTATATATATATATATATATATATATATATATATATATATATATATATATATATATATATAATGGTAATAATCCAGGTAAAAACATCCACAGGGTAGTAATCCAAAGAATTTCAACCGGGTTTATAAAAAGTGCTCAATATCAAATAGAGCTTTATATATGATTATTTTGTTTACACAGACATGTACAAAATCTGCGACACTGGCATGTCGATGTTATCGATCAACACTTATATAAACTGAGATCTCACTAGGCAGAGTAAGAATCCGATCTTAACCTCAGATTATATTTGGAGAGATCCAAGTGTCTCTCCAAATATGATCTGAGGTTAAGATCGGATTCTAACTCTGCCTGATGAGATCTCAGTTTATAATAAGTGTTGATCGATAACATCGACATGCCAGTGTCGCAGATTTTGTACATGTCTGTGTAAATAAAAATAATCATATATATATATATATATATATATATATATATATATATATATATATATATATATAATTAGATACAGAAAGGCAGTATAACATCAGTACCATTCTTTTCAAGCTCAGGATGTGTTAACCTCCCGGCTATCTTCAGCTTTGTTGTCAAATATTACGCTCTATATTTTGATTTTCTTAATTGATTTATCACTCTGTTGGGATTTTTCCTACCAGTTGGACTAAGATATTTCAGTCGATAGGTTAGACGATATTCCTTTTGTGATGTTTCTTTATTGATCAAAACTCAGCATTTCTATACGATGTAGGAAGAACAGATCTAGGAGAAGGTAAAACAACTGAGGGGACAATAGAGGGTGCGTGTAGTTTGTATATGAGAGAAAGACGAGGGGGTGGAGTGAGAGGAGTAGTAAGTGTGTGTAGTAGATATGTGAGAGAATGAGAGGCAGAAAGAGTGGGAAAAATAGTAAGTAAGAAAGAAGGAGATTAAAAGTAAGGTTCCTGACAGAATTAGAATAAGTGGCAGCACGTTCAGAAATAAACTGAATTTTAAAAAGCGGTTGACAGAATAAATTAGGAAAACCTGATTGTAAGGAAAATAAAACAATTAAAAAAATGGTAAAATAAAAATAAAAATAAAAATAAAATAAATAAAAATAATAAAATGAAAATGAAACCATGTGGTTAGAAAAACAAAGAAGAAAAAAGAAGAAAGAAGAAAGAAAGAAAAGAAAAGAAAGAAATTAAAGACGTAGAGAGACGATCATTTTTTGTTGAATAAAGATTATCTATTATCGTATTTTAAGATTATATTCACTGAGTATAATTATACTCAGTGAATATAATCTTAAAAGTGGCTATGATGTCAAAGAGTCTGATTCTACGATCCAATAACCACATTCAACAAAGGCTTGGTTTTTAAAACATATCTGACTTCATAGCTAATAACATCGTCTATTTGTTTTTGTAACCTAATGATGATTCGACGAATAATCGAAAACGTGTGTGATACATATGGAACATACGTTATTTGTTTTATTTTGAAACAAAAATGTCCATTAGAAAATGTAAAAAATAAATACATATAATCAAGCAAATATTTTTTCATGATTAAAAATGTTTGCTCATATATATATATATATATATATATATATATATATATATATGCATGCGCGTGTGCGTGCGTGTGTGTGTGTGTGAACAAGTCTTGTATAAAGATTCGTGATTTAAGCGATAGCCATCTAAGCTATCTGTCTAAATGCATTTTTTAAGACAAGGACTCATTGCGAGAATTTAAAATGGAAAATAATTGTAGACGAATTGTTCCCTGTTGACGCACGCCATAGCGCATTCGAACGTATCAGAAGGATTATACGTGCGGTAAGTTTGCTTGTAAATAATTTGATAGGTAATTAATCACTTACTCAATGACAAATGAATGTATATTATTTATTATTTTCTCTTTGTATTAAGGGGTGACTGTTTTGCAAGTCAAATATATTAGCCACCGGTTCTCTAAGAGCATAATTGACGTGACGAACGATAGGTATCTCGGTTTTATACACCCATATACTACATACCACATATACTACATACCACACATTTTTCGTCCATATATATACATATATATATATATATATATATATATATATATATATATATATATATATATATATAACCTTTGTTAAACAAAACAGATTTCTGCTTGATTATACTTGATTATACGTTTCTGAATAATCGTTTTAGTCTCAAAATCAAAAATATTAATAAATCTTCCATGTGTATCAAGAGTACTTTCGATTCTGTCGTCATGCATATAAATTGTAATGCTTTTTTAATGAACTACACCAGTTTGTGGTTGACATTTAACGACCTCACATACGGCGTTCTCGGTTGTTTACTGAAATCTTATACCTTTTTTCTTGATATTCGATTATTGATTTTGTGGCCCGAAGACAAATCTGAACAAAAGTATGCTGACTGAATACACGCGATTTATATATATATATATATATATATATATATATATATATATATATATATATATATATATATATATATATATATATATATATAGTGCGTGTGTCAGGTTATATTGAAAATAAGTCAATAAAGTGCTCAGTCGCAGAGGAGTGAGATAATATAATTTATGTTACATATTTCTGAAACATACCGCGGTCTCATCCAGATTCAGAACGCCGATGATTCCACTGAGCATAAAGATTTTTTTTTCAATGCAAAAATTCAGCCTATCTGGATAAAACCGCGGTAGGTTTCTGAAATATGTAACATATAGTTTTCAATTAAATTGAAGTATATATATATATATATATATATATATATATATATATATATATATATATATATATATATATATATATATATATATATATATAAATATATATATATATATATATTGGTACATAAAAATTAGTACAATTAGTACAACATTTTTCTGTACCAAAATAAATAAATATTATGCTCTTAATTTTTAAACTTTAATTCTTAATTAATCGAGCACTCTACTCGGATTTTTCCTACTATATTACAAAGAAGTTATATATATATATATATATATATATATATATATATATATATATATATATATATATATATAAAAGAGTACAATCAGATTGTTTTGTTTAAAAGTCTTTATCGAATTTCTCAACAATTATTTCTTCTTTCTTCGACTACATTTCCCATGTTCAAAGCAAATATATATTTAATCAATATTTCCAGTGACTGTTATCAAATTTGAAACACTGACATTTTCAAATAAGAAAATCAATTGATTATTTATTTTTTCTAATAGAAGAGTTCGTTCCAGATAAAAACAATTTCAAAACTAAAATAAAGGTCACAGTCTTCTTTAGAAAATGCTCACGTCAAACCCCATATATTATTATTATTAGTAGTAGTAGTAGTAGTAGTAGTAGTAGTAGTTGTAGTAGTAGTAGTAGTAGTAGTATCATTATTCTTATTATTATTTGTATTATAATTATTATTATTTTATCATTATTATTCTTATTTTTGTTATTATCATTATTTTATTATTATTTAAATCAATATTATTTTTTTACTCATAATTATTTTATATCATTATTATTTTTATTATTATTATTATCATTAACATTATCATTATTATAATTATTTTTATTTTTTATTAATATTATTATTATTATTATTGTTATTATTATTAGTATTATTATTATTATTATTATTATTATTATTATTATTATTATTATTATTATGAGCTCACTAGAAGTTATCACACAAGTCATTGTCAGCAATTGCTTACACAAGACAACCAAAGTGTTCACTGCAGTCTGAGTGACAACAAGCCTCCCCCGATTTACAGTAATTTTCACTTCTTTTCGATAATCACGGCATATGACCTTGCGGTATCGCAACAGCCGCTTACCATTGCTTTCTCGCTGGTAACGACCACTTTTAACGTATTGGATTTGGGTGTCAGTATTCTCCGCACTCTTGCAGTGGGGGTCTGGTTTGTGCTCTCACTCCTCGGTCTTCCCATTCCCAATGACACTTCACGACTATTTTTTGTGGCAGCAGCCAAAGCTGATGCTATCATTTTTTGGGGAGCGGGGGGGGGGGGGCAGCTTATGATATGCGTTTATTTATTTATTTTTTTTTTTTTGGGTTTGTGTGGTGGTATTCGTCTTGTGGTGTTGTTTTCTTCATATTGTAACGAGGACTTTCATTAAGCTTGCATCTGGTTTGATCATTGCCGTCCTTTTGATTCCATTTTCTCCCAGTCGTTTTTACAGGTTTATTGAGACTGTTCTTAGTGTTCATACGATTATTGCTATTATATTGACTTTCTTCGTGCTCCATATTCCTTTCAATTTTCTGACAACTTCCGTGTATTTGCTTCGTTTTTCCGGCTCCTTGATGTTCACTCTATGGCTGCCGGAACAACGAAGTCTACGATTTGGCAGGCTTTTCTCTTCTTGTCGATTATTATGACATCCGGTCCCCTTGCTTTTATGCGTTTATCTGTTTGCACATCCATATCCCAGAGGATTTGTGTTTTTCGTTGTCCAGTGCTGTCTCTGGTTTTTGTTTTTACTATCTGTTTGCGTGTTCGAAATGTAATCGTTAGCACAGTTCCCAGTGTAGTGCTTTACCTACAGAGTCATGACTGTTCTTGTAATTTTTGGGGGCGTGTTTCCTGCATTCACTTATTAGATGAGTTATTATTTCGTCTCTTTGCCCATACAGTCTGCATTTGCTGTTTTTCCCTGAGTTTTATCTATTTTAGTTGTAATGCTTTAATTTAGTTTCACTTAATCGCACTGTTCTCTGTCGCTGTCAGTAACTATTCCATTTCTCTGTTCAAGTGTCCTTTTCTTAGAACCGCCCAGCTAGTTTCGTTTGTTCATTCTCTTATGAGTCTTATGAAACGTTTATGTAGTTGTTTTTCTTCACAATTTTCTTGTCTTGTCTTTTTGTTTCTTATTTCTGACTGCGGTAATTAGCTTTTCCGTGTTCTGAGTTATGTATTTATTTAGTTCTTTTTTGTTTTCAACACAACATTCTATACTTACCAGTCATTTCCCCCTTCGTTTTTTACGTAGAGTCTGTCCTATCGTTTTTTTTGGTGTAGTGCGGTGTGCATTATTATTATTATTATTATTATTATTATTATTATTATTATTATTATTATTATTATTATTATTGTTATCGTTGTTGTTGTTGTTGTTGTTGTTGTTGATGATGATGATGATGATGATGATGATGATGATGATGATGATGATTTTTATTATCATTACTATTATTATTATGATTATTATTATTATTATTATTATTATTATTATTATTATTATACTGAATAGAGTCAATCAACATTTGCTTTACTAAGGTGTTTCCTATATACTTTAATGACAATATGTATAACAAAGTACCCCTTACTTCTGCGATTGAGTGTTAATTATTATAATTAATCCTAAATTGTAATTAATCAAATTCAAAAAAGTGTATAGGACAACGAATTCTCACTTAACTATCTATATAGGAATTTCGTTTCCACGCTTTTTTATCTCTAATATATTCGTGGGGATTCGGACGGGATCACTTCGCTTCTCCGAATCTCTTATTTTCTTCCCGTTGTCAGATTCTTCTCGCCGTCGTGTTCTCACGTGATCCGATTCGTTTGAGGCTACGACCTGTTGTTTGTACGTCGTTGTGCGTCTAACTTTTTCGGCTTATTTTAAGAAGAATTAAAAGGAGACAGAGTTTGGAAATGGAGGTTTATCGATAGAAAAAAGTTAAAATATCGCAAGTAGCATGTACTTTAAATTATGAAGTAGACATACAGTAATAGTAACTGAAAGTAACTATTAGATAGACAGATAGACAGATAGACAGACAGAAAAAACATATCAGTGGCCATGGCCGCGTACGATTCTCAACAGTGTTTTCGTTGTTTAGACATTTTGTTAGCGAGGGCCCTTCTCCGCATATTGGTCTGAGTCATGCCCTTTCCTGACCCTACTCGTCAAATATCACCCTGGTGTCAGATCACTCCAGAGTACACTCTGTGTACTTTATTTGTTCATGCACGGGCAAAGTCGTTGTCGCCGTACTCATTCACATTATATGCTAGCGATTCTACACACTCATTTGTCAACACAGTTCTCTCTTCCCCCTCTTCCTCTCTCTCTTCCCCCTCTCCCTCTCCTCCCCCTCTCCTTCTCTCTACCTATCTTCCCTTCTCTCACTCTCTAACTTGTGTGTGGATTTAACCAATCTCTTATAATTTGTTATGTCTTCGTGAGCATTAAGAGTGAGAGAGGCTATCTATTTACACTTATTTACGTGGTGTGTTCGTACACACCGTACACAGTATACAAATAAGATAGCAATATAATTGCTCCTTTAACTTCTCTATTTTGAAAAAAAAAGAGATTTTATTAATTAAATATCATTTGTTATTGTTTTTAACTTAATAATTGTACCGATTTTAATATATAAACTTGTTCTGTTTCGCAATATTATTTGATTATATGGACACATCATTTGCATTCCTGTGCAAATGTTTCTTTCTTTCGAGGGACCGACTGGATTTTCAACAAGTTGCTGACGGTCAAAATTAAAAAAGATAAATAAATCTATTTGAAAATTACCACAATGTTAATGTGTCGAGTTTACAACAAATTTATGAATGAAATGTCTATTATTTTTAACTAGCACGGCTATTCGGCGTTGCCCGGGGGAGTAGTAAATAATTTATTTTTGTCAATAACAATTGCTTTCCTACTGTTGTCACACATATGGTAAATCTTACTGAAAAACCGAAAGAACTTATTGAGTTAAAACTTGCAGAAACAAAAAGAACATACAAAATAAATACGCGAGTTAAATATACTTTAAAAAATTACGCCAAAAATGTGTTTACAAAAAAGAAAGAAAAATAAATACGGGAGTTAAATATTACTTAAAGAAAAAATACGTAAAAAAAGTTTTTATAAAAAAAAGCAAAAGAAATACGCGAGTTAAATATTATTTATAGAATAAATACGCAAAAAATGTTTTTACAAAAAAAAAAGAAAAAGAAATACGCGAGATAAATATTACTTAAAGAAAAAATACGCAAAAAAAAGTTTTTACAAAAATAAATACGCAAGTTAAATATTACTTAAAGAAAAAATACGCAAAAAAAAGTTTTTACAAAAATAAATAAGCAAGTTAAATATTACTTAAAGAAAAAATACGCAAAAAAAGGTTTTTACAAAAATAAATACGCGAGTTAAATATTACTTAAAGAAAAAATACGCAAAAAAGTTTTTACAAAAAAAAAATAAAAAATACGCGAGTTAAATATTACTTACAGAAAAAATACGCAAAAAAAAGTTTTTACAAAAATAAATACGCGAGTTAAATATTACTTAAAGAAAAAATACGCAAAAAAAGAACATAAAAATAAATACGCGAGTTAAATATTACTTAAAGAAAAAATACGCAAAAAAGTTTTTACAAAAAGAAAAGAAAAAGAAATACGCGAGATAAGTTTTACTTCAAAAACTAAACTAACCGCTCTTTTTTCTGCATCTATAAATCAAGCATCTGCCTATTACACTCACAAGATATTTAGAAAAAGCTTATACTGTGGGTGTTTATTAAAAGAAATTTATTCCTTCATTTTTGTTATCAGATATTTGGATTACACCTCCTCTCGTTTCCTCATAAAATAAATTTGCATGTATAATTATTCTTTCCTTTCTTTATTATTACCAGTTATTGTTAAGATTAAGCTTAAGCCTCCTTGTTTTTTTCTCATAAACATAATTTGCATACGTGATTATTCAAGCGAGCTGGACACACGTATGCTCAAATTTATTATTTTAATTTATATATTCAATATTCCAAGTAGCAGGTTTGCAAAGCCAGATAGTGTATATATATATATATATATATATATATATATATATATATATATATATATATATATATATATATATATATATATATATATATATTTATATACAATTATGTTCACAATCAGACAGCGCCACAACCCACAACCTATGAAAGAAACAAATCGGAAGTCCTAGACTCGAGTTTCCCCGTCATTTGGACTCATCAGTAGAACACATCTGAACTCAGGATTCGAAATCCGAGTCACTTGCAAGCCAACCGAGTACTCTGCTACTGAGCTACCTCGCCACATACAAGAATGTCTATTAATTTACACAGATTAAGCCAACCGCGGCGATGGCCGACTGTGGAATGTACCTACTCTTCTCAACAAGGGGTGTAGTCAAAGGAGGGCGAGACTGGAGTCTATGACTTCCGGTTTATTTATTTCATAGGTTGTGGGCTGCGGCGTTGTCTGATTGTGGAAATAATTATATATATCTCACATTCAAAAAAAATCATATATATATATATATATATATATATATATATATATATATATATATATATACTATAAATATTTTTTGATTAAATATTAAAGTGTTTATTACCTACAGACGATATCGTTTCGGTCTTTTTGTCCTCATCAGTGCATGAGTGGTGCTTGTAGGCAGTCGCATTGGATCGAACGCAGTTCATAAATTCAGGCCCTAATGCGGTGTTTATCATCGATCTTTAAATGCTCAATACAAAATCTGTGATATGCCAAATATTTAAATTTATTTTTCTTAAACAACACTTGTACCCCGGTCCATTTTTTAAAATAAAATTGTATTTCGAATCAATTAGGTTGACAAAAATACTTCATCAGGAATGATATTGTATTTTTGTTATCGATACTAATATGAAGTAGGATCATTTTTCACATACATAAATAACTATCCCTTCTCTACAAAAGGCAGAATATTTTACAGCACCGGCCATCTTTGATTTCTGCAGTAACTCTAATTTTCAAATAAATATTTGAAAACATTTTAAAATTCTTAAAAATAATGCATTACGTTATTTATTTTTAATAAATAATATGATAATTTCTATTCAAAAAATGAAAGAAATTTGAACTTGAACAATATTTTTTCACTGCATAAGAACACCTTCTAAATCGCGCAGACATTCATCTCCGATGTTGACCGGAAGTTTGATACTGCTAGAATCGTTCGTTTAAAAATTTAAAAATACCAATAAAAAAACAATATTTTTTAATCAAAATGGCTACGGTCAACCATCATGATCGTATTTGCAAATCGAATCACAATAGAGTATAAAAAAGGGTTGTTATCACTTTGTTTTTATAGCACAGAACTACGCAATAAATAACTTGTTTAAATTTACAGTATTTTAATGTTTTAAGTTTGTTCTTCCTACACTTTTCGCCTTCCCGATTTTTATGAAATTAGATTATTGCTTAAAATCACGCTAGACATTATTACTTATTTATTGATTCGGATTTGCATGTTTTCAGCGTTTTAAATTAGTTTTGTTTCCAAATACGTGCATCTTAATAGCGCTTGTATCGATTTGTTGTTTTAAAATTACATTGCAATGTAACAAATATTTACAAATATTAAGTTAAACATCGATCATTTTAATTTTATAAAAACGTCTTTTTTGTACTGCAATTACATGTTTAGCTACAAATCGAATAATCTTACATTTTGAAGATAACACTGAAAACAAACACAGCATGAATTGTTTGAAATTCGTCATCCTTTCTAAAAATGAACTAATTGCGAAAGAAAATGCACCAAATGCATTTAATTTCCATTGTTATATTTTCAGCCATGTTAAACTTTAGTTAATAGTTGAATAGAAAATGAACTAATCTTTAGCCATGACATTCAAATGGCATCTGGAATGGAAAATTGTGCACTGCTAGAGATGAAAAAGGGAAAGCTGGAGACGACCGAGGGCATAGAACTACACGAGCAAGAGCAGATGAAGGCACTAGGCGAACAAGACAGCTATAAATATTTGGGAGGTATGGAAGCAGACACAATCATATAAAAAAAATGAAGAAGAAGATTTGAAAAGTATATCTGAGAAGAACAAGAAAGCTCTTGGAAACAAAATTATATAGCAGAAACTTAATAAAATTAAATAAATACGAGAGCAGTATCACTAATAAGATACTCTGAACCATCTATAAGCTGGACAAAAGAAGACCTCAGCACGTTGACCAGAAGACTAGGAAATTAATGACTATGCACAACACACTACATCCAAAAGACGATACATACAGACTCTACATGAAGAGAAACGAAGAAGAAGCAGACTGGTAAATATAAAAGAATGTTTGGACGACACTAAAATAGAGCTGGAGAAAAAACATAAACCAGAATATAGAAAGGGGGATCACCACAGCAAGAGACACCACCCCAACGAATAACTCAGGAAACACCGGAACCGGAAACAAACAGACAAAAACGAAAAGTGTAAATAAAACAACTGCATAAACATTTCATAAGAATGATAAGAGAAGAGACACACAAAACATAGTTGATCATGGCTGAAAAGGACACCTGAACAGAAAAACCGAATCTCTACTGACGGCTGCACAAAAAAATGCGATTATGACCAACTACATGAAAGCTAAAATAGATAAAACCCAGGAAAACAGTAAATGTAGATTGTGCAGACAAAGAGACGAAACAGTTAATCACATAATAAGTGAATGCCCAAAACTGACCCAAAAAGAATACAAAAATAAGCATGACTACGTGGGGAAAGCAGTACACTGGGAGCTATGCAAATAAATGCATTTCGAACACTCGGACAAATGGTACAAAGATAAACCAGAGACAGTACTAGAAAACAAAAGACACAAAATGCTCTGGGATATGGAGACCCAAACAGATAAAATTATACAAGCAAAGTAACAAGAAAGAAAAATCTTGCCAAATCGTAGAGTTTGCCGTCCCAGCCGACCACAGTGTGAAGAGCAAGGAGAGAGAAAAACAAAGCAAATACACTGAACTCGACAGAGAATTGAAAGGGATATGGAGTATGAAGGAAATAAATATTATACCAATAATCGATGGAGCACTAGGAACAGTTCCGAAGAAGCTGGAAAAATACCGAGAGAATTAGAATCAAAGGGAAACTGAGGCTAATCAAACGGACAGCAATGATGATAATAGCTGACATCTTAAGAAAAATCCTAAAATGCGGAAACCAGTCCACATAAACTACGAAGAGCCACCAATCACATGCAATCACAATAGGAAGAAAACAAAACCACATAAAGAGCAACACAAGAACCCAAATTCGTAAACTACCCCCCCAATAAAAGTGATGGCACAAGCCTCGGCTGATACTACATAAAACAGTTGTGAAGGGTCAAGGAGGATGGAAAGATTGAGGAAGGATTGTACTAACTAGACCTCCGCTAGAAGAGTGTAGAGAGCATAGGAACATTGGGAGGCTTATTGTCATCCTAATCAATGAGAAAGCCAATAGTCGTTGCCAACGAAAAATCAATGGTAAGCGTATGTTGTGATAATGCAAATTCATTTGCAGTAGTTATCGAAAGAGGTAGAGAGCACTAGAAATCTGAAGAGACGTGTTGTCACTCAGATTTCAGGAGACACCCCTGGTGATTATCAGTGAGCAATTACTGATGATGGTTTGTTTGAGAACTCCTAGTGAGTAAACACAATTTTAATAATAATAATAAGAAGAAGAAGAAGAAGAAGAAGAATAGCTAGATTGGTTTTACTAGCGCTACCTTTTCCTGTAGGTTTTCCATGCACTTTGTTAACTTTAGCTAAAGTTAACAGTATTTCAAAAAATATAACTGGTCTCTTCTATTTGAGACACGAAAATAATACATTCTGAAATATTTTAGTTTAATTAAAAAATACTTTAAGCTATCTTTATTAAAACTCAGAAATCTACAATAAGTAAAATTACATATGTTACGAGTTACAATATTTTAAAATGCCAAACGTAATATAATTTAATCCTGTTTCGCTAATTCTGGTGCATCGGAATTTAAATTGTAAACGTTCTTCTTCGAGGTAGCAAGTGAATAGCATCGGTGAGAGGGTTTCGCCCTGGGGGAAGCCTATGGTGGTCTCAAATGAGTCAGACAGCTCGTTTTTCACTCGGACTCTTAGCTTTGTCCCTGCTAACAGAAATCTTACAAGTCTTAGTTCGTCATCATTACAGCCTGCTTGCAGTAGGACATCTAGGATGCGTTGTCGCTTGATGGTATCGAATGCTCGCGACATATCAATGACCATCTTGTAGAATTCCTATTTCTTTGTCTCTAACAGGCCCAACCCACCAGTATCCAGCCTGGGTCTGCCATTAGAAATGGAATATGCAGACGACGTTGATTTCCTGGACGTAGAAAAGAAGCCTCTGGATCAGCTCCAGCCAATAGCGGCAGAGAAACTGAAAACGGACAATCTCTTCATGAACGAGATGAAAACAGAGTTTAGCCATGTATACCTTGCAGAAGCCACAGAATTGGTCCCACAAGGCAAGATCCTCCGCGGCAATGAGAGCAGCACTAAGACGTCACATCCCGCTGTATACATGGCAATGTAGCGTTTCATTCATTACATAAACTCTGGAGCCGACGAACCAAGATCCGGTTGAAGACTAGACTCCGTCTCTATAACGCGTACTGCGTGTCCATCATGCTCTACAATAGCAACAGCTGTGCAATAACAAAAGACATGCTTGACAAGCTGGATGCGTGCCACCGCAGACACCTCCGTTCCATCACAGGTAACTGCTGGCCGAAAAAACTTATCAGCAACAAGGCACTATACGAGCTGTGCAACGAAAAACCCCTCTCCACAAAGGTCGCTGAACAAAGATGGTCTATGTTAGGCCATGTCCTACGAATGGACCCTGACACTCCCGCACAGAGGGCACTAGACTTTGCCGTTACTGGCTCGCAAGCCTACCAACCGCGACTAGGACGGCCCTGCACAAATCTGCTCGGCACACTACGTGCTGACCTCAAGCAGGAAGGACTAGGACCACTAGATACAGTGAACGACAACTTGCCTACGACAACTTGCGCATGACAAGGCCATATCGCTTGGGACTAGCATGGATGGCTGATTGTAGCTACGGGATGTCATTTGACTACCGTAGCCGCAGAACACAGTTTTTAATAAAATAAAATAATAATCCATTTTTGACCCCAGTCCGCTACAGACTGGAGGTCATTTTCTAAGGATTCAGCCATTGCCTCAGAC
Organism: Sepiola atlantica; assembly: GCA_963556195.1. Taxonomy (NCBI): domain Eukaryota; kingdom Metazoa; phylum Mollusca; class Cephalopoda; order Sepiida; family Sepiolidae; genus Sepiola; species Sepiola atlantica. Next base: position 26,208,287 of record OY744551.1, read on the forward strand.
ATGTGCGCGTCGGTTTTTCCACATGACGAGAGTAGAGCATGGTGTCGTCAGCAAATATTCCTATCACAGACTCAATGCCATCACGGAGGTCATTTATGAAAATCAGAAACAGTAGAGGTCCAAGGATGGATCCTTGGGATACACCAGCATTTATGTTATATTGCTTAGATGAACGGCCATCGAAGACAACCTGAATCTTTCTTTTTGTAAGGAAGGATCTAATTATGTTAAATATGTGTCTAGTAATACAATATGAGTGCAGTTTTTGAAGTCCTTCATGCCAGACCTTGTCAAAGGTCTTGGATATATCAAGCACTACCGCCCTAGCTTCATCTATCTTGTCCAGTGTATGATATATGCGTTCAGCGATGAACGTTAGGATATCTGCGGTAGATCGTGCCTGTCTAAATCATTATTGATGATCAGAAAGAATTTAGCATTAATAACGTGCTGGACTAGAGCTAGATTGATTAATGATTCAAAGATGTTAGCAAAGATCGGGAGTAGATTGATTAAGCGGTAGTTTAGAGGATCAGTTCTATCTTCAGAATTCTTGAATACTGGTACCACAGAGGCAATGTTCCAACTATCAGGGAAACAAGATTCAGCAAGGCATTTGTTGTATAGTTTGGAGAGGGCAGGGGCCAGCCCAGCAGAGTATTTTTTTTATTACTATTACTGGTATAAGATCAGGCCCACAGGCTTTGGTGGTGTCAAGGTTTGTTTATGATGACTTTGACTTGAGATGGGGTGATGACCAGGTTCTCAAGTGTGGCTTAAGTTTGCAATTGGAATTTAGGGAGGTGGTGGTTTGCTGAGTCCAAACTGGAGTTTAATATAAAATATTTTTTAAATTATTTACTTGTACTAATAATTAACACCCCCTCGAAATTATAAAAGTTATAAAACCATAGTATATGACCATGTTACTAACCGGTTGGTCTAGCATATATATTTCATAATTTATTTTGATCAGTTAATTAGTTTAGGGCAAATCTGTTTCATAGAAATATATGAACATATAAACATACCTATATACATATATATATACATATATATATATATATATATATATATATATATATATATATATATATATATATATATCTGTGTGTGCGTGTGCGTGTGAGTGTGTATACATATACAAACAGAGATGGAGAGAGAAATAGAGAGAGAGAGAGAGAGAAAAGGGGGACAGATAAAATCGAACCTTGCGATAGAAGTCTTACAAATCCAGGCGCCTTTCCTTGATCCGTTTTCGACCGCCATGATAAAGAAATCGATAAAATAAAGGTAAAAGAAAAGAAAAAGATTAAATATAAAAAAAGGATAAAAAACACAACCCGTTCTGCATTCTCCCCGCACACACATTTTTCCCTTACGAAACGCGCGCATCTTTTCCCCCACGGTAAAGAATGTAATATCCAACGATAATAAAAAGCGGTAAAAAGATCCCTCAGTCAAGATGAGCCGTTGGTAACGGAAGTCACCGACACTGGTTCCAGGCAGTCTCGAACCACTGGCACGAATCTCCCCCCCCCCTTCTCTCGCTCTCTATGTTTCTAACTGACGTACACACTCTATCTTTCTAGAAATATCTCCTTTTCGAACATCCTTTCTAACTGTCAGCTCTCTGTTTATCACACACACACATTCTCCTTTTTCGTTCACGTATTTATTTCTTACAACACACAAACTCTCTTTTTCTCTCTCTCCCACTCCCCCTCTTTCTCTCTTTGTCTGCCTCTATTTAAATATATCTTTCACACACACCATTTCTCTCATACTCTCTCTCTCTCTCTGTCTCTCTCTCTCTGTACAACATTTATTTCTATATACGAAACACACACTCTCTTTATCTCTCCCTTCCTCTATATCTCTGTCTCTCTGTGTCTGACAATCACACTCTATCTCTGAGAGTCACACTGTCTATATAGATATCTTCATTCGCACACACTCTCTCTCTCTCTCTCTCTCTCCCTCTCTCACTCTTATGAATAAAAATGGTAATAACATGATTCGACGCAATAGAAAATGAAAAAGCAAAGCTAAAAACTATGTTATTTATGTATTCATCAACGTTTCGTCTTTATTGTAGACTTTTTCAAGATGAAAAAAAATGCAGACCAATCATACAGTTATTAATTTTTATATATAAAAAAAATTAGATTTGATATTGAACGCACTTTATAAGTTCGGTTGAAATTCTTTGGGTTTTTATCATGTGGATATTTACTTTACATGGATTACTAATATATATATATATATATATATATATATATATATATATATATATATATACTATTTTATTATTATTATTATTATTATTATTATTATTACTAGTATTACTATTGTTATAAAGAATTTTATTTGATATGCAAATTACCATATCACACGGTAGTTTTAAGGTAGTATATTATTATTATTATTATTATTTTATTTATTTATGTATATATATATAAGTAACATTTTAAGCTGAATTATTGGGGAAATGGTAGTTTTATCTGTACCATTGGAGAGCCATGCATATAACTGTCCTGTTTTTAAATCTCCGAAACAGTTTCATGGTAAACAGCTGAAGATCCCCGTGTTAATATTAGATGCTTACGTTAAGGTCTCCTTCTTTTGTTTCACTGTTAGATACTAAATCCCCCTTTTTATTTTATTTACTTACTATTATATATTATTTATTTATGAATTTTCCAACAAATGTTAAGTCTACACTATTTTGGATTTAGTTAGTTTCTCTGGGAATTTAAACTGCATTTTCCTCTTTTTTTTTTTTGTCTTTTTGTTTAAAATAACTCAAAGCTTCTTTAGACTATATATATATATATATATATAGTAAGATAATACTTGAAAAACATAAATAATATATTTAACCAGTAGACCATCAGGATATAAACCAAGCTCAATATAGTGTATAGAGCAATAATATTTATTGGATGACATAATAAAATAAGAAATTAATCAGATTTTAATAAAGTTAAAAAACAAAGAGTGATATTGCGTCCTTAACTCTGATTTCAAAGAAAATCTTTTCATCAGAGGACTATTACCGCAATAAAATCACTGCAGATAATAAGGTTAAGCTTTGAAAATATATCAAAATGAATAAAAAATACATAAAAGTATATAAAACAGCAAATATATTGGTCAAAAACACACTATTTTGTTAAACTTATTCAGTTAATCCAAGTCATAAAGTTTAAAACAATTAAAATAAAGATGTCAAAAAGCTGACTAAAAAACAATTCAAGAAGTGAATAGTAGTCCAAAAACGAAAAAGTTATCCATGCGGTAAATTTGCTTGCTATCGATGCAGTAGATGACAGTAAAAAGTGTATTCAGGATGTATGCAAATTAATAAAACGATAGAAAAAACAAAATCATATAAAAAGTTCAGAAGACTCACTCGGTGTTGAATATTATAATGTTCAATTAAAAATTTTTATGAGCTGATATGAGTTGTGCAAACCATAACTTCCTGGTCTGACGTATATATAGAAAAAATGTGATGAAGTAGAAATATGTAGTAAGATCCGATGAAAAAAACAATTGTCAATATATATATTTGTATATATATATATATATATACAAACATATATATATATATATATATACAAACACACACACGTATATATATATATATATATATATATATATATATATATATATATATATATATATATATATATATATACAAACATATATATATATATATATATATACAGGGTGGGCAAAAATAAGGGTCCTATTTTTTAAAATTCATAACTTTTTTATTTAATGATTTTTTTTTTTTTTAGAATAAGTAAAGGACCTCTTCCGAAGCAAGCATGAGCCGTATTAGCCCTAAGGAACGTACCCTCATTTAAAAAACATTATTTTTGCTTAAAAAACTCAAAACAGTGTAAAAAATAATACTTTAGTTTTTGTAAGTTTTAAGAAGTGTTTTTCGGCTAAAATTTGTTTTGTTTATTTCAAAAAATCTCGGAAGGGTCAGTCTACACACACATAAAGTTTGGTGAGTTTAACTTTTATTTTGTGGAAGTTATTCAAATTCAAGTTATTCAAATTTAAAGATAGGACCCTTATTTTGGCCCACCCTGTATATATGAATAATTATATGAAAATTGAAAGAGGCAAACACAAAATTATTATTCATGTATTCGTCTTTATAATAAGACTTTCTCAGGATGATTAGTGTGAAGAAAACATAACAAATGCTACAAAATGGTTTGAATTAGCGGCCAAGACATTATGTACCTGTTGTGATGATTTTTTTTCTCAAAATAATCATCTTAGAATGAATACGCAATGTTGATGAATACATTAATAATATTCTTTGTTTTTTCTTTTTTAAATGTCCATTACATCGGAACGTTTTGATCATATATATATATATATATATATATATATATATATATATATATATATATATATATATATAATACCAGGCGTTGCTCGGAGTCATAAAAACACAAAACAAGAAAAATAGCGTGTGTAACATCTTTGTATTCAAACTTCTATTCCTCTCCCTCTCTCTTTATATTTCTCCCTCGCTCTTTCCTGGTCACCCCATTTAACCGTCCCCCTTTCCCCGTTTCCATTTTCTCCCTGTTGCCTTCAGCGAAAGCTGTCTCTTCCATACGATTCCTCTTCCGTTGGCCAGGGAAAAAGTATGACATATTTCTATTAAAAGTACTACTTCTATCTGCGCTTTCTATATATGCATTTATATCCGCCCCGGTGCGCATAATATATAAGTACCTATCTCCACCCTGGTGCGCATACTATATACGTACCTATTTCTGCCCTAGTGCGCACTCTATATACGTACCTCTCGCCGCCCCGGTGCGCATATTATATATGTACTTATCGTTGTCCCGGTAAGCATACTATATACGTACCTATCGCCGCCTCGGTGCGCATACTATTACGTACCTATTTCTACCCTAGTGCGCACTCTATATACGTACCTATCCCCGCCCCGGTGCGCATACTATATATGTACCTATCGTTGTCCCGGTAAGCATACTATATACGTACCTATCGCCGCTCTTGTGAGAATACTATATACGTACATATCGCTGCACCGGTTCCAATACTATATAGGTACCTATCGCCGCTCGATGCGCATACTATATATGTACCTATCGCCGCCCCAGTGTGCGTACTATATACATACCTATCGCTGCCTAGGTGCGCATACTATATATGTACCTATCGCTACCCTGGTGTGCATACTATATACGTACCTATTTCCGCCCTGGTGCACATACTATACACGTACCTATACATAAGAACTCATATTAATGCGACCCTGTCGTATCAAAGAACCAAAATTATGTTCATCTATGTAGTATTACTATCATAAAAATAACTCATATAATGCGCCCCTGTCTTATCAAAGAACAAAAATCAAGTTCATTCATGTAGCGTCACTATCATAAAAAGTACTCATAATAATGTGCCCCTATCATATCAAAGAACCAATGTGGTGCCTTTGTGCCCCATTTATGAAGAAGAAGAAGAAGAAGAAGAACAACAACAACAACAACAACAAGAAAACATATTCCATAGAGGCACAATACTGTACCAGCTGCCTAAAAACATATTCCATAGGAGCGGTATACTGCTGAAGTCCCAAGTCGCATATTTTGGCTAGTTGGAAGCATAACAGATACTACATCACCTCCACACCTCTCAAGAATGATGAGGTAATCTCAACCCTCCTTAAAATATTTATTTTTTGTAAAAAAAAAATGTAACCCCACAAATATGTTTCTTTTACCCTCCCCGACCCTAAAAAATATTTTTAGTAAAAAAAACAATAATTTATTCCCCTTAAAAAAATGTTTTTATACTCTCCACACCCCCAAAATATATTTTTAGTTATATAAAAAAAAAGTTCCCATCACCCCAATTTTTATTCTCTCCCCACCAAAAGAAATATTTTTAGAAAAAAAAAAATCAATCGCCCCAAATTTTTTTTTACTTTCCCCCGCCAAAAGTAGCATATACTACACTACCTCTACGACTATTATAAAAAAGTGGAGGTAATGCTTGGGAGGGGGTATCATCACAATAGAACAGATACTACACTACCTCCATACCTCTCAAAAAGAAGGAGGTAATACCAAAGAGGAGGGAATCATGACAACAGAACAGATACTACACAACCTCTACACCTCTCAAAAGAGGAGGTAATGTTTGGGAGGATGGTATCATGACATCAGAACAGATACTATACTTCCTCTACACCTCTCAAAAAGGAGGAGGTAATGCCTGTGAGGAGGGTATCAGTACAACAGAACATATACTACACTACTTCTACACATCTAAAAAAAGAAGTAGGTAATGCCTGGGAAGAGGGTATCATGACAACAGAACATATACTATACTACCTCCATACCTCTCAAAAAAGGAGGAGGTACTATCTGGAAGGATGCTATTATGACAACTAAACAGATACTACACTACCTCCACACCTCTAAAAAAAGGGGGTAATGTCTGGGAGTATCGTATCATGTTAATAGAACACATACTACACTACCTTCACACCTCTAAAAAAGGAAGAGGTAATGCATGGGAGGATGGGGGGGGGTCATGACAACAAAACAGATACTACACTACCTCTACACCTCTCAAAAAAGGAGGAGGTAATGCCTGGAAGGATGGTACCATGAGAACAGAACGGGCGTAGGTGGACGGATTGACGGACAGACGTAGCTGAAATATTAGCGTCTATTAATTACGAAAGGAAGGTAGAAAGGATGGTAGTGAGAGGGGAAAGAAGAAAAGAAGAGCAAAAAGGTGTAGTCGGAGTGAATTTCTTCCCTGCACCCCCTTCCTCTGATGTAATTTCTGGTTGAATGATTACTGGCATTATTTCTTAAATTAGTAGATAATTAAATTGAAATTTAGCTGAAAATAGCTGAAATAATCGACCCCCAGACGAAATCTTCCCTATAGCCTCTTTAGAAGTAATTTAGAGATTCAGGAACACGACTATTAACTTTCTCAGTTGATTTTACATTAGAATACACTTTTAAATTTTATCTAGATTCGCTAACATTTATTTCTATGAGGCACACAAACACAAGCACACACACACATATATATACATATATATATATATATATATATATATATATATATATATATATATATATACTAAAACCTGTCTGTCGGTCAACCTATGATCACACCGGTCTGTCGGTTCATCTTTATGTCGGTATCGTCCTGCCCTTTGGGGCTTGATCACACCGGTCTGTCGGGTGTTCTGCCCTGTGCAGTTCTAGGAGGTGCCGTGGTGCGGCTGTTCTGTCCTGTGCAGTTCTAGGAGGTCCACCCTCCCAGGCTTCGCCTCCCCTCTTTGGGGAGGAGTAAGTTTATTGCTTACTGTCTGCGGCGCCCCTACCGGGGAATGCCGACGGGGCTGCCCAGGCAATTTTTAAATGGCCAGAGTGCTCACTTTCTCGGGCGCTGGCTTTTCAAACCCCACTTTCCCGACCCGACCTTGGGTCGCATCTTACTTGTGGGAGTAAGATAATTGGCCTTGAGCCTAACTCCTGGAGAGGAGTAAATAAATATACAACTAAAACGTTGCGGATGTTGTTATCGTCTATGTTATTTTGTTCGTCTGACTCTGAACTCTATTTAGCGTCACAAAATGGATGACGTCACGGAGAGATAAGATCATTCACTAAAACAAGTGAAGTACATAAGACAGATCTTTTATGACGTCAATTTGTTATGTAACAAAAGGATGTTGTCAGCTATTAAACCATTCACGCGTTATTTATGTTTACAGTGACAATAATCTTCCTCTAGAGTGAAAATTCCCACCTTCCGACCTTGTGTCACATTCTACTTTGTGGGACGTAGATAAATAGGTGACAATAATTTTTGTGGGATTTCTATTAACTTCTTTCACGTATGTGTAGGTTTTTACTAGTGATGGGACGATTCTAAAATTCTTTTTGATTCCGATACAATAACCGATTCTGTTCTAAATTCTCGATTCTGATACAATTACCGATTCTGTTCTAAATTCTCGATTCCGATACAATTACCGATTCCTATTCCGATTCTTTTATTAATTGTTAAATATTTAATTAGAAATTTGACTTTTTGAAAATTTATTTTCGAATTACTGTAAACTCCACTTGTAATGACACCAGACATTTTCAAAAACATAAAAAATGCACTTGTAGGCGTATATTACACGAATAATCATTTCTAAATATTTTTTCTCAATTTTTTTCTTTGTAATTGATTAAAAATAGTGAGACAACTAAAGATGTATTTCTGTTTTAAAACAAAGCCGAATTGCATTAGTTCGTCGTTAGTTGACAAAATGTTATTTGAATTTTTTCATAAACAATTAAAAATTGTCGACGATTGGTATGCAAAATAAGAAAGTGGTGATGGAAAATAATAGTTAAAAAAGCCCCCTCACATGTTAAGAATGAGTTTCTAAATAATGATGTTACCTTTAAGAAAATCATTCTTAACATAAGCAGAGATGCTTTGTTAACTATTCTGTACCTTTTCTTTATCAAATAATGTTCATGTTATTACCCTAATTATAAAGATGTAATATATTGATTGGTTTTGCTGTAAATAGAAACACAACATACAGATAAAAATGGTAATACTACACATAATAATAATGCCAAATTTGTAGATTAACACTCAGCTTAATCCTCTCCCCGAATAAGATTCTACTATTTTGGATGATTACGTGTGGAGACCTTGAAAAACTTTACAGAAAGGAAAAATCAATTATTTTAGAATTTCGAGTGAGAGATTAGTTTCGTATATAAATTTAACGTTAAATTATCATCATTTCCGGGCAATTTTTGCATTTTTGTGATGTTTACTAAATATATTTACCACGAACCCTAAGTCCGACTGGCAAGGTCGTAAAACTATGTGTAATCGCTTAAAAAATTAGACTTCGCTCCAAAAAATAAACGCACATAATTTAATTCCCAGTAGTGGTATACTGCTCTTAAACGTTAGAATGTCTCAGAAATAGCAACTTATTTTAGATTAAATTGATTTGTGAAACTGATCCACGACTCTAAAGTCTAAATTAATTGATTTTTCTTCTCTTTAAGGGTCTTCACATGTAATTGCCTAAAAAAGTAGAATCTCGTTTTTGTCTGGAGGGGGGATTCAGTTAACGGTGTTAATCTACAATAGTAATATTTATAAGTTCTTATATAGTAAAATAATATGTTTAGTTTCTACGAAGATACATTAAAATATAATTTTAAATATTCAACAAAAGTTAATAAAAAATGTTAGTGATGTTTTTCATACAACACATTTTAAATGTCTTTAAAATACGCTTACATTTTAATGTTTGAAAATGTTCAGTGTCTTTCAGGTTTTCTGTCAGTGGAAGAGAAATGCACCAACTAAACTGACAAGTGGTTAATAACCTATAATAATTGTATTACTAGTCTTTGATTGTATTACCTTCTATCTCAATCTCAAGCCACCTTATTTAGGAACTTTGTTTTTACAACCAGACATAGATAATCAAAATGAAAAAAGAACTGACGCCAACGTGTTCTTGCACAGAGGCGTGAAAATCTTTTAATTGACTTTTACCGAATTCAACTCAAGACAATCATTTGACAAAAGTTTGTTTTTTTTGCACACGTTCTTGTAAGATTTGCTAATGCTGGCTGGGGTACCGGAAAAAAATTCACCGGACAAAAGTCCAGCAGAGAAAAACCAAACATATAATTAAAAAACAAAAACAAACAAATGTCCAACAGTATAAAATAAATGAATTTAAAAAATTAAACGCACTTTTTATATTATTACTGGCCGTTATAATAATAAAAAAAAACTCAACAGTAAAAAAAAAACACCGCCTGGAGATGATTTGACAAATTAAATCGAAAGTACTCGCAAAAAAAGAAACAAAATGGAACAAGAAACCCATGGAACTTACATACAGCAATTTGATCGAACCATTAAATGGACCATTCGGAAAATTGAAAAAAAAAGAAAAAAAGTATTATCAAGCAAAAACACTTCGTGTAATTTAACAATGTTTGTCTAAATATATATATATATATATATATATATATATATATATATATATATATATATATATATATAGTATGAAAATGCAATCATGGCAAGAAAATTACACAGAAACATTCATGTTTCATTTCCGAAGGAAATCATCAGACAAATTGTATCGATGTATGATTTTCGATTTATTTTATATCTAAGTAGTCTTAATTTACTTTTGCTAACTAATCAATGAGATTTGTTAGTTTTATTAATTCCCTCCCTCTATTGGGTTATTATTTTTACCTGCACAAAGAGTGTCAAAAGATTTCGTCAACAATTGTATCGCTTGTATTGTAACTAAATTTTAGCTCGCTGGTCTCTTTAGGTAAAATATAATTTACAAATGTCGTATGTTCCACTGTGTCCAATTTCCTTAACAGTAACTGAATCTTTTTAAATCAGTCCAGGTTTCACAGTCTGTATTATACATGTCTTCATAACGCCTGAAATACGAGGCAAAAGTAACCTCGTTGTTCGGATCGTAGTTGAAATGGTCAATAGTGTATCAATCCGTGTTCTGAGGGAAGGCGCTTTCGTTTGCACCAGTTTGCCACCCATTTTACAATTCGAATAATTTATTCTGTCGCTCTTGGGTCTGAATGATTATCTCCTTGAATCTATCATTTTGTTCCGGCTGTTCTTTTTGTAATTCAAATTTTCCTGCTTCGATTTTCTTTTAGTAGAATGCCTTCTCATTTTGCTGATGCATGAAAAGCTAAAGGATTCCGTTATTGAAATCCTCCATTTGTATTCCATCACTTGAAATAACCTAGTTTTCTTTATATATATATATATATATATATATATATATATATATATATATATATATATATATATATATATATATAAAGAAGAATGGAAAAGAATTAGAGAAGCAAAAGCCAAATCAAATTTCAATTCACTTGCTCAGAGCAAGGTATATCTCGCAAAAAGGCAATTTATTCAAATTAAATTTTCCTTAAGCCAGGCTTTTCAAAGATCAAAATCTTATCATCAGAGGAAGTCGCTGGGATAGATAAGTTGGCAAAGGCCAAAATTTACAATTTGAAAAAGTAAAATAAAAGTTGTAGGGAAAGAAACACAGGGCACAACTCTGCCCGAATGCAAGCAAATGTCCGATTGCTAAAAAGTCCGGTGTCGAAAAGTCCAGTGGAGAAAATGAAATGTAGATAGGTAGGTCGTTAAAAGGCACAAGAGGTTGTGAGAGAGGATTCAAAGTTAAATTCCAAGAAATCACAACTTCAGGTGCGTCGAAAATAGAATGAATCCAAAGGGTAAAATGTGCAATAAGAGGTACGTTCGTGGATGCAGGCAAGGCTCAGTAAAACGTGAGGTGGAAAATATTCGCCATTAAAAAGACTTCCTGGGCTTCTCTAACTTTTCGAAATAATCCCTTAGAAACGGCACAGGATTGTCTGGCCTGCTAATGCACAGCTGTACAATGCAATCCTTGAGTATTTGCTGGATGTTGTGTCGTTGTACGTAGACTTCACATTCGCGAAGACTCTGTTCATCGTCTGCACTGGCCGCCATCTTGGCACACCATATTTTATATATATATATATATATATATATATATATATATATATATATATATATATATACATAAATCACACGGTTCGTCCTCACTGTAACATAAGTTCGTAACTTCTCAATGTAGAGTAAAAAACGTTAGAGTTGTTGTTGTTTGTTGCAGAATGTACAAAGTTCGTTGTTAAAATTCAATATGATTTTGATCTTTGAAAGGCCTTGGCTTTAGGAAAGAATAATAAACATGTTTGTACCGAGTGCACCTTGCATTGAACAATCGAACTTGAAATAGATTTGTCATTCGTACATGTTTTCCCTCTTTTTTCATTTATATTTATAATTGCTCTATCTCGTATATTGAGCTTAAACCATTTCACTTTAGGTTCTATCTACTAAACGTATGCTTTTAGTTTCATATTTTATATGTATATATATATATATATATATATATATATATATATATATATATATATATATATATATATATATATATATATATGTGTGTGTGTGAGGGTGTGTAGTAACGCAGGTAATGTTTGTAATCACAGTGTAAAAATTCGAAAAATCCTTACGTTGCTGATTTAATAGTCCTCAATAGTACACAGAGCTATTTAGTTGTGATAGAAAGTTTCATTTATACAAAACAGTTTGACTATATATTTAGAACATGTCTCGGTCGGATCTTTAAAAAACTCACCATCCTCAGGCCAACAATTCGGTAATTTTTCCTCGAACGGAATTGTAACCGATTAAACATGTTCGGAATATGTAGCAAAACTGTTTGTATTAATTAAACTTTTTATTACAAATATATATATATATATATATATATATATATATATATATATATATATATATATATATATATATATATATATATAATGGTAATAATCCAGGTGAAAAATATCCACAGGGTGGTAATCCAGAGAATTGTAACCGGGTTTATAAAAAGGGCTCAATATCAAAATAGAGCTTTATATATGATAATTTTATTTACACAGACATGTACAAAATCTGCGACACTAGCATGTCGATGTTATCGATCAACAGTTACTATAAACTGTGATCTCATCAGGAAGAGTTAGAATCCGATCTTAACCTCAGATCATATTTGGAGAGAACCTCTCTCCAAATATGATCGGATTCTAACTCTTCCTGATGAGATCACAGTTTATAGTAACTGTTGATCGATAACATCGACATGCCAGTGTCGCAGATTTTGTACATGTCTGTGTAAATAAAATTATCATATATATATATATATATATATAAATTTTTTAATTGTGTTCTTATCTACATTTTATATTTTACGTGTTCAGCAAATTTGAAAAAGTTCAGTTTTCGATTGGATGGACGTGAGTGTTATGAGTAATTTCTTTTGATCATCTAAGATCAAGGATTATCGATTGAATCGATCGTTTTTATATCGATAATTGTCTAAGTTTTCGAATAGTAGAAGTTTAGAAGGCATTCGTCTTGATTATTTCCTGTGGTCTTGTTTTTAATGAAGAGAAACAAAAGAAAGCTATAAAGCAAATGAGGAATTAATGTGATGGAGAAAAGAGAGTCATGTAATATATAAATTGATATTGTAGTGGAGAGAGTCATTATCAAACGTAATGGCAAAATCTATCAATACATAATTATATGAACTTTATTTACAACTGGAACGAACAATAGAAAGTAAAAAGTTTAAAAAACGATTTAGGAATTTCAAATGGTTCATATAGATTAAATGTTTTATCCGTATGTGTGTGGACTTGTGTGTGAGTTTGTTCGAAGACTATGTATAAGCTGTCGTTATATTTAGTAATGCAATACTGTGACTTTTCTTTATGGACATCGCTCTAGACAAGGGATGCAGCCACTTGATGTAAGGAGCTAATAAGAACAAATGTGATTATCGCAAAGAAAGAAGATGCTTATTTGCCTTAGTCTTCAAAAGCCAAGGTTATAGGTAAGAGGAAAACAGTCAACAGAAAGAGAGTTGCAAAAGCCTATGAAAACAGAGAATTGATGGAGACCACTAGACCAACGAGCCAAACGAGCTGGACCAAAAAAGCGGGAAATAGATCAAATACTTCTGTAGAGAACATGTCATAATAGTATTTATAGAAAAGACTGAGACTAGCATCATAAAGTATGTGAAAGAGAGGATGTTGAGAAGAAGACAGGGGTTGGCCAATTAAATTACAGGCACGTTTATACACCTTATCAAGAACCCGCAAATGAGACAGAGATACATCAGCCCAAATATTACAACAGTACTCCATACATGGTCTGATTTTAGATTTGTAGAGATAGAGAATAGCCCCAGATATGAGAATGTGGTTGGAGCGATATAGAAAGCCGACTTTACGAGAAGCAGAAAGAGCAATGGATCTAATGTATGAACTACAAGAAAGAGTTGGTGAGACAGAAAGACTAAAATGTTTCAGGGTCAATTTCTCCTCAAGAGCAGGGTAATCCATGAGAATATCAGGATGAAAAGACATACGCTTACAATTGAAAGACACGAGCTGAGTCTTAACTTGATTAAACGAAACAAGCCATTTCGTACCCCAATTCACAGCTGAACGCAGGTCAACTTCTAGATCAGCTACATATTTCGACTGATCCGAAGGAGATGGGCAAAGAAGCCACACTTGAATAGAAAGTGGAATCATCAGCATAAATATTGATTTTCTGAACAATATTCTCTAAGATATAATTTATATATAGAAGAAACAGTGTTGGGCCTAGGATATTTCCCGGGGTGACACAAGCATTGATAGGAAAAGAGAATTAAGAGATCCTTTCCAAAGACCTAATAATATCAAGAACCTCACCATCAATACATTAACCCTGAAGTTTGTGTAGGAGACCAGAATGCAACACTCTGTCAAATGCCTTGGAAATTTCAAGCGCAATGGCTCTTCCCTCTCATGAATTATCCATAAACCAACAGATCCGCTCAGTTTAAAGATCAGCAGTTGAACTTGTGTTATTTTCCGAGATGCCAGTAGCCAACAGCCATGGCTAGATTTAGTACGCCTGCAGTTCATAATACATTGTTGCGACTGACATAAGATCGTTTGGCAAATTGAGACCATAACTGGTGGCCGTATTAGGGTTCTCGCTTATGTAGTATCTACATAAGCCTATAGGTGATTGTCTGTAATGTAGTCTTTTTCTCATTGGTCGAAGCCCGATATTGGCAACCAATCGAGATAGAGTATTTTGATAGAATTGACCAATCAGTATAAAGTATTTCAACCAATAAACATCCAATAATTTATAGAGATGCTTTCTTTGCTGCGTTTGTGTGTTTGCTACTATGCTGTAACAGAGATTCAACAATCTTGTAAGATTTTAAAAGTTGGGCCTAAATAGCATTTAAGCTGACATATAAAACTTTAATTCGGACTAGCAAATTTTAATTGTGTTCTTTGCTTTATCATGTTATTAGGATATTGATATGTTTGTCGCAACAGTTTATTATTAATAAAAAAAAAACTTTGTAGTTCCGCGTGCACAACTGGTAAAAATATAACTATTTTCCATTCATGACATGAAACTAAAAAACATCAATGGTAATAACTAAT
Source organism: Sepiola atlantica (assembly GCA_963556195.1). Classification (NCBI taxonomy): domain Eukaryota; kingdom Metazoa; phylum Mollusca; class Cephalopoda; order Sepiida; family Sepiolidae; genus Sepiola; species Sepiola atlantica. The sequence goes on from OY744551.1 coordinate 26,223,505, forward strand.
TTTTATTAAATAACATAAAAAGAGTCGTCTTTCTGATTAATAAAATTGTATTTTTTTCTGTATAAGTACAAAAAATTGTACAAAAAAGCCTTTCGAAAATTAATGACGTATCTGATAGTTGCATTTGCAGTTATGATTTTGAAATGTTTCTAAGTGTTATGCTGTTCTATCGAATCTTGGATAGAATAAACATTTTCTTTTGTTTGTATATTGTATCTGAGAAGACACGGTGGTGAAAATGAAAATCTTTAACATATAAAGGTCGTCGGACTGATATAGAGATGTTTTGCTCAAAGAATGGCCATTGTTTACAACAACTCATGTATATATTTTGGAAAAATATTGGGAAAACCTATGAAAGGTATTTGTATGAGAGATTATTCTGTTAAAATATTATTATATAATCAAACTAAATATATATATATATATTTATATATATATATATATTTATATATATAAGTATATATAGCAATCGATCACATTTTTTGCGATCGAGAACTATATATATATATATATATATATATATATGTATATATATATATATGTATATATATATACATATTGGTAGGGCTACCCGGTTTCGCCCGGAACGATAAAAAACAAAGTAGTAAAAATTAAAGAGTGTGTGTCACATTTTTATATAAAAAACTTTAATCCTACTTCCTTTCTCTGCTCGTCTGTATTTCTCTCGTCCCTATTTTTCCTCCCTTGCCCAACCCTTTCTTTCTCCTGTTCACATCTGATTCTATTCTAAAAGTTTAGAGGCACACCCTTGTTGTACCAAAGAACTAAAAGTAAAGAGACGCGCTCCTGTTTGACCAAAGAACTTAAAGTTTAGAGACGCGCCCCTGTAGTACTAAAGAACTAAAAGTTTAGATACGCCCTCCTCTCTATGACGTCATTTCAGGATTATTTGTAGGAATTACATGGGTATCAAGGTTAAGCATGGGGGAGTGGACCTCTTCCTTTCTAGAACTCGTTTCATACCGACAGAATAAAGGGCGATACCGGAATTTCCCCTGTGTTAGCGTCTATTAATTACCCCTCCACAGATTCCCTCTGATGTCATTTCCGTTTTAATTTTATGGAATGAGTTCCACTTTATTTTTTACTAATTACTAGATAATATAATTGTTTACTATTTAAATAAAAACATAATTAAATTGAAATTAAACTAAAAATATGTGAAATAATCGACCCCCCAGAAAAAATCTGCCCCATAGCCCCCTACGTGTGCCTTTAGAGAATCGGGAATACTACCATTATTTTTCTCAGTTAATTTTACATAACAATATACTTTTTGATTTTATCTAGATACTCTAACTTTTTTCTATGGGGCACACACACACACGCATACATACAAACATTGAGTTTATATATATATATATATATATATATATATATATATATATATATATATATATATATATATATATATATCTTGTCTTTTGTATTTTACGCAACTTGCATTGTAACCATGCTTGTATTGTACGCATGTTGATATTATACGCATGCAGTTTTATATATATATCGATATCGTTTAGTTTTGTATCGTACGCATGCTAGTATTGTACGCACGCATGCTTGTATATATATATATATATATATATATATATATATATATATATATATATATATATATATATATATATATATATATATCGTTTAGTTTTGTATTGTACGCATGCTTATGGAGATATATTTTGATTAATGAATAGTTGGTGGTGGTTGAAGCATAAAAAGATAACGTCGATGTTTTTTAATAATTTCTTATAATATAATATTTAAACGCTCTGCTTTCTTCGTCGCGAATTACTAGACTGATGCAAAAATGGAAAGTAGGCCGCCGATGTGCTGGATATGTTTAATACGCTTAAAACTGGACGACTATATGTTTTTTTTGGAGGGGGGAGAGTAACTGCCGGTTGAGTGTTTTTATGTGTTTAGAGGCTGTTAATTTTAAAAGTGTAGTTCTTTGCTTGTTTACGAATAATAATCTGATATAAGTAATTTGCGAGACTATGAGCGACCAATTCGACTGTAGTTTTCAATCGTGTCATGTTTACATTTATTTGTAAATACAAAAAATGTCAATGTTATTTTGTATTTGAGATCTAGTTTTCTGTTAAGTGAGAGAAATCTGTATCTTAATCAAAATATATTTTAGCGTCTATTTCATGTTTCAGTTATTTGATGTGTTTCCTGATATCAACTAGTAAATACAGCGGTTCTAATCTGTGTTGCTGGATTCTTTAACTATTCATTTTCAAATCTGTCGCAGTAACGCTTTCGAAACATGCCATTTAATAGTGACTAGTAATTAAAACTGTTTTAGTGCGTGTTTGTGAATTGTTTAATTATTTATTTAGTTTGCGAACCTGTTGGCGGTTGCAGTTTCGTAACCTGTTATTGAATCTTGACTAGCAATTAAAGCTGCTTTTTGAATTATCTAATGATTTATTGATTTGTTTTTACTAGTCTGTTTAACTTTATATATATATATATATATATATATATATTTATTTATTTATATATATATATATATATATATATATATATATTTATTTATATATATATATATATATATATATATATATATATATATTTATTTATATATATATATATATTTATATGAGAGGGGTCGAGAAAGAAAAGGATATATAGATATGAACGTACTGTGAGAGATAAACAGACATATGTATATGACTTTAAATATAGATGGATCGGTGAACACAATGAGATACATCGACAAATGGATAGAGAGAAACAGCGATTAATAGATAGATAGATAGATAAGTAGATAGATAGATAGATAGATAGATAGATAGATAGATAGATAGATAGATAGATGGATGGATAGATAGTGAGTGATTAGCAGCAGAATGAAAATACGTGTTACTAGGAATTATTATGTAATGTGATTTGTTTTTACTGGTGACCGTTAGAGTTCTTGTACGTAACTTGCTTAGACAACGCGACTGGTTCCATTACAAACGGAAAGGCGAGCAATATGAATAGGATTCGCCGTTAATTGTGCCGTCGGAAATCAGCGCGACGAAGACGCGCCAAACGAAAAACGACCCCCAAGATGGCTGCAAATACCAATTTCTGAATGTCGAATATTGAATTATGGTTTCATGATTATTGCTGAAATGGGTATATTGATACAAATGCAATTACAGACATTTTATGATATATCCGATAGTATATATATATATATATATATATATAAATATATATATATATATATATATATATATATATATATATATATATATATATATATATTTATATATATATATATTGTAAATATTTGTTTTCATCTACATACGTACATGTGTTATCCTTACGGGAATCGTCAGTGTAGAGAAGGTAATTCATACCGGTCTCCGGATTCGAACC